>OX459113.1:39050580-40290580 GCA_949775065.1 Brachyopa scutellaris | reverse complement strand
GCATCAGATTTAATTTTTCGTCTCGTTATTCGTTCAATATTAACTGCGTATTTTGCGATTTGTCTCCCTCTCTGTGGCTGTATATACACAAATTCAATTTTTTCCAATATAGTAAAAGTAGAGACACCTACATTATAATAGGAAACCATCAAGCTTCCTTTATGTGTTATATTATGTATCATTGGTTTAAGTCTTAGGTCAATAGTTATCTGGTAGGAATATGCCACGAAAATTCGCTGCGGGTATAACACTTTTGCCATAAATTATTCAATTTTTACTCTCGTATCTACTTTTAGGCGTTGTGATATTTTTCTGGGTATGTAAACAGTAGGGTAGTTGAAATTAAAAAATTAATTAAAAAAAAACTGTTGAAGTAGGGCAGTCGTGAGAATTATGTTTCCATCTACACTTTATTCTCAATGTTTGTGATTTTATTCAGATTTTTCTGAGCGATATTTTCGGAGAAAAAGCTCGGGACAGCAAGTTGTAACGTTTTGTGAAAATTTGTTAAGAAACTACCCCCCCAAAGTCGAAATTCAGCTTTTTAAGTTCTGGTCTGTGTTTAGGCCACTAATTGCTACAACTGTTCCAAATTTCAATAGTCTAGGTTAAGTAGTCTCTGAGAAAAAGGCCTGTGACAGACAGACAGACAGACAGACACCGAACTGATTCCATTAGTGTTCCGTTTTGGTACGGACGGAACACTAACATTACAAAAAAAAAAAATTGCAACAGAAGTTTCAAAACTGTGTGTCCTATAAATAGGACGCTGGGCAGATATGAGGTCTAAAATTTGATACCTATGTAAATAATTTTCAGTTATTTTAATTTTTTTTTTATTTTATTTAAGGAATTTATAAGTGCCTGTTGACCAAAGAAACGAAATAAATGCCAGGCGAAGAATAAATAAATTCATAATTAGGTTAAAATTTAAATATATAAAAACACAGTGAACAAATATAAATCGGAGTTGAGTATAAGAGACAAAACTTCTTCCTAACTGCACCAGCGATGATTATTTCTATTTCTCTGGTACCAACAACTTGTGTATGACCCAAACATTCACCATAGCCATATCCTAAACTCGGGTAAAGTGCACCAGTACCATTTTCTCCCCGCTTATTGCAGTATTGTATTTGGACGCAAGTCAATCATATTTATCAAATTCACACCTGTAAGGGTTGTACTGCTTTGCCAACTCATGCTGAGGCAATTAATTCAATTCGTTTATTCTCTTTTTGTGAGTATAGTACGAACAGTGGCTTGCAGGTTCAATACGATCAAAATTTAAAGGAGTTGCGACTAATTGAACTATGAAAATCTCTTTTGCAACGTCCAACATGCGGTCAAAGAAACCACGATCGTTTTCTTTATTTCAACAATTCATAATAATTGGACAGGATCTTAGCCTAGAGATTTTCCGTTATCGTTTGCATACATAGGTCATTTCGTAGAATATATGAAAGCTAGAGAACAAATTAGTTCTCTTCTAAACCTGGAATTCTCATCAGTTACATAGTCTAAAATCGGAGGTAAAACTTGCATCTTCGACTTTTGAATTACGTTGAAGTTGATGAATGAACATTCAACCTGCAAATTTTTTTTTTTTTTTTTGTTTGTAAAGCTATCATATCTGTCCAGCGTCATATTTTTAGGACACCTGATTGCAATCCTTTCTAGTTTCGTCCGATTTTTTATTTTTTTTTTTAATTTGACTACCCATTTTCATATATAACCAATTAGTTATTTAAATCTGAAGTTTCATCCATTTATATTGAAAACTTATATTTTTAAAGTTTTTTTCCCCAAAAAGTGTATTATTCTACCAAAAACTAATTATTTTTAAAATTAAAAAAAGATATTTTTAAATAATATTTTTTTTATTTTACCCTTCAATTACATAAACAATTGATAACACTTAACGTTAGAAATACAGATCTGGTCTTTTAATTATTTTCTTAGTCACTAGAATTTTTCTCCTCAGCTGTCCTATAAATATGACGCTGAGCGTTAATGGGTTAAGAAAAGACCTACTTTGGCGTACCTTGACCCATGCTAACACAAATATCTCCGCTAGTAACAACTACAGAAACTTCACTTAGGGCTTTAATTTTAGAAAAAATAATACTCTTTTTAACTGCTTTTAAATACGATAAAACCGATAACTTTTTTGGCTTTCCAGATATTTTATTTTTAAGTCAGTTTACTTTATATTGCCTATGCAAATGTATAATTTCAGGTCGCTTTTCTACAAAAAATGCGTAATAAACATACCGTTTTAATTTTTTTTTCTTATTAACGAAACAATTGTTGACAAAAAAATCTGTGATAAGTATGCTAAAAAACTCACAGATCTTATGATACTTCGAAAAAACTGCAGCAGGTAAAAAAAAAAAAAATGATATTTTACCTACTTTTTTAGCCATAGTTAACAATTAGTGCGATTTTCCAACTACATAATTCATAATTTTGCAACTCATAATTTTGCCGATTTTCCCAATGAATGCGTATTTATGAATCATGAAAAGAATTCGTGTATTTATCCTAAAATTAATACCTTGTTGCATGAACTTTATTTGTCGGACGCCGGACGCGAACCCCTCAACAACGGAAGCGAGGCACAAAATTATGTTATAAATTTTACTTCGCAGAAAGCCCTAATTTAGGGATTTCCTGTTTACGATTTTCAATTATTCTGCCTACATTGCCTTATTCAGTTTTGGCACGTTTAACTTAGTTGGCGCTACAGCTCGAGGTGAACCTGGGCCTGCTTCTCGCAACCATTTGTGTGTGCGTGTTATATTTTTGCACGAATGGAAGGGACCTACAGTTTTTTGCCGACTCCGAACGGCGAGTTGAGAAGCTCAATCGGGACAAATGATACTCTTTGATACTTGTTAGACATTCGAAAGAGGTGGGCACTGTGAAAAATTTTTAGGTGTTTGCGGCGGGATTCGAACCCAAGACCGCTGGCTCAGTAGTCCGACGCACTAACCACTTGCGCTACAGTGCCCGCATGTTTAAGTGAGTCTTATTCAATAGACAATGATATGACGAAAGAAAATCCAGAGCATGAGATTCATATTGATTGCACGAGAAGCGAAACAGTAGACGTAGACGATACAATAGATCTTTTAGGTCGCAGTATCAGCCTTGGGGCAGGATCCAGTTAATAAAAAAAAATACTATGCAGAATTTGCACATACAAACATAATATGTGAATATATATTTCTATGTAAATACTAATTATTTTCGTTTGGTCAGTATAAAAACTTAATATGTACATACATAATGTATGTTAAAGGTGCTATTCATTTAAAAAGTGGATCTTATTTACATGAATCTTCATTAATCTTTAAATCAGACTCAAAGGAGCCATGGCTGCATAGATGAACGCGAAGTCTTCAACATTTTCACGCGCTTCTGTTTGCCTCTCTAAAATGTACAAAACCGTTTTTTGTAGCTATAGTAGTTCAGAAGTTATATCACTTAAAGTGGTCTATCAATCAAATTAGAGGTGCCTTATTTCGACGGGCTATAGCTTGGAGGGGGGTGAAAATAGACCCCCCTGTCATACGATTTTTTTGTTTGCTAGAGCTTAAGGAATCTCCAGTTAAAGGATCATACCTCTTAACTGGGAAACCCTGTATGAAGAGTTCAATAAACGTTTCTTTTTCTAAATTAAATTATTCGTACCTAATGGTTTTTATTAATTTATTACATATCGAAGAGCTCTAAAACTATTTTTCAAAAGAATGAAAACATAAGATTAAAAATTGGTTCCGACTACTGAAAAGTCAAGTGGCCGACTTCAGGAGCTGAGGGGGCCAACTAGGTACTCAGGAATCAGACTTGAATTTCAATTTTTGTAAATACTTTATTCAAGGTAGGAAATCTACTAAAAAACAGAATTTTTTAATTTACACATTCCAAATACATATTCAGATAAACTGAATACTCAATTCAGTATTTGAGTAACTTATTTATATTAAAATCAGTTGCGCCTGACATAATCTTTATGAACTATCAAAAAAATCACGCACTTTTATAAGCTGCTGTCAAAGAAATTATTTTTTGCAATCACAAAATCCAATGAAATTATCTACTTTTTCTGCCCTTCCATTGCTCCATCGCATATACATACATATACATACATGTATATGAATACGCGGTAACAAAATTCCCATTCAAGACAATTTGAACACTTGCTAAAAATCACACAGCCATGGCACAGACAATAAATTGTATAGTTTCTATTCCCCTTCCCACATGCCCCTTTACAATTGCTTATCTCATGGGCCAGCGGGAGGATTTCTGCCGGCAGAAAAAATTGTGTACATAAACTGCTTTTCACTGTGGTAGTATTGTTGCCGACCAAAATATTTTGAAAGATGTTTATGGATTAGTTTCTTACCTCGTTCAACAGCTCAAACAAACTCTTACCGCAGACCTCAGCCCCTTCGCGCACAAAACCGGTTCTCTGCCGGCAGAAATCATCTCGTGTACGGTGGCCCATCGTTGGCTATGTCACAACACAATCACAACACACGATGAGAGGGAGAAGCTTTTCCCACACAAGTGAAAGGAGCGAGTAGAAGCAAAGAGCATTATTTGTTATACCTATTCTGAAAGCTTTGTCGGCCACGGCTCGTCGGCTAAGGCAAAAAATTGGAACAATTTTTTTGTACAGGCATGAGACATCTGTATATTTATTGTCTGTGCCGTTAGTCTGTTGCGAGGGAAAGTAAAAATGTGTTCTTTTCTCATTTCCAGATTCATTTTAAAATAAAAATAAACATTATGAGAACTATTGATTCACTGTGTACCCTGATTCACTGTTGACACCTTTACCCTACGATACCTAACCTACACTACTTTCAAAATATTTTGCTCCGAAAAAACACTCCACAGTTTATATATGTGTATAATTTCGTCTGCCGGTAAAAATGTTTTCATACAAAAATTTTATATGAGTTGCGACTTCTTGGGTTTGTATATTCTTTGGTTTTATTCCCAAAGATATGAAGAACAAATAAGGTCGTTTTTAATTCAAACCTTAAAATTCAGCTTGCAATATACTTTTGAATATTTCGATAGTTTTTTGGTGGCAGATAAGACTTCTTGCTTGTGCAATACACATTGCAATACAAGTGCAATACACCTTTGAATTGTTTTGTGAAATAAGTTTCACTTCTAACGCGCGAGAGTCTCAAACCACCTAAAGCCACATTATTTTATTACCTGCTGGAAGTGACATCATCCGGGTTCATACATTTAAATGAGGTTCTGTATCTGGTCGTTCATATTTTATTCACATTTTATTCGCCATACAATTGGCAGATCGGAAATACCAGTGTTTGTATGTACCATATGTATGTATGTACATATGTATGTACATATGTGTGTTTTATTCAGGGTTCCTGCTGTTTGTTTTAGTAAAAATTATTCTGTCGTCTGAGCAATTTCTCGTCTCATTATTCATATCACAAAAGAGTGTAATAAAGTAATCATTGTCAACCTGAGTAATAACGCCCTCATTGTCGTAAAGGGAATACGAGTGCGAGTGTGTTTACGAGTACATTCATACAAAACGACGTGCAGTGCCAGAGCGTTGACGCTAGCTGACGAAAATCGAAATAATTAATTTAATGCGTTTAGTGTGGGTAAATGTGCGCGCATTCATTTCATTCAACAATACTTTACTCTCATATCTCAGCAGGGATTTAAAATGTGATGTCAGATCCCATGACACATACACGCACAAAAAAAGGAGCAATTCACCACGTTTCCGTCGCTTGGCATTAATTTGCAACCAAGAAGTGGTACGAGTACCTAGTATGTGTATACTTTTGAGGACAACGCGGCAGCTTATCTGACACACGTATGTACTTTGCTAGTATGACTCTTTTTTTCTGGGCATTTGACTCTGATCTGGGAAGCATTTTCCAGATTGTGTTACGGGATCAACCAACACAGCCCCTAACCCATTCTTCATTTCTTTTTTTTTTTAACAATGTCTTCCCACATCTGTGTACAGTATACTTATACATACACATACACTCGGTGTCCTGAATTCCTAATGATGGCATTCATTCATTCACCCAACAGCGAGCGTGAGTACAGAATTACAAAATCTACCAACATGCGCCTCGTTCATTCGCAACCTATGCCCTCAGTAGGAGTCCTTCTTCCTAGTTATCCCGTTGATAAGATTTTTATGAACTAGAACCAGTAGGTCTATTCATGCATATATTCATACCCAAGTACGAGTGTGTACAGATATGGCAATGGCACAACAGTAACGAAAAGTGGTGCCGATGCCGAGTGAATTAAACAGCAGTCCTTTGCACATTTACACATGTGGGCCAACGGATACGTTACCGATAGGACCTGCTGCAGCGCACAAGGAATACAATGGGGCGTTGAGAAGCGCCAGCTTGAGCTCGAAGCGCTTATTTAGCAAACTATTTACGATACGAGCATGTCGGTGCGAGCACTCGTATCTGCGAGTATATAAAATGGCTTCAGCTATAGTTCGCAAAGGGAAGGAAGAATATTTGAATTCCACCAGGACACACTTGAATGGTCCCGCAAGACAACATATAATAAGACCGTAAGCGCCGCTGCTATATCTCGATTGTGCGGTGGGGTATTGCTTGGGGTTCCTTTGGATATGCGCAGGGATGTGATTGAAAAATTGGATTTGTATACACACAAGTCCCGATTAATTCAATAGACTTATGAAGAAGAAATTTCATGCTTCCTTTATGCTTTCACAGCCGGTTGGACGACGGGGGTATCCGGTCTCCGTAATGATGACGAGGGTTAGTTGACGCTTTTCAGCATCAACTTCAAGTAATGGCGGAAAAAAAACAGAAAATATAAATATAAAAAAATATTAACGACATTTCATTTCCTTTTGATACGACTTTCGTACGAGTTATATGAAAGACAACGCTGATGTCGATGATGATGATATGTCGCCGCTTGGTACTTCAAGAAGGTGCATGACTTACGAGTAAATTGGAATGAAAAAATATTAAAACGAGTTACTTGAAAGTTTTCACGTCCCCTTCGGTCTGCACGAAGAATTCGAAAGTTGCCCTTGCACTAAATAAAAAAAGAAAGTATTTTCTTTTATATATTTTCTTTTTAGGCACGCTTAATGGAGCGGAAGCAAAAAAAAAAGGAATCAGATCTTTCGGTTCAGCGGGACTAATAAGTTCTTGAAATCAGGGTTTTTGGGCGCGGGGGAGGGGGTGGTGCGAAAAGATTTCATGCGGGAGCGAGAGTACGAAATAAAGAACAGGTTGTCTGCCCAAAATGTACACACATACACTGATGTAATTAATAGTATCCTGCCAAAAAACTATGAACACGGTTGAAATGCTACAATTTAAAAGTTGTCTTCATTTACATAATCTAATTTCCACATCAAAACATTGCTTTTTTTTTTACATCTTTGATGCAATTTTTTATTTTGTTTTGTAATTAACTAATTGTAATAAACTCTTATAAACTCATACTCGCAATTCATGCTTGTATCAGTTAAAACCTTGGAAAGCCGAAAAATAAGAAAAAAAAACACATTTCACTGACCGTTAGCTCCTTCGTAAACAAGTTGTTTACGCAGATGAGTGGAAAACAATATTTCCTAAACAATACGACGGGACGACGCGAGTTTTTGTTTGTTTCAAAAATTCTTATAAGAAACGTTATTAAATCCCGTCGCTTTAAAAGTTGATATCATGGATTGTGTTGTGAATAATAAAAGTCTCCTTCTTATTCCTATGTAAAAAATATTATATTATTATTTCCAGCTCTTAATAAACTCATAGGTTAGCTTAAGTAGCAGCGGCTGCCGGTAACTAGTACCAGTACACCTAGGCCCATAGGGGCCCATTGTGACACCAAGGATCTGGGGGATATTTATCTCCGCTACTCATGAGAACCATTTTAGCTTTGTATAAAGTGGAAAAGGCTTCCGACGTCTTTCTGTGCTAGGTCGAAGAAGTATTCTCCTAGGTGCAGTTTTCTGCCACGGGAAAGAGCTGGGCATGAGGAGATTTGTTGGGCTCTCTTCCTCTTCTGCAACTTCTGCAGAAGTCATTTGAGATGACGCCAAGCCTAGTTGCATACTTGCCTATAAGGCAGTGTCCCGAAATGACACCGATAGCCGTGATAATATGTAGTCTTTTTAGGGACAAAAGGAATTTGGAGCGGTGTAGATCTAGTCTAGGCCAGATTTGTTTGGTGGCAAGGCAGGTAGCCCCGCCTTCCCATCCAGCGTTGGTTTTATTGACTGTGGCAAGTTTAAGTGCTAGCTTATAGGTAGTGAGGGTAATACCTATATTCTTTTTGTCGGGTAAAAAAGGTACTGTTGTTCCCATTTTAGCGAGCCCGTCAGCTTTAAAGTTTTCTGGAATGTCTTTGTACCCCGGCACCCAACAGAGGTGAATGTTAAACTGCTTAGCCATCTCTATGAGCGATGAACGGCAGTTGGAGGTGGTCTTAGAAGTAGATGAGACTGATTCCAAAGATTTCCATGCTGCCTGACTATCCGAGAAAGTGCTAATATCATTAGTGGATATTACATTCCTCTTGATCCAGGACAGTGCTTCCGAGATCGCCATAATCTCCGTTTGAAACACGCTACAGTGATCAGGGAGGCGAAAGGATAGATTTAGTTTTAACCTGTCTGAGAAAACATCTCCTCCTACACCATCATTGGTTTTAAGGCCATCAGTGTAGAAGTGTATCGACTTGTCTGTTATAGTACCTAACATAAGTTATCCCAGAAAGACCTATCTGTAATAGTGACCGTAAAGTTTTTTTTATCAAACTTGGGCATTGGTACAGTGTACACCCAGAGAAAAACATGTGTAAAATTTACTTAAATCGTGTGCTAATTCGCCTTAGTCCTAAGGCTATTTTGACCCTACCTAGTTCTAAGGCAATTTGCCTTAAATTGCTAAGGTAAATCCAGTGTCACTTCGTCTGTGTAGAATTGCCTTAGAAATAGCCTGAATTGTGCTTAAACTAAGGTATTTTCTGCCAATATTTTAAGTTAATAACTGTGTTGAATTGCCTAAGTAAATAAGGTGATGAGAACATGTTTTTGCCTTAGGTGTAGGCTAATTTGTGCAGGATTACCTAAGGCAATTTTTGCTAGAACTAATGTGTTTCCTGCCAATTTTTTAAGCTAATAAATGTGTTAAATTGCCTTAGAAAATAATGTAATAAAACACCTTTTTGCCTTAGGTGTAGGCTAATTTGTGCAGGATTACCTAAGGCAATTCTTGCTAGAAAAAAGAGATTTCCTGCCAATTTTATTAATGAAAAAGCAAATCATTAATTTCATGATATTTTATTTTTGTTCATTTTTTTTTTAAATAGAAAGGTACATATTTTTTATTACATCTTTGAATTTGCAAAAATATATACACATATATTTTCTATTTTAAATAAATAGATATAGCTTATACATATTTTTGTGTGCAAAATTGTACAAGCATTCTATTTTTGTTTGTTTTTCTTAAAAAATAGGTATGTATATATAAATATATATATTTGTTAAAATAAATAGATATTTTTGTTTTTTTTTTTAATTAACTGTTCACAATTTTTTTATTTTGTTTCGCTTTTTTTAAACTAACACTCGTAGGTATATTTTTATACATGTATATTTTATTTTATTGTTTTTTTAATTTTCAAAAAAGTATTTTTTTTTCTTTTTTTTTAAATAAATAGACATATACATAATACATATTTTTGTCTTCTCAAAAATTTTAGTTTTCTTTGTTTTTCTTAAAAAATAGGTTTTGACAATTATCTTTTTTTGAATTTTAAAAATATATTTATAAATATATTTTTTTGAGTATTAATTTGAATATTTTGTTTTTTTTTAATTCACTTTTCACAATTTTTTTATTTTTGTTCGCTTGTTTTAAATTAATAGGTACATATATATATATTTGTATATATTAAACTTTTTTTTTTAATTTTCAGAAAATATTGTTTTTCTTTTTTTAAAAATAAATAGATCACATATTGCTGTCTTCTTTAAAATTTTATTTTTGTTTGTTTTTCTTAAAAAATACGTTTTGTTATTTATCTTTTTTTGAATTTTAAAAATATATTTTATTTTAAATAAAAAGATCTTTACATATTTTTGTTTTTTTTTTAATAAACTTTTCAGAATTTTTTTATTTTTGTTCGCTTTTTTTCAATTAATAGGTATATTTTTATATATTTTATTTAATTTTTTTTAATTTTCCGAAAATATTGTTTTTCTCACCTCTTTTTTACTCACCTTAATATTAAAATCTGGAAACAAGTAGTTTGGAATAGTTTGGTATATAATACTTTTTATTTAAAACGATTCACTTTTAATTTAAAACACAACACTTAGCTTTCTGACGTACTTCACTTCACACACTTAAACACAAACTGTCTAATTTCGACGCGAATTCAACTATACACTCAGGAAAGTTACCCAATGCTTAGGCGAAATTTTCGTAAGGCAATTTTACACAATTTAATACAATTGGAGGGAATATCACCTTAGACTTAAGGCAAAGTTGCCTTAGGCCTAAGGCAATTTTACACCGTTTAAGACAATTTGAGGGAATATCACTTTAGACTAAAGGCAAAGTTGCATTAGATGTAAGGCATATTACATAAGGCCTAAGGCAAATTATACAGTTTGCATTGTACAGAATGAAAACGGTTTTGGATGAAAAATCACCTTAGGTTGGAAGCAAAATTACCCTAGGCCTAAGGCAATTTTACTCTCTTGGAGACATTTGGAGGGAATATCACCCAAGACTTAAGTATTGTAGAGTGCCCAGTGTAATTACTCGACCACTGCGAGATGGTTTTGAGTCTTATGGCAGCACTGGCTGCCATTTCCTTGCCAATTTTATCCAGTGGTGGGAGATACAGTAGGATGTCTTATGCTGCAGAGGATGTTGATCTTAGCGCTCCACTAATGCTAATGCTAACAGATATGCTAATCTTTGTACCTTCCCCAGGCTGTCGCGATGTACAGCTTTGTTCAGTGCGGTCCACCAGACAACTACACCATACATCAGAATAGGTCTGATTACAGACACATGGAGCCAATGCGTTATACGGGGTCGGAGTCCCCATTTGTTACCAATGGCTTTCTTACAGGAGTAGAGGGCTATAATAACTTTCTTAACTCTTTCCTGTATATTAAGTTTCCAGCTGAGTTTTCTTTTATTTAGGATGAGACCCAGGTACTTTGCTTTGGCTGCGAAGACTAGTCCGATGCCGCTTAGAGAAGGAGGGTCGATTTGAGGGATTTTGTGTTGTACTAGTGAAAAGAACCAATTGCAAAATGCTCCTCGATCGTCATTAAAGATTTATTTCCACAATGCTAGCGGTCTGCGAACTAAAGTAGTAGACCTTTTTAATAACTCAAGCTACATTGACTACGACGTTATCGTCATTGTTGAATCCTGGCTTTATAGTGGAATTGTGTCTGCTGAACTTTTTGATTGCCGATTGATTGTTTAATACAAATCGTTTCGATCGCTGTAAATCATCTAGTGAACGTGGAGGTGGAATAATTGTTGCTGTTCGATCACATTTATGCTCTAATGAAGTCAACCTTCCAACTATCGACACAGAACAAATCTGTATATCTGTCAAAGTAAATACGCTTCCTAACTCAAAATTATTTTTTATTGTTAGCTATGTGCCTCCCAGTAGTTGCCTTGATCTTTATGAAAAACATATTAGTAATATTGAATTTATCAATAAGCTTTGTTCTATATCAGATAATATGTGTGTCTTAGGGGACTTTAATATGTCCGATATAAATTGGAAGTGGTCAGATACTGATAAAATGTTAATTCCTCTCAATATGAAAAAAGAAGTCGAACTTATATTTATTGACTATCTCTACTCTCTAAATCTTAAGCAAATTAATTATATCACTAATTCATCAAAAAAGATTTTAGACCTAGTGTTCATTTGCTGTGATGATTTCAAAGTTAAATTAACAAATGCTCCTTTTTCTCTATTAAATGAATCAATACATCACAAAGAACTCTTTTTTGAAGTAGAGTTTTATACTTATGCTTTTACCGATGTTAATTTAAATAAAAAAACGTATAACTTTTCTAAAGCTAATTTTGTAGATCTTAATAACTTTTTCACTAATACTGACTGGCTCAGTTTCTTGATTTGGAAAGCATGTATAAACGCTTCATTAATATACTATTAACAGGTTTTGATAAGTTTGTCCCTCTTACTCGTAGAAGAAAGTCTTCAGATCCTCCCTGGAGTAATAAACAGCTTCTAGACTTAAAAAAACGAAAACGTAAAGCTTACGTAAAATATAAAAAATATAAACTTTTCATTGACTGTGCCAACTTTAGTAAATTGCGTAAGGATTTTGTCATTCTTAGTAAATTCATTTACAGAGCTTACATCATGGATATTGAAAGCAGTATCAAAAACAATTGTAAATCTTTTTGGTCTTTAATTAATTCTAAAAGAAAATCTGTTGGGATTCCAAATACCATGGTTTTCAAAGGCGTTGAATCACCGGATTTAAATTCCACTGTCGAATTGTTCGCTAATTTCTTTGAGTCAGTTTACTCTAATTGTGGTTTTAACAGTAGTTCTTTAAACAACTTAATGAGTACGATTGATATCGGATCCATCCAATTAAGGCTTGAGGAAGTAACTTCTGCATTTAAATCACTTAAGCCTAATGCTAATCCTGGTCCCGATGGCATACCCGCCATATTGCTTAAACATTGTTGCAACTCGATTTGTACTCCTTTGCTCACAATTTTCAATCAGTCCCTTCTAGAAGGCAAGTTCCTTGATGAATGGAAACTTTCATACCTGACCCCCATTTTTAAATCAGGCCCAATGAACAATATAGAGAACTATAGGGGAATATGTAAACTTTCGGCTATACCCAAGCTTTTCGAAAGCGTGGTAAAAAAAAGACTTGATTTTCTAACGAGCGAATTTTTATTCGAGGCTCAGCATGGCTTCGTCTCCGGCAGATCTACTGTTACCAATCTGACCTACTTTGCATCATATGTCATTAATGCCATTGAGGATAAATACCAGGTTGACGCAGTATACACTGACTTCAGTAAAGCTTTTGATTCTGTGAATCACCGAACTCTTTTGAAAAAGCTGGAGATATTTGGATTTCATTCCCAATTGCTTAGGTGGCTATCTTCTTATTTAACTGGGAGAATACAAATGGTTCAGGTTGGTAACATATGCTCAAAGGCAATCCTGTGTACATCAGGTGTTCCCCAAGGTAGCCATCTGGGTCCGTTACTTTTCATAATTTTTATCAACGATATTCTTTCGGTGATAAATCATTGCGAATGTTTCTGTATCCTGATGATCTAAAGCTGTTTTTAAAAATAACATGTCTCGAAGATTGTCAACGGATTCAATCTGACGTTGATTCTCTGTCTAATTGGTGTTTTTCAAATGGCCTAAAACTTAATATTAAAAGTGCAATGTAATTTCTTTCTCAAGAAAAGCATCTTGTTTGTCGTTTGCCTACAGTATTGAATCTGAGCTTATAAATCGAGTCACTTGTATTAAAGACTTAGGTATAATACTTGACTCCTCATTTTCTTTTAATAGTCATTTCGACTATTTGGTCCCTAAAGCCAACTCATTAGTCGGTTTCATTAAAAGAAACGGAAAGGATTTTAGAGATCCCTACGTTCTACTATCCCTATATTCATCTCTCGTTAGATCGCTCCTGGAGTATGCAGATGTTATTTGGAGTCCTGCAGTTAAACTTCACTCTGACAGGCTTGAAAGGATTCAAAGACGATTCACAAAATATATATTTCAGCAAATGCGATGGGGTTTTTGTCCCGATTACAAAGCTAGATGTCAATTGCTTGGAATAAAACCGCTAGAATCCAGACGTGCTATTCATGGTGTAATGCTGGTGAGGGATTTATTATGTTACCACATAAAGAGTCCATCGCTTCTTGCGTTGGTACCAATTTTTGTACCCGCTAGGTCTCTTAGAGCGAGATTTTACTTATTTCAAAAATCACACAGAACAAATTATGGCTATAATGAACCCTTATCAAGATCTGTTAGGTATTTTAATGAAGTGTCCTTAAATATTGATATGTTATGTTTAACTCGAGAAAAATTTAAATCTGAAATTTTGTACTTATTTTTATTCTAATCCTCATATTGTATATATGGCTAGTTAAGAACAGAATTGATCCAAGTAACATTTTGTGATTATTGAGATAATGAGCAAAACGCGTTTTCTTTATTATTACAATTGTGTGTAATAGATTTTTTACAACATGTTTTTTTTATGATAGATATTAATGTAACTTAATCTTTCCCATCATTTTTTTTTTTGACACTTCCAATATTGACGAAGTTTTTGACACTTTTATGAACTTGGATCACTTCTGTTTTTACTAAAAAATTATAAAGTGGAACAGAAATGAAGTAAACGAGTTTTTATCGGAAAATAAATTTTTTATTTCATAATAACAATGACAAAAATATTCACTTTCATCGCCCTCTACATTTGGTAGCACATCTTCCTCATTCTTAACTAGCCATATATACTTAAATTGTTGTAAATCTGTTAGCTGTAATATTGCTTGTAGATAAATAAATAAATAAATAAATAAATAAATAGATTCCGTTTTCTGAGGGTTGACCCCTAGTCCACATTTTTCGGTCCATTTCGAGAGCTTGCTTCATGCATTTTGCATGAGCTCATTAGTTGTGTGAAGATGCTTGCCGGAGATAGTTAAAGCGACGTCGTCAGCATATGCGATTACTTTGCATCCCACACCTTCCAGGAGTAGCAAAAGTTAATTTACTACAAAGAGGGGGGATAGGACGCCCACTTGGGGGGGTGCCTCTGCTGATTTAGCTCCTAGACTCCTAGAGGATACCTCAACCAGCTTAGTGTTCAGAATTCGACTGGTAAATAGTAAATAAATCAATTTGTGATGTGACTTCTTGTGACTTCTCAACCTTGAATTTTGAAGGGCGGTCTGCTATAGCTTCCAATTTAACATTGTTGAAAGCGCTTTCTATATCAAGGAAGACGACCATTGTATATTCATTGTAACGTCTTTTTAATGAATTTTGAGTAATCGGTTTTTTTTAGAACAAAGAAAAGCTTTATTAAATTTTGAAAAGAGAGTTAGAGTTAGATGAGAGTTATAGACGAGGAGAGCATTGGTGAGAAATAAAGACCGGAGGAAAAGAATTTTAAAAGAAACTAACTGTTAAAAAGAAAAGAAGAATATAGAAAAGTCAGTCAAGGTTATGATGAGGGCGAAGGCAGTCAAGTCTTTGAAAGTCAGAAAAGTAAAGTAAAGTTTTGCGAAGTTGTTAAATTGTCACTTAAATTCAATTGCTATTTTTTTGATTTAGTTAACTTTTTTTTTTCTTTTTTTTTTTTTTTGTCAACGACCACGCCGCCCTGAAAACATCGGTTCCCGTTAGATCACTGAAATCAAGCAGCGTCAGGCGCGGTAAGTACTTAGATGGGTGGCCACTTTGAAACACCGCATGTTGTTGACATAGGAGTCGGAGAGTACCGATAAATGAATCGACTCCATGTGGTAACACAATGGACCTCAAGTGTCTAAGTGAATCCAACCAGAGTGCTGGGGATAACCACCGTACCTTAACCTAACCTAACTATTTTTTTTATTGCCTTATAAATAATCTTTTTTGAATTACTTAATACACCATTAAACTGAATTTAAAAAAAGAAAAAAGCAATATTTTATTTCGCCGAGGCTCGGGCCTATGTACATGTACATAGATTATTTATACAACCTGTAATTATGTTTTCCAGCCAAGGCATTACGATGTATGTGGCCGACTGGAATTCAGCAGGTATTATGCCATCATTTGTATGGCTTGAAGCTACGTAGTGCCCAAAGAAGCTTGTCTCTTGTGATCAGACTGTTTATGTTATTTAGCGTGGGTTGTGCAGGTTGCGTATTAGTGGGCAAACTACTGTGTGGAGAGGAGTAGCTACCAGGAAATGTGTGTCAAGTAGAAGTTCTATTGTTTCTTCGCTTGAAGATGTCCAAGAGCCATCATTAGATAGCTCGGTGTATTAGGACTGGAAGAGAGTATTTTCCGGAGCCTCGATGCTTCTGAGAAATTCTCAATATTGTCGCAGAAAAGTCTCCAGGCTTTCCTAAGAACGTTTTTGAATTCTGCGAGGGTATTTTTATAAGAAATCGACACCAAAACAAAGCCAAAAGTTTTTCTTTTGGAACTCTAAAATAAAACAATTAAGAAATAACTTACTTAGTAGACCTTCCCCATTACTGCTACATAAAAGACTTGACAGCTTCGGTTATGTGAGAATTTTATAAAAATCTAAGTTTCCGGCGATCAAATCATTCAATCAAAATGACATTTAGAGTCAATAGGTTGCCATTGCCCAAGCAACCAAACAACCTATTTTCTTAGAATGTATACATTCTCACAATTTTCTATAACTCATATATATATCATCAATTTATTCTGAAAATACCCCCAAGGGCCTTACAAATTTCGGTCACATACACGCGGCATTCATTGAGTGCTTATTGTCTTAATATTAGTTACCACCACCAAAGGAATATCTCCAGTTCTCCTCTAAAAACAACTTGAAACTCGAAGCAGAGTGAAAAGGGTATAGAAAACGATAGCAACAGAATGCCAGTGTAGCAACTATGTTTCCCCAAGGAATCCGTCAATCATATCACAGATAAGTGCCACATCCTCTGCTATCTTATTCCCTTGGCAATATTTTTATTAACCCTCTAAAGAAAGAAGTAATCATTCTGTTTCCATGATGTTTGCCTTTCTCTGTCATCGGTTGAGTATTTTGTTTTTCGTATATCGAAAAGTATGATGGTGTCCTTAAAAAAATTGCACGTTATATACACGAAGTCAGAGTCAGATCATGATTTATTATCTACATACATGTGTATATGTATTATATCGATCAATTTGCTCGCGCTTTTGCTATAAAAGTGACGTAAGTTATTACTCTTAATCTTGATTTTAATCACTTTATTGATTGCCGTGAGTTGTTTTCAAAAGTGCTTGAAAGTTGTTTCAACAGGGTAGTGCCACATGACATACTACCAGCGAAACCATGAAGTTAGTGACAGAAAGTAAACTGTGGACTCGCCTCTAAGATCGTGTGATTTGAGGTCGTTAGACTATTGTCTGCAGGGTATTCGAAGTTAATGCTTGTATACGATTTTTCTTTAACATTAACCAATAAATCAGCCCCCAAAATATCTGTATCCCAAACCGGACCACCTTGTAGTTACAAAGGCGAAAAGAAAAATGAAATCCAGAACTACAGACCTATCTCTATTTTCTTTACGGTGGTTGACAAAGTTGTCGAAGAGTAGAGGTACTGTTAAGATGGCTCTACGAATACTTGGAGAAATATTATAACTCCAAATGTTTGGAGATTTTACTAATGGATTGTATAGAAGCCTATATAAAACCATATCTCAGTTGCTCTTTTTATAGATTTTAGCAAATTGTTTGACACATTATGCCACAAGCATGTCTTGAGACAGGTCAGTGTGATTAATATGAACAGCAACATCTTAACGTAGTTCGAGAATCACTTGACCAATATAACCTTCAGATTCAGAATAGTTAGCGAAGGACAGAAATTAGAGTTAAGTGTCCCGCAGCGATCGAAACTGGGTCCTCTACTCTTTGTAAATTATTTGAACGATCTGCTGTCCGTTTTAAAAAGTAGTGCAGGCTACGCATGTGCAGACGTTATCTCTCATTCAAAGCTGATGGATAAACCTTCTCTGAGGAATAAGTAATTTTGAGCCAAAAGAATCATTTAGATCTGTGCAGTGGTTCTTGAAATCTTGTACCACAAACGTAATCTGACACCGACCGGGACCTTGCTTTTGTATACATAGATTTATCAACGATTTATTAACCACTTCAGTATTTAACCGCGCTGTGCTTCCGAAAACGATCCACCTCATAAAGATATAGAGAAAAAGTTGGACAAGTTACAAAATACCACCTACAGAACCCAAGCACAACAGTTGGAAACCCCTGTATAAATCTGTTATACATACTATTTGATTAAAGTATAAACATATACGAATTACAGTATAAACATATAAATCCACCACCATTATAACATACTGAATTTATAATAAAAAATAAAAATACAAAAAAAAAAATCAATACAAATCATAATTTATTATTACCCCGCAATATGCAGGCAGACTGTGCCATGCAAAAATAAAAATAAATGTCAATAAAATCAATTTCTCATTCAGAATCAGTACCCCGGATAAATTGGGCGAATTTCGAACAACACCACTGAACCCATCAATATCCAATTCAATCCAATTTAATCACTCTTCCGTATAAATAAAATTTCATTTTTATATTGCTCTTATTTTCTCACTCTCTTGTTTACCTCCTGGATAAACACATTTTTGAATATCCTTCGATAATGCAAAGCGACAAAAAAGCACAACAAAAACAAAATACGAAATGAAAATAAGCACCAATTTCAAACCATTTCGATGTCCATTTATGAACATACACAGGGAGTGAAACCCTTGATAAAATGTTTTTTTTTTCATTCTCCCTGATAACCCATCCAACCCACCAAAAAAATACCTACCCACCATCGACGCAAAATCTGGTTTCAAAAAATTTATTTGACTTCTGTCCCAGTCCCTATCCCGGCTACTCTATTCAGGAGGGATACGGTAATCCATTTTGATTTCCTTTTCCAAAATTCTACATCAGGATGTCAATAATTTTTAATACGGATTGAAATGGAACAGGAAAATTGGGTAACGTTGAAAAAATAAAACGATTTCATATTATTTGAAGTGGGGTCAACTGTCAGCCTTGATACGAGTACACACATACGTAAACACGTATTGGAGATTCGGCATCACCATACCCATACTACGGTGTGTAGATAAACAAACTACAAATAATATCCTATTCTGAAAATTCCACTTAAGTCCTTGACAATACTTTGATGGATTAATAGTGTTATTTATGAAGTTCGACTAAACAACACAAACAAAAAACAATAAAAAAACATTACTCTTCTTTTTCTAGTTTTGGTTCACAACTTCGTGTGAATACTGCGATTATAGGGTGGCAACTTGGCAACATGGCGAACGGACGGTGATTTTGTGAATGGCCACTTATTGGCATCCTCTGCGGTTGTTTGAAATTCGCTGAACTCACTTAATGGGGGAGGATTACGTGGGGTTAATGTTGGACAGTAAATAACATTTTAAGTTTATAAAAATTCGGTTTTTGCTATGGTGTCGCTTAGATTAGATTTGGGTGTGAGTGTCACGATGGATCTGTTGTGATTTACTCTCCTGCCATTAGGGTTCGGTTATGAATGACACCATGTGCTTTCGCGATAAATCACTAAAATTATGTGCTAGTGATTATGAAATGCGAATTTGCAAAGCCAGTCGAATGTCTAACTTTTGCAGAGATCGAAGAATGGAGTATTCTTAGATGGTATATATTCTTTCCTTTCGTTGCCAATATAATAGGGTAGATGCTACCTTCAAATAAGCCATAAGGAGTCTGTTTTTTTGTTATGAATTTAACCTTTACTCGAATTGAAAATAAACCACATTTCAAGGAAATTTATTAATCGTTTATACAGGGTGTTTCCAAGTTAAATGTCAAGAATTTGGCAACTGATTCTTGGGTTTATTCTAAGAAAAAAATCGTTCCACAGCAAGGGTCTATCTCCAATTTGGACATAATTTATCGAGAATTTAAGAAAACACCTACTTTGGTGTACCTTTACCCATACTAACTCAATAGTTAAAATTGTACCACCCACGTTTCACATTTTAACTTCGAATTGTCAGCGGTTTTTTTAATAAATGGAAAAGCGGCTTCAAAATCTAGTTTAAGCACAAGAAATTCCTTTGGGCTAATATATGAAAACTGTCTAATCACATGCGTTTTTGATTTTTTTTTGGTGTAACGCCGGCCGTTCGTTTACTTTTTCATCATTTTTCTGTCTTTGAGAGAATTTCACCCCCACTCTTTGAAATTTGACAGAAAACACATAGGTATTTGGTTAAAAAAGTATGCGGACGGATCTTGTATCGTCGGATAGCGAATGAATAACGTTGGTTGTTTCTTTGACGCATGAAATATGCAGTTTTCGCGTACTGATGCAAACTGAAGTTGTCTACGGCAGTTTAGATCTGCCACCTTCATTATCACAATTCCAATGCAGAAGCATTGACATTGCTAAATTAGACAGCACAAAGAGGCATATTCAAAAAATGCTCTGTTGTGAGTACAAAATTCCAAAATTTTCTCAAAAAGCCGGGAAATGGTAGTGGTGGCGGGTGGCGGGTGGCGGGTTTTTGGATGAAAAAGCGGGTAAAACCCGCCAAAAGCGGGTGAAATGGTCACATTATGTATACTGCACGTATATTCTATGTAAATTCAATTCAATATAAAAACAAGTGATTAGTTAATAAAATGTTAAGAAAAAAAAAATGAAAAATGAAACAGATAATACTGAAAAGAAAAAGAAAGAAAACAACTAGATTTTTTTTAAAAAAAAAATTAAGTTTGAGAAGCTTTTTATTGTTTCGCTGACGTGTGCATATGTATGGTAACTCCATCCAAGTCTTCGATGGTTTCGATTATTTGGGCATCGGCCTCTGATTGACGTGCGAGTGCGAAAAATGCCTTTCAGTGTTGGAGGTCTAATTCCGATAGTGTGGCACAGGTGATTAAAGCAAGATTTTGAATTCTCATCTTGAGTGTGTGGAATCGGAATGCCATAAAGGACAGGGACAGCATCAGATGCAATGCTTTTGTTTTTTTGTGATTTTTGTGCTATTTCCATCGCGCGAATTTGTGTTGTTACGTCTGCAAGTTCGGATTTGACATCGTCGAGTTGTGTTGTGACGTTTAACAATATTTATTTTTCATTACAGTGAGTTCGTGTACTACACAGACAGACAATGACGTTTTATTTTGTTGACCTCAGACTTTAAAGTGTCTACGACCAGGTTCGCTGTTTCATTTGTGCTTTCGAGTTGTGTGAAGCGTTTTTTTATATTAGATATGCTTGTGCTTAACTCGGCGATTTGAGCTTCTATATTTTTAGACAATTTATTTTCGGATTATCGAATTTGGGTAGCAATTAAAGATTGGTAAAATAAACTCACTCTGTTTTGCCAATCTTTCGTCCATTTTCTTCCACATTTTGCGGTCATCCACCAGAATGGCGATTCTCTGAGCAGAAGTTTGAGGTGAGTTTCTTTCAGTTTCCAGAGAGGTGTTAGCCTTTCAGCTCTGGTTCGTTTATTACTTCCGGACATATTTAGATGAAAAGGTTTGTTTTACGTCGTTATCGGACCTTTTTGCGACATTTACACAGACTTTGAAAAATTACCACTTATTTGAAAATTGAAAATTAATTTTAAAGTTTTTTATTCAATTTAAAATTTTTCGAGACGGTTTCACTTTAGGAGTTTTATTTTTGAAAAAAAGTCCCAAATATGAAGCTATTGACACTATTTAGAACCCATTCTGTAATGTGTATGATTTGTCTCGGCGATAAGGCCTTCGTGTGACTTTCCCACGCTTGGCAAAAAAGTAACTAGCTTCATCAAAGTCCATCTGCTCGGAGGAACGCCGCATAAACTCTCCTTAGACTAAAATCACAGTATCCAAAGTACTTAGTTATGATAGCGCCGCACTATCCAAATCCTAGTGCCATCGTTAATTTTTGCTAAACCTAGATGCCAATCTGTTAAACAAAGAAAGTGGTACCAGATAAAATAAGAAGATATTACCTACATTTTATTTTGGTAGCACGTGTCATCAGCCAGCCTGTATGTTCTCGTTAACGATGATCTGGAAAGCGAAGCCGTATTTATTTCAAAATTTTTAAGCCCATTCCGTTTTTCTGAAACTCGGGAAAGACAAGCAAAATATAAATGCTGTATACATACCGTTTTCACCGAGGACTCATTTCTTTGCTAAAATTCCTTACTTCAATGAAAAATGATTTTTTTTTTTTTAAATATTTTCTTTTATTTATATTTTTGTCACGATTTTCATATATTTTTTGGTTGTTTTTTTGTTTTTTGATTTTATTTTTTTTGTTCACATTAACAATATTTTTTAAAGTTTCGTGTTTTCTTATTTTTTCATTCATTATTGTTTTATTTAAACTCTTGTTATGAACTTTTCGGTTTGTTCGTATTATAAGTGATAATGATTAGTTTGACTAATTTATTTATTTTTATATCTAACTGATCTTAAATTAATTTTATATATATTATACTCTTATACAATCATCATAACTTACTGTTTTCCTTTTCTTTTTGTTGTTTATAGTGATCAAGATATTTACAAAAAAGTTATTTACTACGAAGTTACATTTTTATATACCTAGTTTTAATTTATATATATATTTTTTAGATATATTCATTGACATAAATGTAAACAGTTTTCTTCTTCTTTTTTTTCTAAATTGAAGGGTTAGGATTCAACTAAATTGTTTGTTTGTTTATCTTTATCTGAAAACATGTATTTTTTTGTAATGGTAAAATGTTCTAATAATTGTTTTCATTTTAACTTTTACATTTGCTTAGCTTCTCGCAAATTCAGTCTTTGGAAGATTTACACTTTATTCACCTTATTTGTTCAATAAATCAATTGAATTTTATTTAGAATAAAAATACGTCCGTGTTTAGTGGACAAAATATACAATATACAGTTTGTTTTTATATTTCCTTTGTTGATGAGATGGACTTTGTGAAACGAGAATTTGGTACCCAACTTTAAAAAGTCAATTGAGACTTTCGTTTGCAGTTTATGTATGTAGGTAAGGTATTTCAAAATGTACGAATACATAAGGTTTACTAAAATTTGGAAATGGTGCGTGTTGCTCTGGTCTCGTGTTTTTATTGTTGATTTAATTAATTTAAATATTCGATCTTTTTGTTATACAAAATATATAAAATGGTTATGAACACGCTTATCCAATTCACAATTATTTTTTTTTTTAATAAATTATTTATTTTATTTTGTTTGTTATGGTTTTGGGGAAGTGAATTCCTTGAAATAAAATTTAACATTTTTTGTATGGGATTTTCCTAGGTCAATACATAAACATATATTGCATATGTATGTACATATATGTATGTAAATTATCTTAAACTATTATTCTACAATTTATACACAATTGTTCTATTGTTTAGGTAGAAGAGTTTTCAGAAATGCGTGGAAGAAGATGTTTGAATAAAAAATGGGGTTTAAATGACTAAGTGCGACGAAAAAAATTCGATTACACTTCTAATAACAACTAGAAGGCTTATAGTTCCCTGTTACCGAAATGAAAACCAATCAAAGACAACCAGAGCGAGGAGATAACATATATGTATATACAGTAAATCAGCTTTCTCGAAACACTGGAGGCTTTGACAATACCGAAATAAAGCCAAACAAGAAACGATAAATTGCAAAACTGGCACATCCGACCGCTTGCGACCTCAATAAGAGACATGAAATCGATGCCAAATTGTCAATTGAGAGCATCAGGCGTCGATTGAGACTTCTTGGATGCATAGCGCGAACAAAATCACATATGTATTATGTACAAAAATAAAGCACTACGTTTTGAAAGAATGTTCTTTGAAGTCACGAATCAACGTTTAGCTTGTTTATCTCTGACGGGAAAGTGTACGAAAGTAGCCCACAAACCAAAGAATTGCACCCTAACAACACTTTAAAGGAGAAAGGGAAAACATAATGACTTAGGGTTTGTGGTATTGTGTTGGTCATTTAGTTCATGTAAACGGTCGCATGGGTCAACCACATATTATACAAAAATATCATTCTATTACAAAATCAAGTTGCTATTTTTTGAGCAGATGCTATGGTGCTAATGTCTCAACGAATTATAATGATTTTTTTTAAATAAAAAAATTCTAAGAGGTTCAGGTAAAGTAGATCCCATCAAAAACATAACTGTAAAAAGGGCCAAGTTCCTACTTATAAAAAATGTATGCAAATGTATGACAAAAAGTGGTGAGATAACAGCGGCCAAAGTCTTGCAGAACTTTATTATAGAGGTAAGATAGATGAGTAAGTTGAAGCCTTATGCCTAGAATTGATAAAACGTATCTATAGAAACTTCAAACCTGGCCGCGTTTGAAAGTTTCAGAAATGTGTAACAACTACTAGACCTGCAAATGGAATGGTGTTTCATCGTGCGTATAAAGCACAATAATAGCGTTTACATTTGTACATGTACATAACATATGTATGTATAATAGCATAATATTCCTTGAACTCAAGTTTTATTTCAACGCGGCCAAGTTTAAAGTTTCTATAGATACGTTTTATCAATTCTAGGCATAAGGCTTCAACTTACTCATCTATAATACCTCTATAATAAAGTTCTGCAAGACTTTGGCCGCTGTTATCTCACCACTTTTTGTCATACATTTGCATACATTTGTTATAAGTAGGAACTTGGCCCTTTTTACAGTTATGTTTTTGATGGGATCTCACTTCTTTTTGTTGAGTTTTTAAAAGCCTAGTGATATTTTTTTTTAATTTTAGGCAAATCTTGTCTATAATTACTTCTCAGTCGGTTGTATTCGATGTTCGATGATAGCTGTTTTTTGAGCGTTGATATTATTAAGATCTAAATTGATTAAATTGACCCCATCTTCACCCTAGAGAGTACAACAGAGGCTTGGCCACACGAGAAAACAGTAAACTTCTTGGCTCTTATGGATAGTTTTAAACCGTAAGGCGTTTACCGTCATAGGTATACGCCTTAGGCTCTTTCCAGTGTTCGACTACATACTGCACAATGTTTGATCTGACTCTACGTCTACGTGTATAGGTACTTCCTTTTGATAGCTACAATTTTCGTTATATAAAACTGTCAATAATTTGAACATTTTGCCAGGTCCACTCCCTATCCCCACACCACAGATCCAATTTATCGAGTCGAGCTCGAGAGTCGATTGTATTTCTTTTGAACTGGTTAGTAAATTGGGTTCATCCGGAGTCGGACGAATATGCAATGAAAATGAGCAGAGAAGAGCACCTCTCCAATCTTATTGAGCTAGAGTAGGACGACACGATGACGGTGCAAAAGGCATCACTGTGATCGATAGACTCACTCTCACACTCAGTTTGCCATTTGCCATTTGCCATTTGCCAAATATCAATTATACCAATACCAACCAATCCATATGAAAATGAATACGTTTTGTGAGAGAATATACATATACATATACATAATTTATATAATATACATATACATACTGCGTTCATCGTCACATTTTTGAGTATCATTTTCATTGTATATATAATATAAGAAGTAGCAGGTCCAGGGCCGGTTTTAGCAGTTTAGGCGCCTGGCGCAGGAAAAAAAAAAGGCGCCCCAAAAGCAACTTAAAAAATGTTTGATCTTTTTCACATCTCCCGAGGAGAGAGAGTAATTGACGCGTTGACATAAAATTCAACCCTAAATCTTTCTTGATGGTCTAAAATTACCTCATTCCCATCCTCATAGGAAAACTGAACTACTTTTTTTCGTGACCGTTAAGTTGAAATTGCTGGAAAAGGAACATTTATTTCATTTGCTATAAGACTCGCCATATCTAAAAACTCAAAAAAACTTGTCATTAGTTCTTAGTTCGACTAAAAACTTTTTCATTGAGCACAAAATTTCAACTGCAAGCATAAGGCAAATACTGCTTTTTGTCTAATATTGTGTACCAAATAACAACACAACAAATAAATTTAAATTCGCTTAGCTTACTACCAAAAGATTGAGGCATATTTTGGACTTTTTGATCATAATTTATAATAAACAAAAAACATAAACATTTCCCAAGTTTATTGCATCTATTCTGCTTAAGGCTGCGGTTATAAAGCAAACGTGTAATACAAGCGCTTGCTCGCGCTTTAAATTAAATGCATTTTATTAGAGGATGGTGGTTGTGTAACAAATTTTTACGAGCGCGAGTAAGCGCGAGCAAGTGCGATATAAAATGCTCTGATAATTTAAAGCGCTTGTATTACACGCTTGCTACATATATAACCGCAGCCTAAGAGTCAAACTAAAAAGATGTTTTTTTTTAAAACCGACCATCTGCCTACAGAACTTGAATAGAAAACATAGATACTCTCAACTTTATCGAAGAATGCAACTGCATCAGTAGAGCATTGAACATCATCAAAGCTCTAGGTTCCAAAACCTTAGTTCTCGCTTGCATACCACAATGTTTCCCCCTAATATAAGTACCATTATCATACCATTGTCCTCTACAATTCACTAATAGAATATCCAAATCAGCAAGTTCATTCAAAACTAAATCAGTTAAGCCAGACCCAGTTGTTTTTTCACAACAATCCCAAAAAATATTCTCTAATTTTAAACTTTTTTGGTCCAATATTCTAACTACTAAAGTTAATTGCTCCTTTCTACTTATGTATATCAAGCGTACAATCTACTATATTCGAAGCCAAGGAGAATCAAGGCATTAATAAACGCAGGGAAAATTGAATATACATAATATATTAATATTACACACTAATTTTCAATTTAAATTTTTTTAAAAATGTGCTATCTACCACTTGAAGTGCTAATGTTCTGAATTGAATAATATCTTTTGTTTTCGTAACCACAGGTTGCATTTTTTATGTAGTCATGTTTTGTTATCAATTAAATATTAAATGCACAACATATAAGAAATAAATGTTTTTTTATTGGTTGAAAACACGATAAAGCAAAAGGGATCCAAAAAACAGCAAATGTGCTATCTTTCTGTTGCGATCTGTACATACATAATGTAACAATAAATTTTACTACGTATGACCTGAGTTTGACTCTCTTTCTCTTCAGTCAAATCGAACGTTTTGATATATCGAACAAGGTTGCGAAACCAAATTTGAAGTTCGCATCGTTTTAGGTAGGCGCATTGCCTTGGCGCTAAATTTGAATCCTGCTCCACAACTTCCGACATGTTTTTTGATTTGTATGGATTTTGGTAGGCGCAAATGGAGCGGTATGATAAGACTGCTCCACAGCATGTTGGCAGTGAAAATTTCGTTTTTGGCAATGGGCTGAAAGGGTCGACTGGATATTTAATATGAAACAACAGAACCTACTATGGTTGCAGCAGAGTCAAATGTTTGTCTCTGGTTGTAGTTGGGTACGGATAAAAATTCTGCTAACTAGTCTGTTATACCAATTAGCAGCTCTGGAGAGAAAGAGAATGAAATGTTGTGGGAACGGGAAGGGATAGAAAACAAAAACATTATGTGCATATTTATATGGAAATTTGGTCATTTTAATGCGTGTGTATTTTTTAAAGTACAGTGATTGAAATGTGTGTATTGTTATTTGAGAAGTACGGTGAGAAATATTTGTTTGTGAAGAATATAAATACATATTAGCAAACAAGTAGATTTGTTTTTTGGATAGTATTTTTTTTTAGTTTTTACGCCTCTTGCTTTCTAGCGCCTGGCGCGGCTGCGCCACTCGCTCCTATGTAAGGTCCGGCCCTGAGCAGGTCTATATATTAGTATATTACTTGAAGGGGAGGTTGTCCTTGTCGTATAAAATACATTTGGTCAGAGAATTCACCACGTTTATGGTTAGCTCTCACTAAAATGTGCATTTGTGTATGTATTTGTGGGTAAGTTTCACACTTTTGTAGTGTATATATAATGTATAATACACGGTGGTTTGTTTTTATTAATTTAAACGATTTGCAAGTTAATAAATAAGAGTTTTTTATTTTTTCCTTTATACACACTATAAATGCTACTTACATCCCAAATTTCAAGTCTCTAGGTCTGCTGGAAGTACCATATACATTTTGATGATCGTTGTGTCAGCTACGAAAATTACGATTTTCGGAGCTCAATATTTCTTAAAGTATAATAGGTACAGACTTGAAACTTGGAATATGATCTAACATAGCGCTCTTCTACTAGCAGCCAGAAAATGAGGCTCCCAGTGACTTAGGAAGCTGAATTATAAAGGTAGGTAAATAGCCGCGAAGCGCTTCGGGTAAAGAGTACTGGTAGTGCCGCGTGGAACTTGGCTGTCCACTACCGTGCACCCAGATATCTCAGTTGCTTAGAAATATGTTTTTATATATGTATTTTATACTAGCTGGCCCGATGGCAGACCTTGTTTTGCCTTTCTAAGGTTAAGAAAACATGAATTGGACCTTATTTTGATTGATAAATAACTGGAGCAGGTGGATGTACACGCTCCCACTCTCACTATTTATTCACTTTATCAAATGAAGCTTGATTCTCAATTTGACTAATTATAAAACTGGAAAAAATTACGGAATGTGTTGTCCGAATCAAATATTATTATTATTATTATTATTTTTATTTATTTCGTTATTGTATAATGTTAATAACAAACTTGATTTTAAGAAATAAATGTAGAACATGGCAAATAAGAGCCGTCTGTCGAAAAAAAATTGACATTAGTTAACTCTTACAAAATTAAAAATTAAAAAAAAATTCAATTGTAGTAACTCTTATGCATGAAAAATAATTATACAATTATAAACATAAAGACTAAGTTATATATTACTATAAAAGTTTCTATAGCTTAAGGCATGACTGCAGTACCGAAAAAGCAGCTTCCAACCCCGTGAACCGTTAAGAATTTGTAAAGCTTCTTCAAGTGTTAAAGTTCTCTTGGTAAAGTAAAGCAAGCGTAGTTCCGACAAAATGGGACAAACTGCTATGAAGTGGTAGACGTCTTCAACTGCATTCAGATTACAAAGGCTACATATACATACTTGAGTCTTGCGTATCTTGTTGATAAGCTCTGCAGTTAGGCCTCAGTAATTCCGTTCGGGTCCTAAAGATTAAGCTTGTTCGGCCAGGTCCAAGACGACTAGAGAAGTAATTGCTTGTGCCCAGAGAATGGTTTAAAGAGCTATAAATATGCCTGGATGTGGATGACTGTGCCCTTCTTATACAATCCTGATAATGCTTGTCGTCTACTTTTTGGATAACCTCATATAATTTGTCTTTCCAGTCAGATATTCAGATAAAGAAAGATCAGAATTAAATTGTTTGATAAAGGATCTTTAACGACCATCTTTCAGATTTCCCGGTCGGTTCGGCCTAATGTTTTTCGTGGAAGTCATTAAGACTAAATGATTTCAACCGGTTTTCCCCTCTGAAACATTTTTCTAATATCCTACATTGTCGATGATGCCATTTTGTACTTTTCGGACAATTTTTTTTGGTGTAGACCTGCCTTGAAGTCAGCTACAACTTGATTTTGAACGAACATACTGTATTTATTTTTGGCCAATTTAGTAATAGCACATTTTGAAACAACTAAGTTACTAATGTCATTTTCACTTTTCTTTTGTCTAAAATTCAATTCAAATAACAGTCAAAACCGTTATTAATAAGATTAAGAGGAAGGAAATGGGGTGCTTTTGGAAATCCGGTATGTTTTGCACAGGCATGAAATAGAGCTGAGTTAAATTACTTGATAAAACATTAAAAATTATTAATGCAGAACTTTGATTTTTTTCCTAAAAGGTATACTAATGCAATAAGTTTTTTTTGCAGTATCAAAGAATTTTACGTAATGTCTTCCTGTTCCATAGAATTTACAAAAGAAAATTTTTCAAAAAAAACCGGTATGTTTTGCACAACACTGTAAGTATAATATTGCGATCAAAATGAAAAAAATTAAAATTCCCCATACAAAATGTAATGATAGAGTATATCGCCACCTATCGGGTCCAGCTTTTGTAATTTTCTCTTTTGGCACAATGGCAGCATAATTATGTATATTGTGAATATGAGTCATTTTGGTCAATTAATATGGCTTTTGTTTATAACTCGACTCCAGCGCCACCTATCGGATCCAGATTTCTGCATAAACCTGATATACAGCAATACGAACAAAACAAAAAAAGAATCATAAAAATTAGCCCAGCAGTTATCGAGTTGTAACGTCATCGAACTTCATGAAAAAAAAATAAGAAAATTCCCCATACAAAAACAATTTTTCTTTAAAATTTTCAAATTTCGTTGTGGTTTTACCTGGTTCAATACGAAAATCGAAAATGCAAATCGAATGATATTCAGCCGAGTTATGCTTGTACAAACAGACACCAATTCATTTATATATGTATACATATACATATAGATATAAGATTGGCTCCCTTATGACTCAGTTGTACACAAAAAAAAAAAAATTGTAATTGAAAATTGAAAAACTGAAATTGTTCACCTACCGTAAAGTAATTTCTAATCAAAACCATTAAAAATCAGATTGTTTATGTCTATTTCTCAGCTTCAAGGTAACATAGGAAAATGATCTATACCTGAAATCTTTGGAAAGAAATGCTGAAATCAGTAAAGTTAGTTTCCATAGAATAGATGCAGGCGTTATCACGTAAAGTGCATCGAAGTGTTTTAATCTCAAATATACAAACAAAAAATCTAATTTTTTAGTATAATTAAAGATTAAATATTAAATTATTAAATTACATATTATATCCTATCGACAGCAGAGGAACTCAGCAAATATTTTAGCAAAGGTGTCATCAAAATCCGTTTATTAGTTCCCGAGTTAACTTCGAACATAATATTTGAGTAATTTAGTCTTTATAAGAAGACAATAGATAGATAGATGTTACCATAGCAATAAAAGTTAAAAAAGAAAATCTGATAACGAGATAAGCACCAACTTGTATCCTTCAAACCTGCTCTGAGACATTTTCAATATCCATAATAAAGGAATCATTAAAATTTTTAAAGCTGTTTGGAATATCATAATAGGAATATGTATAGGTAAAAACAAGTTAATTTGATTATATTTAGTTATGAAATTTGAAATACTATCTCACCCACGCATTTCTCACAAATCGTTTTCCTTTAACTTATTATTGGTCCTAAAAAATTGTTATATTATTTTTTTACATTAGATATCAGTATTTTTAATAAAATAATAAACTAATGAAAAAGAGTAACTTAACTACATTCCACCATATAACTTTTACTTTTCACAAAAAATCGTTAGGTACAACCTATTATCTTCCGTTCACAGTTCGAATTTTACTCCAAGTTAACTTCATGTTTAACATATTTTAGTTTTAAACAAATAAATAAATAGAAAAAAACAAAAACAGAAATAAAATGTACGTTTACAAGGTGACAGTAATTTGACTAACAGTATTTTTATATTTTCATTCTTAAAAAAGTTCACATGTTTTTTTTTACATTACATTTATGATGCTATAACAATTTACAGTCGAAATGTATCTCTTTTTCTCGTCCTTTAGATATTATTTACCTAGCAACAAATAAAAAATTACAAAAAAGTAATTGAAGAAACTTAAATAAATTTAATCAATTACAAATCACATTTAAAACGTACGGTTAATTAATGTCACACCCTTAGCTCATCCATGATACTTTGGTTCGTCTGATTACTCTGGTTGCTCATGCCACCGCCTGGCTGCTTCATGCAACTTTTCTTCGTCAGTGTGCCACATTGATTGCCCATCACTTGTAGGGCATGTGGTGGTTGCATCATTCCCCCTCCACCGCCACCCCCATCAGGCACAGATTTCATATGCTTCGGTGGTGGTGGTGCTCTGTGTGGTATATCGGCAAACTCTGGCGGTGGCAACTGATGGTGTTGCATTGCATGATGGTGGCCCAATATTGTGGCCGGATCACTCTTCGTGTGTATCGTAAGCGTTTCTAGGTCACCACAAATATTATTCGGCATCTGGCCGTTCTCGTTGCGTTTCTTCGTTTGATTTCGTGGCTCGTTCAATCGGGTTTTGTCCCGCTGATAGTAGACACCGGCAAAGATTAGGACGTTCAGTATGAGCAGACTACAGCCGATCGCTATGGTCACGCTTAGTGCTGTACTGTAGGCGGCAAAGCCATCCTCTTGCGGTGATGTCGTACTATGTTGACCACTCGAGCCACCACCTTCGTCCATCAAGTCCAGCGGGTCTAGTGAGTGAGGAACTTTTTGGTTGTAGCGACTGCTGGAGTTTTTGTTGTGGTGCAACGAGGACGACGGTGATGATAAATTGAGAAGCGAAAACACTTGCGACGTGTATATCGTGTTGTTTGATTGGATTCGGCTACCCAATGGAGGATTTAATGGCTTAACTGTTGGTTCGGCTTGTTGCGTGGCAATGGGATTGTCATCGTCAAGCTGATGATGTGATGCGGGCACATTATCACCACCCGGCTTATGTAAATCTGGGATTAAGTTCAGCCAAAATGATAATCGGTGCGCTCGATAATGGTTTTTTAATTTCGGTTTTGTGTCTGTAAATGAAAAGACAATTTAGTATGTGTGTGTGTGCGTTTCTGAGTGACGGCGAGAAATGAGAGTTTAAATTATTTTTCAAGTCCTTTTTGGAAGTTGTGGTGGTGTTTTGGTTTTTTTTCCAATTGACTGTATATAAATGGATTAAATTTAACTGATTTGGGATTTTTCATCACGAAATGTCTGAAAATATCTGACTTCAATTTAATAAAATAAATTGGCCAATATTATGCTCGGCAGGCACATGATAGGGTTCCGTTGTTTTAATTACGAATATTCCGTTTAACTTCATGAAATAAATGTAATGGCGCAAAATTGTAGTCACTTAAAGTAAACTTTAAAATTATTTTGGCACGGAACTAAGCGTTATCATATTTATAGTCGTCATAAAGCCCACTTTATCGGTATTAAAGTTAAAATCACCCGAACTTCGTATTAAATATTTAATATGGAATTAGACTTATAAGTTTTTTTTATTCAAACTGTCACTTTTATGTGTGTTCGAATGAAATTTCTCATAGGAACGTTGCGAAGTAGAAATTATTTAGCGGCAAACTAAAAAGTGTCTATTATTGAACAAAAGTTAAAGTATTAAAACAATGTGAGAAAGAGAAACATGAAGAAAGAGAGAGACTGATTCTCCATCATAGAGAAGCCGAAGTTTGCTGAAGGAGTCAGTCGAAGTTGTATCTTTGACCTGGACAGATCGTAAAGGCGTTGATTTAAATAAAAAACATTTATTAAGTAAATCTGTACTTTAGTTGAATAAATTCAAATATTATTTTGTAAACTGTGGAAAAAGTTAATATTATTTTGTTGAAGGTTAAAGAATCAGAAGTGGGATATCGAATCGAAGATTAAGTGTAAAGATATGTTTTATGTATATATGTATTTAATGAGAATATAATGTGATACATAGTATACGTATTGTAACTATTCAAGGCATGGTATTTTATTACAAATAGTTGAATGGGTGGAATAATTTGAGTGCTAAAGAAATGCAATTTTGGTACACGAAATGGTATTTCTGAATTTAGTAACAAAAGAGTTTCTAGAAATGCGATGTTATATGATTGGTTTCATCATATACAGTTTGTGTCTTAAACGTAAGAAACAAGGAAAACCGTTACTTGGAATGGAACATGTATGGACGTGCAGATCTGCGTTTTCGGTATACGAAAGTAGTAGTGTTGTACTGTTTACTCCATGTTTTCTTTGTACGAGCGAGCCAAATGAAATGTTTCGTTAAATATATTTGAATGAGAAAACCCTTTAATGAAAGTATTGGTTGATGAACAGAACGAATGGTGTTCAATGCATTAGTGTGTATTCATGATAGAAATGCGATTTGGGTTTACGAAAGAGTATTGGATGGTGATCAGAATGATGTAATCACAGACAAACATGAAGAGTTGTTTGTACAATGTATGTTCAAATTAATACATTAGGAAAAAGCTCAGTGTATAAAAAAGAAAAAAGAGATGAAAGTATTTAATTAAAATGATTTGCACAAAGGATTGTAGTTATTGGAATACTCTATGCATATACACTATGCTTTGGGCGAGATATTAAGAAGTGTAACAGAAAAGAAAGTAAAATTGTACTATGGGTTTAAAAGAGAATTTACAAATTCGGTAGAATTGTGGTGTGCGATCTTGATATTTCAGTCATTGGTCATATTGATCGTGAAACAGTCAAGACTGTATATATACATACGGCTGTTATAGTCAACTGCAAATGTTATAGATGGTTTCATTTAATCCTTTCAGACACCTACTAAAAATGGACAATCTTACTGCGAAGCAGCTACAAGTGGAACTTAAGAGCAGGAATCTTGCAACTGGCGGGGCAAAAAGAATTTTGCTAAACAGAATTTTGCAGTATGACAAACTACGGGGTTTACCAGAGTCACCTGCTATAGAGTCGTCGACGAGCGAGGTCACCAATGAGATACCAGATACAAACAACGACCAAGAGGCAGGTGAATCAAATGCTACCGGCGTGGGAACGCATAATTTGACAGTGAGTTCGGGACCCACAGCAGAAGATGACGAGACTTTAAGAGCACGAGAATGGGATATTATAAAAAGAGAGAAGGATTTAATTGAGAAGGAGCGAGTCTTGATACAGCAAGAACGGGAACTGGCTGAGAAATTAAGGCTTTTTGCGGCAAAACAGGCTACTAATAATAATATTGTACCCAGAGCGAAAATCAGCTGTAGCATCAGAGAAATCTCAGATGCCTTACCAACGTTTTCACCAGGAGATATCTGTTCAATGTCTGCGGAAGGTTGGGTAAGTCGGGCCGAACTTAATGAAGCTTTACGACTGGGATGAACGTGCTTTGATGATGGCGGCAGCCACCAAAATGCACGGACCTGCGCGATATTGGTGGGATACGTCCAATGACACAGCAATTACCTGGAATCAGATGGTGACTGAGCTGAAACGAAATTTTACTCATGAATATAGTGAAGTCGAAACCCATCAACAGTTGGTAAGAAGGGTGCGTAAACCAAATGAGACAATTGAGAATTATTGTTTCGAATATGTTGGGCAAGAGAATCCAATTAACAGACAATACCATCATCCAATATATTCTAACGGGACAAAATGATTCTCAAATGAGCGCTAACCTGGCTGCAGGGAATTTCGAAAATATATCCAATTTAATTGAAAAAATTAAATGGTACGATAGCATCCGACGAAATTCGCATCATAGAGCATTTAATGGATACCAACGAATACCTATCGTTAATCGACAAGTACCAAATGCAGAAATCCTTGGATCAAACCGAAGTTTAAACATGGGGCAACGTAATCGAAATCAGATAAGCTGTATTGAATAATTGTCATCAGTTGGGACATTATGCAAGACAATGCACACAGACTAGAAAAAGGCCATGGTCGGCAAATCAGTCTCAAGGTACCCGCCAAACGACTCTGGAAGATAAGGGCGTTGATAAGAAATTTCGAATAAGAGTCATTCGTAATGGGAAAGAGATCGACTGTTATCGTAAGCTGGTAATGATTTATGGGAAAAAGTACCTCGCACTGCTTGACTCCGGAAGCGAATGTACCATCATTTCAAAAACAGTGGCAATGGAGATTAAAGCCCCTATAACCAACTGCGACACTGTATTGCATGGATTTGGCGGAGGGGTGTGCCAAGCTGTAGGTAGTGTCCTATGCATGGTACAAATAGATGAGGCACGTTTTCCAGTTTGTGCCATTGTAGTAGCAGACGAATGTCTCTTGGAGTCGGCACTCATTGGCAAGGATATATTGAGTAGCCCCGCATGTGGTGTAAATAAACGTGGAGATACCCTTGTAGTAGAAAGAGCCGAGCAGTTACCCATAATATTGCATGACGTGCAGACCATAACATCAAGGCCAAAGACCATAACCATGTCTGATCTTCGAGTAAGCAAAGATTTCGATCCGAAATGTGTAGTTCAATTGCTAAATATGTACCGACAGTGCATTGCAATGAGTCAAAAAGAACTAGGACGCACAAGTTTTGTTGAAATGGAAATTGAATTGTTAAAGTCTGACCCAATCGTACATCACCCATATAAAGTACCATACGCTAAAAGGGAGATTTTGACATCTATGATCTCGGAACTTTTGGAAAGTGGCTTGATAAGGGAATCACACTCAAACTTTGCTTCGCCTGTCATATTGGTGAAAAAGAAAAATGGCGAGGACAGGATGTGCGTGGACTACCGGCGACTTAATTCGGTAACCAAAAGGTAAAATTTCCAGCTGTATTAATAGAAGAGCAAATAAACAATCTAGCAGGATATAAATATTACATCACACTTGACTTAGCATCTGGTTATTATCAAATACCTGTCAAGGAAGAACACATTCACTATACTGCATTCATCACGCCCGATGGGTTGTATGAATTCGTTGTTATGCCTTTTGGTCTGGTAAATGGACCAGCATACTTTCAAAAGCTGATGAACATCATCAAACAGAAAATGAGACCGGATCATATTGTATGTTATATGGATGATTATGTAATACCTGCAAAAACCTTCGTCGATGGAATGAGAAAGTTAGAGAAATTTTTAGGTCTCATAAAAGAAGCCAGCCTAACCCTGAACCTTAAAAATTGTGTGTTTTTCAAGACTGAAATCGAATTCCTAGGCCACGTGATAAAGGATGGAACAGTTCAACCAGGAAAGACTAAAACTCTCGCTGTGGAAAATTTTCAAACACCAACTAACGAACACGAAGTCCGACAATTCATTGGATTAACCAGCTATTTTAGGAAATTTATTCAAAATTATTCACTCATCGCCCTACCGTTGACTAATTTGACAAAAAAGGATCATAAATTCAAATGGAGTGAGAAAGAACAAATTGCGTTTGAGACCTTGAAGAAATGCCTCTCTGAAAAACCAGTGTTAGCGTTGTATAATCCTGAAGCTGAACATGAGCTACATACAGACGCCAGTTCCCATGGGATCGCAGGAGTTCTCTTGCAAAGAGATGGAAAAGCTTTACGTCCTGTGGCTTACTACAGCCGAAAAACCACGAAGGAAGAATCAGTGTATCATAGCTTCGAATTAGAAGCACTCGCTATCGTCGACGTAACACACCGGTTTCGCCAATACCTGTTGGGTACTACATTTCGTAGTAGTAACCGACTGCCAATCTGTAAAAACTACCATGAGAAAAAAGGAACTAATACCAAGGATTGCACGTTGGTGGCTTCGAATGGAGGAGTATAATTACGACGTAATTCACCGATCGGGAAAATTAATGGTGCATGTGGATTCTCTTTCCAGGAATCCCTACGAAGAAGGACGTCAACCTGAAGTAGTAGACATGTCAGTATTAAAAGTGAACATCGACGAACTCGACTGGCTATATTCCTTACAACTGCAAGACAAAGAGGTCTCAAATATTACAAAGGTACTCCAGAAACTATCAGTTGATGATGTTGAAAAACAAATACACCTTGATTATGTCTAATAGATGGCGAGCTCAGGTTATTTGTCCCAAAAGGAGTACGAAACAGCCATGATTTGATGGGACATTTTTCTGAACAGAAAACTATGAAACACATTAAAGCACGCTACTGGTTTCCCAGAATGACTCAGTTTGTTAGAAAATATTTAAGAGCTTGTGTCGAATGTGCGTATAATAAAAAAGAAGTGCAACCACGCGGGGAATTGCACATGATCGAGAAGAAAAGCATACCGTTCGACACGGTACATACAGATCATTTGGGCCCTTTCGTTAAATCGACTAGAGGAAATATGTATGTCATCGTGCTAGTGGACGCCTTTACAAAATATGTGATTCTAAAAGCGCTCCCGACCACTCAAACTAAACCCGTTCTCAATTTTTTAACTGATGTATTTTACACCTTTGGTACTCCAAGACGCATAGTGTCCGACCGGGGAACCGGATTTACCTCAAAATCATTTGAAGAATACCTAAAACATCAAGCAGTCATTCATGTACTCAATGCAACAAAAACTCCTCGCGCCAATGGACAGGTCGAACGGTACAATAGAACGATCTTGCATGCTCTCTTGGCTACTACGGAAGAAGAAACAAAATGGGACCAGAAAATAAAAATTGTTCAATGGGGCATTAATAACACATACAATGAAGCAACTGGCAAAACGGCACACCAACTTTTGATGGGGTACATTTCCAGGGACCCTTTACAGGACGCTCTCTCCCAAGCAGTGGATTTAAATCAAAATGTTCAAGATCTTGAGCAAATGAGAACCGAAGCAGCTGACACCATCAGAAAGAAACAACAAACTCAAAAGTTATCTCACGACAAAAAACATCGAGGAGCAAAGAAATACAAGGTTGGTTGGTGAAATACAAGGTTGGACCCTACTGTATAACTGCAGTCTTACCACATGACAGATACCAGATTGCAGATATGCCATTTTCTCCACGAACGCAGAAGCCATACTCAGCCATTTGGTCAGCCGATCGAATAAAACGATGGATTGAATTAGACGTAGACTTCGACGAGGACGACGAAGCTGTCAGGATCGCCGAATCTAAAACAATGTGAGAAAGATAAACATGAAGAAAGAGAGAGACTGATTCTACATCATAGAGAAGCCGAAGTTTGCTGAAGGAGTCAGTCGAAGTTGTATCTTTGACCTGGACAGATCGTAAAGGCGTTGATTTAAATAAAAAACATTTATAAAGAAAATCTGTACTTTAGTTGAATAAATTCAAATATTATTTTGTAAACTGTGGAAAAAGTTAATATTATTTTGTTGAAGGTTAAAGTATGCTTTTAAGTTTAAAGTTGCGTATAACTAGTACGGAGTTAGACTGATAAAGTGGGGTTGACTATAAATTTGCGCCAATGTAGTTATATACTAGGAAATAGTTCATATTGACTATTTTTTACGGAATAATTCATTATTGATTTTGGCGCCACGTGAACTTTGGTGCACTGGTCACACATTAAGCCGCTCGCCTTGCACACAAACTGTTTTCCCAACGTTTGATTTTTAAGTTTATAGCTGAATTTGGAATGTTACAAAATGGCTCAGGACCGATAAAGGATTCAGCCGAACCAGTTCCTTAGCTTTTTCGTTTCCATCAATACCCTCATGTCCGGCACCCAGCAAAGTTTGACTTTGTTTCTATGAGAGAGCGGAGAGGTATTGGAGAGTAGGTATTGAAAAAGTTCAGGATTGATTTGATATGAAAATAAAATTAAAATGACTTGAATATTTAATCTTATCAAAGTGCATATCTAGTTTTTTAGTTCGCCGAAAAAATGCACTCAACAGATTTCATGTTTCTATGTTGGGTTAAGCGAATCAATTGGATTATATTTTATTTTGTATAAGAGATTCCAAATTCTCACAAAAGAAATTCGCATCTCTATTGAGGAATAACTTTTTCTCTTTTATGAAAAAGAGTATTTTTGAAGAACTGTAACATAAAAATAAACTTACCAAAATTTAAATACTTTTTGTGAACACTTTCGTACGCTGTCCAGTCAACAGTCTTGTATCGACTTCTCTCTTGTCTGCTGCCATGATCGCCCTCCATTTGTTCATTGGGATTCCTATCATTGTTTAAGTGCATGAAATATAAAGATAAAGAGCAAATTTGAGTTTAAAATAATTTCTCCAAAAGTCCAAATTTTAATTAAAAAAATTGCATGCCAAAAATAAACTGAAACTTACCCGGTTCGAACGAAATTCGACCAATAAAGCATAATGATTTCCGAAAGACCGATTTCAGATTTGGTATAGTTACGACTGAAATGACTGAACCCACCCACAAGGGGTGCTCCGAAGATATATGGCAAGTCTTCACCGTGAATGCACCCTTGTCTCTAAAATAAATAAAATAAATACATATGCATTAAAACAAAATCCAACAATAGAAGTTTAATTGGAGCTGCATAGATTTCGAGTACATATAGACTTTCAATGTTCCACCACAATGGCACAATGTCGCAATGTCAGTTATCAAAGGATGAAAATATCGTATATCTATCGTTGTAAATATTTGCATCAACAAATATCTAACATAACAGCACACAGTAAGGTGCACGTATGCAGTTAGATAACAGGAACGAAATGCGTAACGCTAGCAGCACCAAGAGGCATATTTGCTAGCAATTTTGCACAAAATCTCTCCAAGCGTACAACATTTTCGTCCTTGCTTTGACTTCGTCAAGTAATTGGGAAATTATTGCGGATACAGCTCACCATGTGGTGTCATGTGGTGAACAATACAGTTCTAGGTGACTAGGGGTGTTTTAGTGGGTGGCAACTATGTACAGACAATCGTGAGCATCGTTTTTGAAATGAGCAGCAACAGCACTTGCTGCATCCATGTGGTTTTGTACAAGGATACCGCAAAATTCCTTACCTGTGGGAAATCTCCATATTTGGTTTGATAATCGAACACGTACAAATAGGAATTCCTGTGGTCAGCTGAATGCAAATCGACAGTTTGAGCGGCCGGCGCTACAACCTGGGCGTCACTGAGTGCTTCCAGGGTTTCATCTCTGTTTAAAGGGGAAATATAAACAAACACAGAGATACTTTTGGTTAGTAAGTGGTAAATGCATATGTTACATGAAGAAATTTAATTACAATATTTGTTCATATGAAGTAAGTTTTACTAATGTTTTGATATTGGAAATGACTTTTGTTCCACCACAAGAAAGTGCTTTACCCCCACTACAGAAGTTTCTGGTTTCACTTTAATAAGAGTATCTATACAAATTGAATAAGATGCAGTTGATGTATTTTGTATTATCGAGGTGTCCTTTGTGTGGAAAATAGATAATATACTTGTCTTCCTTAAATGGCGCTGGTATTTTTGAGTCAATCATCGCAGTCAGCGTCTGACCCCAGAGGGGCGGATGAATTTTAAAAATGAATAGAATTAACTGACCTATTTTTATAGTATCAATAAGTTGCATAAAAATGGGAATGACAAAGCAAATAGATCAATTACCACAGGTGGCAGACCAAGTATACTTGAAAATCTACCCTCTTTAGTGGTCGGCCCTATGAAAAATGCACCTAAAACCCAATTAAATAAATTAATTTCTTTAAGAGGAAACTGAAGTGGAAAAAAATTGTTTCTTTGAAGAATGGCAAAACGAACTAAACGCCAAAGAAAAAACTTGAGAAAACGTTTAAGAGCTTGCAGAAGCATATCAAAGGGCTTGAAAATAGAGTCAGCTTGCTTGTCAAAAAGATCCCAGCAAACCAACTTGAATTTCAAACTGATGAAGAAGAACTTTCTACAGAGACTGCAAGCACACGGGGAAAAACGCTTAAAAAAGCGTAAAGCCGAAGAAAGCCCAGAGACTTCCGCTAAAAGGCAAGAAGAAATAATAGCTACCTCGAGCAAAGCAAAACGAAATCAAAAAGATAAAGAAATGCCAGCTCAAGCACGTGGTAAAAGCACGAATCTAATCACTACACCACCAATTATGATTTCAGGATTGGGAATGTTAGGCGAACTTGAAACGGTTACCGAAGTAGTTAAAAGCACGCTATATTGCACAATTAAAGACTGCAATCACATGTTAACTCCGAGATAGAGAGAGGCCGTCTTAAATGTACGCAATATCATTCGGAGATTAAGAAGAACGAAGCGGAAGCCTCACGAGCTGATGGATTAAATGCTATGGGATTTATTTTGTATATAAAAACTTTCCCCAATGAGATTTTTAACAAAGAAAGAAAAATCATTTGTCGATCTTAGATTGGTCCTGATAGGGGAGGTGTTTTTAGTGGTGTTCGAGTCCCACACTACTATGGTAATCGAATACCACCATATGTCTTTTGAGATTTTCACCTTCGTCATAAAAAAAAATCATCGCAATTAGGAGTATGACACAGGATAAAATAACTTGATATAACATATGTAATGAATGTTATAAACTGATGGACCATCCGTTTCAATAAATTAAATATTATTCGTTCCCAAAAAAACCAAAATATACAAAATAAAAGTGGTATGTATCTTCTTTGAATTGCATTTTAAATAGATTTTACATTTGATTAAGATGTATTAATAGCAAAAAAAAGAAAAAAAAACAAATAAAAGATTCCATAAACAGTTTGGCAAAAGAAATATAGATTATAGATAAATATTATTGAATATCCTTCTATTCGCCCCGTAGGTAGCGCAACAGTTCGGGGTGAACCAGGATCTGCTGCTCGTAACCATTTGTGCGGGCGTGTTATAATTTTCCACGAATGGAAGGGATCTACAGTCTTTTGTAGACTCCGAGCGGCGAATTGGGAAGCTTTTCATGACAAATAAATTCATTAAATCCTTATTCATCATATCGCTATCTGTTTCATATAAACTTCAGCCTAAAAGCAATTTTATTATAGGCGTTTTTCTCTTTTAAGCTCAGAGCAGAGTAGAGATGGTTTCAGCCATATTTTTCATCTATTTAAAACCGAAAATAACGTTTATACATAGTTAAATTAAAATTTATACAATTATTAAATTGTTACAACTACTACGCAAATAACAAAAATCGTCGTATGCCATTTCAATTGTTTTGGGAATTGTTTTCCATTTATTTTCCTTCATATCAAATGTGGCATTGGCTACGCTCAGCATATTACTCAAAATGACCAGTCAATTTATTCTGAGCGCATAGAGCGCACTCTGAGCGAATAAAGAAACACACGTTTCTACAACGTTCCACACTCTGTCTCTGAACCCTCTGACTGAGCTAAAAAAAGCAAAATATTTCTTTTTTGTCAACTGACGCTCTGCTCTGAACTAAAAAAGAAAAACGCCCTATGTTTCAGAAATAAAATGTTTCCACATTTGGCGCTTTTTGGGCAGAAAAGGGGAAAAGGGGAAACTGTCTCAAAAAAAAAAAAAAACGGGAAAACGCGTATTTAAAATATTATTTTCGAAATCACAAAATCTTATAGTAATAAGTCACCAACATATCATAAATCTTCATTGTCAACGAATTATCTGTTTTACCGAACAGCGAAAGAAAGTATAATTACGCACTAAAAATATCCAACAGCTCATGCGACAGTAACTCTTTTTGTGTGTTCTTGGTTGTATTCATTTTTCTGACATTTGTGTTATAGCTCCCATATACGGTCCGACAAATTTTTCCAACATTGAAGTCTGTCAGACGAATCTAACAGTGGCATTGTCTGTCCGATAGGCTACGGCCTGTCAGACGGTCGTATGAAAATCGAGCAATGTTTGATATTTTGTGGGCGGGGTCAAGCATGTCGGCCGACCTATCTGACCGTGTCGCTTAACTTAATAAAATATTCTAGGTACCCAATAATTCAAATGGATAAACGGCTTCAAAATGGGTTTGTTTCACACATTTCATTTATTTATTGAATTTTCAGGTACAATAAGATTGGTAATAATATGATTTGTGTCAATATTCTTATTGATGTTCTTGTACGTACATACATATGTACATATGTATGTGTTAATTTTAACCCTTCGTCCTCCAACTATGTATTACCTCCACCTATTTTTTCATTAAATAAATTGTTTATTCGTTTTTCATTTTTTAGTTCATCCAAATAGTTTTTAATATTCCACTAATATTACAAAAAAAAAAACATATTTATATAAAAAATTCATTTAAAAAATAAATGGACAAAAAAATCATAAAAAAGTAGGTGTTCAGAAAACGTCAAATTTTTTTAAAGTTAGAAACAAAAAAAAAATTACATATTAAGTTTTTCGAAATAATATTCTAGAGTAGGTACATGTACAAAATTGTACCCATTTTTGTTTGCAAACTATTGTTAGGAGTGTGCTAGAATTCATGCAGCGCATATACCAAATTTTGCCTGTAAAAAAATTACTGAATCCTAAAAATGAAGTTATTTTTTGTATTGTTATTTGTTATTAGTTTTCTTTAAGTTAAATGATTATGTTTTGAGTTCAGTTTTTGTTTCTGTTAATGCCTTGAATTATTTTTTTTAAAGCAAGGTTTTTTATAACGATATATTTTTATTTCTCAAAAAATAAAAATAGACTGGAAAATAGGGGAAACAATGGCAAAATGCTACAAAAAAGGGGGAAACTCATTTAGAAAGTCTGGGAACACTGGTTTCCTGACTGAGAATAAAGTTCTTAGAACTATTTCTAGCTTTGAGAGTGGACTGGTGTTTGACTGTTACCGTCACGCCGTAATACGGCATCTCCTCGAGATATTATTCATGTCGGACATATCCGGCAAGCACAAAAACAAGATAGCGGAACGAACGTAAAATTTGGTGTAGTGGGCATTCCATGTCTCGGCATTTAATTTGAGTTCTGTTCACAGCGAAAAGCTGTTGATGCCGCAAAATAAATACATATAGGTATTCAGTGCAAACAAATTCTGGTTTAATCTGGGTTATTTATTAGTTATCAACTTTCATAATAAAAGAAAATGCTTTGCAAAACTATCTCTTGAAAACAACCATATATCTATCAAAACCTTCAATCGAATGAAAATTTTCAACGAAAGTGACAGTTCATGTCCAGACACAGATGTCGGTCCAAAAATCCAGACAGAGATGGCAGGATTTAAGATATGTTTAACTTAAATACCGAATTAAACTCCACTTTGAGTTTAAACTCTGTAAAACTGGGCATAAAAGTGTTTTAATTTGAAGAGAATAATTATAAAAAATTACATTTGTAAGAAAAAGAAAACAAAAATAGATTCGCAAGGTAAAAGATAGAATAAAAAAGATAAGACCAAAAAAAAATAGAACATGTTCTCTTAGCGATGCGATGGACATCCTACCAATATGTGACTTTTATGTCATTTTCCATTGGACGTCCGGGAGCGTCCAAAATCAAAACGAATTCTTCTGAAATCGTTCTTTGGCACATAAGTTTCTCTTACGATTCTGAGAAGAGAATTTCGTTTCTCGATTTCAAGTCAGAATCCATTCAAGAAGCGAAAATACATGGAAACAACTTCAAAATTGAGCAGAAGCGGTTTTTTGTTCCATTGGATTCAGAATAAGTGAATCCTTGAGTGAAACCAATGGAAAACGACATTAATTAAAGTTACATTTAGGGAATTCAGTGTTCTGAAAAACTATTTAATAATTTTCCGACTTCTCTCTGTGTGATGTTTAACGCGGCGCGTTTAAAACGCGTTTCGTCTGACGAGGCCTTTGGTTGTGACGAATTGTCCCTTAGTGCAAATAGAAATTCATGTCTAATTGTCATAGATCCGTATCGAGAATCAATATAAATTTTATTGGTCAACTTAAACGATAAACATTAAACATAAGAATAATAAGAAAGTAATAAGATATGTTATGCCATAAAGTCCATGAAGCAAATAACTATTGTTGGAGATCTTTCTACTTTGAATACTAAAAAAGAAGCCTGGTAGGTATTCTTCATAGTTTAATCAACATTGAGCGGAAGATTAGTACAAATTTGAAGCACAGGGTTATTTCAAAATCTCTCTTACAGAAGCAGCGTCACAAAGTATCCATAAAAACCATGCGCCAACCAATAGCCACGCAGTTTACTATAAACCTATTATTTTGGTTTTATCTTGCCCAAAGCACAATAATAGCGTTTACCTATGTACATACATACATACATAAATGTATAATAGCATTGCTTTCTTGGAATTCAAGTTTTATTTCAACGCGGCCAATTTTAAAGTTCATTTAAATACGTTCAATCAATTCTAGCCTTACTCGTATACATACATACCTACTTATTTTACTTCTATAATAAAGTTATGCAAGAACTTGGCCGCTGTTATCTCACCACTTTTTATGGCCTACATTTTCTATAGGAACTTGATCTGTTTTACACTAATATTTTCAATTGCATCTCACGTCTTTTCGTTGAATGAATCTTAATCTGAAATAAATCTTTCGTTAAATTGAAGTTTTTCTGTGGTCCCTTGAAAGTCTCTCGGTAAATGGAACAATTCCTATATATGATATTTATATACATACACTCGTAAATTTGAAACGATTTTGCTGGCTTTTTGCCACACAACATGCTATAAATTGAAGAAGACGAGGCGACCTATCGATATTTTCAGCTAAATAATGTACTTAAAGAACAAATTATTGGAGGAATAAGTTGTTTGCTCGAACCTGATAATTACAACTTTCGTCAAATAAGACTCTCGAGAATTTGAACTTTCTGCCAGGTCACCGCAGATTCAATTTATCGAGAGTCGACTGTATTTTATTTGCACAGGAGAGTAAATAGGGTCAGGGTAACCTTTGGGACCCTTTGGGGTCAAATTGGTTGTTTTAATTTTTTCTTTAAAATTCCCTTTTCTCCAAACTTTTACATAAAACATTTTTTTTTTTATTAAACTCTTATCTTTGACCAATTCAACGACCACGCCACGCTGAAAACATCGGTTCTCATTAGATCACCGAAATCAAGCAGCGTTGGGCGCGGTTAGTACTTAGATGGGGGTGACCACTTTGAAACACCGCGTGTTGTTGACATAGGAGTAGGAGTAGGAGAGTTTCGATAACCGGCTCCGTGGAGTTTCGATGACCGGCTCCATGGAGTTTCGATAACCGGCTCCGTGGAGTTTCGATAGCCGGCTCCATGTGGTAGCACAATGGACCTACTTTGGTCTAAGTGAATCCCACCGAGTACGGAGGATAACCACCCAACCTAACCGAACCTATCTTTGATCAATTCTTTAAAAAATCATTTTCTACTCGCAGCCAAAGAATGGGGCTTCCAGCAACTTAGGAAGCGGAGCTATAAGGATAACTAGCGGCGAAGTGTTTCGGAAAAAGGGTAACTGGTAGTGCCGCGTGGAACTTGACGTCGCACTACTGTGCACCCTGATAAAAACTAAACCCATAGATTAGTTTAGCCTGGATAGTTATCGGGTATTATAAGTTAAGCCCCTCTAAAAACGTTGCTTCAAAATTACTTTCGGCAAATTTTATCGAAAAGTGTTATCGAAAATGTCAAAAATGACAAGACAAGAGAAGGATTTGCTCAAAGGAGAAAAGCTAAATAATCAAAATTAAAATTTCTTAATACAAATGTTCCTCTTAGTCGTACCCAAAACGGATCACTAATGAAATCAGCTCGGTGTCTGTCTGTCGTTTTTCTCAGACTATTTGACATAGACTATTGAAATTTGGAAAAGATGTAGCAATTAGTTGCCCAAACACAGACATGAACCTAAAAAGTAGCATTTTGACGTTAAAGCACGAATTCAAAAATGTATTAAATATTTTTTGTGTTTTCTTATCACTGCCTATAATTGCTGCCTTATCTCCAAAAATATTATTACTTTTGGTCAATTTTCATAACATTTTACATTATTATTCAAACGGAATATTTTAAATACAAAAGAGAAAAAAAAAATGTACAAAAATATTGCTTCATTCTAAAGATATGAATTTTTAAAATCCACTTAATATTTTTGGACCACCCAAATATTCTTAATATTCTTGTGGCAGAACTTATGGCAGAGTAAATTTTGACGGTAACTTTTGAAGAACCTACATTATTTACATATTTATATATAACTTGGGTTAATCGGACAAATGCTCTCAATATGGAAGAGCATTTTTTCAAGATCCAAGACTGCTTAAAATAAAATGTTAAATTTGATGTAAAGTAATATGACAACAGTAAGAAAAAAAATACTTAAAAATGTTAAATGAACTGCATTTCGGTTCCAAGAAAATTTGTATTCTACATCTTTGACTTAATAAGCCAAAGCATTTAAATATAATGGTTTCGTACGAGAATATGCATATTTTATATCCCATGATATGGAATGCATACATAAAGCTTTTGACAGACGCCCGATGTTGAATTTAAAGCAATTTCTGCACATGCTTGTATTTTGAGTACTCGCGTATCAGATCCCGACATTAAAAATTTTTTCCAATATACTTGAATATATGTACGTACATAATAATATGTATGTATCTCAGGTTTTTATTTATTGATGGTGCTGTCGCTGCTGAGCTGAAGGTGTTGCCATTTTGCTAGGATATTTTAATATTTTAAACAACCAAATGAGGGAAAACATCTTTATCTGAGTTCCAAAGTCAATTATCCGCAAGTATGATTTTCAAATTTGTGCGCTCATTAACCTCATGTGTTTTTCTCTGACGTCTGACTGTGTAGCCAAGATGTGTTTTTTTTATATAATTATATTTCAGCAGAGCCACTGGCGCAAATTGAGAACAATCTCAACACAAAGCGGAACGACGCGACGTCAATACGTACATAACCTGGTCTGGTACATTAAAAAGGAAGAAATTCAATTCTTCTCAAATCAATTTTTTATTTCTATGTACGTTCTAACACATACTCTCTGTATGTGGGAAGGACTAAATAATGCTATTTGATTCCAGAAAAGATAAAAAAAAAACAGATGGAATATCGCATATAAGTAGCTACATGTATAGATATGTAAAAAGAACACTCGCAGCCCTTTCCCTCCGTGGAAATCTGCTCCTGAAGCGAAAATGTATTTCATTTTTCGTTTATTATGATTCGTATGCGCCACCGTAACTAATTATTATCAGGGCCTGTTCTTTTTCTCACACGAACATATGGCCCCTGCATGCTGGTCTTGAATTCGGATGCTGTGCGATTTTATGTAAATATGCGGAAATAACACCAACAGCGAACGTGGGCGGAATAGAGTATTCAAAAACCTCTGGAAAATCCTTTTACGATGGCTGGTAGAGGAGTTACATATTTTGAGCGCGCGTGTATAAGCTAATTTATGAAAGGGAGAATTGATTTGCGTAGGGAGCGTTATTCTAATCAAATTATACTGAAAGAGATCAATTTGGTGTCGATTTTTATTTTGCATTCACCATGGATTTGCCGTATTTCAATCGATGTTTAAATTTTTGGTAAATGGCGCAATCCCTTCTTTTGGCTTGTTTTTTTTTTGCCTTTTTTATAAATTAATTTATTTTAGAAATAAAAAAACACTCTGCAAAAATAAAGATAAACACCCCTATCGTGGAATCCACCGGGAGAAAATTAACTGTAATTTGAGCATCGGTATCGTTGAATCCGCCGAAGTGAAGCGTTCCCTTGTCGGTAATGTGACTGAGTTTCACGGCATCGTAGGAAACAATCAAAAAAAATAAAAGACTAATATTGATCAATATCAGCTTATTTAACTCTTCAATTCTCAGTGTCACCTGTAGGTGACAGATGTTTTCAATTTTTTTTACCCATAAAATAACTTAATTTTTGCATTCTATCGTTATCACTAGAAAGCCAATGAGTGACTTAGTATTATTTATTTTTCTGGCTAAACTAGCTGTCCGTTATTTGTGAAATTTATGCAATTATTTCCTGAGTTGTTTAACTTTTGCCGTGTTGTCGTTTTTCTTACAATAGAAACTGGGATAACTATGTCCAAACCATAAGAATTGTCCTTTCCATAATTGCATGTGGTAAACAAATATATAAGGCATAAAATAAATGCATTTTACTATAATAATAACCGTTAGTATGGTTTCGACAGTGTTAAAAATAGGAAGTGTAACCTGTAGGTGACACTGGGCCAGTGTTGCCAGGTGCTTGAGCCAAGTTCCCCCTAGATCAATATGAAATGCCTCTAGAATTGACCATTTTTGCAAAAAATCCCCCCAAAAAAATATTAAGCACAAACTTTTTTTTCGCAATTCACTTTTTATTCAAACGCTTGGATATATTTATCACACATATCGAAGAATCCGCTTGATCGGAATTTCACTTAACATATTCGATTCACTTTCAATTTAGCTTGGTATCCTAGAATCCGCCGGGAATATCGTAAAGTAAGTGTCTCGGTCAAACAGAATTTATAACAGCAAAGAGAATTTATGTTACGGGATTGTCCTTTGGTTTTTGCAATATATAAAAGTATTATAAATAAAAAAATAGTAATGGATAGAATAGCTCTATTTCTGGATTCGTCAGATGAAAAACAAGAATTATATTCAGAAGGAAAAATACGCACATGCGTAGGAGGAGCGGTAGGACTTAATGGAACTACCAGAAAAGACGTGTTTTCAAATACACCTGTTCTTTTAAATTCGTTTAAGAACCGTTTAATCTAGCAGGTTTATTAAAATTGTGTGTTTTATTATAACTTTGACAGTGCTGCATACTTCTACTACAGCTTAACCATTGTGTTCGGCCAGTAAAGCTGTATATATATAGATACCGTCGAAAATTCAAGTGATCAAAATGTACACCAAATATAGGTGGATTTGACCGTTTTGATGAAAATGCTGACTCTATGAGGGTAAGTTTTCGTGGTAAAAAGTGCTGCCAAGTGTACCAACTGCTTACTTTTCGTTTAGACGGAGCTTCTCAAAATGCTGGACTTATTAGAAAACAATCAGCAAGTAACTGGACGCACTGCGATGTTCGCAGAAACGTAGTAACCACCTATCTTCAAAGACATTGAAAGCCCCCAACCCCTGATATTTCCTGTGGAGTTCCAGTCCAGGCAAAGGTCAATCTGCAGGTAGTGCCGGTAATTACGTGGGAATGGATTATTCTAAACGTCGCGGCGGTGTCGATATTGCCACCTACGTTCACGAAGTGTAATGTTGGTTTGCATTTGAAGTATTGGTCGATATTCCACAATAAATGAATCTGCATAATATGCATATATATATTATATAAATAACTATGTACATATGTGCATACATATGTATGTACTTCTTTTATCTTGTAATAAATATCTTTCTTTTAAATTGAAACAAATATTTTATGAAAAAATCAGATGTTTCATTTATGGAGAAACTGAGAAGTAACGGGTACGAGAAGTACAAATAATGTCAGTGACACCTGTAGGTGACAGCCTTTTTTTTAAAAAAAAGTGAGGGTAGAACTTTAAAAAAAAACAAAGTTTTTTGTCAACTCTAAGTGCAAATACATATACCTACCATTACGGTTATAAATTTAAAAGAACAAGTCGTCGCTTTTCTGGCAAAGCGGCACAAGTCAAAATTCGACGACTTTCAGGAGAGTCATTTAAAGTTTTTTGAAACATTAAAAAATTATTTTCGTTTTTAAAAAAAAACAAAACTCAAAAGGATTTTTTTTGCTATCGGATGGTGTGCGGAATTTTACATAAAACATGGTATTTAAGAAACTTAATTTTGACTTAAGACGTTTTGAGAAAAACGATAAAATCGAAACTAAACAAATGACATTATGCAGAAAAAATGCCAGGGATATTTGTGAAAATTGGCAGCGACACTTTTTCACGACGCGGAAACTAGAAGAAGTAGGATAATGCTGATTAGACAGATAAATAGAGAATTATTTTCTGATTGTTTTGCGGTCTTTTCTTTAAAACGTCACTTTTTGACTTGTGCCCGTCTGCCAGAAAAGCGACGATGTGTATTTGAAAACACGTCTTAGCTGGTAGTTCCATTATGTTCTACTGGTCCTCAGACGCATACGCGTGTTTTTCTTTCTGAAGACAATTCTCGTTCTTCATCTGACGAATCCAGAAATAGAGCTATGCTATCCATTTTATTATTTTTTTATTTATAATAATTTTCTTTATTGCAAAAACCAAACGACAATTCCAAATACACACATTCTCTTTGCTGTCATAGATTCTGCTTGACAGAGACACTTCCTTTTCGACATTCACGTCGGAAAGGAAACTCCCCTGGCGGATTCTACGATACCAAGCTAAAGTGAGAGTGAATCCAACAAGTGAAGAGAATCTCCGATCCGGCAGATTCGACGATAGGAGTGAAAGATGTTCTGTGAGTCCCAAACTTCTCCGGCCGATCCCGACGACCATCCTTTATTCGATTTCAAAGCCGCCTATGAGAGTATCTCGAAGTGGCGGAGCTGTATAGAGTTACATCTGAATCTATCGGTTACCCACAACGAACGGTCAGCATTTATTTAGAACAAATCGATAGCCACGTCGCCACGTGCAAAACATACTAAGAGCACTTAGTATAGTTTTGAGTTACGCATATCATAAGAATAAGTGTTGTTCGACTTTTTTACTTTACGTTTTTTACGTTTTCTACATTAGTTTTTTACATGCTGAGTTTTCACTATGCTTACGTGAAAAAGGTAATAAAGTAAAAAAAAACACGAAAAATAATCCAAATTGGGGAGCTTCAAAACAGAAGATGAGAGTTGGATCTGGGGCCGAATTACAGCATCCGTTAACGAGTTACTTTTTATCGAAATATGACGATTTGGCATTAACGCTCTCGTTATCGAGTATCATTTTAAATACAATTTACTCGATCATTCGAAAACGAGTCCTACTCACTCACTCATTACCGGATGAGGTAATTCGGCCCCTGATTAATCTGTGCGGAATCCAAAAAAAACTAGCTATTGGGTTTTTATCTTCTTTTCGATAAAATGATTAAAAAGCCCGATTTGTTGAAAACAGATTCTCTAATCCAACGTTTCTGAACCTTCAAGTGTATGCGGAATGCGGATTTATTATTCTTCTGTTTAAATATCTATACAGTCAACATTAGTTAGATTAAGCGAAAATTATACATGAATGAGTTTTTTTAGCAGTCGATTTCGTAAAGGAAGATGTATTTGAGCCCAGTTTGAGAAAACTCTTTCAATCTGCGCGGACGATGCTAGTATATTAGAAGCTTGCGGTGTTCCGAAAAACTGTTGGATTTTTAATTTCTTTTAGAAAAAGTGTATGAAAAATATCAATTTGTTGGCGAAAACAGTGCAAGCTCTCTAATCCATCTGCGTCTACGTTTTTCATTAAGAAGTCGTTTATTATTTGTTCGGGTGTCGCTAAAATGACTTTGTCCTAAAAAGGATTTAAATAATATACAGTTAGTGATAGTTATTTCCACTTAAAATTCACGGATCTTGGTCTTCCAGTGAAACTTATTTTATATAAATTAAATTAATAATATTTTCGGAACATTATAAAACAAATTCAATTTTCTTTATTTATTTAGATTTTGATAAATATTGCAATGCCTATCATTTTCTCTCTTTTTTCTCAGTAATTTACTTTATTTACCTCTTCTTTACCTTTTTTACGAGTTTTTTACGGGTTTTTTTTACGTTGTTTGCAATTATTTACGCGTTTTTTACGTAAAAAGGTAGAAAATAGTTTTCTACACAGTTTTGAACATCACTGATCACCATATTGGCTTTTATTTTTAAATTTTTTTCATGTGAATCTAATAAAAAGCCTTAAAAAAACAGAGCTATAATAGCATTTAGGATAGTGTCTTATGTAAACACTTATTCCAAACAAAATCATACTAAGAGTTCTTATAATATTTGTATCAATAAATTTTGCAATAAACGCATGTATACTATTTGCATGGATTTTTTCAAAGTTGGATGCACTTATGTATGTGCCTTTTAGTATACTTATGTCTATCCATCAGAGAAAGAAGATGACACTTAAGTGTATCTTAGTATACTTTTCACCATTTTCTAGCAGTATATCTCATTCTTAAGGAACTCCGTTTAAGTATTTTTGGAGTACATACATATGTACACTCGAGTTGGAGGAAGCGATAAGAATACTCAATGGAAACAGAGGCTGGGATAAATTATTTAATTATACAACAAATGCTCTACGATACAAAAGCTGCATAATCGAAGAAAAATTTTAAAATATAAAAAAAATAGGTTTAAATATTTATTTTATAGATTTCCAAATGTTAATCTGCTGGAAGCCTTCATAAAAAAGACTAAGAAATTGTATTAAGATTGTACCTAAATACAGTCAACCCTCGTATAGCGCGTTTTCGATTTTCGGTCTTTTCTAATGTGCAAAATGTACATATACATGTACCTATCGCATTCCTGTGTTTCGGGGGATGCCCATTTAACAAATTCGAGTATCGTATTACGTGATTTTGAATAATGCGCCGTTTCTTGAGATTCTAACTACAGCGTTAAACGAGGGTTGACTGTATATCTATTTATACTTATTTTTTTATGAAATAAATAGTTTATCTACAACTAGAATTTTGTCTAGTTTTGATATGGTTTACAGTAGGTCTCTAGTCTTCCCTAACAGACGACACTTTTATACATGATGGCCCTCCTTGCCACACTTAAAAAAAACTTTAAATATAGTAAATTCAAGAAATTTTAACATTCTTCCTTGGGTCGGCAATATACTCTAGACTTAAACCCTACCAAGAATTTTTGGGTTTACTTAAAATCAAAAGTTAATTCTTGAATAAATTCAACAACACCAATGCCGAAGGAAAAAGTTGAGGATGTGTGGAAGCATGACAGTGGCATCAAATATGTATATATGATACATGCATGAATTGTGACATTGCCTAACAGTGTCTTAAAAAACAAGGGAAATTTTCTAAGTATTAAGCTTACGTACATTTTACTAATTACAAAAGGAAATAACAAACCTATATCAAAGATGTCAAAAAAAGAAATTGTTTTACGTTTTTTGAAAAAGTGTTAAGAAAAAAGGAACACAAAAATATTTCATACATTTTTAAATTCGTGCTTTAACGGGTTTTAATTTGAAATCACACACGATGACTTTAAAATTTTATTTTTTTCAACTTCCCACACCCCCCAAAACTAGCCTCACAGAGTCACATTTTAATATTCGTGCTTTAACGGGCTTTAATTTGAAATCACACACGATGACTTTAAAATTCTATTTTGTTTAACTTCCCACACCCCCCAAAACTAGCCTCACAGAGTCGAAATTCAACTTTTAAAGTTTAGATGTATGTTTGGACAACTAATTGCTATACGTATTCTTAATTTTAATTGTCTACGTCAAATAGTCTCTGAAAAAAACCGACTGTAAAAGACAGACAGACCAAACTGATTCCATTAGTGTTTCGTTTCTGGGTACGGAACACTAAGAAAAGACTATATTTATGAATGTTTCAATATTTATCTCCATATCCCATTAGCCATTAATCTCAGTCTTAAATTAAGTATATTAAAAAATTTAATTACTAATTCTCAAAGGCAGTTACTTGAACCCAAAAACAATTATTCAAGAGAGATTTTTTTTTAATTCTACAAACATTTTCAATTGACTTTAATATTCGTGTCTGAATTAGTAAGGTCTCCTTTTGAATCTAAATCATAGACTAAAATTCAATTATTCGCATAATACAAAAGTTAAAATATTAATAAGCTTAAAAGTCATTTATTCGTTTTTCCGTTTTTCCGTCACACTTTGTAAAGAAAAGTAATAAATACTCATAATTCTAATGCTAGGACATTAATAAGTCAACAAGAATATCAAAACAAAACAAAATAACTTTTACCATGTTCCCACTGTTTTGCGAAATAAAATCAAATGGAAAACTTATCAATTCAAAATGATAATTTTTCTTCTTTCGAAAAGTTCCCTTTTTTGTTTTGTAAATTCTTGTTCAAAACTTTCTTCGACGTAATTTAGGGAGTGAAGTTTTTTTTCTTTTTTTTTTCTTCCTATTTTGAAGAAAGGACATTTTATTCAAATAAGTTTTATTTCTGGTTTGTTTTTAGTGAAAATTAAAACAATAACCATTCACTTACCTGATGTTAATTGGATGCTGTACCGGTCGTTCCCAGTCAGTATATTCATTCACAATAGTCGCAAAAATCTCATTCAAATGATACACATAAGTATTTCGAACATAAGCTTTAAGAATTTTTGATCTTCGATCAGCTTCAATGCCGTATTGAACATCCCCCGAGTTGAAGGAGAAAAAGGCCTCGGCACGTGTTACTCCCGCCATTAAGTCATATCTGGAATGGAATTAATATACATATATATTTTTTTTAAGTAAGTAACAAAAGAAAGTATTCAAAAGAAAAACAAATAAAACAAAATACTACAGGCTAATTAAAATTTAATGAAATAAAATTTGCATTTTATGGTCGGTTCTTACTTTGCGAGGGAGTCATCTGCGTTTTTTGAAAATAGCATATTTCCAAATCAAATGTATGTACAAAGAACATAGGGACATATGAATGCATGAGGGTAGACAATTTAATACTACATCCTTTCTCATTTGTATTCACAGACGCAATGAAAATTCATGAACGGTTTCTTTTAGATATGTGCATTTAAATTTTGCTCAATATAAAACTGTATTCAAAAGTACGGGCCTAAAAACAGTTGCATACAAATGGGAAGATTAAATATTCAATTACCTAATTGGCACAAAGTAGCTACGAGTACTACGAATTTAAGCCATTGAAAATTACATTTTATTTTAGAGTTGTAAGGCGATAAACTTTAATTTTTTATTGTTTAGTTTAGTATTTGCCATCTGGCAACACTATTTTATAATTTGAGCTTGAGCAATAATTGATGTTTCAATAAATAACTAGTAGCACTTGACTGATGGACACCAGGAGTAGAGACGTGTTTCAATCGCTACTACATTTAGTAAATCGATGAAAAACTTTATCACGTTGTTTATACCATAGGAAGGTAAGGTTAGGTAGCAGTGACTGCTAGAAGTTTTTGGACTAGAATCTTCTGGGGATATATTTCCCCGCTACTCGCGGCACCATTTGGAGCTTTGTATAAAGCGGATAGCGCTTCTGATATCTGTTTGAACTAGGACACAGAGCTTGTCAATGCAATATTCACGTTAATGTAGTTTCCTTCTACCGAAAAGGGTTGAGCATGCTCATGCACAAACCAGATGCATATTGTTGTCTTCGTCTTGTTGGAATGCCTCTGTGCCCCGACACCGAGGATTCAAACCGATCTAAAAAAAATTCATTATATCGTTGTAAGATACTTAATTCATCCCAATCCAGGACAGATCTTCTAAAAGCACAATAATATCCTTTTGGAACACACTGCACTACTTCAGAGATAAATGTTCATTCTGCTGGAAAAGATACCCCCACTGACATGATTGAATGATCCTTCCACGTTCAGTAATGGAGCAAGTGTGAACTCTCTGTCATTGAGTCAATGTCAATCGGTCTGGCAAAACTGTGTTTGAAGCGCGGTTTCAACACATTTTCTGTTCATACCTACTCGTACATTGGTATACAGTGGCTGTGCAAAAAATTTTGTTCGATCCCCATCTTAAATTTAACAGAAGCAATTCTTGAAACGAAGGATAGCGCGGGGTCGCCATTTGTCACAGGTAACACTACATCTATAAAAATTAATAATTTATCTATGTAACAAAAGCGCATTAAGCTAGTGACAGTGCTCAGAAAAGTATAAGAGGTAGGTATATTTGGTCATCAAATGGGAAAAGTTAGTTCCGAGTGTCAATCAAATATTTTAGATTTTGCGGGTTACAATTTGACAAATCGGGAAATCCATTTTTGATATAATTAACACACGCTTACACATTTACAGAGCACGAGCACACAAAGGACAAGAACCACAGTACACGTATCTAAGGTAGTATATTGCGCATCTGTCAAAAAAAGTATTGCGCCATGTAGACTACACGATTGTCTACGTGTAAACAATTCAACGTAGACAATTTACAATTGTAGACACGTGTAGACGATTCATAAAATAATAAACTTTTTTAATTATACCTTCTAAAATTGACCTAAAAAGCTATTAAATTTCAATTTAAATAAAAAACAAGTTCTGTGTTTAAACTTTAAGGGCCGATTTTTCAATAGTCAGATAAACCTCAGATAAACATCAGATAGGACTTATCAGTCAGATAACAAAAAATTCGATTTTTCAATAGGCGAATAGCAGTTATTCTAGGAATATTATAGATATCTGTCGAATAAAGTTATCTGTCCGATTGTGAGCTAGATAAACTTTAACTGGCTGTTTATGAACTCTAAAAATTGAGTTTTAAGTGACAAAAATGGATATTTTTTGATATTTATGATGATTTTGTTATTGAAGAGGAGAAAAAGATATTCTAGAATATCTAGAATTGGAAGATGTCGATTTCAAAAGAAGCATGATAGTCTTATATTTTCAAACTCTGCTCTTAAATACCATTCCGATAATGGTCCCTGTGGAAATGGAATATTAACTGGGGATAGTGGATATTTCCTAAACCATTATCTTCTTATTTCGTATAATAAACCAAAAGCAGCAGCTCAACGTTTGTACAATGAATCTCATTTAAAATCGAGATATGCAATTGAGAGATGCTTTGGTGGAAACATGGATTTCCTGTTTTGAGTATTGGAATGCGATGCAAACTAACTCTTGTGCAAGACGTTCAGTAATTTTTTTTATAAACATTTTAGTGATCGTTTTTGTGATGTATAACTCTAAGGTCTAAGCCATAAACATATGTATGTACTGTATGTAACAGTATAGTTTTGTAATAATTCTCCAGCCAATTTCTATCTATAGGGTCTTGAGTTAAGATGTAACTAATAACTCTTGCTTAAATATTTATTTTCAAACTTTAAAAGGGTTTTGTTATATTTCTCCACGCTTTTCCTCAGCGAAACCTATCATATAATATGAATCACTTAGTGCAAAAATCATATATGAGTAAAACTGCCGCACATAACCGCACTTTTTTAAATGATTTTTTTTGGTTGTTGCCCACGTTTTATATGTAAATTATGGTTATATGTAAATTCAATATGTAAATAATGGTTATATGTTAATTATGGATGTCCTGAAAAAAATTCTTTTAACCTCAGACCCCCTAATAACGGGTTTGAGAAGCAACCTGCACAGGAAAAGATAACCTTTATCGTCAGAAGTTTTAACTTTATTATTAGAAAGTGATATAAGAAATGTTAGCATTATCGACCATAGTAGGTAATAGTGATGAATAAATGCCTCGATACCTAAATAAGTCTTTGTTTTACTATTTTTTACTCTAGAAGTCAAATAAAACTCGGTTTTGTAGCTGTTACAAATATAAAATATTTTTGGGCAGTTTTTGGGGCTCAATACCACACTGTGCGTCGTCCGTCACGCGTAATCAAACATAGTATTTGTGCGTTCTCTGTATATGATTCTCTTGGTATAAGTGCTTTCTTTGTTTATCCGCAATCATACAATTATAGAAACTATGGCCATTTCAGACATTTTACAAAAGAGACCACTAGCAGTCCATGTATGTATAATATGTAATCAAGAAAATTAAAAAAGGAATTTACCTACATATTTTGTAAGCGCTCGACGCTCGGCCACACTACACACATACACAAAAAAACGTATGTTTACATATCAAATTTCACGAGTACCTGGTACTCACGCCTTTTTTCAGAAGAGGGTCAATATTTTCCATTTTAATTTTTTTTTTACTTTTTAAAATGTGCTAAAAAATAATTGAGTTTGACTGATATAAAGAAAATCATTGAATAACAAACTGGCAGATATTCGACGATTGAAAAATAGCAAATACTTATCTAGCAGATAAACAGTCGAATATATTTATTCGTTAGATAGCAAACTGACTGTTTATCTGACTATTGAAAAATCGGCCCTAAATAAAATATTTATATTGAACAACCATTTTGAAATAAAACAATTTATGAAGTTAACATTGTCGACATCATTGTTGACATTGTTGACATTGTCTACGCTAAGTAGTAGACAGTTAAAGTCGACACGTAGAGGAACAACACTGGTCAACAATTTTCAAAACAAAATGGCCGACAACTGTGACCACTTTTAACATAATTGTATGGAGCTTGTATGCGGTTTAAAATTCAAATTCATCTGTTTTTGTAGTTTTTTATCATTTCTAAATAAAGGTAGGTATTTTTATAAAATTGTTTTATTTGTTTTTTTTTCTTTTTTCTTGAATTCTTTATAACATTTTTGTTCAGATATTACATTCGGAAATACATCCGAGAACGGAATAAAATCTCTTTCACTTTTTTATCACAAGAAATATGTATTAACAAATCTATACATTTTTTTAAATAATCTTGACAGAAAATGATATTATGTCCGTTGAATTTTTTAAAAATTAATTCCATCTTCTCCATCTACGTCATCATTTTATACGTTGGTTTGTGTAGAAATCCTTCGCTCAGCTGATTTGTCGAAGTAAAAGACGTTTCCTGCTGAGTATTTACCACACAGTCGGGGCTTTTAATTCTATGGCAAATAAAACCTGCCAAATGTTTCCCAACCGTCATATTCAGCCTTTAGGCTAGGTGCACACATGCGATTGCATTCGCACGACTATTCAGTCGCGAAAAATAGAACACATAGCTTTCAATGTAAGTGCGCGCACATGAAACCTATCAATCGCAACGTATCATGTGCGCGCACTTACATTGAAAGCTATGTGTTCCATTTTTTGAGACTGAATAGTCGTGCGACTGGCATCGCATGTGTGCACCTAGCCTTATTGTGAGTTTCACCCGAACAGCATACCGCCCGAAAATCACTTTCCCCCTATTCTGAGATTCGCCCAAAACTTCATTCGGGCGAAATAAAACACTATGACAGCTGAATTTTTCCCTTGTTTTTAGTAGGCGAAAAAGAGAACAACAACGCAAGAATAGTAGAAATTCTAGTAGAAATTGATATTTTTTGAATCTGAACACAACGAAGTAACATTTAATTCCTGGCGAAAAAAAGTATTTCGGGTGAAACTCACAATAAGGCTGATTGTAGACATTCCAGTTCATCTACTGGTTCGTCAACATCTTCAACTTCAGAAGTCAAAGATTTGAAAAGAGTGGTGCTTAAATTGTCTGCAGCTTCTGATGAAAAATCCATCCGCTGATAGAAAATCCTCCTTCTTAGATATTGGCAACAAAAGTGATGGAACCGCAACTTGTTTAATCCGCTTGATTTTAATTTGTATTCCATGCCTTTCATACAATGGATTTAAACTTTAAAGGAACAAAATCACTTTACTTATTTTGGATTCCTTCGGAAAAGAATGAAATTATAATTTTTCATAACAGGGTTTTTTTTTATTGTTTACATAACATCCATACACGGCATAACCCATTTTGCAAAGTTTTAACAAAAATATGGTCGCCGTGGCCGTGGTGGTTAGTGCGTTGGACTACTAAGCATGCTGTCCGGGTTCAATCTCAGCTAAAACACCTAAAAGTTTTTTTCACGGTACCACCTCTTTCGAATATCTGACAAGCAATCAAAGAGTATCATTTGTCATGAGAAGCTTCTCAACTCGCCGTTCAGAGTCGGCAAAAATCTGTAGGTTCCTTCCATTTCGTGGAAAAAATAACGCGCAAACAGAAATGGTTGCGAGAAGCTAGGCTTGGTTCTGTATAGGACTGCTGACGCCGTACATTCATTTCTATTTATTCATTTTAACAAAAATATTAACTAAATATGTAATACTGCAAATTAAAATAAACACCACAAATTACATGTAAATAACGATTTGCGGGTCAAAGTTAGCGGTCATTTTGTTGAGTTTTTGACAGATGCGCGAACTTGAACGAAAATGAATACTCTGAGTATACACCGAATTCTGTTTTTACACGAAGGATGCGTTCCCAAAAAATTCGTGTAAAAAAAAATCGGGTATTTGTATGAACATATATGAGCAAACAAAATATTGGTTCCAGACTAGCATAAAAGTAATGCAATAGCTCAATAAAAAAGGTAATATGTTATACATGATTCAAAGAAGATACAAACATTGAGCGGATTTGTAAAAATAATATTTAATTCGTTATCATTGTCTGACAAAACTTGTGCAAGATCACTGCTAAGACCAGAAATATCATGGTCATCGTGTTCTGGATCAGTTTATTTATTGGATCTCTGCGCAAAATCTAGCAATTTCGACACGAGTTTCGGTAGTTTTATGAAGAAATTCGATAATCAATGGCTGTGTTCCCATTTTCACTCAAACCTTTATATCACTTTGAAACATTTCAGCTTGCTCCTCATTAGAATCGTGCATTATAAAATTAGGGAAAAACCCGAAATTTTAAATTGCTTGCCGTTTTATTCGTGTTATTTTAAAATGCATCGTGTAAAAAGGGAACTAATTTTTTTTCTGATTCGTGTAAAAGTAAATTCGTGTAAAAAAAATTTCGTGTAAAACAGAACTGAGTGTACTACCTTAGATACATGTACTGTGGTTGTGGACAAGGACGATCGGCGTAGTGATAGGAAACTCAGATGTAAAGTTTCGACTAACTCTATGGGAGGTTCCCATGATAACAGGATACAGGAGAGGTGTGTATTATTGAAATTATTGTCCTTGCCTATGAGTCACATAAGTTTTTTTCAGATATTTCTTATTACTGTTTGTGTGACTGAGCAAATTGAACGGATGAATAGAGCAGGAAGACCAGGTAAAACAACGCCCGTGGAAGACCGTTTAATAATATTTCAAAGTAGTCGAAATCGTTTTAAGACTATCAGATATTAAAAACGACATTGTTAGAGCAACTGGAAAGTGTATTTCTTCAATCTTGATGCAAAGAGTCCTAGTAACAGCCTTAATCAGTTCCGAAGACAGATTTTCCGCCACGTGGCATGCAGATATCTTTTGGCTCAGGAGCACGTTTCTTGGACACAGGAGATGTAGAGCTATATATATTTTCCGATGAATCCAATTTTTAAAATACATGTTGGAGGTTGAAGGGTCCTCATTCGGAGAAATCGATGGGTGCCTTTGAAGACTTCCGCCGAAAGGATATGTTTTTCCGGAGTAGAAAGAGGTCGAATGTACTTCATCTTTTCAAAAGCTACGAGGCAATATAAGTGCTACAAGATGAATTGAAGCGTGCAAGAGCTTTTCGGTGATACATACAGAATATGACAAATTCTGATAAAAAAAATATGAAATATGCAGAATCAGACGAATTCTGATAAAAAACTATGAAGTCAAGTTTTGTTTTTACTTTACCAACAATAAAGATAAAAAAAAAGGATACCTATCAGATAATTACAATCCGTCTACATATGTGCGAATGCGCCTTATTTTCAGAGATATACGAGCTTGTATGAACCTACATACATATAACTGTAAAACAAATGTACTCTAAAAAAATTACAAATTATAATTTTGTTAAAATTCGCGGAACGGTTAAAATATAAATCTTTACAAAACAAAACATAGAATAAAATACAACCCACTTTCGAAAACATTACATTTGAAGAATTTAACTGCAGCACGCCGTTATGAATATTCCATTACGGTCGTTGGTTCTTGGTTCTTCTTGTAGGTTCTTTACTCTCAATAAAAACACGAATCTTAACTTCCTTGTTAGGAATTGACTTCATTAATTATTTTTAGAAAAGGGATGAACGGATGGATAGGGTGACGTACATAGGACCGGTTGGTAGGAAAATATATATTTTTTTGTGCAGCTACACACCATTAAAGAGATTCTTCTGGGACCGGATGCCAGAGATTGATGAATAAAGGCCGTTTCCTTCTATGATTTGAGAAAGCAGTAGTACAAAAAAAAAAAATCATTTATAGAGAAAAACTGTTTACAAGCGGACAGAATGTGAGTTCTTTTAAGGATGTGTTTATGGTGCGAATGGTTTAGCTCATTTTATGAACATTATATGGTATTTTTATAGCTTGCATTTTAATGTGAACAGGAAATATGCTATGGGATTTTAATTTTTAATGTCTCATATATACAGAAGTAATGGGCTGTGTATGCCATCGACTAATTTGAAATGGTACTTTATGGTAAGAAATTGTGACAACTGACAAGACATATGCTTAAACAGAATTTCTGTCGTACTTGGTTTGAATGTTTAACGGTTATGGAATGCCGACGTACAATGTCATAAACTTACGAGTATGTTTATTTATGTATAAGACAGCATACCTACGCCACGTACCTAGTATGTACATATGAACCTCCGACTGGATATGGCATTAAATCCACCTTAAGCGTTTTTAACTTCCGAGTGAATTAACTTTTTTCACAAAAGTGTTCTTTAATTTTTTGTAGTAAAATCGATGCCCTTTTTGAGATGATACAAACAGGTTTTTACGAAAATTTATTGGTTTAAGAAGCACAAATTTAGTGTCGAGGTAAAAAAAAAATATTTATTGATGGAACTTACCCGATAAACAAATAGGAACTTACTTACAAATAGGTTTACGCGTTTAACCCTTTACGGCGCAAGATCGTAAAAACATCAAAGTACTAGTTGATTTGATAGCTTTTCGAATTTAATGAAACACGTATTTCTTAGAATTACAAAATTTCATTTATTTTTTGATAAAATACTTAAAAAAGGGTTTCTGACACTTTCAGTCACAATGTATTATAACGTATCCCTATGATGTATGGGATATTTTGAAGCAATTATTTTGCTTACTGTAGCATAATGCACCGAACTACTGAAATTTTTACGCAAAAATATGCACTGGATATCACATGTGTTTTTTCACAATTTTCGCGACAAGTGAACTGCAACTCAGAGACGAGCACCTAACGTAATCTCATTCAGCTGAAACTTACTAAAAAATAATAGAACGGTATATGACAATACTGTAACATCGAGTTATAATAGACTTAAAAACAGTTTTTCGTTTTTGTGAGCTTTAAACGGTATGTAGCATTACTGCATCATGGCGCTGTAAAGCCAAACAATTTTGATTAAGAACAACCGAAATGGAAACTGCATTTCAAGATGTTTTGCAAAGTTTGCATTATTGTTCACAACCATCTCTACCAAGTCAAAATGAAAAGTGGTCGGTATTGTCATACATTATGTCTACAGGATGTTTCGCTCTATGTTTCGAATCATCAAGACATTTTTCAGCTTCGATGCAACGCGACGATATAAAATGTATGCATTTTGCATTTGCTCGAAATGCGATCTCCATTTCTTCCAACATTTTTTATGCTAAATTTATGCTTTTTAAACCAATATATCACCTAAACAAAAATTCTGGTTTACCTTCCGTCATTATTTTATAAACTTTGCCTGTTAACCCTAGAAAGATAACCATATTTCAAATCACACTAAAGATAACCATACGTCAATTCGACGTGCGTATGTTTAGAAGCACATATTTTGAATTGTGTATATAATATGTTGTCTAAAATGGTAATGTATTACTTTACATATCATTGTGCTATGGAATAATGAAAAGTAAGCTCTTTTGGTCGACTGAGTTCGCAGAAACGGCGAGCGCAGTGACGCCATGTCTGCGCGAATTACACTGAATTTTAAAAATTGACTACGTCGATTCGACGTAGGTTATCTATCTAGGGTTAAGCTAATATTACACGATTGACGATTCGCGTCAATATTTACGCTTTTCTAAAGTCCAATCGACATCAGTCGTGTAGAGGCACCATTTTTTTACGTCAATCTATGCCAATTTGGCTGACCTCCAGACTCTGGCTTCAACCACAGATGTCAATATTGTATCAATTTCGGAGCGAAATTGACATATCTCGTGTTTCTTCGTTTTAAAGAATATGTAGTGGATTTAAAAATATTTACTTTCTAGTGTTTTTGAACATGGTGAGTGAGGAGTTATTCCGCGATATTACTCATTTTCTGGTGTGATGATGCAAGACAATGAAACAACAAACAGTTCAAGAAACAACAGAACAGAAAGTAAAAAAAATCCAAATCTTAAGCTCAAAGTTACAATTTCATGGCCGCCTGAAGTTGATGAATATATCGCTTTGTATGCTTCTGGTACTATGATTGATATTGTACATGGTGCAACTCGAAACAGTACCTATTGAGAGCGATATGAAACCGTCGCCAGTAGCTACAAATCTCAAAGTTACGGCCAAACACTTACATGCGGAAAATTGACTTTCGCATATTTGTGTCTTGTTTTGGAATTAGCGGTATCACCATATGCAACAATTCATTGAAAGTAGTTTCATTCATCCGCAGAAAGTTTTTATAAAAACGTTCTAATTCTCGATATCACGGAATTCCTTCAACAAACTGTTGTGTGCTCCACATATTGGCCGCTTTTTCAGCCATTCAAACATCCAGGCTCGTCGTACAGCGCGAGAATTTTCTGCTGCCTCTATTTACGCTTCTGTCAAAACTACATCAATCGGGCGTAAACCTATTAACGCTAGATATACGCTTTTTCGTCAATCATGTAATCCTAGCTTTAGAGGGTTGAGTTCGTTCGTAGATTCGTTTTAACAGTCAACATTTAAGGGTGGTTTAGTTAAGTCATGGATTGTGTGCCATTGTAAACCTTTTACCAAGCTTTTGTTTTTACAGTTAACATTTACGGTAGTTTAGTTAACTCATGGATTGGGTGTCATTGTGAACCATTTATGAAAAAAAAAGTCATTGCGAATGAACACGATATGTCAAACGAAATTTGATTTTCATTTCCGTGTCAAGTGCTTTTAAAAAAAAATAATGAAAATCAGGAAAAAGAACACCAAGAAGCCACTGCATAGTCGGAAATAAAAAAATAGTTAATTTTTAATTAAATTAATTAATTTTTAATTGAAATAACGATAAAGCAGAAGTTCGGTTCATGGAGGTTCTCTCATACGGCAAACTAAAGCACATGCTCCCTATAATCTTTTGTTTTAGTATCCAGTTGCTTTTAGCCCCAATAACCACATAGTTATACTAGATAAGCTTTGTTTTGGAGGACATGTCGTTTGGACATGACAAGTTTGAAGATAGTAATGCTAATGAATTGTTCTTTCATATTATTAATTTAATAAATTATATTTATTAAAATTGTTGGAAACCAGTGAGTTCCATGAAGCCAAATGCCAAAAGTTATGGAAATCACCATTCCGTTATTTCCCGGATTATAGGCCGCTCTTATTCTTCAGATCGTTTGGAGACTATTCAGCGAGGTGAAAGCTGTTGAAAAACTACAAAATGTGAAAGTCCGCCAGTCAGTAGGATAAGAAAAAGGATCCATTTACACCAGCAAGATCAATAAAAAGGGGTTTGGACCTTTATATGTACATACATACATATATCCATCAGATTTGTCCAACGAAGCGCTGTCGAAGTGAAATTACAGTCATATCCCAGCGTGAATTAGCCAACCAAAGGGCAAGATTCGAATTTGCAAAGGTCTATAACTCTATATTAACTGGCCTCCTTCAATATGGCATACTGTTTTGTTTTCTTATATGCCTTAATTTAACTCAAAGGGATCGAATGCATTGGATGAATATGAAATACGGTTTATTTGAAAGGCACGGTTAATACAATTGTCTGGATATATTTTTCTGGGTAAAGAATGAGACATATTCATCAAATTATAGGGAATACTGGACCGAATTGCTTATAAGGACATCATTCAAAAATATATGTTATTTTATGTGGAAAGGTATCATCCAGCAAGACAACGTTCATAACCATACCCACAAATTTGTGAATTTTGTGGTTTAACGTCAACAAAATTTAAATTGCAGGATCTACATCTCATCGTGAATCTACGGGATAGATGCACAAAAAAGGATTTCCTTTTAGACCGAGATAAAATTGCTTCATTTTTGTATTTTGTGCTAAACAATGATGCCAATTCATATATTTGTGAACTCTCTGCTTAGCTTATATGCAATTAAGAATGTGGGCCCATATTAAGAAGTTCTATCCAGTTCAGACCACAAACTTTTATAAATTTATGAAAGAGTAACATGTTTTTTTTAATTAGCAGCATTTGAACCTTTTTAAAAATATTTGAATACTTATTGACCTATTTTTGGTAAAAAAAAATCATTTTTTTTATTATTTTCCAGTTGAGGGTAGCTATTTTAATATGGCAAACTAGTTTTTAGATTTTTCAAGGACTCCTAAGGACGAAATCTGAACGCGTTACTTCAAAGTAGGTACCGTTGGGCTATAATTAATACACAAATTTTTAATCAAAAGTTTAATAAACCGTCGATTCTCAGAATAAGAAATCCAACTGATCTCGTTCCTGTGGACTAAGCCGAGAATGCTGCTGCTGTTGCCGAAAGTTATTGTATACATATTTTGCAGAATGGGGTTGACGGGTGGGCTAGTGGCAAGCCAGCTGCTGCAGCTTTTTGAATTAAATAATTGGTAAACAAAAAACTTTGGAAAATTTTATGTGTGTTATCAAAAATCATTTAACCTATGTATAATATCACTATTATATGTAAAAACAACTTTTAACCACAAAAAAAGTAATAACATGTCCAAAATAACAAAAAAACTTAAATTATTTCATTGTATTCTAATAATTTCAATACAAAATGTATGAGGTCCATTGATGGGAAGGTGGCAAAACATCTATTGACAGAAGGGTTGAAGTGTGTGAACTCAAATTCGTATTTTTCCCATAATGAAGCATTTTCTTTTTGTGCACAAGATGCACATATGTATGCACATATAACAATATTAAGGTTTATTCTAAGTTTATACATTAGTAGTTGGAAATACATGCATATGTAGTAATAAATTTTCACATCATATTTGGTAGTACGATATACCCACGTATGTACATTTAAATCATTGACTCCATTGCTGACGGCAAAACACATTAATAACCTAATAAATATCTAAGCACCATCATAATCTATTTCTGAATACATATCTATAAGTGTATAAGTATATGTGTACATACCTATGTATCAGACATAGGTTGGTAAGTACTCACCGAGAGAGGAGAAATTGATTTTGTCTTCTTTGTACCAATGAACTTAAGTGGATAAGATAGATATTCGTTCTAAATTTAATGTACTGTGATATCTTTGAAGTGTTTTAGATTTATTTACAGTACAGGATTGGATTCCCAGATGACATTTAAGTTTCTATTACAGATTAAGTAATAATAATCAAAAAGATGAGTCCAATACTACCCTTGACTGTACATATTATATGTATATAATCCATAGTAGCAATAGCAACTCGGGGCAACAATGGATATCACAATCAAGATAAGAAAAATAGCAAAACTAAAAAAGTAAACAAAATTTACTGTTACACCAAAATTCAGACATGCATAGTTTCTTGTGCTCAACAAGATGTGGAATGTCCAGCTAAATTTGCAAAATCGCACACTGTGAATAGGTACAAGATATGTTGGAAAACTTTCTTTTGCCCGAATTGGATCAATTAGGCCAACACAACAGTGCCACATCACATACAACTCATGCTACGATTCAAAAATTTTGGTGAAATCTTTTTCGTCCGAATAATGTCAAAAAGTGGTGATATAGAGTGCACTTCAGGATCCCCTGATTTGACCATACCTTTGTACCTATGTATTCACCATACGTATATATACTTCACCATACCTATATTATAACTACTATGTTACTATTCAATCTCGAATAAACCGCCGTTCTGTAAACATCGTGTGTATGCCTTTTATTTTCTAAAGCAAAACCTAACAGACCACTCCTGATTTCTTCCTATGCTGGTTATTGAATGGGAAGGTTTACATCAACAAACCAATCACAACCTTGATGCTTAAAGCCAACATTCGAAATTAAATTGCTAAAATGACACCAGAAGTCTGCAAAATTGTTATGAAAAATACTGTATGTATACCACATTAATGACATAGAAAAGATATTGCTTTAAAATGAATTTTTAGTACCAGCCTCCGTCCAAAGGGCAGTTGCATCACAGCATTGCCAAATGTAACCTAAGATATACATGCTGTATACGTTTATATAGCAAAACGTTTTTGGTCTTTCTTAACTTTTCAAAGGCTTTTGGCACAGTCATCCAGTTAAATAAGCGTTGTTAAAAGATGTAAGGCTTATTTATTTTTTCATCTTGCGCTGTCAAATTGATTTCGTCCTATCTCTCGAATCACATTTGACGAAAGTATTTCGGAATTCTAACCTACAGATGGTTTTTCTATTTTTATTTTTCTATTTTAATTGTCCCCTAAGACCTCAAAAATGATGTCCCAAAAGATTATGGTCGGGAAAAATCTGTAAGTACTCGGTGCAGTCATCGCAGATTAGAGGTATTGCAAAATTATTCATGATTTTCTACTACTCAATACTTCAAACGCGTGTATCTCAAAACTGCATTTTTTAAGTTGGCCAGAAACATAACTCAGACAATTTTCAACCGATTTACTTGAAATATTGATATGAATTATTTTGAAAAATACATTGTCTATGGAAGTATGTAGGATTTTTTTTTTATATTGCATAGTTCATTTGCTATTAACCATTATCTGATGATAATTTTTCACTTTCCACTTTGGAAGTGCACCATTTGGTCAAAGATTAATATATCGAAAAAAGCTACGTACATACATACTTCTATAGCAGTTATTATATAAAACCAAACAAAGATATTGGCTTGTTATAACTCAAAAATTAAGGAAAAACGCTGCACAGCCGACATTTTGAAATTAATCGCTTTTGTATACAGTCACTGATATGTATAATAAATACTCTTTATTTGAATCTTGATTTATTTTGTAGTATTTCTGAAAAAAATCCTAAAAAGCCTATTTTTTTCGGCCTCTAGAGTGGCCTTACCCCTTAAGTCTGGAATTGATTAAATGTATGTATCTATAGACACTTGAAACCTGGCCGCGTTTGATAGTTTCAGAAATAACAACTCAATTACTAGAGCTGCAAACAGAGTGGTGTTTCATCGTACGCATAAAGCACAATAACAGCGTTTACCTACATATGTACATATGTATAATAGCATTGAATTTCTTGGATTCAAGTTTTATTTCAAAGGCTTACTCATCTATTTTGCCTCTATAATAAAGTTATGCAAGAACTTGGCCGCTGTTATCTCACCACTTTTTATGGCCTACATTTTCTATAGGAACTTGATCTGTTTTACAGTAATATTTTCAATTGCATCTCACGTCTTTTCGTTGAATGAATCTTAATCTGAAATAAATCTTTCGTTAAATTGAAGTTGTTCTGTGGTCCCTTGAAAGTCTCTCGGTAAATGGAACAATTCCTATATATTATCATATTTATATACATACACTCGTTAATTTGAAACGATTTTGCTGGCTCTTTTCCATACAACATGCTATAAATTGAAGTAGACGAGGCGACCTATCGATATTTTGAGCTAAATAATGTACTTAATGAACAAATTATTGGAGGAATAAGTTGTTTGCTCGACTTTCGTCAAATAAGACTCTCGAGAATTTGAACTTTCTGCCAGGTCCCCACAGATTCAATTTATCGAGAGTCGACTGGATTTTATTTGCACAGGAGAGTAAATAGGGTCAGGGTAACCTTTGGGACCCTATGGGGTCAAATTGGTTGTTTAAATTTTTTGCTTAAAATTCCCTTTTCTCCAAACTTTTACATAAAACATTTTTTTTTTTATTAAACTCTTATCTTTGACCAATTCTTTAAAAAATCATTTTCTACTCACAGTCAGAGAATGAGGCTTCCAGCAACTTAGGAAGCTGAGCTATACGGATAAATAGCGGCGAAGTGTTTCGGAAAAAGGGTAACTGGTAGTGCCGCGTGGAACTTAACGTCGCACTACTGTGCACCCTGATAAAGACTAAACCTATAGATTAGTTTAGCCTGAATAGTTATCGGGTATTATAAGTTAAGCCCCTCTAAAAACGTTGCTTAAAAATTACTTTCGGCAAATTTTATCGAAAAGTGTTATCGAAAATGTCAAAAATGACAAGACAAGAGAAGGATTTGTTCAAAGGAGAAAAGCTTAATAATCAAAATTAAAATTTCTTAATGCAAATGATCCTCTTAGTCGTACCCAAAACGGATCACTAATGAAATCAGCTCGGTGTCTGTCTGTCGTTTTTCTCAAACTATTTGACATAGACTCAGCGTTTTCCCCATTTCGATGAAAGAAAGTACTCATTCGAATCCAAAATTGTACTCAAATAGTACTAACAGTATTACAAAGATTAAAATAATTTTAACCGGAGAAGATGTATTTACATCCAAGAGTCTCTCATAGCGGCCCTTACACGTCTAATAATAATGTCAATACATACAAGTATTGACATTAATATTGATCGTGTAAGGTGGATAGTATTGTCATTACTTGGAATGATGGGCAGTAATGACGAAAATCTGGATTTTCTGATTTCAAAGCATCAATACTGCCATTATTGTCATTAGTATTGATCGTGTAAGGTGTTTACGTCAATACATCATCATTATTCATTTGAATTAATGCAGCCAGTGCAGTAACACCTACTTTAAGTATGGAGAGTGATAACGTGGAATCGCCGCAAAGTGTTTGTGTTGAAGAAAGTGATGTGCTGCGTACGTTCACTGAGACTTTCGAAAACCAAATATATGTATTTTTACCAAATGGCACTCATTAAAAAAACAAATAGAATCCACGCTTATTTCGTGGATTGCATTTGTTTGTAGTTTACAAAAAACCTTGGGGTGTCATTGCGAGAATTTCTCCCACTGTCTTTGATGGATGGCGCTACTTAAAATGATTTTTTGATTTAGTTGCTATTGATTATGATCTGGAATCATTACGATTTATATATTGATATGATATCAATATAATGAACGAATATGTAAGTAACTGGAATAATTAAAGTACCGCCTGTGACTCCCTACACAAATGATACAATTTATTACATCGAAGTAACTTTGTTTACATACATACATAGTTCAATCGACCGTGCAAAATATCCGATCAATAAATTCATAATCTTTTACTTACCTTGATAACTTGTTAATGGCCGTTTTCCTCATTAAAACTGAATAAATTAAATTTGGAAATATTATTATCACTTGAATATTATTCTCTAATTCGCGCACATGGTGTCGGTGTGTTTAATTGAATGGTAAAACACACCCACAACAAAGTGAGACTATTTGAAATGGATATTAAATTGAATACGAATATATATGTAATTACCAATATTCTCCTGACGAGCGCCCACTGGTGTCGACGACGCTGCACCATCGCCGCCATCGATGACCACACCATCGATACTGGGTCCAAATGCGTAACCAAATTCGGGTTCACGTATTGGCACTGACAATAATTGATCGAGCGTTTTATCCCGCAGGCACTTCATTAGGAGGGCGTGTGGCAGTTCTGGTGAACAATTAACATGATGCGCAACAATTGCTGCGTATTTTGAAGGATGCTCAACCAGAGACCAGGGTGTGAGTCCTGAACCAGACATCAGAATGGCACGATTAAAAAGTAGTCCTAGAAAAAAGAAAAAAAAAAAACAATGAAAGTAAAGTTCAAATGTCATTCATTTTGTATTGGCTTTGTTGACTGTCATAATATTGACAGATACTGGTGGTGGTACCGCGTTGGGATTTCAGTGTCGGTGTTTGAATTGAAGTGCTTTCATCTAGAACTTGAGAGACAAGTGGCGTTGTGATGAGTTTTATTGGATTTGAAATCTGGTCTGGTCTTACCACGCTTGAACTTTTGACCTAGTTTACGTCATACAATTGATTTTCTATACTCACTGATGATTATGAGATACTTGAACCAAAGTTTTGACAGTTTAATGGAAATAAATTTAATGACTTTTCTTTTTTGACCTTATTAATAAGTTGGGGATTTTTCAATTGACAGATGGAACTGACTGAAAGACTTTAATGCCTAATTATTATTGATCGATTGTTGTGAAGCTTATATTTTATAATTGGATTGAGTTCGTTGATTTATAACTTTCATGTCTATCTTGTTACTTAACATACGAGTGTAATAGAACATAACGCAACTTAATAGAAACGTAATTAGTACAGATTAAGCCACATTGGACCTGTTTTGGAAATGACTTCAATTATTTTTTGTCAGGGGCACGTTTTCCTGTGAAAGTACGTTCGATGCCATTATGTATGGATCTCGATTTCTTTAGCATGGCCACCACGGGCACTCTTGCAGAAGTCCAGACGCTGAACCCAATTTTCGACGGTTTTCTAGCATAAATCGGCCGATACTGCTGCAATTTCACTTTCGATATTCGTACGAAGTTCATCAATCGTCGCTGGCTTATGTGCATAGGCCATAGACTTGACGTAGCCCTACAGGAAATAGTCTAACGGCGTCAAATCGCACGACCGAGGCGGCCAAGCAACTGGACCATTTCGTGAGATTACACGTTCTCCAAACTTGGTTTCCAATAAATTGATTGTGACATTCGCTGTGTGGCTTGTGGCGCCGTCCTGTTGGAACCACATGTCCTCCAAGTCCATATCATCCAATTGGGGCCAAAAATATTCGGTTATCATTGAACGGTAGCGATTCCCATTCACAGTAACGTGCCGGTCTTGACCATCACGGAAGAAGTACGGCCCAATGACGCCGCCGGCCCATAAACCACACCAAACCGTAATTTGTTTGGGATGCAGTGATGACTCGTGGAGTACGTGTGGATTGCTGCCTGACCAATACCGCATATTTTGTTTATTGACGAGGCCATTCAGACAGAAATGAGCCTCATCGCTGAAGATGATTTTTCGATGAAAATCCGAATCATTTTCAAGTTGTTGCTCAGCCCAATTCAAGAACATACGACGCTTCTGGTGGTCAAGCGGCTTCAGTTCTTGCGTCAATTTAATCTTGTAAGGATGTAGGCCAAGATCTTTTCGCAAAATTCGCCACAACGACGTCACAGAGATGCCCAACGCTTGAGAACGACGTGTGAGAGACACATTTGGGCTTTCTTCAACTGAAGCCTCAGCGGCAGCAATATTCTCGACACTACGGGCACTTCTTTGTCTCACTGGCACGGGAACATTTATGTACTATGACTGTGGATTCAAATTTTTCCACTAGACGCTCAATTGTTGATCTGCTAGGACGATCATGACGACCATAAATTGGACGTAGCGCTCTTAACGTTGAGGCCACTGACTCCGAATTTCGGTAGTAAATTTTAATAATTTCGACTCACTGTTGGCTCGTATATCTTTCCATCATGAAATGGCAAACCTAACTGAAGAGAAATTTTAAAAGAGCAGCAAGAAATATGGCGTCGTTTGCTGTCCCTGTCGCTCTACTTTTGTAGCGTCCCTGTTGAAAAACCCTGTATAAATACGTTATTACTACGGCATGCTACTACGGATATACAGTGAACATCATCGTTTCCTTTCATCTTGTTTCTTACTTTTTAGTTAGCTTGGGTTAGCTTTTTATGGTATAAGCCAGTGCTTTTCTCAAAAGCTTCCTGGCTCACACAAATATTCTTTGAAGATTAAACTACTTGATGAGGTAACTTAGTTGTAGGAAACAAGAAAATGGCGGTGTTATCAGTCAGTAAAAAAAAATCGGGTTTTACATTTGTTCTGGCTCCTTGCTTCGAATAGAGTTGCCCTATCTTCAACTGTGTTCTCACTGGTAACCCAAAAGTCAATGGGAGACCACATATGCTGACAAACCCAATGTGAAGTCAGGTCCTGAGAAATCCGCACTGAGTCCTTTCTGTAGCAAGCTCATCAGACATCTCATTTCTGGTTATTCCACTGTGCGAGTTTCAATGAGTACAGCTTTCCGGTCAAATATAATGTGGTTTTTCTTTGCAAGACCATTTCATAATTGGCTAAAGGATTTTTCAAGGCTTTCAGCGCAGTCCGACTATCTACTACAGGCGGAAATCCTTCACCCTTTCCGCTACGCCTCTTCTTTTAAACATAATCCGCAGCCACTAGGATATCATAAATTTCCGTTTGGAACAGATATAAATGTACCTAGTGAGTAGCGAAATCTGATGTTGTCGCATTTCATGAAAACACCAGAGCCCGACTCATGTTCCAGTTTGGACCCATCCGTTAAGATACGACAATTCAGATGAAATTAAAAGTAGTAAAGAGTAAACTGCAAGCTTTCAAGCAGTTATCTGAAGCCTGACGAAAGCAGCAGTAACGTATTCACCGTGTAGATCAATGGGCACCGTAGCGCAAGTGGTTAGTGCGTCGGACTACTGAGCCAGCGGTCTTGGGTTCGAATCCCGCCGCAAACACCTAAAAGTTTTTCACAGTGCCCACCTCTTTCGAATGTCTGACAAGCATCAAAGAGTATCATTTGTCACGATTGAGCTTCTCAACTCGCCGTTCGGAGTCGGCAAAAAACTGTAGGTCCCTTCCATTCGTGCAAAAATATAACACGCACACACAAATGGTTGCGAGAAGCAGGCCCAGGTTCACCTCGAGCTGTGGCGCCAACTAAGTAAGTAAGATCAATGGTTCTCAACCGGTGGTCCGTGGATTGGGTTACCATATGTCAGGATTTAACCTGACGCGGATTTTAAGGTCTCTGTCAGGCTCAGGCCAGGCTTAATGCTTTGTCAGGCTTTTTAATTTTTTTGACTTATTTACATCAATTAAATTTTAAATTAAATTATATAGGAATTGCTATAGACGCTAGTAATCACGGCTCGATTAAAATGTTCCCAGTTGTCGTTCAGTATTTCGATGATAAAGATGGTTGTTACTAAAGATTTAGATATTTGTAGTCTTGACAATGAGAAATCGGAAAACATTGCAAATTTTTTACTGTCCGTATTAGAAAAAAATTAAATTTAAGAAATGCTTATTTCGGCGGTGTAAATCGACGACCTGGTAAAAATGTGTTCACATTTTCAAAAGCTGATATAAATACTAAATTTGGAATCGGTTGTCCGGCTCATATTTTACATAACACTGTAAGACTCGGTGCAGAATCATTACAGATTGATATAGAATCAATTGTAATGAAAGTTTACAACCACTTAAAGATTTTTGTGATGTTGTTGACATAGACGTAGAGTATATAAATTTACTAACACACAGCACGACAAGATGGTTTTCGCTGTGTCCTGCAATTAAAAAGTTATTGAAGATATTTCCCGCCCTTAAGGAATATTTTTGTTCTACCGAAACATTTTTTTGAAAGCTATTTTTCTGAAGCTTACTTAGGTAATTTTTGAACAATATCATGATTTGAAAAAAATTTGCCGGCCAACAACATAGTGTTTTTTTAAAAAAAAAAAAAACATTTGATATTCAATGTTTCCACCAATCCTACCGAATTAAAAAAATATTGTGAGTGGATTTTTGCAATCTTTTCTCACAATGCTAAAATAGAAAGAATTTTCTCTCTTATAAACACACAATGGACGAAAGAAAGAAATAAACTCGGTTTAAACTCAGTGAAAGCAATAATTTTAATAAAAGAAAATTTTAAAAATATATCTTGCGAAGATTTTTTAAGTTACATTTAAAAAAAAAATAGACGCTCTACTAAATCAAATATATACAAATGAAAATATCTTTATAATTATTTATATACTTAAAAAAAAAAATTCTGAGAAGATGACAATGAATGGCAATGAATTTATTTTCTTTTAATCTTAAGTTTTTTTTTTTTGTTATTTTTTTTAATAGAGTTTATAACTGTTAATTTATTTTAAAGAAAATGTTTTGTGATAAAAAATTCAATTTGTTTTTGTCAGGCTTTGTGCTCCAAAATCAGGCTTTTCTTTCTAAGCTGTCCGGTTTTTCGAATTTTTTGGATGGTAACCCTATCCGTGGACCACTGGTGGTCCCTGAAAGCAAACGAAGTGGTCCGCGAAGTCATCTTAAAATTACTACTTACTATAGCCAGTGCATAACAGCACAAATTTGTGAAAAATGTCAGATCAAATTAGCACAGAAAATTGCAGCCATATTTTAGTTGTTAAAATGACAACTTCATTGTCGATTATTGTACTTAACTAGGTTCGTTCGCGTACCCTCCCAAAACTACGAAAAGTTACGAAAACCTGTTCGAGTACGCTTAAAATTTCGTAGTTTTTCGTAGTTTTACGTAAAAGAGAGTGCTCACGAGAGAGTAAGAAACTTCCTCATGCTGCGAATCTTACCACAAGAATTTTCTTTGGGCAGATACGTACATATGTACCTGTATGAAAACGGTCAATTCTGTCAGATCACATTTTTAATTTTTTGTTATTAACGCGTTTGTTTACTTTTCCGTAATTTTTCTATCTTTGGGAGAAATTCACACCCACTTTTTCGAAATTTGACAGAAAACACATATTTGATGCAGAAAGTACGCGAACGCCTTCTGTTTTCCAAATTACTGCTCAGAGCAGTCATCGACTAAAGCTTATCTCATTATATATATGTATTTTATACCTGGTTTTGGTCCAACAGTGAAATCGCGTATTCAAAAAATGTCAAATGACATTGAAGAACAAATTATCGACAAGGTAAAATGTAGTCCTTATTTTGCGCAACAATGTTGTCAGTTACTTGCATGTATTTTATTTATCAAACGCTCCTGGAATGCCTTGCTATTCCTAAAACAGCTATAAAATATATAGCCAACTTTATTAAGAGGAGTGCTCTTAATATTCGCCTCTTCAAAAAACGATGCTCTGATATGAACTCAGAATACGAAAAGCCAGCTTTTTCTTGCCGAAGTTCGTTGGCTTTCCAAATAAAACATGGTGTCAAGATTGTACGAACTGAGAGAGGAAGTTTTGTTTTTTTTTTTTTATAATCTAGACACGCTAAAGGGGATATGAATACTATTATAATGTTTACACACAGATCGACGCAGTGATAGGAAACTCCGATTTTAGGTTTCAACGAACTCTATTGGTAGTGTCCAGGATAACTGGAGAGTTGTGTATTATTGAAAGCTTTGCCATGGCTTATGATGTGATGTGATGAAGTGAAAATATTCTTAAGTAATAAGGAGAACAAAGAGTTATAGGATCAGCTCTGTCTGTTCAAATGTTAAATATATTTTGCTTATTAAGTGGATTTTTTCGCACAACTAAGTGAAGCTGTAAGTGTCAGGGAATATAAAATTGGAAGGCATGAGCAATATATTTGCATTTGAAGATACAATCAGTGCGTTCATAGCTAAAATCGACCCATGGATCAGCAAATCGAAAGAGAGAACTTTTCTGCGTTCGATACGTTAAATCCAATTATTGACGAACAGTGTGCTGAGCTTAGAGGAGAAATACGAAAGAACATTTCACTCCATTTGCAGAATTTAAAAATGAATTCAATCGCTATTTTCCTGACTCCGAGGACAGATGTATTCGGAAACTGATCCGCAATCCTTTCGTTCAAATAGAAACGTTTCTGACCGAAACTGATCTGCTTTGTGTTCAGTAAGGTTATCAGAACAGAAAAATACATGAAATTTTGATTGATTTAAGCCCAAATGGAAGAAATCGAAATTATATTGGAAAAAAGGCAAACAGTTTTTGTGAAGTTCCCAGTACACACCATAATTAGGAAAACAGTAAATAAAATAATCGTCCATGAAGTTGTAATTTTTGACAACTAACATATGGTTGTCATTTTCTCTTCTAACTTGATTAAACATTTTTCACAAATTTTGCTGTTTTGCTCTGCCTTTTTTCTCATCGAAAAAATGTAATAACTTTATTATATTTCCGCTAAACAGTTGGTGGTCCGTAGCAAGACAAAAATTTAGTAAAATGGTCCCTCACTTCTAAAAGTTTAAGAACCACTGGGGTAGATATAGTACATCCACAAAGGTGTCAATATATCAAAAACCTGTAATTTAAAAAAAAAACAGGCCTACCCTTTATAACCAAAATATTTTCAAAACTTCATTCGTCAGATACTAACGAAGTGTCATAGAGTGTAGTTTAACATGTAAATTTATAACACGTAATTACTATTGGGTAATCATTTCGTTCAACACGCTTCGACTGCCAATTAGTTTACAATAGGTATGTACGTACGTGTACGTGTGTGCATCCTAACCACAATAGAAGCGTAAAATCGATAATAATGAAAACCAAAAACGGAAATTTAGTTTTCCAAACACCGAAATGAACCCAAATTTCCTCTGGGACTTAGCTTCATTTAGCAGGAACGAAAAATCCAGCAGCTACATATTTCTCCCAGAATACACTTTTGGATTTATCAACCCACAGTTTGATTATTATCTTTTGCACGAATAACCACCGAATCGATATTAAATCCTCTTTAAAAGCTTGGCCATTACATCAGCAAGCTCTATGTACACTCGCCGAAGTGTTTCTAAAAATTTTTTTCGTCAAACTAAATCTCTCATTTCAACCCGCCCTCTAAAAACACTTGCGGTGTGCAGATACACACCATTCCCTACTCATTCTACTTCTCACCATTATAGCAACCACCGACCGCCATCATCATGCTTACTCACACTTGTTTGCATTAATTCACCGCTCCCTGGCTCATAGCCGTTGCCTGTACCCTTCTTTTGAATTTATTCTCGAGCATGTCATTGGAAAATTTTTGAGGTTCAAACTGTAAGCCGATTTGCCACCCCATTGGCCCGCTGTGACCATCCTATATTTATCTCACACAAAATTTATGTATTGATATACATACATATAATAAAACGATATGACACACTTACCTTCAGGTACAGCCATGGATGAGATTAAAAAGTGGACACAGGCAGCTCCTGTACCATGCCCGGCTAATGTAATGCTCTGTGGATCGCCTCCAAATGCAGCAATATTCTCCTTTAGCCAATGTAGAGCAGCTATGATGTCCATTAGGCCATAGTTGGCTGGCAGTTTTGAGTATCGATCTGTGTTGGCGTTCAGAAAGCCTATGAAAAGAAGAGGGAGAAAGGAGGATATAGATACCTGATTAGCATACATTATAATGAACATCAATCTACATGCGAGTATCACGGATGCGATGGTGATGGTGGGTGGCGTTATATTCGAAAGGTCACTGATGAAAAGGATATTTGTTTTTGTTTTTGCCTTTGCCGATGAACAAATCAATTTTCAAAGTGAATACGAGTATTTTCCGCTGCATAAATAACCATGTCCCGAGTGAAATTGTGCTCCCCTACTTGGAACAACAGGTGCTATTTCTAGGACTAAGCATGTGCATGACTATATCGGAAATGGATAATTTTCCCTGCTATCTGTGTCGTTTTTGATTCGATTTGCTTTTTTAAAGGCAAAATTGTTGGTTAATATTTGACAGGTTTGGATAAAGTTCATTATTTGAATAAAAAAGTTCCTTCCTTTCTTTTCATAGCGTTATATTTGGAGTAACTTATGCCCGATTTCAAAGTGCTTGCTTAAGTGTTGGAATAGTTAAGTGAAGGATTGAACATAAACTTCACTTAAGAAGTTTTCGTTTTCACAGTCAGTGGTTTATTTAGGTTATGGATTGAGTGTCATTGTGAATCATTTAAGGAAAAAAGTCACTGTAAATGAACATGAAATATCACACGAAATTTGATTTTCATTTCCGTGTCAAGTGCTTTAAGAAAAAAACAATGAAAATCAGGAAAAAAAGAAGACGAAGAAACCGCTGCATGGTTGGAAATAAAAAAATAATTAATTTATTTATTTATTTATGTTTAATTTAAAAAACGACGAAGCAGAAGTATGCTGACGAAAACAAAAAAAATGCGCACCCCTTCCTTTCCACCGAAGTCGTTGGCTTAAGTTAAACCACTATTTAAGTGTTTTTTTTCGTTTAACCTTCCCTGTGAAAATGCAATTCGTGTTGATCCTGAGTTTTTGCTTGGATCGACGCCTAAGCTCGCACTGTGAAAACGGGCATCAAAGACGTAGATATGAAGTTCAAATGCAAAATTCTTTAAGAATTGGACATCGGCTTACATCATCATCATCAAAAAGCACTGCATCACGATTTCGTTCAATATTATTTTTAACAGCCGAGCTTCAAACTAGTGGAGATATCATTGCAACGAAAGTTGATCTTTTATGAGCAGAAGAAGGTTAGGTTAGATAACAGCAGCTGTCGGTAGTTGGAGTATCAGCTTTCAGCTACCGAGGATTGTGATACCAATGGTAATCCTCGCTTCTCACTTGAAGCTTTGTATAAAGCAAAACGGGTTTCTAATATCCCCATGAGATTGTAAAAGCAGTATTCAGATACATAGGTGTAGTTTCCTACTATGCTAAAGAGCCGAGCATGGACAAATGAGATGCATTGGACTTTCTTCCTCTTACTCATCTCTGTGTTTTAATATCGATGTTGAAGTACGTAAAATATCGCATAATCGATATTAAGAACAAAACATCGACCATCGATGCTATCAAAAGAGAACCGACTCTAAATTGAAGATTTTGAATATTTTATTTTTTAAATTGAAGACTTAGCATGCGTTACCTTATAAATGCATTCAAAAATTAAAAAATTTCGCGAACAACATCGTGTTTGATTTTTTCGGGATTTTTTTGTATATGGGATTTTGTAAGTCACGATTTCGTGCCACTGCAATGCAAGTACCTATGTAGTTTTTTTACGTCATTTGTCAGCATTCTATAAATTCTATAAATATTCTATAACATCGATGTTTTGATTTCGATTATTATCGATCATCGATGTTCAGTCAGCGATGTTGAAAGCGATGTTAATATCGATGTTTTGCCAACATCGCACATCCCTATGCGGAAGGAGAAATTAAGGTTTAATCTTCTTGAGCAAACACCACCTCCTACACTATTGCTGGTTTTAGAACCATCAGTGTAGAAATGTGTCCCAAAATTACTTATCCCGAATACTGACCTTGAAGTTTTTTTTTATCGAAATTGGACTTCGGTATGTTCTATGTTTTCGGCGAAAGTAAGGTGATCTAATATCGTGAAGTGACCGGTATAATGACTTGACCACTGTGAGAGCATTTAGCTTTATGGCTGCGGTGGCTGCCATTTGTTTGCTGGTTATACCAATGGTTATAAAGTATAATATCTAGTGCTGCCGAGGGTGTTGTTCTCTGTGCTCCAGAAATACACAGGTAAGCTAATATTCGTACTTTTTCCAGGCTGTTTCGATGTACAGTTTTATTTAGGGCGGTCCACCAGACAGACCTTATACATCAGAATCGGTCTGATGAAAGACACATAGAGCCGATGGGTGCGTGATGTGGTGGCTGTCTTTACTCTGTACACGACCTTTTAGAGAACAAGAAGATAAAACGTGTACATAATTAATACCCTTATGAATCCCCAGTCAATATAAGGCAAATTTAAGTCACCAACAAGTGACTGCTCTATTCAGATTAAACATTTGAATTTGTTTTCTACATAATACAGAAGATGATAGAGTCAAGCAGTGCATTGGAATTGGACAAACATTGCACTCTGAGATTCCTGGTTAAGAATCTTGTCCATCACCTCACAAATGTTAGTCATTTTGTTATTCAAATTGGAGCTTCTTAGTTAAACAATTTAAGAAACTGAACGTTATATCTGGGTTATTAAATCAAAGACTATAAACACTTTAAAAGCAAAAACTCACGTTCTTTGTGTTTTATTACAGATTAATTTGTTATTATAAATACTGTAACAACAAACAAACCCAATTCAATTAATTATTCGTAATTCTGTAATGAATCCTAATCCCTGCAGCCACCACTACCGCACAGAAATCCTTCCACTCTATAATCTGAAACTTAAATATATAAAAAATAAAAAATAAACCATTAAATGGGTGAATATAAACTCACCGAGAACGCCAAGGCGATAATTAATTGTGACAACGAGTATCTGACCATAGCTGGCCAGGACTGAACCATCATAGGGATTTCCGCTGTTCCATTCGTACGATTCTCCATGGACAAACACTAATACTGGATACTTGATTTGAGCACTGCCACCAGAGCTACCACTTCCACTGCCACTATTACTGCCACTCCCACTATTACTATTGCTACTGCTGCTGCTACCGGATGAATCTCTGGAACCAACTGCAAAGGCAAATAGAAATAAAAAAAAAATTACAAACTTACAATCTGGAAATTTATTGACTCATTTTCGCAAATAGATGAATGAGGAAGCGTTTTAAAAAACTGACCACGAAAGTCACAAATAAAAGAAAAGAAAAAGTGAAACTAAAAATCCAGAAAAGACTCCATCGAGTGTGTAAATGAATCACTTTAAAGCGATTAAGTTTTGTGATTCCTTTTCTCTGGTCGAAGGAGTATAACCTCTTTCCTTTTTTTTCTGCGAAAGCCAATTAAATAGAATGGACTACTAAGGGGCAGTTTCGAAATGAATGGCTTTCACATTGCTCATCTCGTAATCGGATATTGGTTTAGCTATGGGTCACTTCAGTCCAGACTAGACCGTTGTTTGTGAGTGAAAAATAAAATGTTGATAAAAAGGGAATACATTCTATTTTAAGAAACCAGAAATTCTTATTTATTAATGTGAACTATGTGGTCAGTCGTTGTTAAAATAAGATTAAGGGTCAAAAGTCGGTCTGTCAATATTAATTAAAGCAAAACCATAGATAGACTTAGAGCCCATAGTAATTTGTCTTGCATTTTTTGCACAAATGGAATGGACCTAAAGATTTTTGCCGACTCCGAACGGCGAGTTGAGAAGCTCATTGATAAATGATACTCTTTGTTTGCTTGTCAGATATTCGAAAGGGGTGGCACCGTGAAAAAACCTTTAGGTGTTGGACCCGGGCTCGGATTGAACCCGGGCAGCATTGCGTTGTTGTCCAACACACTAACCACTACACCACGGTGCTCAGCGTCGTAGCTAGGGGCTGGCCAGGCGGGCGGCTGCCAGGGGCGCAGCCGCCAGTGGGCGCAATTAATAAAAACATGCCATACCATTGCAGAAGTAACGGCTGAATCATTTTAAAAATGATTAGGTTCGAATTTATTTATTTATTGGTCGTAACGGATCATCTTCTTAAAAGTATTGACAACATTACTCGCATTTTAAAGAAAAATACATTTCTAATGAGGTTGTGGATTTTTTTTAATGATTTCGAAAAAAACAAATAGAGCTGTTTTTTTAATTCAGCAAAAAAACGTAAACGAGAAGTTAAAACAATATTTGAAGAAAGGGCCAATAATGATGCGGCCTTAATGACTCTAGTTGAAAACTTTAGACACACTTATTTAGCAAATGGGATGGAGATTTCAATCTGATATTGGTTTCTTAGCACGACTTTTGCTACACGAACAGTCCACTGAAGGTCTAGGTAAGGCAATCCGTGGCTGATCCTGCATTAAACTACAAATATGATTTAAATGCTAGCGAGCTATGTATATAACACAAACACCAAATAAAATCATTAAAAAAATGCAAATTATATTGCACTTCTTAATTGCCATTAAGAATATGGCTTAGGTTAGGTTAGGTTGAAAGGGGTTGAGAGGCTGAGCCATTAAAAAACACCAAAGTGGGCCCATCGCGATCCCCTAGAATCCATCCAAGGATGGCACCTAGGCCGCCACAATTTCCTCAAAGCATTTCATTACCCTGCAAAATTTTAGAACGAGTCTGTGGTTTATTCGGCCTACCTCTTTAAGGTTACTGAAGAAGTACCGGCTTAAAATTTACCTGCGACTGCGTGCTATGCCTTGACACAGAATGTAATACCTAAGTATATCAATACAGTATCTGCAAATATCCGTGTCTATGAGTCCGAGCCTCTTGGCGTATTTGCCAAGAAGGCAATGCCTGGAAACAATTCCTATAGCTATTCTCATTTTTGTCCTGCCAAATCTAAGGATTTCATTGGTCCTTTTACGGTCTAGTGCCGGCCAAAGTGCCTTGGAAACCCTATATCCTACAATGTTAGACCATTTATGGTCAGCCTAACTCGTTATCAAGTCGATAGGCAATTCGCCTATCATTGACGCTACATGCGACTTCTGCCAGCTGTGAAAGATCATTCAGCAAAATAAAATTAATAAAAAATTATTTACCATCAGAAAGTTTGAGAAATCTCGCTATACTATCGATTGAGTATCTCATTGCAAAAAAGCAAATTTAAGCATATTATTGACAAATTGGCCGCAGAAAAGTCCAAACAAAATAAAAAGAAAATTTATAATGCGTAAATGAACGAACTCGTTTTTTTCCCTTCCGACATAACAGTAAGAACTAATATTATACTTAGCTGTATACATAATTTAATTTACACTTTCAAAGTTATTGGGTTGTTTCTCTTCCACGAATTTCAAATCTTGCCAGTGGGAAATATGGTGGTCGAAGACGTTTTGGACAAGGCCTTTTAAGAGTGTGTTGGTTATCTGGGTAAGTGGTTCATTGTTGCCGCAACGCTGTATAAGAGTTGTCTTTTACCGCATTCGTTAGAAATGCTTGATATTTGAAGCGTTCCTTCGGCACGTCGTCGCGTGTCTAATAAACCGGCTGTCGTCATAGTATTCCAAAGTGAGCATCATCTTAAAAATGTGTTCTGCTCCAAGGACTTTGAAGATTGTGTCGTTGTTTCTAGTGCTACTATCGTTGACTTGCCTCAAGACCCTCAAGGCGGATTTTTATAGTTTTTTTTTCAGCTTTTAGATGTGGGTTGATGCTGCGATGCCCACCATATCGCAGTTTGCACTACATGAGTACATAGTACGGGTACCGTAGCATGGTATTTCAGATGGGAAAGGGCATATATAGCCTTCTTTAAGTCCATACGTAGCTTATCAATATGTTTGTTCCATAAGAAATGACAATCGATGATGACTCCTAGATATTTAAAGCTGTCAAGAACTGTCGACGACCTCTGTATTGGAACTAGGGCATGCATCATATTTCTCGGGTATACTGAAATTTGTGTCGCTTTGAAACTTGGATTTCAGATGTGAATCATCTTGGTTTTCGGCGCATTAATCACCAAGCCGTTGTCGTGGAACCATTTGACTGCGATATCTAACTCTTCTTACATTATTGCTGTTGCTATTTCCAGGGACCTATGGCTCACCATGACTGCTGTGTCATCAGTGAAGGCGAACGGAGTGCTCTGTTTAAATGAGCGAAGAAGCTCGTTTGTGTGCAAAATGAATGGGATCGGGCCAAGTTTTGATCCCTGCAGTTTTTTCGCTGTGCACATCTTTCATCTTCACGCAGAACTGTCTGTTGAACAGGTACTCAGTAAACCAGTCTACCATTAGTTTTCGAATATCAATACGTTAAAGCGTATCTAGAAGTGATTTCTGATTTAAGGTGTCGAAGGCTTTACTGACGTTTGTTTAAGGTCTTGTTGACACAGTTGGTGAATTCTGCTAACAATTAAGTTGTGCTTATGTTTTTCTTAAAGCCGTATTGACTTTAATGTATCAGGGAATATGCGCAATGTCCATCTAAGTATTCCCGACGATTTGTCTTCACCCAGCAAACTTATGATGCTATGAACCTCTAGAATGTGTGTTGGATTCATGTACATATGTGACGTATGTGATTATATGTATATGTATGTGACGGGCCATTATCGCAAAAATGGATTATGTTCAATTGTTGCCACAGTTGTTACATTACTTACAATACTTACAATACTTGTAGCTCACATTGACTACGGCACATTTACTTTGCATCCATTTCCAAACATTCAATATGCATGTTTCAATATCCTCTCATTTTCCATTTGAGAATCAAATTACATGTCTTCTCATCGACTTATGTAGTTTTTTTCTTCTTTTTTTTTGCTTTTATTGAAATTCGAGCAAAACATATTCGTATGTCATGCTATTCAACTACTACAGTGTAGAAAAATATATATGTTTGGCGCACACATGAGTCCTCGTCGAGAAAAATCCTTTTAAGGAAAATTGAAGATAAACCGTCGTCAGATTTTGTGAGATTTACCTTTTACCCAGAATTGTATTCATGTACGATTTCCAATCTCAATTCCATCTGCCACCCGTATTTGTCCTAAGGGAAGCCGCACTTGAGTCGACAAATCAAAGAAGAACAAAATTGAAGAACCTTGAGATTAATGAAAGCATTTTGCTATTACTTGATATTACCCATACGACCCAACTAAACCGATTTCCTTCCAAGAGACAGAACTACACTCGTACTCGTACATTATTACTGTTCTGTGTTCGTCCCTAAACAATGCGCTATTTTGCAAGTATGTCGAAGGGAAATATCCAGAAGTGCTATTGGCAATGAAATTTCTTCACTCACTCAACGATATGAGTCGACTTTAATATGATGAAAATGAAATCGCTTTAAAGGTAGGAATGGTGTAGCAGCGAATGATTTGCAATTATTCTCGGACGATTTCTCTTACCGTTTTAGAATTGAAGAAATACTCATATAAGGAGCATTGACCATAAAAAGGAATTGTACTTGAGAATATTTTAACGAGGCCAAGTTATTACCGTATTTCACTTTTTATCAATTACAGTCGAACTTCGATAGCTCGAACCATCACTTGCCACAACAAAAATTAGAGTTATCAAGACTTCGAGTTATCAAGTTAAATACAAAATTGATATAAATATGTATTTATTTGCGAACATATGTATATAACACAAAAAACGAACAGGAACATAATTGAGGACCTTGCATCAAAAGGGGGGCAAGTCCAAATTTAATTTTTTGTGGGAAATTAAAAAAAACTCTTTGAAAAATTAACTGTTTGGAATTTCCAAACATTAAATAATTTCATCAAAATCTGAAAATATGCAATTTTTTTATAGCATATCATTTTTAAACATAAATGTAACAGTAATTCATTTTTCAAAGAGTTTTTTTTAGTTTCCCACAGAAAATTAAATTTGGATTTGACCCCCTTTTGATGCAAGGTCTTCAATTATTATTTAAAACTAGTGGTTACCCGGTACGCTTCGCTTCACCCACTGAGAACAGTGTTTATGTCATGAATTTTTTTCGAGTGACTTTTGATGCACGGAACGATGTCATCTGGAAGCACGAATTGTGTCTGCAAATGTTGTTCAAAAAGTGCTTGGAATTGAATACATATTTACATACATTTACGTACATATACATAATTCTGAATCAATTTACCCGACATTAAAAAATAGTAATGACTATGGTGGAGAATTAAATGCCGACAACTTTATTTGGATTTAAAAAAAACTGTCCAAACAATAATATCCAACTTTTTCGACCGATTTTAACTCAAACATTTTTAAATTCATAATTAATTTTTAAGTTCTGTGCATACTTTTATTTCATTTTTAATATTTAAAAAAAAAAAACAAATTCATACGGATATATAAATTTTTCGGTTAGATACTTGCCCAACAATCATTAGTTCATATCATAAAAATAACCACTTCGTTTAAGTGCTTAGAACTCAAAAACTTACCATTCGAGTGAGCTGAAACATAGACTTTATTTGCTATGAAGCGAGAAGTGCACGTAAATCAAAAGATAGCTGTTAGCTGTCACCGTGTATTGCTGTAGTAATAATTTTGAGAATTTGGTTTTCATGGCCACCTATCGGAAAACTCAAAAACTTTTGATTTACAAATATTTCTAACTTCATAACAAATACATTCGGTAAGTTTCAGCTCAATCGGATGGTTTTGAAATTTTGGTGTTCGAGCGCCATCTATCGGAAAACTTGAGAACTTTTGATGTACGAACATTTCTCAATTCATTACAAATATACTGTGTAAGTTAAAATGTTCAACGTAATCGTACGGTGAGTTTAAACATTTTTGAGTTCCAGCGCCATCTACCGGAAAACTTGAAATTTTTTTTATGAGTTTTGAGGTATCAAACGAACAGCTCATTTTTATATAAAAAGAAAGTTAGTTGACTTTAACCTATCGATTTCATCAATAAAAAGAATATTACTTGATGGTCGTCAGTCATAATTGTTTGCCCTGTTTTTAACTTTGATTTTTCATATTCATACATGTATATTTATAAATTTTTGTATTTTTATTTTTTGCTTCTGTCTATGAAAGTGTAATCTTTGGTGATAAATATGTAAATAATAATAAATAAATAAAAAATAGTCTGTTATACATGAACAGAACATGACTGAAGTGTGGATTTTTTATTTTGATTTTCAGACAAAAATTCAATGGAATTTACACCATTATATTCATTCAATCGGTTGTTTTTTCATTTGTCTAAACGCAAAATGCTTAACGAATTGGTTGAATCAAATCGTCCTCCAAATCTTCCTCCCTTATGTTACATCACTGTCGCTGTCATCGTTTTTGTCGAGCTGTGCAGATTCGGATTCACATCTGAATATCTTGACAATATCTTCATTTGTTGGAAACTCCGAAGTGACAATATCGTCATCCACCTGCAGAAAATCATTATACGTAACATCTTGTATATTTCTGGTATCTTCCCAAGCATCAAATTCCACCTGCAGTTTTTAAAATGGTTTTAAATGGTAGGCACTGTACTTGCCGAAACACCATACTTCACAGCCACATATTTCTTTTTCGACCCACTTTCTACCTTTTTTATAAGTTTAAATGTTTCATCAAGAGATAATGGCGCAAATTCATGGTCAGCCCATGAATAGTGCCTATATCCGACTATAGTTACAGCCGACACTTAGTAAAAAAGCCGGCTATAACTTTTCGTTATTCATAAACACATTTTTGCGTGTGTATTAGTTAGTACCGACTTTGATATGTTTTTGTAAAATGATTTGAACAAACAAACCCAAACGTAAAAATATTTTTTTTTTTTTTTTTATAATCTACACACGCTAAAGGGGATATGAATATCCTTTTAATGTTTACACACAGCGCGAGCACATGAAGGACGAGAACGAGAGACAGACAGATCGACGTAGTGGTAGGAAACTCAGATGATAGGTTTCAATTTCAACTAACTCTATGGGTGGTGTCCAGGATAACTGGAGAGTTGTGTATTATTTTTGTACTTGCTTATGATTCACAGGAGTTTTTTTTTTTTTATAATCTACACACGCTAAAGGGGATATGAATATCCTTTTAATGTTTACACACAGCGCGAGCACATGAAGGACGAGAACGAGAGACAGACAGATCGACGTAGTGGTAGGAAACTCAGATGATAGGTTTCAATTTCAACTAACTCTATGGGTGGTGTCCAGGATAACTGGAGAGTTGTGTATTATTTTTGTACTTGCTTATGATTCACAGGAGTTTTTTCGAGATGTTTCTTATTATTATAGTTTGTGCGATCAATTTCTTCAGGCATATTCAACATCCTACTGCCAGTGTTATGCCTTTGCATTAGGTTTCGATATTAACTTCTGAAACTGATCAACTTATTTTTCTTTCTTAAAAAATAAATGCTTCGAAGACATCTGGATTCGAACCGTGAACCTTTCGCATGACAAGCGACGACGACTACCACTACGCCACGGCCACCCACAATTGTATGAGGAACTTATAGCCGACTCTAATTATTTAAAGTGACGTTTGGCTTATTTTAAATTTCGAGCCGGCTATATGTAGGTGACTATGAATAGCAAAAAGTATATTTTAGTTTATGTAGCTGAATAAATTATTTTACTGTCGGCGTTATCTGACTATGAATTTGCCCCAATGTTTTTGACGTATGCTTTACCGACATATCAACGGCTATACCCTGAAAATCATCGTTTCGTTTCATCGTTTGTCCCGTAGTCGGGTTTTAGTTTTTCAAACTTAATTTTTTTTTACAACTTTTTAGTTGTAGTTGTTTCAGAAAATATGTAGAGTGTTTGTAGGTAAGCAATATCGTGTTCTACTTGTCAAACCCTTTCATTTGACATCCATATTAAGGAGGTCGTAAAGATAATGCTAATCCACCAGGTTGGTGCGTCCGCCATATTGAAATTTAAATGTCGTAAGCCCTTTCATTTGATACCACTATCACGGCGGTTGTAAGAAAAAAGAAAAAGAGGTAATCCGCAATTTTGTATGGTGCGCCCGCCATATTAAATTTTTCTGTGACGTCACATAGCCTAGGACACTCTCCGGATCAAGACAAATCCAGCGACACCTAATTTTTTGAAATCAGTTCCATAGTTTAGGCTGTACGAGGTGACATCCTTAGTATTTACATACATACGTACATACATACAAGCATACAAACCCAGCCTGTGAAAATCATAACCCTTCCTCTGCGTAGACGGGTAAAAAATGAATGTATGTATGTGTATGTTTGTCTTTTATAAACTCGGAAGTTACCCAACCGATTTTGGTAAAATTACGTACGTTTTTCTTGATGTAGAATACAACAAAGGCATAGTGCGGTTACTCCTGGTGGTTTTGGTACCTGTTATACAAAAGTTCGTAATTTCAAGTGAAATGTGAATATGAATCATTTTGGTCCATTAAAATAGAAAGACAGACAGACATACAGACAGACCGGCAAACAGACAGACATCAGACAGACAGACAGACATCAGACCGACAGACAGACAGACAGACATACATACATACAGACAGACCGACATACAGAAAATTGTAAATTAAATTAAAATTCTGTATTATAAGTTAGGATACGTCGAAAGACATAGTATTAGTATTAAGTTTAGTTTTGAGTGCCCGTGTGGGGCCAGTAAGTTAGAGTAAGATAGTTAAGTTAGTTAAGCTAGTTTTAAACAGTTTTGTCTAGCATGTAAGTAATAATTGAATTGATAAATAAAAATGCATTAAAAATGAAATGAAATGACAGACATACAGACAGACAGACCGACAGACATACAGACAGATCGACATACAGACAGACAGACAGACCGCGAGACAGACAGACCGCGAGACAGACAGACAGACCGCCAGACAGACAGACAGACAGACAGACGGACAGACCGACTGACAGACAGACGTACAGACCGACAGACGGACATACAGACATACAGACAGACAGTCAAACAGACAGACAAACAGACAGACAGGCAGATAGAAAAATAACTATGTGCGCAGGCGAATTTTGAAAATATAGGTGGAGCGAAGCGCATCGAGTTACAGTTAGTATATAATAATATACAGTCAAAATCGGTTATAACGACATCGGATATAACGAAATATCGGTTATTGCGAACTGATCTTGAAGTCCCGGCAGTTGTTCATACAAATTGTTCTAATAGAATATCGCTAATAACGATATCGCATATAACGAACTATCGCTTATAACGAACAGTTTTCAATAGAAAATTTAAAAATCTATCGGCTATAACGAATATTCAAAAAAAAATTAAGTAGTCATTGCAAATTTCGTCTAGATTTAAAATGTTGAATTATGATGATTTCCCTTTTGCTGTATTTTTTGTACGCGAATTTCGAATTTCCTTTTTGAGAGGAACTGGAATAGTCATCGTGTGTCAAGCAAGGTGAAAAGTGTTAATTTTTTTTGGTAAATGAGTTCAAAACGTAGAGTTTTTACAATTGAAGAAAAATCTAGAATAATTTCAAGACTCGAAGCTGGTGATTCCAATAAAAGTGTGGCAGCCGAGTTTCTTGTATCGGCTTCCACTATTTCTACCATTTTCAAAGACCGAAATAAAATAAAAAAGAATTTTGAAGAGTCAAATTTAAAAATAAAAAAAGTTCGTTGCAGTCAACATCCTGACATAGATGCTGCTTTGCTCAGCTGGTTCAAAGCCCAAAGAAGTTTGAATACAGCATTAAGCGGGTCGATTCTACAAATTAAGGCAGAAGAATTTGCATGTGGTAGTGTTTCTACAGATGTTGTGGATGATTGGTTGCGTGCTGTTTGGCCAAAGCTGCGAGAGGGTTATTCAGATGATCAAATCTTTAACATCGACGAAACAGGTTTATTCTACAAAATGACACCTAATAAAACTATAATAATAAACTATAAGGTGAAAAATGTGTTGGAGGTAAAATGTCAAAGGAACGATTAACAGTTTTAGTTACATTATTCGTTACATCGAGAAACAAGATGGACCAAATGTAATGAGTTTATTGGATGCCATTCTACTGATTTCCAGAGCTTGGGAGAGGGTGTCAACGGCAACTATCAAAAATTGCTTTAGGCACGGTGGATTTATCCCACAAGAACCTGATAACACAATCGAAATTCAGTTCGACGATGAAGACAATTGATAATGTTTTTGATTCATGCACTTTTGAAGATCTGGTTAATGTGGACAGCAACATTGTGACTGGAGGGTTATTAACCGACGAGCAAATCATTGATTCTATTCAAAATAAAAATGTGGAGAGTGATGAAAATGAAGAAGGTAAGAGATTTTTAGTCTTGTTTCTCTGACAGTATAAAAACATTTTGCAATATTTTTACTTGCAGAAACTGAAATAATTCCAGTGAAAATTGAAGAAGCACTTCAGGCTGTCAATACCTTGAAATCGTTTGTTTTGTTGACTGATACTTTTGAAGAAGGCTGTGAAGAACTTTTGACCAAAATGGAAATGAAGATAGAACGAGAGTTTGTGAAACAAAAATGTCGACAGCAGAAAATTATAGATTACTTTGTACCTCAATCGTAAACAAATAAAAGTTTAACTAAAATAAAAGAAAGTTTGTCCGTTTTTTAATAGAGAACAAAAAATGGAAAATCGGTTATAGCGAAATACCGGATATAACGAACAAATTCTTCAGTCCCATCGAGTTCGTTATAACCGATTTGACTGTATATATATTAAATAATATATACAATCAATATATACTTATTGTCTGTGCTTTAAGCTCAAACGCTTTTGCCGGCAGAAAAAATTGTGTACATAAACCCCTTTTCACTGTGGTAGTATTTGTTCGGACCAAAACTGTGTATTCATTAGTTTCCTACCTCGTTCCACCGCTCAAACTCAGTAGAAGATTTTCAACCGTTCCTTACCGCAGACCTCAGTCCCTTCGCCAAGAGGTTTTGTGATGGCAAAAAATATAATCTCGTGTGCGGTGGCAAATGTGCAACATACACACAAACTATGACGTCACCCACTGCTGCATAGCTGTTGGCAATGATTTCATGAATTGCTTTGAGAATAGCTCAGCTCTAGGATAACGCAGGAGAATGATTTATACCTCAAATGAATATCAAAAGAATTTACTACAACCGATTTTTTTATTTTCCAATAAGCCATTGTTGAGTTACGGCTGTGTAATGACAGAAAATTTGATTTTCTGCCACTTCGATCTCAAATTCTCAGTTCCTATAAGTAATGGAGCAGTACACCCACAAATTCCGCCAGGAAATGCAGATCATAATAGTGAAAACCGCATCTAAATCCGTTTAGTGGTTCTTGAGATTAACCACATTTTGTGGACTTCCTTTTATACTATGTATAGATTTTACTGCCTGTTGGAGTTGGAGAAGGGGAAGCGTTTCACTTTTCATCTGATACAGGCAAATTTGCCCTACCGCGGCTAAAAAAGTTACACTTCAAAAATAGGAAGATACCTTTTCTCTTCAATCTATATTTATTTAAATTTTTAAAACGTGTAAAGGTTGTTAAGTATCACTTTATTTTAGTGTGCTAGTTAGTGGTGGTCCCTAACTTTTGGAGTGTAGTCTAAGTCCTTCATAGTATAGTATGGGTTTAAAAAGTGTTTTATTATTTTCGCTAACTTTTAAAAAATTGCATATTTTTGTATGGGTAGTGCCATTAAGAACTTTATGTGGGTGCTAATGTACGAAGAATGGTGCACAAACATTACAGTTGTATATTTAGATTGCCATTTTAAGGTTTCATACACAAACTCCTACATAAACATGTACATATGCTGTTGTTCATACTCATATACCATAGCGCTCAGATAGGTATTATAAAATAACATCCCTAACAATGAGTCCGATAAAAAAGTAACCATTCAACCATAAAAAAATGAGTATTTATATCTACGGATGCTATCTCCATTGGCATTTTGGTTATTAAAGTCCATTATTACTCCAGAAAAAATACCCTTTATGTGTGCAAGAGTGCAGGATATGAAATTCGCAATAAAACACGTTAATTTCAATAACATTACAATGAGCATTTCATTTCGCTCTTTTTTTGTTATCAACATTTCAAGTTATTGTATTTCAATTTTATGTTCTGCTCTTAACCACCGCCAGCGAAATGCAGTCATTAAAATATAAAAAGCGAATATACATAAATACAATTTTCATGGGATATATTCTGTTAATAAAACAAGAAACCCTACATTGTGTCATACATATATTTAACCTTTGTCTGACTTGGTAGACGAAAACTTCATATACCAGTATCTATGTATATGTACTCGTACAGACATGATTAAAACACAAAAACATACTAAGACCTTTGTATGCTGGGCAAAAGATTAGAGAGGTTATTAAAATTGTTGTAACAGTATTCATGTAGTATGATCAGAAGAGATGGGTTGGACTTTCTCCGTCTTCTTTGTCTGTACACATTCTGCAGAAGTTGCATGTCCTATGATGGCACGGATAATCGTGTAAATTTGTAGTTTTTTAGAGACAGAAGGTTGGGCTAGGTTAGCGGGCTGATGAGAATGGTTATAGTGTGTTCTCACCCGCGCCGCGGTGTCAATGTCTGTTTCAACTAACCCGACGTCATAGAAAAATCAAGCAGGTCAGATGGTGATCCATCTGATAGCTCCTCGATGTGTTCAAAGACGAATTTGCCCAGGGTTCTATTTCCCAGCTGACAGAAACTAGTGAGATCATTTTAGATCCAGCCTAGGCCAGATATGTTTTGTGACAAGGCAAGAAAATCCACCTTTCCATCTAACGTTGGTCTTTTTTGCAGTCTGAAGTTTAAGTGATAGCTTGTAAGTAGCAAGTAGCATACCTAGATTTTTCTTATCCGGTAGGATAGTTATTATTGTTCATAGTTTAGCGGGTTAGTAAGCTTTACACATCCCTGGAATCTCTATGCCCCTAGCCATCTTTTTAAAGGATGCAAGAAATTTGGAGGTTGTCTTTAAAGTTTTGAAGTAGATGGGTCAAGGAATCAAAGTCGGGAAAATGCTAACATCGTTAGAAGATATAACATTCATTTTATTCCAGGACAGTACTATTGAGGTCGACTTAATATCCTCTTGAAACGCGCTACAGTGATCAGTGAGGCGGAAAGATCGACTCAGATAATCTGCATTTGTTGCCAATGGTTTTCGTGCAAGAGTGTTGGGCTATGGTAGCTTCCTGGACTATAGGAGTAAGCCTCACTCTATCAGCACATTACCAATTATTCAGTGGCCTGCAAGTCTTTTTCAGTTAAACAACATATGGTTTCCAAGCATGTTTTTACAAAGTACTAAGTTTTCTCTATTTTTCAATATATAGAAGAAAGTACAAAAGAATAAGGAGGCTTACATCTCTGATTACATATGTTATCTGGTACATACGAGTAAAACATAAAAAAATCATCTGTGCCTGTAGGCCCACACCCAAACAGGAAAGATTTTAAATTAAAAATGTAAATACAGTGATTGTGAACGAGGCAACATTTATTTAATAAGATTATGAGTCGGCTTTCAAATTAAATCATTGCTCACATGAGATTGCACAATTCGGATAACCTTCGAATGAGCGATGAAGCTTTTACGGCACAGTCATTTACATTCACTTACGTGAATTTTGATGTACCTACAAACGAGTACTCGTAGATATGTATACACTCCTCTTGTGCGAATTGCTTCCAACAATTTAACAGCTATACCGCTGCCAGGTTGAGGCGTCTCATAAATGATATCTGCGCATCCATCTTCTATGGATACCACGTATACATACATAGGTATATAAATTCTTTATTCTCAAAAATTGCCACCTATTTACCTGTTATGAGAAAATAAAATTGCAGATAATAGCGAAATCAAATATACAATGGGAAAATAAAAGACGCAATAGGTAGCTGTAAATATCCTGGATTTTATATACGACTTGGTATATTTGTATGTATAGAAAGATATATTTTACGAGCAAGGCCGTTTGACGAACAGAACCTGATTTTTATATACGAATAGGTACGAATCCTGCTCCCCATACAATCCACCCAAAAAAAAGGATCTCATTGTGGTGCCACATTTTTGTACTTTTTTGTTCCTTTCTCTTGATTTATTGACAATTTTGATATTTAAAGTCATTGTCATAAAAACGGAAGTGGCGTTATCGTGCGTGCTCTCACATACTTATATACTACGTACCAACATTCGACTTGGTTTCCTTTTGTTTTTGTTTGGATCCCTTCCATAAATATACAACAAAATAACAAAAAAAAAAAAACAACAAAAAAGTCCAATTTACCATCAACCCCATGCCAGAGAGTGAAAATGTTCCAAAAGTTTATGATACTCTGGCACGAGATATGCATAAAACGGTCGGGCGCAATCCGGACGACGACAAACGAAATCAAAGGAATAAGGATATTTGTAAAAGCTTTTTGTGTAAAGTTTCCTTTACAACGGGTAAATAAAAACAAAACCGAATACGCCGGTACCTTCAGTCCTACACACATTTATAAAGAATCCTTTTAGCCAAAATGTTTTTGTTTGCAAATTCAACGCATGTTTGTAGAACCAAACAAAAAATAAAAAAAGGGAGCAGCGCCAAATCCTTTTTTCTATATCCTGTGCAGCCATGATGATGTAATATATTCCCGCGTTAAGTGCGTTACAAATAACGTGAGAATAGAAATTATATTATTGGAATATAAATACGGATGGAATACCAGTTGATGTGTGGAAGGAAGAGGGGATGAGTTGTTGAAGTCAAATAATTGAAGCGTAAAAGATGACTCTTGAAAAATTATCTTTGAATATTTTTGTTAAAGTGGCAGCCTTTACGTCAAAGAACCCATCTCGAAGAAACTGGAGCACGACCGGCTCAGTTTGTATTGTCATGTTCAAAGGAGGGATCCTACGAACCCCGTCAAAAAGGCAATGGCAAACAACGTTCTCTCACAATCGCGTTAAAGAGACAGGCCTAAAAACTCCTGGATTACACAAATGCAAAAACACCAGCATTTGATTGGCCTCAATGATGAAGGGTTTCAAAATCGGGAGGCCTGCAGATATCTTTTGAGGTCGAACCGGCGAACCCCACAGGCGGACCAGTAGGAATGCAGTGAAGTGGGAGGATTGTGATCCCTATAATTCTGATCATAACCTCGTCCATCAGATGGAGAGAAGAAGTTAAAGCGGGCGGCGTCCTTTCTCTATTCTACTCGTTTTTTTTTCTATTATTGTCCACTCCACACGAATGCGTATCATCTTATGAGGATGAGGACCAGTTATTTCGTCATCGTTCGAGAATCTTTAATTTGAAGTAACATATTTTCCTTTTAATTAAAATGGACAACATTTTATACTCCCTAGTTGATCTCATTTCAAAACCAATCCAAGGTCGAATACTCAACCCAATTCCCAATGTCGTATTTGTGAGTCGTATACGACTAGGCTTGCCACCCGTCCTCCTTTGAGGAGGGCAGTCCTCCTTTGTTAGGTGATGTCCTCCGTCCTCCACAAAAAGAAAAATGTCCTCCACACACATAATTACTAAAACAAAATCTAATTTCTTTTACTTCTCAAAGAGTCAAAGAGTACGATTTTATTTTACAAATGTGCCAACACCGCATTTTTGTTTGTTTTAGGGTTCCGTACCCATATGGTAATACGGAACCATTATAAGTTCGCTTAGTGAACTAAGTAATAGTATGAATTTATTTTTACCATAAGAAAGGTTGAACTTTAAAAAAAAAGCATTATTTTCAAATTCTCTCCGCAACGATCACCCAAGAATGATCAGTAGATCGGCAATTTCATATGTAACGACCTAATACATAACTATAATTGAGACCCGATGCCAAGTCGCCAGTCGACCATATTGCGCCAGCTGTTGGCTCTGTATCTAGAGGAGTGTCGTATATGTGAATTATTGGAATTGAACTAGATCATAAATTTGATTAATCCTCACACGGGCGACAATTTTTGCCCCTTAATCAGTGCTTTATTATCTCGGTTAATGTTTGTATTCCCTTCCTCTTTGTATGCTCTTTCTATCTACAAAAACGAATTCTTACTTCCTGTCTACTTTTTGATTATTCCTTGTTATTTTTGAGTGAATTTCATAAATTTATTTGTCTGTGCTCACTGGAAAACAGCAATAACCCCTTAGTATGATTTTCATAAAAAACATGAGCAAAATTTCCTCAACAATTTGGTTTGGCAACCATATTCCATCAGTACACTTGATAAATATGGCATTAAATTATGGTGGGCATGTGACGTCGACAGTGGTTATCCCCTTAAAAGAAAAACACAATATCTGCTGTGAAAATGAATGAAATCAGAGACGTCAACCAATGAGAGCGAGTTGTCAAAGATCTCCTACGAATACAAAATCACTGTCAGGAACATCACGATGGACAATTTTTTACAAGTTTTTCACTCGGACAACAATTACTGAACTAGAACTTGTAAATAATGGGAACGATAGCAAAATAAGCCTTGCATTCCCAAAGAGTTCGGTTTCAATGATAAGATGGTCCTTTGTTCATACATACCATATGTGCCTAAGAAGAAGAAGTCGGTTTTGCAATTATCAATTCTTCATAACGACATCAAATGCTCGGAGTGAAAAAAGCTAACCGGAAACTGTAATTTATTATAACTTATAAGAAAACAAAAGGCGTTGTGGATGTGATGGACCACATGCAAATTCAACTAAAAGGAAAACAAACAGGTGCCCTATGGCTCTATTTTAAAATATCCTAGACATAGCTGACTTAGGGGTAATCATAATCGTAATTCATAATTTTCGGCTTTAATAATACAAACAATTCCAAGACTGTGCAGTCGACCCAACGCAGGGAGTTTCTTGAAGATTTGGGGAGCATCTTTGTACGCCTACGATAACTAGGATACCTTAATTTCCTCGAAGTGTGGCAAATTTACACCAGTTGATCAAATTGTACACAATACCCACCATGATGCTTCTCTGGAAGGCGCTTGAGATCGGCAAAAAGTAAAATGTACTTACTTTATATCTTATCAGAAGGAAAAAAGAAAAGAGCAACAGGAATGAGTTGCATATAGAGTAAGAAGCCAATTTGAAAGATGCATAGTTTGGCAAACACGAAGTGTGAAATTTGCCATCTGCTTTTATAATATACATAAATATGTATAGGTATATTCTTTTACTAATTTATAAATGTAATAGATATATATAAATGTAGTACTAGCTGTCCCACCCGGCTTCGCCCGTGTACTAAAACAGTCGTGTTACTTATTAGGTAAAACGATGCTCTTGTAATGTGGTTTTGTGTAGAAATAACGCGGGCCAAATCCGACATTTTAATTTTTAATTTAACTCCCAGTTGTTGTTTGACCCTTCCCCGTATGTTACGCGATGAGTTTGAGTTAAATATGTATAGTCGTTCGGGGCAAGATTGCGCATTTTGGACTTCGGGCTCAAATTCTGGAAAATTTATAACGGGTAACAAACAAAAGAGCTCTATACTTTAGGAACAAATTTATACAAAAATATTTTACGTTTTATTTTTTAATGTTTCATATGTTTTGATCAAAAAACAAAAGTAAGTCAAGTTACACACTCATGCCCCGAAGTCAGGGTAAGAGTGCGCAGAGGTATGGGTAAGAGTGTGCAACCATTTTAATTCACAATGTTCGTACTTTAAAAGATTTGAAACTTTCGAAGCTTTCACTCAAACTAAACTCTTCGGCAGCCTTCTATGGGCTGCTTCCATTTTAAATCAGCTCCCTAGCCTCACAGATTTGCTTTTGGGTCATCAATTTCCTTTCCGTTTGTCTTTACGTACGATGTTTATTTCAGGACCAACAAAAACAGACAGATCGAGCTACAACCTACCACCTACGACTATGATGTGCTTGTTGCATCTTACGGCAGAATGTAATAGCCCAAAAATTGTTATTATCTTAATTGTATTCTAATCAGCATATAAAAAGTTTAATACTAGGTAAGAAAGCACTGCGCACTCTTAAACACAGAACAACTGCGCACTCTTTTTCTATTTCATTGTTTTGAAAATCTAAGAAGGAATAATATTATCCTTCTTATCCGGAATTGTTCTATCTGTCGCCATTTTTGAAATATAGCAGCTGAAAGCAGAAAAAATGTGAAATTTTAGTTGTTTTTTTTCCAAACAATCGTAAATTTTCACATAGGCCACCACCGATAGGAGGCTAATACTTCGTATCTTGTGGCATAATCGATTTTCCTAAAAGATAGAACCGATAAAGTAAGGAAATTCAACATGGCGGAATTAAGATTTAAGATGGCGGCCATAAATGACGATTTTTACAAAGTCAACCGATTTGGACCAAATTTGGTATAAAGGGGTTTTTACATATAGAATACAACACAGCATCAGTGCGGTTACTCAACAACTTGTGGTTTTGGTACCTGTAATACAAAATTTTGTAATTTCAGGTGAAATGTGAATATGATCCATTTTGGTCAATTGATCTAGACAGACAGATTGATAGAAAGTCAGACAGATAGACAGGCAGACAGACAGACAGACAGATAGATAGGTAGACAGAGAGAGGCAGACAGACAGATAGATAGGTAGACAGAGGCAGATATACAGACATACAGACATACCGACATACAGATATACCAACATACAGACATAGACATACAGACATACAGAGATACAGACATACAGACATACAGACATATAGATATACAGACAGACAGCCAGATAGACAGATAGATAGAAAGACAGACAGACAGATAGATAGACAGACAGACAGACAGACAGATTGATAGAAATACAGACAGACATACAGATAGAAAGACAGACAGACAGACAGACAGACAGACAGAAAGACAGACAGTCAGACAGACAGACAGACAGACAGACAGACAGACCGACAGATAGATAGGTGGACAGACAGATAGATATTGTTAGCTTATCAAAATGGTGATTAATTTTTTTTTTTTTTTTAGTTTCAAATGACTTTTATTTCAACGTACATAGATAACCACTATATTACAAAAAAAAAATCAAAACTCCCATACAAAACCCAAATTTCTTTTTTTTCGATTTTCCGGCTTTTCATTGGGGTTTTTCTGAATTTTTTTTCTCATAAACCATCTCTGAATCAAGTTAAACAAAACGAAAAAAGAATCATTTAAATCGGTCGAGCCACACAAAGCACTTCAGTAGCAAATTAACAGAAATCAAGTTCACGACCTCAAATCATGAACCATTTACGTGGCTTTCGTTCGGCACACGTGTGCATAGAATAAATAAATCATGCAATCATCCACAAAAAAGTGACTTTCATTAGTAAGTGAGACTACATAACGAATCGTTCACATGGAAAACAGGAACCTCCTTAACTATTGATCAACTAATGACTTTGTATATGTGTACCTACATATGTACATCAAAATCATGTTGATTATGACGAACAGTCTGAAGTCATATTAATCATCTTGGCATATGGGCATATGAGAATAAATTAACCACATCAATCCATCAAAAAACTTACATGCTTATATCTATTCCACATGTAAGCCTCATTTTCACAAAAGTCAACGTTCAACATTAACACTAGATACTTTAATTTAGATACACACATATGCGATAAGCCTCTGTATTTTAAGTTAAGTTTGCTTGTATGTGTGTGTGCCATAAAATATTTATGCTAATTAACAAGAGTTTGGAAAACTTTTATACCGTCACAGATGGTTGGAACTTTCTCTACACGAAAAAGTGTGAGCTTTAACGAAAATTCTTAAATGACTGCATAATGATGATGGATGAACATTTGATGGAAACTCGATGCTAATGTTTATAATTTAAAATGATAATTGTCGAGTCTGATAAAAATACGAGTAGGCTCCTATGGTAATTGTTTTGCCTTACTTTATTTTTTACTTCCTTTCTACTTAACATATTTTTTTATTATACATCCTGTGTATAATATAAAAAAAACATTTGAAATTAATTGTTTGTTTATTGTGTTTCTTTTTTTTTTTTTGAAATGGTACATTATGATGGTTGGATGTTGTGGAAATAGGGGAGGCACTGACTGGCTTTAGCTGCCCAGTGTTGTAACTGTTACTACACATCAATTGTGCTTATTTTAACTCCAAGTGGTAGCCCTCGGGCACTGGTCGCTGCCCACCCGGGCACGACTTGCTAAACTTATAAGCGCGACTGCTGACCAAGCGAAAATAGCAGCACTATAATACACGTTAGGGGATGAATTCCATAGATGGAACCAACGGTGGCGTTAAATGTCCAGAACGGAAACAAAACCTTATCTGAGCTACTTCGACATATTCGGAGCTCAGGTCGATAAGGATTTCCACGTACCAGTCAGGGTCGTGGAAAAGAGTTGGTTGCGGATGAGTCCCTATTGGGCCAACGGCAGTGCTCACTGCTCACACCCCCGTAGTGGATGACACCGATGCAGCCAGCCCCTTGTCCTAGGGGTATACAAGGATCTTGCCCTCCAGGTTGGGGGTTGTGCGTGAGGTTAACTAGGTACCTACTACGTAAGAACACTGTGCATACATATTTACTCGAAATGTTTATTATTCTCTTAATCCACGATAAAGTTAAACTGTTTTGATAAAGGTTTGACTGACCTGCGACTTTGATGCGACTTTTCCAAAAAAACTCCGACTTTTCATAGAAACATTGAGTTTTTTCATGGTTTTCTGCGACTTTTTTTGTCAAAATGTATTTATTTTCCTTTAAATCTTTTAAATGCATCAGTTTGCAGATTTTTCTTGGATCTATTTTTGTGTACAGTTTACTAGGGACAAATTTCGGTATACAAGATAAAGATAGTATTGGCAATGTTAATAAATAACAAACTATTTTCAAATTTATATAAATTCGTTGCAAATATTTTGACACTACCGCATAGTAGTGCTTGTGCGGAAAGGGTTTTTTCAAAGCTTACAATATTAATGAAAAATAAGCAAACCAAATTATCTGCACTGAACCTTCTCGAAAAAAATTAGATTGGAGGTTGTGGCTTAGGTACCTAATACAACCTCATCGATAAATACAGGAAAGAAAGGTGAGTATTAAATAAAGCTTGGGGTGCTCAGGCACAAGACAATCCATGGACGATGTGCAACGAGCACGAAGAATCAGCAGAAAACATTGCGTACCACTTTATTTCTGTAGTCGGAAAACGTCATCGTCATTAAGGCAAATTCTACCTCGAAACAGAGGATATACATACATATGTATGTATCTGGCAGCTCGCTCATCAATGACATTTTTGGATTATCTGGTATCATGACGGGCCTACATATGTATGTATGTGACGCAGTGATGAGTTGACATGGTTCCACCTCTACCAACAATCTACAAAGCTGTAAAAAAAAACGTAAGCGCCCCGAGCTTTAATTAAGTCACATATTGGTGATTCGGAAAAAAATTATTTTTATAAGCTCTATATTTTACTTTTTAGCTCAAGCTTGTTTAAAAAAAAATTCTATAATTAAATTGTTTTTTTTTTGTATTATTTGGTTTGTTTTCAAAACAAAATAAAAGAGTGGACCAATGAGAGAAATCTCGTATGTAGAAACCCTACAACTGTTTTCGGCTTACGAATGAAAAAAAAAGAGAACGTAGGTATAGGTATAAGTATAATGGTATAATGTTTTTTCGTAATAACTTTACTCATATGCACTTTTTTAAAATTTATTTATACTGATGAACAAAGTTCAGTTGACAAGCTTTCAATCAGTGTTAGAGAATCATTGAAATCGGTGCAGAAATAAACTCTCAGGAGGAATCACAAGCTCTTGCGCTAGCGATTTAATTATATAGATAGATGTACCTAGTGTCATATCAATAATTAAAATAAATATGGATTTGTTAATTTGTTATCTATTAATGTTTTCATCAAATAAAACCACTGACGTACTGAATACCCCTAAAAAAAGGTCACCCAGCCAAGAACATTTCAATTTATATGTTGAGACTTTTTTTTTTAAGTTTGTGCGACTTTTTTGCGACTTTTTGAAAATTCTCAGCGGTAACGCTGATCTGAGCAGCGCTAGTCCTTACTTCTCACATTCTATCACGTATGTGTTCCGTAAGTTTCTACTTTCCTTTTAAGGAAAAGGACCTGACGCGGAATGCACTCAGCATACTCTATGCGCTCGATACATTGCATTACTGTGTGTGTACAAACCGTTGCGTATATCTTCCAATTGTCAATGATAACAAACGATGATGAGGTTATGTTATAGCAAAACACCCCCCATTTACAGAAGATATGAGGAGGATCAACCAAACAACAACGACGAAAAAAAAACCTCACCAAATAAATAAATAAACAGCGAATGTTTAATGAATTTCCTCTCACACCACAGGCACATTAATTAGAAATACCGTAAAACTGGTGGCGGCACAGAAGCGAAAACTCAAATTTAATTGATAATTTATAACGGAGGATATTTTTTTTCCCAATGTTGTTGTTGTTGTCGTTGTTTATCTTATCCCTCGTCCTTGTCGCAAGTTTCGTTTTGCTCAGCCACCGTCAAGCGTTGACTCATCCTTCGATGTAAATTGAAATGCGTCCTCCGCAACAAATTGGAGATAATTTATGCTAGGCGCAGCCGACAAGGATTTTCAGCGAAAGCAATTATTTTGTCGGCATCCTGATCCGAGCATTTCGTTAACAAAATGCAAAAGCTGTAAAAAGCTTGGCGTGATTTTAATTTCGGTTATTTGTTTTTTTTTCTTAATTTTGTGCGTTTTGCAATTTTTTTTTTTTGTTTGTTTTTATATTTTAATTTTTATTATAATTTTTTTTCGTTTTCAAAAATAATTTATTCCTTGGTATGGAAACGTATACAAATGTACGGGGGGTATTTATACCTTTTAATGAAAATATCACTGTTTCCTGATTGGTTTGGCACGTTGATGGACAACTGGTTGGTGGGAGGTAGGTCGCCAATTAAGCGGAACGAGTGGTGGTGCAACACTGTGCTGCTGGTGACGGCGATGGATACTGTTATCAGTTTGATTCATTGTAATTAGAAGCGGTAAAAGAAAAGTCGAATTTTTTATTTCTTGTTAATTATTAATTGAAATTGAAAATCATTCGATTTGTATAAATGAGTTAATCAGCGAGGAGGGATTAATTTATATGAGCAATTGCAGCCTGGAAAGATATTGCAAAGTTGATTGAATGTGGATGATCCTATTCACTCTTGCTGTTGTGGTTATCTAATCTCGTGTTAGCTCTACTCCTTCAGTCGTCATTTTTCCGTTTAAATTGTTTTGAAGTTTTCGAAATAGATGATAACCAGAAGCGGCGATCTTGCTTCAATTGCGCCATGCTGGTCGCATGTGGTCGAGCGTTATCCTTATCGAAGAAAAATGTTCGCCTTTACAACAAAGATAGACTATTTTCTATTTTCTCACAGCACTGAGCAAGTTCATCAAGCTGTTCTAGTAGAATATGGATAATATCTCTTTCATCCCAACAAACAGATATGTAAGGTGCACAAACCTTAATACTAAGGAAATGGCCTGCCTCTTTTTGTTACCCACTATTATTAAAATTAAATATTCTTGTAGAGTATCCAGTTTTTGTTCCCAGTTACTATTCTGTCCAGAAAAGGTGTATTCCGCGTGAACGAAAAGAGACCTCACCTTTACGCTCCGTGAGCGGTTCAGCTCGGAAAGTTCCTTTAGTACCCCTCATCCTAATTTGCTGAGCCTTCCTAAGGCTTGAAGGTGGCACTAGCTTACACTTGCTGGCCCTTCCTCAGAAAATACAGCAATACTCTTTCCGCTGGACTGTTGCCTTTCTTAACTCATAAAACATAATTTGCCTAATATGACCTTTTGCGATTTCTATTTAAAGCCAGAAAAAAATTTCTGTAAGACCTAACTGCACTCTTTTTTCAAAAGAACAACAACTATGTACACATATGACCAACGTTGGACACTACCATACTTGGTATGTTATAGTGTGAGGTATGATCAATTCAGAAACTAAAAGTGGACATATGTAATACCAAAAACTGGGCAACATGAATAAATTAAGCATATTTTTATTTGGACTTTATAGTACATTTTTACTTACACGTTCAATATTTAATAATATTTACCAATTGTTTAAATAATACGTTAATATAAATTTTTTTATCATAACTCAAAAAACTGTAAAGTTAAGCAGCACTGAAACTCTTAAGGGGGGCAATCGTTTCAGAACGCTTCAAAATAACTCATTTTTTAATAGTGTTTTAAAGGTGATAAAATAATTGAATCATTTTGAAGTTGTAACATCATTTTATTCCAACTATGAAAATATAAAAACAATTTTTTTTTTCACAAACTGGCGGATCGGTTCAATTTCTCTTCAGGTGTCTTTGACGCGAGGTCCACAAATGCTGCATTTGTCAGTCTTTCTCTATTTATCTTTTTTACCAAAAAAAAATTACTTTCTATTTCTGACACATGCAGGGGAAGAATAAACGTATAAAATCGTATTATTCAAAATTAGGTACGCTCTTTAATAAAATGTTCAAATTTTATACTGTTTTTTCGACATTTTTCACCCTCAAGAGACAAGCCTCACAAAATTTCAGCCAAATCGATCAATAACTTTTCAAGTTACAGCACGAGCAGTTTACGAAACTATTCGAGACAATTGCGTTTAAAGTTCCACTTTACCATATGCAGTATACTATATGCGCTCGACTATATGTGCGATAACTTTGTAAATATTTGATATTTTAATTTTCTCTAGAGTCAATATACTCTCAATACATTATATTTTCGAAATATGAAAAAAAAATTTATTTTTTTAAATTTCTAAAGGGATTACCCCCCCTTTAGTTCCTTATGTTTGACTCTTAATCAGTATTACATTGCTTCCATACAAAACAAAAAGACTTACATAGATAAAATAATAGAGGTCCAACTCTGATGGACATGAAAAAGCCGATGAACTGGTAAGAAAAGATTCATTTAGCGGTGAAAAAACGTTCTGCAGCATTTCGGACTCAGCAAAACATTCAACGGTCAAAAATTGGTAGAACAAGATGTGTGGGAGAATACCCAGTATCTTAGACAAGCTATCTAAGACGACATTACCAAAATAATTCAAAACTCTCCCTGAACCTCAAAAAGGATGATATCAGTAGATTGGTCGGCGAGACACTGCCAGCTTACACATCACTTACATATCCAGGACAGGGTTACCTCTGAACATTACTGGAAACGGTCCAAAAAGGGGTACCTACCTGACGAAAAAAGGGGTCCCATATAAAATTAAGGAATAAGACAGGGGTAGGATAGATATTACTATATTAGTTTTTTATTTGTAGTCCAGTTGCTTAAAAATATATAAAGCTTATGCATACATAAATAAAAACTCTTAAACAAAACAAAAAAATCAGGTCATATAAAAAAATGCAATTCATTTAAAAATAAAGTAACAAAAACAAAAGAAAAAAGAAAAGTATTTGAACAAAAAGTTGTGATTTGGAAAAACTAATTGTTAGGAATGAAAGCCCTAACTCTTCATCTGCCAAAATTGGGATAGCATGGATTGGCAGGTCTTTTTTTTATATTAAGTAGAAATGTTCATAAAATATTAATTTCATTCTTACCTTTTCATTATTTTAATTCTTAAATCACACAACCACACTGCGTACGATAACAAAACAAAGAATAAGACACAAAATGACTGGGCACTATATTAGGACACGGGAAATGTAAATACGATGACGTATGACAAACGAAACGCGCCAACTATTTCAATGTGTCTGTTTACAGGGGAAATTTAAATTTCGGCGTTGGCAAACACATACATAGATAGAAATCGGGGGCCGAATTACCGCATCCGTTAACGAGTTACTCGATATTGAAATGTGACGATTTGGCATTACCGCTCTCGATAACGAGAGTATTATTTTACATACAATTTATTCGATAACGAGTCCTTATCATTAACTTTGCGGTAATTCGGCCCCGGTTGAATGCAAAAGTGTGATTGCTGTCGGTGACGATATCTGCTAAAAGAAGTTAATGAATTTCGGTTGAGTGTGTCAATTGTTTCCCAATTTACAGAAAGGGTCCGAAAAGGGTTCTATTTTTAAAAAGAGTCAAATTTCGATGATATTCAAAAAGGCGGGTCCTGGGGTCCGTGCCATCAACAAGGGTTCAATTTGACCCCAAAGGGTCCCAAAGGTAACCCTGATTCAGGAATCTGAATATTGGCTCTTTGTGGAGGAAGACGAAACCACATAACATACATACACATACATGTGCTATGTTTCACACTTTCTGAGTGTGTGGCTCTTTGCGCCGGAAGGAGACAGTACGACAGTACTTTCTCAGAGAAATCATAAAGACTTAGGATTTTACAAAATATCTCCACCAGAGAGAAAAGAAGAAAATTGATGCGTTTCAGCGCTCCTAAACTGATTTTGTGGTACCAACAATAGATCTTCTGGTCGTAGTGCCCACCACAAATGGCGGCTAGTTTCTTTTCAAATAAAAATCAGAGTTTGTCAAAAAATACCGTCTTATATCAGGTGCGAGTGATTGCAATTTTTATTCTATTTTCCAAAGTTCAGAATGAGAGCCTTTTAACCATTATTCCATCAATGCAAAAAAAGAAAAATGGAATTCAACACTCATCCAACCAAACCACATGTTTAACATCAAATACGAGTATATTTTTACTAACAAGTCTTGCCCATGGCATTTATAAGTTCATAAATTTCTACGCTTGACTAGGCATTTGTTTAATTCCATTACATCGTGTAATCCTAATTGATCCAATCGAATGGAGTTGAAAGTCGAATGTCGAACAAAAATAAGAAGAAAAATATCCGGAAGTACCTACCCATGCTTATATTGTATGATATCTCTCTTTTGAAAGCAGTCTCCCCAGCCCAAAACAGCAGATAGACAATATGATGACCATTTCCTTTTATGTATTTATTTCTTCTTTTTTTGATTCAGTAAACTTGCAACAATGATATACTACTTATAAAAGCGAAACAAAGACAAATACTTCAATCATCATCGTCTTGCCGTTCGGCACGCCTGAAGTGAAATAATCCACAGAATACCCATTTCAAATAAAATAGCGACCTAATGACCCATGATGGGATAAAAGCAAAAGCGAAATATCATACTCAAGGCTCATCTGTAAATCAGGGCCTCTCTCTCCCTGTGTTCGTCGCAGCTACCGTGCACTTATAGATTTACAACGTTTCTTCCGGCACCCATTTTGATATCTGTCATGTTCAATGGCAATTAACGTGTTTCACCGGAAGTGTTACACCCCCGCCCGGTTATATCATTTCTCTGTGTAAGTAGTTAGTAGCATGCCATCACATTGCCGCCCAATTTGTACGTGAATGTATGGCTATACATACGAGCACTTGGAACAAAAGAACATACACAGTTTAAGGGAGACTCGTACTCTTATGTATGTATGTATGTACATAATGTATGTAGCATTCCAAACATCATTGCAAGTTCAAAACAGAAATTACATTTATTCCTTCACTCGAGTATTGACAAATAAAAGGAAAAAGGAATTTGAAAAAGGACGAAACAATTCAAGCACACACGTCTAATCGTACATAATAATGACATCTTAATAATGACAGAACGGAGGTGACATACAATACAAGTCCTATTAATATCAATATACAGTCATCCCAATTCTGAAAGTCGTATTTGTGAGTCCCATACGACCATACTCGTATCTTGTAATGTATTTGCTATTACTAAATATGAGTATGGTCGTATGCGACTCGCAAATACGACTTTCAAAATTGGGGTGATTGTCAACCAGGATAACACTCACGGCAATTCTCCTATATTCCCATAGATTTAACCATTTTGTTTTATAATTAGAATCTGGAGTCATCTGCACGTAATGAGGGTTGAAATACATACATCCCCATTGACCCTCTTCTATGTATTTTTAAAGAATCATGTTATCGGTCTAACCGTAGCCTTTCGTATCTGGATAATGATATGACATACAACCACCGTTGGTCTATTGTCTATTGACAATTAAAGTAGAATAAGAAAAAAATAAGCCAACTACCGGTGAATGTATTTCAAAAGCCACAAGAATAGGAATATATTGGCTTTTTGTCCAATAAGCGATGGAACTAAGCAGCAAAAGTCTGTACACAGCAATGAAACCAAATTATTTATTTAAAAACTAGCTGGCCCGTGCTCGCTTTGCTTCGCCTGCCTACCACATTTATGGGATGTAGTTGATGGAATTTTGATTTACTTTGCTGTCTTAATAGACCAAGAGCCCGCAGTAATTTTCGGTTGTAAGTAGTAACCAATAGAGTCACTGTTACTCTTATCACGATTCCGCCGAACATAAAGAGCAATATAGGGTGTCCCAGTTTAGAGGTAGATATAATCCGTTAACTGTAAATTCCTGCAGATTAGCGAACAAAATATCGTATGACAGTGGGGTATATTTTCAGCCCGTCGAAGTAAGGGACCACTTTAAATGATATTACTTCTGAGCTACTACAGATACAAAAACAATTCCTTAAATTTCGGAGATGCAATTAGAAGCGCATACGAAATGTTGAAGACTTTATGTACATCTATGCAGTCATAAAAAAGTTATGGCCCCTTAAACTCAAAATTTTGAAAATTGGTTGTTCCAATTTCTTACCTTAACACTTTGTTGACCAAGCTATTAAAAAAAGTTATAATCTCCATTTCTTTTGGAGAATTTTTTAGTTGAGGATATTTCAAGATGGAAAACTAATTTTTGAATTTTTCAATGACTCGTAGGGACGAAATATGAAGGTGAGTCTCCAAAGTACCGTTAGCCTATAACTAAAGTTATAAAAAGAACAATTTTTTTTTTAGTTTTTTTTATTTAACTATGATATTTTTTGCCTTCAAATACATAAGCATTTAAAAAAATAAATTATCGAAACTGTGTAAAAATACCAATTTAGTTTGTTAGTACCGAAACCGATTAAAATTACTTTCTTCTAAATCGAATATGATGTCAGAAAACGCGTTATATATAGAGCTAAAACAAGGTAAACATACATAAAAAACAAATTTCATTGAGGTTATATAATACTTAAAAGTCTTGTTTAGTTTTAGTTTCTAAATATGTTCCTATAGGAATTTCATTTGAAGTTAAACATGCTGGTACTTATAAGTACCGTCGGTCAACAAAGGGTTAAATGCATTTTTCTCAAAACTTTTACTTCATAAAAAGCTCTTTTTTTCTACACTTTTATCTTTGGCGAATTCTCTTAAAATTATGTTAACCAACTTTTTCACGTACGGCTAACATAGGCGGTAGTAAAAGCCATTTTTCGTCAGATATAAATGATAAAAAACTATTCAAAACAATACATATTTCATATTGAAAGCCGGAATTTTTTCTTTCCGGTCCATGGCAGCGAAATATTCTCATGTGGACCATTTTGCTGGCCACTTGCTGTATCAATTTGATGTAATCGAGCATTTCATTTTAATTTTGCATTTCGACTTATTCGCCCAATATCAGGCCGATTTGATCGCTAACTAATTTTCGCTGAAAAATTGACTATATTCCGCTTTGAAATATAATTGCCAATGCCAACTAAAAGATAAAAGATAAAACAGAACAGATAAAGAAGAAGAACGCTGCAAAAAAAGATTAGAACTCAATTCCAATCCAACTCAATAACCTTAAAATTGCACTCAAGTATAACACACGAAATCCGTTTAGCCGTTTGCTGTGTAGGGCCATGCAAAGGAATTTTCACTTTGTTTTATACAGTTCGTTTCATAATGATAAGGTCAGTTTGAAAATTGCAGAATTTTTTGTTTTTTTTTGCGTAACTGTTTTGTGTGTTAATAACGGTACTTGTATGAGCAAAAATAGCAAACACAGTGAAGTTTTGTCATTCTGTGTCCATCAGTTCAAAAGAAAGGAGCGAAAAACTGCTTAAAGTGCATTTTTAACGTTTCAAAATTATAAGGTCAGCGAAAAAAAAGTAGCAAATTAAGTGGTATTTAGCATTTTAATAATTTATTTGTTTTCCATTTTTTCTGATAACTTCATAAATTCGGTTTTCCATAGAATTAACCAAGTTGGTAAGCGTTGAGAGGCTCACGCCTTGCCAGGCCTGTAAAACTGCTTCTTTTAGCTGCCCAACTGTTTGATATTGGCGGTTTTCCTTATAAACATCTCGAACCAAGATACCCCATAGGTTTTCGATGGGATTTAAGTCAGGAGAACACGCTGGCCAGTCTAGAACTCTAATGTTGTGGTTGGAAAACCATGCTTTTGTACTGCGGCTGGTGTGTATTCTCGCATTATCCTGCTGAAAAACGAATTGAACATTAGCATGGGTCTCCATAAATGGAAGCAAATGTTCCGAGAGAACATCCTGATATTCCAGACTGTTCATCCGCATGGAAGGAAAAGCTAGGGATACACTTCCCAGCGCTGTAAAGCCTCCCCACACCATCAGAGATCCACCACCAAAATTTCTTTTAGAGAAATAGCGCGGCTCCTTTCTCAAATCCCTCCAATATCCATTGAACCCATCCGGTCCATCCAAGTTAAATTTTTTTTCATCGGAAAAAATGATCTGCAATGAAATTAAATCATTTTTTGTCTTTAAATCAAAGAATAGTTTTCGTCCTACCTTGGACCAATTTATACCCATGTTGTTTTTCGCAAACTCCAAACGATTTTTTATATGGTTCTTGTTCAGTCGTGGTACCGACTTCATTTTTTGTCGGGCAATATGGGGAACTGAAGATATCGCTCGCCAAATTGTCGACTTTGAAGCATTTAGGCAAAGTTCCCGTTTAACACCGTTGCAACTCTTCACAGAATTTGAAACTGACCCCGAGATTCTGCGAATGTCTCGCTCTGAAAGTATTTTTGGGCGTCCAGAACTTCTTTTAACGTCGTAATTTTCCTTGTCGTTGACGTAATTCTGTACCACACAAAGCGATCTTTTAAGTCTTCGAGCAATTTCCCTCAAACTAATGTTTTCTGCCACAAATGCATCAACTTGCCCTCGCTCAAAGTTTGAAAGAGCTTTTCCTCGTCCCATAATCCTTAAATTTCAATAACAAAATAAAAAAAACTAAAATAGAAAAAAAAAACAAGACAAAACTTACCTTATTCCGTTTTTTCTACACTGACCTTATAATTTTGAAACGTTAAAAATGCACTCTAAGCAGTTTTTCGCTCCTTTCTTTTGAACTGATGGACACAGAATGACAAAACTTCACTGTGTTTGCTATTTTTGCTCATACAAGTACCGTTATTAACACACAAAACAGTTACGCAAAAAAAAACTAAAAATTCTGCAATTTTCAAACTCACCTTATCATTATGAAACGAACTGTATTATTAGGGATAGATACAGCTTAAGCAAACGTATCAAAGGAACCAAATAAATAAGAATAAGTATCTTGTGGGGTAGCCCTTTTGTTTTATGAGTTCTGAAGTCTGTTTGGTACAAGATTTCCTCACGAGTGAATTTTTCCTTAAACTTGTAGCTTACTGTCAAATATTTGGGAAATATTTTAGGCTCTAAACCAGTACTGTCCAACACGTAGCTCGCGGCCTGTTTTCTAGTCGCCCGCGAACTCCAATCTGAAATCTAACTAAATTACGCTATATGTGGGTGGGTGGCCGTGGCGTAGTGGTAGTCGTCGTCGCTTGTCATGCGAAAAGTTCACGGTTCGAATCCAGATGTCTTCGAAGCATTTATTTCTCACGAAATAAAAAAACGTTGATCAGTTTCAGAAGTTAATATTGAAACCTACTGCGAAGGCATAACACTGGAAGTAGGATGTTGAATATGGCTGAAGAAATTGATCGCACAAACTATAATAATAAGAAACATCTGGAAAAAACTCCTGTGAATCATAAGCAAGTACAAAAATAATACACAACTCTCCAGTTATCCTGGACACCACCCATAGAGTTAGTTGACATTGAAACCTATCATCTAAGTTTCCTACCACTACGTCGATCTGTCTGTTTCTCGTTCTCGTCCTTCATGTGCTCGCGCTGTGTGTAAACATTAAAAGGGTATTCATATCCCCTTTAGCGTGTGTAGATTATAAAAAAAAAAAAAAAAAAAAAAAATTATCGCGGATTGCTTTAACGAGGGAGCAGGCTGCGCTGTCATTGATCTATGGAAAGGGCAGTTAGAAAAGAAAGATTTTCAACATTTTCCTTCGTTAACTCTCCTTTTAGAAGTTGAATATCTAATCACCAGCTACAATCGGAATTCGAAAGGCGTTTTGACAACATTCTGTATGGAACCTCTATATTTTACAACTAGCCTCATTGTTTCATCAATAAAGCGGAAGCTGAATTAGAAATTATTACACTTCGCAGTGATATCATCCAGGCAACATACAATTAAAGCGACAAGGTTCTCAAGCTCATAGACCCTTTTAAATACAAAAACTTACATAACTGTACACTCATCGCTAAAGCATTTTTCGGGTCAACATATCTGTGAATGTCTTTTTCTCAACTAAATGTGCTTAAAACCAAGTACAAAAGTATCTTAAAAAATCCGGTCAAGTGCAAGTTATACTTGCGCAATAAGTGTTCCGTACTATGTGTTAGATAGATTTATGTTGATAGGTCTATATGAACCCTTTCTTTACGATACGATTTAACTAAAGATACAATGATACTTTTTTTCGATACTCACATATATGTATGTATGTACATACATAAAAACATATATATATGTATATATATAGGTACATATATGTACATATGCACTTGTATATCTGCAGACACAAGTAAGTACATATGTACCTACATACATAGTTTTATGGTGCACAGCACATTTCAATACAAACATATTGAGCACAATTTGCGAAAAATAAATTCAAATTTGTGCCTACATAAATGTATACCAACACAAAAGTTGAACAAATTACCTACATATGCATGTATATATGTATGTACATATGTCTCGGATGTCCTTTCTCATCTGCTCAGAAGAATAAAGTTATACACACACACAAAGTAAAAGAAAAAAAAAACAAATAAAGCATGTATATACGTACATACATATATACCTACATATGTACTTATGTATATGTATTTACAAGAAATGTACGCTTGTGCATAAGATTTAATTTTTTCTCTCGTTATTCGTTCAATTGCATTAACTGCGAAGAATTTTGTGATTTGTCTCCCTCTCTGTGTCTGTATATACACAAATTCAATTTTTCCCAATATAGTAAAAGTAGAGACACCTACATTATAATAGGAAACCATCAAGCTTCCTTTATGTGTTATATTATGTATTATTGGTTTAAGTCTTAGGTCAATAGTTATCCGGTATAATACTTTTGCCATCAATTATTAAATTTTTACTCTCGTATCTACTTTTAGGCGTTGTGATATTTTTCTGGATATGTAAACAGTAGGATAGTTGAAATTAAAAAATTAATTTAAAAAAATCGGTTAAAGTAGGGCAGTCGTAATAATTATGATTCCATCTACATTTTATTCTCAATGTTTGTTATTTTATTCAGATTTTTCTGAGCGATATTTTCGGAGAAAAAGCTCGGGACAGCAAGGTGTAACGTTTTGTGAAAAATTGTTAAGAAACTACCCCCCCAAAGTCGAAATTCAGCTTTTTAAGTTCTGGTCTGTGTTTAGGCCACTAATTGCTTCAACTGTTCCAAATTTCAATAGTCTAGGTTAATTAGTCTCTGAGAAAAAGGCCTGTGACAGACAGACAGACAGACAGACAGACAGACAGACAGACACCGAACTGATTCCATTAGTGTTCCGTTTTGGTACGGACGGAACACTAAAAACGAGCAGACTACCAACCAGACTTTAAGAAGTTATCTGAAAATGTGAACAGCTAAGTAAATCTGAACAGTATAAGTATCTATAGTGTCTTGCAGTATGTCATAATAAATAAAAAGTAGTGTAATGAAATAATGTAGTTTCCTTAAGTTTAAGTTTTTTTTTAAAAAAAAAGTTATGGCCCCTTAAACTCAAAATTTTGAAAATTGGTTGTTCCAATTTCTTACCTTAACACTTTGTTGACCAAGCTATTAAAAAAAGTTATAATCTCCATTTTTTTTGAAGAATTTTTTAGTTGAGGATATTTCAAGATGGAAAACTAATTTTTGAATTTTTCAATGACTCGTAGGGACGAAATATGAAGGTGAGTCTCCAAAGTACCGTTAGCCTATAACTAAAGTTATAAAAAGAACAATTTTTTTTTTAGTTTTTTTTATTTAACTATGATATTTTTTGCCTTCAAATACATAAGCATTTAAAAAAATAAATTATCGAAACTGTGTAAAAATACCAATTTAGTTTGTTAGTACCGAAACCGATTAAAATTACTTTCTTCTAAATCGAATATGATGTCAGAAAACGCGTTATATATAGAGCTAAAACAAGGTAAACATACATAAAAAACAAATTTCATTGAGGTTATATAATACTTAAAAGTCTTGTTTAGTTTTAGTTTCTAAATATGTTCCTATAGGAATTTCATTTGAAGTTAAACATGCTGGTACTTATAAGTACCGTCGGTCAACAAAGGGTTAAATGCATTTTTCTCAAAACTTTTACTTCATAAAAAGCTCTTTTTTTCTACACTTTTATCTTTGGCGAATTCTCTTAAAATTATGTTAACCAACTTTTTCACGTACGGCTAACATAGGCGGTAGTAAAAGCCATTTTTCGTCAGATATAAATGATAAAAAACTATTCAAAACAATACATATTTCATATTGAAAGCCGGAATTTTTTCTTTCCGGTCCATGGCAGCGAAATATTCTCATGTGGACCATTTTGCTGGCCACTTGCTGTATCAATTTGATGTAATCGAGCATTTCATTTTAATTTTGCATTTCGACTTATTCGCCCAATATCAGGCCGATTTGATCGCTAACTAATTTTCGCTGAAAAATTGACTATATTCCGCTTTGAAATATAATTGCCAATGCCAACTAAAAGATAAAAGATAAAACAGAACAGATAAAGAAGAAGAACGCTGCAAAAAAAGATTAGAACTCAATTCCAATCCAACTCAATAACCTTAAAATTGCACTCAAGTATAACACACGAAATACAATTACACGAATACGACACACCCCTCTACAAAACTTTACCAGCTGCATTACTCTACTAACTTTTGTAGTGTATTGTATACACACATGCATGAACATAATGTAAACAAAACAGAAAGAAAAAAATACGCACCAACAAAACCTTTGCGCTTGAGCGCTGACGCCGAGCAGAGCAGACACATACACAAATCCATTCCACTCAGTTTAACGCGTATTTATAGGAAAAATAAGAAATACAAATTACGAAGAGAGATCGAAAGGAAACCAAAAGAAGAAAACACCACTGAGATTGGTTTCAGAACAGTGATCAATTAACAAATTAATTAAAAAAGGCATTTTGCAAAGATGTTATTAATATTGCTCAGCTTGTAGAGCACGTAAAAATATAATTTTGGACTTAAAAGACGCGTATTTTAAAGCTCTTAAAACTGATCTTACTTACTTAGTTGGCGCAACAGCTCGAGGTGAACCTGGGCCTGCTTCTCGCAACCATTTGTGTGTGCGTGTTATATTTTTGCACGAATGGAAGGGACCTACAGTTTTTTGCCGACTCCGAACGGCGAATTGAGAAGCTCAATCGTGACAAATGATACTCTTTGATGCTTGTCAGACATTCGAAAGAGGTGGGCACTGTGAAAAACTTTTAGGTGTTTGCGGCGGGATTCGAACCCAAGACCGCTGGCTCAGTAGTCCGACGCACTAACCACTTGCGCTACGGTGCCCACTTAAAACTGATCTGAATTTCAATAAAATAGACGAAGGAGAAGTTTACCTTTTTTAGGTTCAAATTCTAATTATTGAATTTCTTGGTTTTCGCACTTAAAATCAGATTTTTATGCACGAATCTGCTCCTTATCAAAACCTAATCAACACAAAAAAAATTATCAAAATCCGTTTAGCCGTTTGCTGTGTAGGGCCATGCAAAGGAATTTTCACTTTGTTTTATATTATTAGGGATAGATACAGCTTAAGCAAACGTATCAAAGGAACCAAATAAATAAGAATAAGTATCTTGTGGGGTAGCCCTTTTGTTTTATGAGTTCTGAAGTCTGTTTGGTACAAGATTTCCTCACGAGTGAATTTTTCCTTAAACTTGTAGCTTACTGTCAAATATTTGGGAAATATTTTAGGCTCTAAACCAGTACTGTCCAACACGTAGCTCGCGGCCTGTTTTCTAGTCGCCCGCGAACTCCAATCTGAAATCTAACTAAATTACGCTATATGTGGGTGGGTGGCCGTGGCGTAGTGGTAGTCGTCGTCGCTTGTCATGCGAAAAGTTCACGGTTCGAATCCAGATGTCTTCGAAGCATTTATTTCTCACGAAATAAAAAAACGTTGATCAGTTTCAGAAGTTAATATTGAAACCTACTGCGAAGGCATAACACTGGAAGTAGGATGTTGAATATGGCTGAAGAAATTGATCGCACAAACTATAATAATAAGAAACATCTGGAAAAAACTCCTGTGAATCATAAGCAAGTACAAAAATAATACACAACTCTCCAGTTATCCTGGACACCACCCATAGAGTTAGTTGACATTGAAACCTATCATCTAAGTTTCCTACCACTACGTCGATCTGTCTGTTTCTCGTTCTCGTCCTTCATGTGCTCGCGCTGTGTGTAAACATTAAAAGGGTATTCATATCCCCTTTAGCGTGTGTAGATTATAAAAAAAAAAAAAAAAAAAAAATTTATCGCGGATTGCTTTAACGAGCGAGCAGGCTGCGCTGTCATTGATCTATGGAAAGGGCAGTTAGAAAAGAAAGATTTTCAACATTTTCCTTCGTTAACTCTCCTTTTAGAAGTTGAATATCTAATCACCAGCTACAATCGGAATTCGAAAGGCGTTTTGACAACATTCTGTATGGAACCTCTATATTTTACAACTAGCCTCATTGTTTCATCAATAAAGCGGAAGCTGAATTAGAAATTATTACACTTCGCAGTGATATCATCCAGGCAACATACAATTAAAGCGACAAGGTTCTCAAGCTCATAGACCCTTTTAAATACAAAAACTTACATAACTGTACACTCATCGCTAAAGCATTTTTCGGGTCAACATATCTGTGAATGTCTTTTTCTCAACTAAATGTGCTTAAAACCAAGTACAAAAGTATCTTAAAAAATCCGGTCAAGTGCAAGTTATACTTGCGCAATAAGTGTTCCGTACTATGTGTTAGATAGATTTATGTTGATAGGTCTATATGAACCCTTTCTTTACGATACGATTTAACTAAAGATACAATGATACTTTTTTTCGATACTCACATATATGTATGTATGTACATACATAAAAACATATATATATGTATATATATAGGTACATATATGTACATATGCACTTGTATATCTGCAGACACAAGTAAGTACATATGTACCTACATACATAGTTTTATGGTGCACAGCACATTTCAATACAAACATATTGAGCACAATTTGCGAAAAATAAATTCAAATTTGTGCCTACATAAATGTATACCAACACAAAAGTTGAACAAATTACCTACATATGCATGTATATATGTATGTACATATGTCTCGGATGTCCTTTCTCATCTGCTCAGAAGAATAAAGTTATACACACACACAAAGTAAAAGAAAAAAAAAACAAATAAAGCATGTATATACGTACATACATATATACCTACATATGTACTTATGTATATGTATTTACAAGAAATGTACGCTTGTGCATAAGATTTAATTTTTTCTCTCGTTATTCGTTCAATTGCATTAACTGCGAAGAATTTTGTGATTTGTCTCCCTCTCTGTGTCTGTATATACACAAATTCAATTTTTCCCAATATAGTAAAAGTAGAGACACCTACATTATAATAGGAAACCATCAAGCTTCCTTTATGTGTTATATTATGTATTATTGGTTTAAGTCTTAGGTCAATAGTTATCCGGTATAATACTTTTGCCATCAATTATTCAATTTTTACTCTCGTATCTACTTTTAGGCGTTGTGATATTTTTCTGGATATGTAAACAGTAGGATAGTTGAAATTAAAAAATTAATTTAAAAAAATCGGTTAAAGTAGGGCAGTCGTAATAATTATGATTCCATCTACATTTTATTCTCAATGTTTGTTATTTTATTCAGATTTTTGTGAGCGATATTTTCGGAGAAAAAGCTCGGGACAGCAAGGTGTAACGTTTTGTGAAAAATTGTTAAGAAACTACCCCCCCAAAGTCGAAATTCAGCTTTTTAAGTTCTGGTCTGTGTTTAGGCCACTAATTGCTTCAACTGTTCCAAATTTCAATAGTCTAGGTTAATTAGTCTCTGAGAAAAAGGCCTGTGACAGACAGACAGACAGACAGACAGACAGACAGACAGACACCGAACTGATTCCATTAGTGTTCCGTTTTGGTACGGACGGAACACTAAAAACGAGCAGACTACCAACCAGACTTTAAGAAGTTATCTGAAAATGTGAACAGCTAAGTAAATCTGAACAGTATAAGTATCTATAGTGTCTTGCAGTATGTCATAATAAATAAAAAGTAGTGTAATGAAATAATGTAGTTTCCTTAAGTTTAAGTTTTTTTTTAAAAAAAAAGTTATGGCCCCTTAAACTCAAAATTTTGAAAATTGGTTGTTCCAATTTCTTACCTTAACACTTTGTTGACCAAGCTATTAAAAAAAGTTATAATCTCCATTTTTTTTGAAGAATTTTTTAGTTGAGGATATTTCAAGATGGAAAACTAATTTTTGAATTTTTCAATGACTCGTAGGGACGAAATATGAAGGTGAGTCTCCAAAGTACCGTTAGCCTATAACTAAAGTTATAAAAAGAACAATTTTTTTTTTAGTTTTTTTTATTTAACTATGATATTTTTTGCCTTCAAATACATAAGCATTTAAAAAAATAAATTATCGAAACTGTGTAAAAATACCAATTTAGTTTGTTAGTACCGAAACCGATTAAAATTACTTTCTTCTAAATCGAATATGATGTCAGAAAACGCGTTATATATAGAGCTAAAACAAGGTAAACATACATAAAAAACAAATTTCATTGAGGTTATATAATACTTAAAAGTCTTGTTTAGTTTTAGTTTCTAAATATGTTCCTATAGGAATTTCATTTGAAGTTAAACATGCTGGTACTTATAAGTACCGTTGGTCAACAAAGGGTTAAATGCATTTTTCTCAAAACTTTTACTTCATAAAAAGCTCTTTTTTTCTACACTTTTATCTTTGGCGAATTCTCTTAAAATTATGTTAACCAACTTTTTCACGTACGGCTAACATAGGCGGTAGTAAAAGCCATTTTTCGTCAGATATAAATGATAAAAAACTATTCAAAACAATACATATTTCATATTGAAAGCCGGAATTTTTTCTTTCCGGTCCATGGCAGCGAAATATTCTCATGTGGACCATTTTGCTGGCCACTTGCTGTATCAATTTGATGTAATCGAGCATTTCATTTTAATTTTGCATTTCGACTTATTCGCCCAATATCAGGCCGATTTGATCGCTAACTAATTTTCGCTGAAAAATTGACTATATTCCGCTTTGAAATATAATTGCCAATGCCAACTAAAAGATAAAAGATAAAACAGAACAGATAAAGAAGAAGAACGCTGCAAAAAAAGATTAGAACTCAATTCCAATCCAACTCAATAACCTTAAAATTGCACTCAAGTATAACACACGAAATACAATTACACGAATACGACACACCCCTCTACAAAACTTTACCAGCTGCATTACTCTACTAACTTTTGTAGTGTATTGTATACACACATGCATGAACATAATGTAAACAAAACAGAAAGAAAAAAATACGCACCAACAAAACCTTTGCGCTTGAGCGCTGACGCCGAGCAGAGCAGACACATACACAAATCCATTCCACTCAGTTTAACGCGTATTTATAGGAAAAATAAGAAATACAAATTACGAAGAGAGATCGAAAGGAAACCAAAAGAAGAAAACACCACTGAGATTGGTTTCAGAACAGTGATCAATTAACAAATTAATTAAAAAAGGCATTTTGCAAAGATGTTATTAATATTGCTCAGCTTGTAGAGCACGTAAAAATATAATTTTGGACTTAAAAGACGCGTATTTTAAAGCTCTTAAAACTGATCTGAATTTCAATAAAATAGACGAAGGAGAAGTTTACCTTTTTTAGGTTCAAATTCTAATTATTGAATTTCTTGGTTTTCGCACTTAAAATCAGATTTTTATGCACGAATCTGCTCCTTATCAAAACCTAATCAACACAAAAAAAATTATCAAAATCCGTTTAGCCGTTTGCTGTGTAGGGCCATGCAAAGGAATTTTCACTTTGTTTTATATTATTAGGGATAGATACAGCTTAAGCAAACGTATCAAAGGAACCAAATAAATAAGAATAAGTATCTTGTGGGGTAGCCCTTTTGTTTTATGAGTTCTGAAGTCTGTTTGGTACAAGATTTCCTCACGAGTGAATTTTTCCTTAAACTTGTAGCTTACTGTCAAATATTTGGGAAATATTTTAGGCTCTAAACCAGTACTGTCCAACACGTAGCTCGCGGCCTGTTTTCTAGTCGCCCGCGAACTCCAATCTGAAATCTAACTAAATTACGCTATATGTGGGTGGGTGGCCGTGGCGTAGTGGTAGTCGTCGTCGCTTGTCATGCGAAAAGTTCACGGTTCGAATCCAGATGTCTTCGAAGCATTTATTTCTCACGAAATAAAAAAACGTTGATCAGTTTCAGAAGTTAATATTGAAACCTACTGCGAAGGCATAACACTGGAAGTAGGATGTTGAATATGGCTGAAGAAATTGATCGCACAAACTATAATAATAAGAAACATCTGGAAAAAACTCCTGTGAATCATAAGCAAGTACAAAAATAATACACAACTCTCCAGTTATCCTGGACACCACCCATAGAGTTAGTTGACATTGAAACCTATCATCTAAGTTTCCTACCACTACGTCGATCTGTCTGTTTCTCGTTCTCGTCCTTCATGTGCTCGCGCTGTGTGTAAACATTAAAAGGGTATTCATATCCCCTTTAGCGTGTGTAGATTATAAAAAAAAAAAAAAAAAAAATTTATCGCGGATTGCTTTAACGAGCGAGCAGGCTGCGCTGTCATTGATCTATGGAAAGGGCAGTTAGAAAAGAAAGATTTTCAACATTTTCCTTCGTTAACTCTCCTTTTAGAAGTTGAATATCTAATCACCAGCTACAATCGGAATTCGAAAGGCGTTTTGACAACATTCTGTATGGAACCTCTATATTTTACAACTAGCCTCATTGTTTCATCAATAAAGCGGAAGCTGAATTAGAAATTATTACACTTCGCAGTGATATCATCCAGGCAACATACAATTAAAGCGACAAGGTTCTCAAGCTCATAGACCCTTTTAAATACAAAAACTTACATAACTGTACACTCATCGCTAAAGCATTTTTCGCGTCAACATATCTGTGAATGTCCTTTTCTCAACTAAATGTGGTTAAAACCAAGTACAAAAGTATCTTAAAAAATCCGGTCAAGTGCAAGTTATACTTGCGCAATAAGTGTTCCGTACTATGTGTTAGATAGATTTATGTTGATAGGTCTATATGAACCCTTTCTTTACGATACGATTTAACTAAAGATACAATGATACTTTTTTTCGATACTCACATATATGTATGTATGTACATACATAAAAACATATATATATGTATATATATAGGTACATATATGTACATATGCACTTGTATATCTGCAGACACAAGTAAGTACATATGTACCTACATACATAGTTTTATGGTGCACAGCACATTTCAATACAAACATATTGAGCACAATTTGCGAAAAATAAATTCAAATTTGTGCCTACATAAATGTATACCAACACAAAAGTTGAACAAATTACCTACATATGCATGTATATATGTATGTACATATGTCTCGGATGTCCTTTCTCATCTGCTCAGAAGAATAAAGTTATACACACACACAAAGTAAAAGAAAAAAAAAACAAATAAAGCATGTATATACGTACATACATATATACCTACATATGTACTTATGTATATGTATTTACAAGAAATGTACGCTTGTGCATAAGATTTAATTTTTTCTCTCGTTATTCGTTCAATTGCATTAACTGCGAAGAATTTTGTGATTTGTCTCCCTCTCTGTGTCTGTATATACACAAATTCAATTTTTCCCAATATAGTAAAAGTAGAGACACCTACATTATAATAGGAAACCATCAAGCTTCCTTTATGTGTTATATTATGTATTATTGGTTTAAGTCTTAGGTCAATAGTTATCCGGTATAATACTTTTGCCATCAATTATTCAATTTTTACTCTCGTATCTACTTTTAGGCGTTGTGATATTTTTCTGGATATGTAAACAGTAGGATAGTTGAAATTAAAAAATTAATTTAAAAAAATCGGTTAAAGTAGGGCAGTCGTAATAATTATGATTCCATCTACATTTTATTCTCAATGTTTGTTATTTTATTCAGATTTTTCTGAGCGATATTTTCGGAGAAAAAGCTCGGGACAGCAAGGTGTAACGTTTTGTGAAAAATTGTTAAGAAACTACCCCCCCAAAGTCGAAATTCAGCTTTTTAAGTTCTGGTCTGTGTTTAGGCCACTAATTGCTTCAACTGTTCCAAATTTCAATAGTCTAGGTTAATTAGTCTCTGAGAAAAAGGCCTGTGACAGACAGACAGACAGACAGACAGACAGACAGACAGACAGACAGACAGACACCGAACTGATTCCAATAGTGTTCCGTTTCGGTACGGACGGAACACTAAAAACGAGCAGACTACCAACCAGACTTTAAGAAGTTATCTGAAAATGTGAACAGCTAAGTAAATCTGAACAGTATAAGTATCTATAGTGTCTTGCAGTATGTCATAATAAATAAAAAGTAGTGTAATGAAATAATGTAGTTTCCTTAAGTTTAAGTTTTTTTTTAAACTCGGCGGTGCTCGCGTTGAAAATTGGGATTTTCAAAATAGCCATTGGAGCAATACCAGTTGGGCAGTTCTGCTCTATACTATATTGGCGATGTATATGCATACATATACATATATACTTAAAGAAACTCGTAAAAGTTCAAAGACTAGCAGAGCTCGGTACGATGGAAGGACTAAAAAGTACTTCTCCTAGACTTCTTCTTCAGAAGTGAAGGGATTCCTCAAAAAAAGATAATCTGCTGTCCCGAAACAAACCAAAAATGGCCATGTGCTGATACTTCGAGAAATTCAGAAACTGGTAAGAAGATACAAACCTGACATTCTAACCAGCACTTCAGATTAAATATCTGTATGTAACTTTAACTTCAACTTACCGATTCTGTATCCCAGTAGAAAAGTCGGTTAAAAAATGGAACACTAATGGAATTAGTCTATCTGTCTATCTATCTGTCGGCCTGTCTGTCTGTCACAGGCTTTTTTCTCAAAGACAATTTTGACGTAGGCTATTGAAGCTTGGAACAGTTTTAGTAAATAGTGGCCTTAAATCAGACTAGAACTTAAAAAGCTGAATTTCGACTTTGGGGGCTAGTTTCTTAACACTTTTTACAGAACGTTAAGAACTTGTTATCCCTGGCCCTGGCTCCGAAAATATCGCTCAGAAAAGTCTGAGTAAAATCACAAACATTGAGAATAAGTGTTGATGGCGGGTAAATTATCAGAACTGCCCTCCGTTCGACAGTTTTTTTTAATTATTTTTTTAATTTCAACTACCCTACTGTTTACATATCCAGAAATGATGTAACCCTATCACAACGCCTTAAAGCAGATATGTTTAGGGAATGTTGCTGTATTATCGACGATTGTCAAGGGTACATGTTACCAATTAAGAATAAGAAATATTATTGGCAATCAAAATATTATTAAATATTACTACGTTCGATTAAATTAATTTTCTGCTCATAATGATATGTTTGCTAGCGATGTGATAGTAAAATTATAGTTACAAAATATTATTCTCATTTTGGTATCTGTTAATCAACTAACAATTACCTACCTCCTTAAAAATTAAAACGACCGCATTAAACTAAAAATATTCATTCGCTTGACAACTTCGTGGTAAATGTAAAAAAGCTTTGTAATAATATTGATCAAGCTTGTTTTATTATTTTGATCTGATCCGGATTCGGGTTCGACTGTATACAAATTTGAGGAAAATTACAAAAACAAAACTTGTATAAGTCAGTGGTTTGGTTTTTATTTCAGTGGCTATTTTGCTAACTGAGTGTCATAAAAACATGTACAGGCACCATTGTTTAAAGGCTCCCTCATAAGACCTGTACTGTTAGATAACTTTGTCTTCTGTAATTTAAAAACAAATGAAAAATTTTCCATTTCAACTCGATTTTAAGTTATTCATGCGGTGTGCACATTTATGGTAATTAATCGTCGTAAGAGGCGACTAAAATCCAATCTCCGTATACCGAGTGTATAGTGTATACAAAAATGCAAGGGACAAAACAAAAAGATTAAATACCCCAGGTGGCAGTCCAGCTTTACTGGAAAATCCACCCTCTTCGGAGGTCGGCTCTACGGATTCTGGGGAGAGCCATTTATTGCAATCCAATGACCCTTTCACAAGAAGTGCAAGGGTATCTCGATCTCCTCCATCAAGATCGAATAACTCCGGGAAAAAAAGTCCGCCGGGAGCGCCGCAGCGCGAAAATCAGGACTTAGCGAAATATAAAAGCTTTGAGGAAGAAAATAAAGTACTCCGAATAAAGCTTAACGAAATGGATCTACTCTATCAAGATCTTAAGAAAGAGATAGATCTATTAAAAGAAGAGAATAAGGTTCTAAAGAACACACACTCGCAGAAAGAGCGCGAATGTGCTCCAGCACTATTAGATAGTCGGGAGTACCACACCGATGAAGAAGAGCTAGCACGCGAAACGAATCGGGTCCCTAAGAAAAGACCTACTAAAAAACGGAGAGCCGGTTCTTCGCCCGAAGTCGTGCCCTTAAACGAAGAAAAGCGTAAAGAACTGCAAGAAAATCAACGTAAAACGCAATTTCGTTTACCGCCACCAATAAACATCGTCGGGATAACGGAATATAATAAGTTGCATAGCCTCCTTAAAGGAACGATAACATCGAAATTTAAGGTCACATCTTTGAGGAATAATGCATGGAAGATTAACGTCGATGACCATGACGACTATCGCGCACTGTCCCAGAAACTTAATATCGATAAGATTCAGTGGTATACTTTCGAAATCAAGTCAGAAAGGCCACATCGTGTTGTAGCAAGGGGACTTCACCCCTCGTGCACAAAAGAAGAGATTATGAGCGACCTTCAAGACAAGGGCTTTAAAATTCTTGATGCCGTTAATATCATCAAGAAGGAGAAGCAACAATCCGAAATAGATAAGGACATCTTGGTAAGGCGTGGACTTCCGCTTTTTATGCTAACATTCGATAAAGCTGATAGTATCGACGATATTTATCGAATAAAAACCATATTGAATATCGTGGTCAAAATCGAGCCCATGCGTAGAAATTTAAAAATAATTCCGCAGTGCAAACGTTGCCAAGGATTCAATCATACGCAAACGTATTGCAAAAAAGAACCACGGTGTGTGAAATGCGCCGGAAATCACCTCTCCCAAGACTGTCGAGTAAACAAGCAAGCCTCTGCAATCTGTGCTAATTGTAAGGGAAAGCACCCGGCAAATTATAGAGGCTGTGAAGTAGCCAAGGAGTTGCAAAAACGAAGAGATACACTCCATAAGCCTCAAAATAAAATAATAAAACCGCTAACTAAGGCAAATGGTAAGATCGGTCAGGAGAACGTAAACAAACAAAAACCACCGGGTTCAGAGCGGAAGAAGGTGGTGATAGCAGAAAAGCCCTCGACTTCTGGTCTTAAAATAAACGGTAATAAAAAGCCATTAGAAAAGACATCGGGTAATAGCCCTCGGACAGCAGGAGTGCAGACCTACGCCCAGGCTGCAGCATCCGAAAAATCAAAAAACCTCGAAATCCCAACGGACCCTGCCTCTCAAGTTTTCTCAATTATTCTCGCGAAACTTGAAGAGCAAAGCAAAATAAATGAAATGATTCTCGATAGGTTGGTTAAGCTCGAGAGTTATTCACGGAAAACGCGTACTTCACCTAGAATATGAATGAAAAAAGAATGTTAAAAATATGTACTTGGAATGCAAACGGACTTTTGCAAAAACTTGACGAATTGGAAATATTCATGCGAGAAAAAGATATTGACATTTGCTTGATTTCTGAAACTCACGTGAAAAAGGAATCGCATTTAAAAATAAAAGGCTATACTGATTACCACGCTTGTCACCCTTCGGGCAGAGCGAGAGGCGGATCTTCCTTGTTTATTAAAGACTGCATTGAACAATGCGAAGACCTAAAGATAGAGCTTGAAACTCTGCAACTGTGCACAATTCGAGTTAAAAATAGTCAGCGTACTATTAAAATCTCATCTATCTACTGTCCACCGCGTTTTGCGCTTGAAAATAGTGATTTTACTAACTTATTTAAATCGCTGAAACCTAATTTCATCATTGGCGGCGATTTTAACGCGAAACATACGTTCTGGGGCTCTAGATACATCTCGCAAAAAGGTAGAATGCTCTATGGGGCAGGTATGGAGTACAGTTGTGATTTTCATTCGACGGGCAAACCGACTTACTGGCCAGCTGATACTTTGAAAATACCTGACCTGATCGATTTCTTCGTGGTGAAAGGAATATCTAACAACCACATAAAAGTTGAAGAGAGCTTTGATCTGTCGTCTGATCATTCCCCAGTTATTTTGACATTGAGCGAAAAACTAGTATATAACCGAGAGCCAGCGAAATTAACTGGTAGAACAACTAACTGGGAAGGCTTTAGGAACGAAATCGAAGTAAATGTTGAACTGAGCGTACCGCTTACGACACCCTATGAACTTGAGGTTGAAGTCGATCGCTTCGTTCAGATAGTACAGCTCGCCTCTTGGAATAATACGCCCAATCCAAGAAAAACGCCGGACAAATACGGTCTACGATATCCTTCTGAAATAAAAGAATTAATCAGGGAAAAAAGAAAAGCGCGTAAAAGATGGCAACAGAGTCGTGCTCCACAGCATAAAGCATATCTGAATCGTCTCTGCAATTTGTTAAAGAATAGCATTAAGGATTTTAAAAATCGTGCGATAGGCTCTTACCTTGAGAGTTTAACAGCGAAAAAAGATTCCAATTATTCCCTTTGGAAAGCCGTAAAAGGCACCAAAAGGCCCAAAATCCCTGCGCCGCCACTTAAAATAAATCAAAATGAATGGGCAAGGGAAGATAAAGAAAAAGCGGATATTTTTGCCGCCCATTTGGAAGAAACCTTTAAACCGAACGTTGGTCAAGTGGTTCATGACAACATCAACATCACAAGGATGGTAGTTCCACCATCTGACGATTTAACGCGCAGATCTGCGACGCTTAGAGAACTCGAACGTGAGATCGCGAAACTAAAACCTAAGAAAGCTCCTGGTTATGATTTGATTACCGGAGATATTCTCAAAGCCTTACCTAGAAAAACATTAATTAAGCTTCTCCATATTATAGATGCTGCACTCGGATTAAAACACGTGCCGAGCCAATGGAAAGTTGCGGAAGTCATCATGGTTTTAAAACCAGGAAAACCGTCATATGAAGTTAAATCGTATAGACCAATCTCGCTTCTTCCAGTCATATCCAAAATCTTCGAGAGGATATTACTAAGGCGTCTTCAACCGGTTATAGAAGAAAATAATCTAATACCTGACCACCAGTTTGGGTTCAGAAGTAAGCATTCGACGATTGACCAGGTGCATAGAATTACTAACGTAATCGAAAAAGCACTAGAAGAAAAAAAGATATGCTCAACCGTAAGGCCTTTGATAAGGTGTGGCACGATGGCTTGAAATGCAAACTACGACAAGTACTTCCCGCAAACCTATACGAGATTTTGAATTCATATCTCGGGAATAGACTCTTCCGTGTTAGAAATGGAAACGAATACTCCGAGCTCAAAGAAATTTTGGCCGGCGTACCGCAAGGAAGCGTTCTGGGGCCGCTTCTCTATCTGTTATATACTCGTGATAGACCGAAAGAAGATGGCACTATCCTTGCTACGTTTGCCGACGACACCGCTATCCTAGCGGTAGGTAAAACAATCGAGGAAACGACTGCCAAACTGCAAAACGCATTAAATAAAGTAAATGAATGGACGAAGGACTGGCGGATCGCCCTTAACGGAACTAAATCTGTTCACGTGAATTTCACTTATAGGAAAATTAATGACTTGCCCATTTTTATAAATTTGGCCCGAATACCCATTGCAAATGAAGCCAAATACCTGGGAATGACACTCGACGCAAGGTTGAAGTGGAATTCGCACGTGAAAATGAAACGTAAAGAACTAGATATCAAATATAGAGAAATGTACTGGTTGATCGGAAAACATTCCCACCTCAGTACCGAGAACAAACTGCTTTTATACAAGCAAGTGCTAAAGCCGGTGTGGACCTACGGTATACAACTTTGGGGTTGTACCAAGAAAACAAATGCCAATATTTTACAAACCTTTCAAAATAAAGTGCTAAGAGAAATTGTCCAAGCACCGTGGTATGCAAGAAACGACGATATCCACAGGGATCTCGGAATTCCGACAATCCAAGCTGAAACTAGAAGCTTCGCGCGAAAACATAGTAACCGACTAATCGGACATGTTAATAATACAGTCCTACTTATTTTGGATGAGAGCAATTTATTGCGCCGACTACAAAGAACAAAACCTTTCGACTTGGCGAGATAAGGATTAACCGCGTCTAAATTGTGGAACATGCAGGATCTTTCATTGGAAAGTAACCTGCCAAACGTTTATATTTCGTGATAGAAAAATTGCTTGATAAGTAGTATAACTTAGTTGCAGTATCTAACAAATTTATATCGAAGGGTGGTGTTTTTGGTCAGTAAGAATCTGACACTACTATGAGCACGCGCTTGCTATTCTCATAGTGTCTATGGAAGATTTTCACCTACCCTCGGCAAAAAAAAAAAAAAAATATGTATGTCATCTGTAAGAAACGCAAAAGAGGCCTATTATGATAACCTTTAATGTACATGTGAACATATAAAAGTAGCAAAACCATTTGATCTTTTAATGAATCTTTTAAGAATTGTTAGAGGAATCTTAGCTGAAGATGCTTAGTTTTCAGGACATGTTTGGCACGCTTCAATATCCATTTAGTATGGCAACGAGGATATGTAATTAGCTTAATTGAAGTCATTCTATGGAAGCTGATCTTTTTCATCGTTTACGGGACTATTATTAGATTTGCTTCTTAGCTAGTATTAAATCCATATTGAAGTCATACCTAGCCCGTGTGTCCAGTTTCCACTCTAAAATTGCGGGTACCCAGCAAAGCTATCCTTTGTTGTGTTTAATTACTCTTATTGCTATTACAATCTTTTACATGTGGGATGTGGCATTATTGGTCAGTCAGTTCAGTCAGTTGGCACATAGTTCCATCGCTAAGATGATCTGCGTGGCCTTCTTAATAACGCATACGCATACGTTTCGAAGACACTGCAATATTCGCCCAATTGGGAGGACCTGCTCAGGTGAGTGTATACCTTTGGTGGCAGCATTACGGTTATGGCAGACTAGTCTGTCTGGTATAAAAACCTTGAAGTTCTTGTAGAGTTCTTCATTGGTTCGTTTTATGAACAAAATCGTATGGGAGAGGAACGGAGGCTATCTCCAATACCCACTGAGATACAGGGTGTTTAAAGTTCCTTCAGAGAAGTAGGCACCAACAGTTATTAAATCACTACTTCTAGTGTATTAAATCTAGAGCAACCAAGGTAGGCTCGTTTCGTAAACAATTGATGAATGTTAAAAACAGTTACTGTTTACTATTTATCATCCACGCTTTCATTTTCGAGATATTGGTCTTCAAACACAATTACTTTAACTATTGGTGGGTTGCAGTTTAGGGCTATTTTATAAGAACTAATAATATCGTGCTCGGACTATTGGCGTAGTCTGTAGATGCCTCAGCGATTTAAATGTCCGAACATTTACTCATTCATTTTAAACTCTGATAATACTAACTAAAACTGATTTATGATTTCTCCCTTCTCCCACAGACTGTATGTATGGCTTTAAAATGTGTACATATGTTACCGCACTCCTTCAACCATCACTCCATCAAAAATAAGGACATATTTTTTTTTTTGGAATTCAAAATCGTTTTCTCCGTAATCATTCTTCAAATGATTTTTTACTGTTTTGTTTTGTTTTTTTTTTTTGTATAGAGAACGACAACTTCTCTTTGAATTTAAATGAAAAATCGAATTGCTTCAGGCAGGACTTCGTTCCTCTCTTTTTTTCATGTTGAAAGTATGCTATACGTTATACGAGACTATATTGTTTCGTTATTGATTATAAAAGGAAAGAGCCACTCTGGAATGTCGGTCGAACGTGACCTTTTTCTGTTTTGGAAAATCACAAAAAACAGCACAAAAAAAACACCGACCTATCCCGAGGAGTATCTGAACAACTCTCAGTCTCAGGTGTGGTAGAAGTGTCTTGGTTTAGCTGATGGTGGTCATTTTAATAGTTGGGGTACATTTCATGTACTACACGTTCGAGCAAAAGGTCAAATTCTATGTATAAGCTGGAATATGGCATGAGATGGTCGATGTGATGTTTTATTCATTAATTTGGTCAATTAGATTGTGTTAGATTGGTGTAAAAAGGCAAGAAAGAGAAGGGTATTTTTATTTTTCTGACTATGCCGAAGGACAATTGATTTTTGTTACTCCGCTCTTCGTCTTTGGCTTTTCGACTCTTTAAGAAAGTTGCTGTGAATTCAGGCGATGACGAAGGAATCCAATTTTGGTTGTTCCTTCTGGTTATGCTAACCCATGTTGTGGTAAAGCAGCGATATTTTAACCCTAGAAACATAATCATATTTTTATGTACGTTAAGGATAATCATACGCCAAATTTACGTCTACTTTAAAATCGGCTATATTAACTATTTGGTTTATAAATGTGAATGTCTAAAATAACTGTAAGATATATTTATATATATATCATTCAAGACCACCAAAAAAAACAAAGTATTTTTTTCGGACTTCAAAAAATAATAAGTTTGTACTTTAACACATTTTTCACTTTAATTTTAGGTTTAAGGTATGCATATGTATATATTTTTAATAAAATAACAAAAAAAAAAAAATAAAATAAAATTATATGCAGTTGGAACAAACGTCTTCGCGACGTAAACCATAGCTATATCTCAATTTTAACGTGACTTACCTCAATGAAACGACTACCCCATGCAAGCTCTGAGCGACAAATGAGAATTCAGGTACATCCCGATCTACGCATCGGCTAAAGCGAGACAACTAGAAATTCCGAGAGCACACGTCAAATTGACGTAGATAATGCTTCTAGGGTTAACGAAAAAGTTAAGGACGGTAAAAATTTTTCGAATAATTAAATCCAAATCTTTATTAAAAACGTTAAAATATATTCTAGACGACTTGCGCGGCTTTGCTTGCGTTTTGTACACGACATTTTTAATATTTCGTATTTATTTACAGATACAAATTCAATATTGAGCACGCTTTAGGTGGTAGGATATAATATTTTTAAATGAAAATTCAGGAAAAAAAATACTTCAAGAAGGTAATAAATTGAATTGAAGGTTTTCAGACTGTTAGATTAGGTATGCCATGCAAACGGAATAACAAATTTCACTCTACCTAGAATGAGAAATCGCTAAGATACGATTGCGTATACCCAGCGGCTGCGTTGTGTAACAGCATTTAGAAAGGCGCGAAGAGTCGTACGTGCTGTACCCGCGTAAAGATGTTACGCTCGCAAGTTCTTTGCAGCCTTCCCTCTCCTACGCTACCCTTAGAACCCGAGACCACAGGACTCCTTGGGCCCGTCCGAGCAGCAGAGAGGAAAGGGTGTCCGAATATCTGTAGCTAGAGGCATGCTTGTTCGGAATGGGCGGGGGTCCTCGTAACAGATCATCAAACGGTTGTTACGCATTTCCATAACTGAATGAGCTGGTAGTACTCGAAAATGTTGAAAAAGGATTGACCCGAGAAGTTTTTATGTCTACATAGTGTTCCTGGATTTCTCTCGTCCATCGATTGCTTTTCAGGGGGGCTCCTCCTTATGAGGATATCACACCACTTCCGGCGTGACACATCCTTGGCCACCATGTCCTCAAACTTTTATCATGGCCACTAACGGAAAAAAGTAACAAGATCAAAACATCAGCTGTGCCTGATCCTCGTCATTCTCCGATATCACCATTAGCGCTGGTGTCGCTACCATTTGTGTGTGCGTGTTATATTTTTGCACGAATGGAAGGGACCTACAGTTTTTTGCCGACTCCGAACGGCGAGTTGGGAAGCTCATTGACAAATGATACTCTTTGATTGAGGTGGGGATCGTGAACAACTTTTTTAGGTGTTGGATCCGGGCTGGGATTGAACCCGCGCAGCATTCGTAGTGGTTCAACGCACCACTGCTACGGCGACCACCTTCTGGTGGCACTTACACCTTAGCAAAACCCAAAAACTACTCATTTCAAACCTAGGATTCCGAAAAAAAAAACAACATGGAACAGCGGATTATTAAGCTTTATTAAGTGTTTAGAAACATTTCTCAAGCAAAAACCTTAGAGGCAGGCACTAAGCTTAGAGCACATTAACTGAATACAAATTTAAGCCATTATCGCATTATATTTTCAAACATCTATTCTGTATTATCAATTTTGTCTAAGATACTTCTTTGGGTGGCTTGTAGCAATTGTTTTTTAATCTTAAAATGTTTTACTAAGCGAGGATTGGCAACTTCAAAATATTATTTAGCCGTTTTCCTTTTAAATATGATCTTGTTTTATGATCTTAAAGTTAAATATTGTCAAAAATTTGTAGAAATAGAACTTACTTACTTACTTAGTTGGTGCTACAGCTCGAGGTGAACATGGGCCTGCTTCTCGCAACCATTTGTGTGTGCGTGTTATATTTTTGCACGAATGGAAGGGACCTACAGTTTTTTGCCGACTCCGAACGGCGAGTTGAGAAGCTCAATCGTGACAAATGATACTCTTTGATGCTTGTCAGACAATCGAAAGAGGTGGGCACTGTGAAAAACTTTTAGGTGTTTGCGGCGGGATTCGAACCGAAGACCGCTGGCTCAGTAGTCCGACGCACTAACCACTTGCGCTACGGTGTCCACTTGGTTTGTTTAAAATAACAAAATTACTTTTTATGGTATCTAAATAAGATACAACGTCTCCTTGAAATTTGACAGTTTGGTAGTACTTGTAACAATAAATGGAGGCGAACTTCTGATGTTGCTGTACCGCCCTTGATTTTAAATTATGTCCTACAATTAAGAGTATAAGCGTCTTATATTACCGGTATTGATTGGCACGCCGTTTTTATTAATAGTAACTTAATTGACTCTTATAACTTATTTATTGAAAGTATTAAAGTGGCAATTGATAGATTTACACCTAAAGTAAAATCTGCTACGGGCTCCAAACCAATTTGGTTTAATAGCGCAATTATTAACTTAAATAATAAAAAAAATAAGATCTATAAGCAGTTCCGCAAAAGTAACAACGATCCGGAACTGCTGAGGCAATATCGGATACTTAGTAAACAGTTCGATGTCTTAAACAAGTTCCTCTATAGACAGTATGTCCAGTCTGTCGAGTCTAAATTAAAATCGAACAGCAAATGTTTTTGGAGCTTTATCAATAGCAAAAGGCATTCCAATGGTATTCCAAACTGCATGCGGCTTAATAATGTATCTTCTTTTAATCTTTTAACAATTTGTAACATGTTCGCTAGTCACTTTCAGTCTGTCTATACTTGTGGTATTCCCACTTCACAAGTTACTTGTGATATCCTGCCTTGTAATTATCTGAATGTTGGTAACCTTGAGTGTTCAATCCCTGAGGTTAATTTAGCCCTATCATTATTAAAACTAGACAAGAGTCCTGGTATCGATGGCATCCCGCCGATTATACTACAAAAGTGTTCTATCGCGATTTCTGTACCTCTCTGTTTAGTGTTTAACCTATCCCTTCAAAGCGGACATTTTCTAAAAACTTGGAAGAACTCCTTTTTAACACCAGTTTTTAAGTCCGGATCTAGACATGATGTCACTAACTATCGTCCTATTTGTAAGATTTCGGCAATACTCAAGCTTTTTGAAAAACTAGTCTGTGATAAACTAACACCTCTTTTGAAAAGTTTTATTTCTCCCTTTCAACATGGTTTTGTCGCAGGAAGATCTACTTCTACCAATCTCTCGACTTTTTGTCACCATGTTCTGGATGGCTTCGAGAAAGGCCTACAATATGATGTCATCTACACCGACTTCTCTAAAGCATTCGATTGCGTTAATCACGATATCTTAATTCGCAAGCTGCCTAAATTTGGATTTAACTCCAACTTCCTAAAATGGATTAGCTCCTATCTTAAGGAACGTATACAGTATGTCCGTATTAATGGCATAATATCAGCACCTATTTATGTGACTTCTGGTGTACCTCAAGGCAGTCATCTTGGCCCTTAGCTTTTCCTTCTATTTATAAATGACATTCCTGACTTGTTCGTAAATTCTCAATGCCTAATGTTTGCCGATGACTTAAAAGTCTTCCGCCCTATAAACTCTGAGCAGGATTATACTCTTTTGCAAGAAGATCTTGACAGGCTTTCGATTTGGTGCCTCAATAATGACCTTCATCTAAATGTTTCTAAATGTCAAAGCCTTACTTTTTGTCGTAACCTTTCGCCAATTCCTTTCACATACATGATCGGCAATGTCTCACTGTCCTTTATTTCCTCCAAAAAAGATCTTGGAGTTATTTTTGACAATAAACTTAGTTTTGTTAAGCATATTGAGTTTTTAGTGGCCAAAGGTAACTGAATGCTAGGATTTATACTACGCAATTCTAAAGACTTCCAGGATCTTTATACTCTTAAATGTCTATTTTTTGCATTTGTCAGATCAAATCTTGAGTACTGTAGTACCATCTGGAATCCATTTTATAACATACATGCCAACAGAATTGAGAGGATCCAGAAACGTTTAACAATGATTGCATTGCGTAGACTACGCTGGAATGTCGAAATGCCTTCTTATGAAACGAGGTGCAAATTATTTGGAATTTTGCCTCTTTTCGTAAGAAGGCAATATTTTTCTATTATGTTTATTCGCGATTTGATTAACTGTCATATTGATTGCCCTTTTCTGCTTTCATTAATTGGATTATATGCTCCATCGAGAGCTCTTAGAAATCGTTATTTATTTTATGTACCTTATCATAGAGCAAATTATGGTTACAATGAACCAATTTCTAGATGCCTACGAGAGTCAAATAATTATTGTAGTCTTTAAGATTTTCATCTCAGTAGGAGTTCATTTAAGAATAAATTAGTTTTTGAGCTCCATTTCCGGTGGTTTAGTCAGTAGTTCTAAGTTTATATTTTAACTGTACCAGTAATCTAAAGAGAACAGTTGATGTATACTCATTTGATGAAATGAAAATAAATAAATAAATAAATGAAATATAAGCGTCTGTCTAATATAAATGATTATAAGGAGTAGATATCAAAGAAACACAATCGATTACGTCCGATCCAGATAAACTCCAAAACTAATACCTGTTACTTAACTTCCTGTGCGGAGTATAGATCAATTTCTAATATATTTACTTATTTTATGTACAGTAATTTATTTAGTTTCTTATTATATTTTTTTTTTGTGTTAATTTATTTACCATATACTTTTATGTTAACTTATGTACTTTATGCTAAATTATCTAATTTTAAATCTAGCTATTAATATTTGTTCTAATTATTTATCTATTTATTTGTTTATTTATGTATTTATTTCGTATTTATTTATATATTCATATATTCTATTTGTCTGTTGACTCAATTGTTTTCATATTATTATAATATGTATTTGTTTATCTGTTTTTCGTCTATTTGAAGGAATCAACTATTATGTTTGAACGAATTGTAAATTATTTATATTATTTATTTCAGTTAAGCATATTTATTAAAACAGAATTATTGCTTTTTGGTATCGCCCACTCAATTGTACCACGGACTGAATACACCCTCTCTGACATTGGGTCGTATTCAATAGGCATTCGCTCAGTCTCAGTAGACTGAGATGTGAGACGGAGCGAAATGTACCAATTGGCATGCAAAACCTTTGTCTCAGTTCGTTGTCTCAGATCTCAGTCTCATCCATTCTTTTGATAGAATTTGCAAATTGTATTCTTGTTTTAAGTAACGGTTTTAAAATGTATGTATTTTTAAATACTAAGAAATTAAGCATTATTAAACATAAACTCATTAATCGATGAGACAGTTCTCATGTTTTGATTTCTCGTATACAAAAAACAAAGCAATGTCTAAGAGGTTAAGCTCATACATAAAAAGTCAAGACTGGAAATTTGTTGTCTCGTTAGGTCAAATGGCGTCGTATTCAAACTTTTTTGGTGTCACTGCGCAAAATCGGAACTTCAAAAGCCTTTTTCGATTTAATTCGGTTTATAGTTAACTGATCACTCTATTCAATGAAGATTTTTTTTGAAGATCCAGGAGATACCGGATTTCAAATTGCTATAGCAGAAGATTTTGGAAGAGGTCAATCCAGCGTTTCTAGAATATTGAGTGAAGTTGCGATCGATATAGTGGAAAAAACGAGGAAAATAACTCTGAAAAGAACTTGTTTTAGCTGGAAAGCACCTTTTCGTCATACGCAAAAACGGTGAACCCAATTTCTTCGATTTTAATGGCAAATTCGCATTGTATTTTGTGAATACTTTCAAAAAAGATATGTTGCAAAGAAGAGGAATTTTTAATCAGTTTTTCTTCTAGATCTTTGATAGTAATAATTTCTTTATTGTTGCCATTAAAAGTTGGTGAGAAAGAACCAGTATGAGAAGAGAGAGCCTCTTTGTGTTTCATGTTATAATGCTTGATATACATAGATGACATTTTTGGCGCGAGAAAAACTTTTTAGCGCAATGGAAAACACAATCACAAAATTAAATAGCAAGTAGATTTTGCGTCGGACTTTTTCTATGGAATTTATGTACATATATAATCATGTATGTATATCAGAGTTGGGATTCAGTTTTCCGAAAAACGAAACTTTTGCACTACGTATCTAAATATGTGCTGTTTTAGCTGACTTAAGCTGGTCCAGTCAAGAAAACCACGTCTTATCACTGTATCGAAACAGAACTTTGATTTTCCAACATTATGTTGCGATCTATGTATGAACCTACTTCTATGTTCTCATTTAATTAACGTGCAAGCGACATGCACTACTGTGGATATCTCATGGCCCGGCTCGGCTTACGATACGACTCCAGAGTATTTTACAATTCAAACATTTATCAAGTCTTTCTTAATAAACCTACACCTACGTGTATCCAAATCGCTGAAGAGGGCTATGTAATCACTCTTTTTATAAAGATGTAATTTCCAAGAATATCTACTGTTGTACAAGAAAATTATAACAGTGTACTGACCAAAGAACGAGTGATTATTAAACATGTTATTGGCCAGTTTCCAACGGAGGTTTCCCTGTCTACAATACAAGCTAAGAATTTTCACATAAAATACACCAAAAGTAATTCTGCCCTGCTTTGTTTTGCATAACGTATCGAAACTTTCCTTAGACGAAGACTAAAGTAGGCATAACTACGAAGAATAACAAACAACATCAAGTGAAGACACCTCTTCCGATGCCACTTAAAGGAACAACGAAAAAAGGAAGAAAATAAATCGCATTTATATTATTTAACCGACGTAATGTTTAATTTCTTAATATTTAAATATACCTACATTTTAAAACCGTAACTTAAAACAAAAAATTAAATTTGCGATTTCATTCAATGAAATAAATTAGACTGAGACAACGAACTGAGGCAAAGGTTTTGCATACCAATTAGAGCTTTAGCTCATTGTAAACGCTTAGTCTCGGTACCTTTCGCTCCGTCTCACATCTCAGTATACTGAGATTGAGCGGATGCTTTTTGCATACGACCCATTGTATCATAGTAAAACAAAGTGCATAATTCAATCAAAGACAATCCTGTTTTACGATTTTTGTTAAAGAAAAATCAGTCCAATCATTTTTGAGTACCTACACTGGAAATAACCAAAATATGAAAGGCGGATACTGACACTGAATAGCGACACCAAAACTGGAACTGTATTTGTCATTCTAAATGTGATGGGAATCATAAGGGACCTTACTACATCAGTACTCGTAGTTAAAGGATAGCTTTGGAAATAATAAATATACACAAATACGAAGGTATATGTATTTTTCCTGTAAGCCAGACTGTAACAAGGGCAAACATCCACTTGCACGATATTAGATCACGTAGCGACTTTTCGATTTGTGATTCGTTATCTTTTCAAAAGGGGACGTTTCAAGTGAACAGCTTTTCCGTGTCCCTGTTTACTTTCACCTTCCATGCCCGTGACGTGCTGAACATTTATCACACAACAAATATCCCTGATAAACGGAATAACAAGATATTTGGTTTGGCTTCCAGGTTATTTTTCCTGTTTTTTTTTTTACCTCCCATCCATGTCCTTACATTTTGCTGTTTTTCCGGAAATGGAAATGTGTACGCAACACACATACACTTAGTTAGAAAAAAAGATGACTGAATACCAAGAACCACCCAAGAAGAACGCCTTAGAGGTAGCCGAAGTCCTCCTCAGCTCTCGGTAGCTTGTGAGCATTTTTATTAAGCTGGTCTCACGATTTTGGCCATGCCAAAGGGCCCAGTCACAGTCACAGTGTCTAAAAGCAGTACGAGTAGAGAACAAGTACGGATGTTCAATCGTTATTAAAGGTGGCGTCATTTATCTACGTCAAAATGTAGAAGGAGGTCACGACATAGTGGGCGGCTATCCTATGTGTGTGCCTGTCTCCGGTATAAGGAAGGGTGTGAGGATATGCCTTTGGCATGTAACATGCGTTTTTAGTTTATTTTGTAACAATTTTTTTTTCTTCGTCTCCTATTTCTTTTGGGTTTTCGCAAGAAATAATATTTCAGAGAAGTAGAACGAAGGAATCATTTCATGCGCATCCATAAAAATGTATTCAATGGTGTAGTAGGTCCACCTCTTCTTTTTTTTTGCCTCTGTAACCCCTCTTTGCAGGGAAAATAATATTGACATGGAAAATTAATGGCGTCGAAAATGATTTAGGAGCTTAACATATACATACATACGTAGGGTTGGTTATTTTTTATTTTTTGGGAACAGGGTTGTGGGCTAATGGTTTTCCTCGTATTCGTACATGTACGTGTGCAGTTGAAACATGTGACTTCATATTAATTTTTTTTTTCTTTTTCACGCAAGCTTAGAATTATTAAGTGCGAGACATGAGTTATGGTCTGCGAATGTATTCTGTTGGGTGAATATTAAATGCTGAAATCTTGAAAGTTCCAGAAAGAAATTTAAATAAATTGATTCATCAGGAGAAAATAAATAACAAACGTTATTGGAAAGGAGAATGGAGTTATACCTACTGTTTCATGACTCATATTCTTGAAGTATCGAGTATGGTAGGAGACCTTTTGGTTTTGAACTGCGACTCGAATTATTTCTTTATTAAGAAAGTTGAAATTCTTGTTCTCAATTTCTAATCAAAGCTGTTATTATTGACGTCGCAGAAAGTATTTGGGCCTGAAAGTTTGGTGATTTTTTTTTATCTATAAAGCTTCACACATCCCAAAATGGCTTCTTTCAGGTGTCTAGCTGGAGATTGTTAATTCAATTAAGTTTGAATTTATGTTCAGAACTTTGTGTCTTCCATGACTGTTTGTTACTTGAAAATATTAAGAAGCTGACCCCTTTTACAGGTTAATGGTGTTAAGAATTATGACTGGGGAAAAAGTATGTATAGGTACATACATATACAAACCTACATTTAATTGAATATATTTCTGATACTTTGGTGGGTAGTCTGAGAACACCAGAATCCAATTCAGAAAACAAGTTGTGATATTTAATCTTCTATACATAGTATAAAAGGAAATCCCCAAAATGTGTCTTTCTATATGTACAGGATTATCTCGGGAACCACTAATCGGATTAAGATGCGGTTTTCAGTATTATGATCTGCATTTTAACGGGTGTACTCAAACTACTCCATTACTTATGGGAGATGGGAATTTGAGATCGAGGTGACAGAAAATCAAATTTTCTGCTTCTCGCAACCATTTGTGTGTGCGCGTTATATTTTTTGCACGAATGAAAGGGACCTACAGTTTTCTGCCGTCTCCGAACGGTGAGTTGGGAAGCTTTACATGACAAATGATACTTTTGAATTCTTGTTAGGCAATCGGAAGAGGTGGGCACTGTGAACAACTTTTTTTTAGGTGTTTGCGGCGGGATTCGAACCCAAGACCGCTGCTGGCTCAGTAGTCCGATGTCCACGTGCCCACGATATTATGATTTTATGTACATATAAACGGACAAAAATCACCAGAAGATCTATCCGCATTACGAACTTCACACACAAAAATCTCAAAATCCCCACATACGATTTTCATAAAACTTTACGGCTTTACTGTACTGGTGGGCCTCACTTAACCCTAGAATGCATATGGGGTGTCAGCGCACCCCACATCAAAATACAAACTGTTACAATTCTTAAAATAAAAGCCGTAATTTTCGTAGAATCCCATGACTTCGTTGACTATGATGAGGAGATAAGGCAACTTATTTTAGCTGTCGGTAGTGATATGGACGAAAAAGATGAATCTTGCTTAGATGACACAGAGATGGATTCTGTAGAGTTTAGAGGATGATGCAATTTCCCCCAGTGACTGTGAGGATGATGGAAATCCAGAAGAACCGCATTACTTAGGAGTTATGTCAGGAAAAAACTATGCAACTGCTGCCTTTATATGTGCAACAAACAAGATTAAAAATATACCGACAAAATTTATAAAATCAAAACTTGTTACATACTGTAATTGTAATATTGCCTTAAATGTCTTCTTTCAGAAGCAAAAAAAAAAATTGCAACTAATGAAATCGAAAAGCTGTATTTTCTTGGTTTTTTTTTTGAGCACCCTATGGTCGCACCACTTCAGTTCATCCCTGTTTAATTGTTTCCTTATTATTATTGTGTTTGGGTGTTGATTTGTTTATTAAGCTCTGACAGACCTCGAGGATCGCTAGCAGCTCCGCCTGGAAGACACTAGCGAAACTCGATAAGCAAAAGGATTACGACATGCCGAGTTTTCCGAGAAAATACACGCGCCTATATTCATCCCTCTCGTCATTATTCCTATCGGGATTGGTTAGAGAGAGCTTTGCTCACACCTAGCCCAGGTGAGAATGCCATAGGTCACAGCACCCCATCCAGACCAATTTCTCTGAGAAATCGCAGTTGGGTGCCTGCTGTAACATGATTTACCTACATACATATTATGTATATGTAAATTCATTTATTTTTCAATCAAAAATAGTAACTTTTAAAACTTTGTGCACATCGTGCTCAATCTCACTGAACTAGTTTCCACAACAAACTTTTAGTACCTGTCATTTCAATTTCCATCACGAAAGGTACACGTGTATACAGTTAACTGTAGTATCTCAACAATGACATTCAAATTGCATCCCGAATGTATGCAAATCAAAATACTTTTAAAATTTAAATAAAAAAAAAAACAACAACTTAAAAAAAATACTCGTATAATCGCAACATAACAACGTTACATAAAATGTGATGTGATATAAAATACAATTTTCAGCTTTTTAAAAATGATCCCAATGCGCGTTTCTATGAAAAAAAAAAACAATCCCTGTAGTGCAACTAACGATAAAGTTTCGGATGTGCACGTAGTTGCATTCCCTTGCGCATACTTGCACACTCATTCCCGAAAACTATTGCCCAAGTCCGAATAACTAAAAAACTTTGTAAATTGTCAATGAAATGTTTGTTTGTAAATAAACAGCAAGTATACACAAAATGCCACCACACCACTTCCCGGTTTCCCCATTCAAATAGACAGGATAGAACAGAAATGAGAACGGAAGGATGGCAAATTGTTGCAGTTGCAAATTGCTTAGATACATTTGTTAACTTCTAATGCGCAAAAACTCTACACAGATACTTTATTTGTTTGCATGTGTAGATATGTATGTATTCATGTATTTGGTTTGTTTCCTCATTGGTAGTAAGTAATCCGTTTGTCCTATTTCTATTTGTATAGTTGAGTTTGAAAATATCTGCATTCGAAACTAATCCACCTCCTTCACATTGGCACCTCCTGATCAACCCTCCAAAAAGCTATATCTATGCATACATACATATGTGTATTTTTATATGGAATGTGGCTTGGCTCCTCGCAGTGCAAGGGAAATTTGTTTGTGCTAAAAGTTTTGATTGAAACTCAAACAAAAATTTATTGGGGATAGACGCGGGTGCCATGTGCGGCACGCGGTGGCAGAAGGGATGTTTTCGTATTCCCTTTTTTGTTTATGGGTAAACCGAAATCGTCTGACTGTTGGGAAATGTTTTAAATTTGAGTTTCGAAAGTTAGGAGCCGATTTTTTTTTCTATTTTTTAGTCCCTGTGCTACTTTATAGATTTTTTTTATGAAACTTCGGACTAACAATGAAGGACAATTTGTGTTCAAGAAATGGCAAAATAATATTCATCGGCGGACGGTATAGGGTGAGGCGGGGAGAGTATAGGAATTTCCATTTTATTACGAATAGTTTTTTATGCTTTTTTGAGTTCGAGATTTGAATTGAATGAAACGCTAATGGCATTCGAGCGATGTACAATTGTACATATGTATGTAGGTATGTATAAGAGAGTTTGCTCACGATTTTGTAACGACATATAATTTATTGACACGTTATTTATAACATAAAGTGCTGTTGACATTAGACTAATCAGGTTAAGATACATATATTACATACATATGTATGTACATACATACATGTAAGTACATACATACGGCATGCATTTATGGTAAGATAATCAGGTATAACTATCGCATGGAATTGTCATTCCGAAGAGTACCTAGATAGGTTTTTTTTTTTAGAAAATAAGCAAATTGTGGTGATATTGCTTTTGAAGTCCAAATGTTCATGCGAATTGCATTCTCCAAAAAATAAAAGCGTCATCGGCATGAAAGTAATTTTGACGAAAGATCTGACATAACAGTTTGTGCTCTCTTCTTCTTCTCCCCTCCTAAACGATCAGCCAGGGATGTCATATTAAGGGATTTTCCCGTTTTGCGAGATCTTTTAGCCACAGAGGGAAACATCCGGAAAACTATGAAAATCATCTGCTAAAATTTTGTTTAAAAATTATTTAAAATTCTTGCTTATTCCGCTTTGCAAGCCATTTCATACTTTATTTAGCCAAACTGAGCTATATATGGAGAATAGGTCACTTAGAAACATTGACATGTCAGCTACATATGAACAATGAACATATGTATGTATGTATATATGTACATATCGTCACCTCAGTATTGGAGTGACATAAATGTATTTTTGCCATTTTAGAGATAGGAATGTTTTCCTAGTGAAAAAAAAAAAAAAATCTTTCGATTGGTGTAATAAAATCTCTTCTATCTTTATTATTTCAAAAGATATCAGTGTTACAAATGACATATACGCATTTTTGGGAAGAAATGCTCAGTATTGATCTGCCACATAATCGTTTGTATGGAAAAGACATATTTTTGTATGATTTTTTTTGAAATTTTTCACATGGTTTATATGACCTATACGTACATTTACACATAATTCAATGCTGGTATGCTCTATTCTATACATACAATTTCTATTCAATTGTGCTTCATATGTATGATTATTTTACAGTGTTAAAATGCTTCATAGCAACAAAACGAATCGAAGGTCCAAGCATTTTAAATGATTACAGTGTATGAGTGACACATAAGTACAATTATTAGGTCTGTTCCGTACCTGTAAAAAGCTATTGGTTTTTTAGATCTCCGTTATGACGAAACGCGTTTATTTGTCTTTAAAATGTTAACTAACCTTTACTTTTTTATAAAAAGTGAAGCTTAATAAAAAAAAAAACAAAGAGGAAAATTTTACACCTATTTTAAAAAATGGGTTTTTTTTTTATACCATAAATCGCAATCGCATTCAGTATTTAAATGAAACATAGGTTGGTCAAAAAATGCCACACCATACAAATCCGCACAATTAAAAAAAAAAATCATGCCATATAATGCAATTTCCTTTTTTTCAAATTATGATTTAAAAAAAAACTAATAACCCGATTTCAACAAAAAATGGAATATGTATAAGTATAGCTCATCGGCCACTATTTTAATAAGTTTTGTCTATGGTTGTTGTGCGTAAGGTTTTTGTTTTATTCGCATTCAAACTTCAAACGTCGTTTTCTCAAAACTAAGTTTTTGCCGTTTCAATACTGAGGTGACGATATATCCTCATTCAAAAATTATGGAACGATATTTTATAAATGATGGTTCCTGATACGGCTAAAAGATTTCCAAAAATTTTAAAAAATTGCCAAGCAAGAGAACTTTTTCAGCATGGAACTTAAGCAAAATAAAACTGAGGAATCGGCTTCAACAAATTCTACATAATAAAAGCATACTCGGCTTTTCCGAAAAATTCTACCAAATTACTTAAGTTAACCTTAATAAGGCCCTAGCTTCCAAAGTTAGATACTTCCCAAAGCCCCTTATTCCCAGAACAAAAATCGTTGCGAGAAAAAAAATCGTTGCGAAACAAAAATCGTAGCTTGTGGTGCGAGATTTTGAGGGTAAATTCCTAGAATTTCAAATTTCGCAACGAGATTTTTGACGTACGAATTTTGATATTTTTCTTCGTCATTTTTTTTTTTTTTTTTTTTTTTTTATTTCCCAAATTAAAATATTACATCTGTCTTAATGATGACACTAAGTAATTGTTATTAAAGTTTTTGAAGGGATACATTTGTAGACTTAGACCATTGTCTATAGATACATTTCTAACGTTATGTGCAATTTCACAACTTTCTATTTATTTTCTATTTATTTAGCTATTGTTATTATTATGTTTTTTTCTTTTTTTTATTTTTTTTACATAAATATACGAGTACTTTAAATATTTTGTAGGTCAACGGGCTTGCGTCTTTTTAGTCGTCTTCTTGAATTCATTTCCTGCTCAGGTAAACTTCGTAATTGAGAGTTGGTGTGGTCACAAAGCGCTATTTAATGTCGTCTGCTGATCATTTTTATTTCTTCTTTTACGGTGAGGATGTTGAGGTCGTGGTGTAAGTCGGCATTGGTTATGTACCATGGTGCATTTACTATAGTCCGAAGAATTTTTGTTTGTAGTCGTTGGATGATATTAATATTTGTCGTGCAGGCAGTTCCCCAGATTTGAATCCCGTAGGTCCATATAGGTTTTATTATTGTCTTGTAGATTAGGAGTTTGTTTTCTGTTGATAACCGTGAGTTCTTCCCTAGAAGCCAGTAGAGTTGTCTGAATTTGTTTTTTATTTGGTTTCGTTTATATAATATGTGTGATTTCCAAGTCAATTTTTTATCTATAAGCATGCCCAGGTACTTCGCTTCATTGTCAATAGTAATTTCTTTGTTGTTCAGAATGATGTTTTCAGCGATATAATTTCTTTTCGTAGTATATACAACTTGTACTGTTTTTTCCTCGTTTATATTGATTCCCCTTTTCTGGAACCAATCTACTGTCTTCTCAAGTGCTATTCTGGCTTGTTGAGTGGCTAAGTCTAATCGTTTGTTCGAAGAAAGGATAACCGTGTCGTCTGCGAAAGTAGCTATCATAGCGTTGTCTGGTTTAGGTATGTCTGCTGTATATAAAAGGTAGAGCGTTGGTCCTAGAACACTTCCTTGGGGGACACCTGCGTCTATTCGGCATAACTCGGAACACTCATCGTTGTGTGAGACGTAGAAGTGTCTGTCGTCCAGATAGCTCAGAGATAATTAGCTCAGAGAAGTCCGGCAGCATGTTTTTTAATTTATGTAGAAGTCCTTCATGCCAAACACTATCAAAAGCCTTGGCTACGTCAAGATATACTGACACGCAGTATTTTTTTTCATCTAAGTCGTTAAAAATTTTGTTAGTAACTCGATGGACTTGTTGTATAGTCGAATGTTTTTGTCGAAAACCAAATTGGTGGTCCGGTATGAGTTTTTGTTGTAATACAACTTTGTCAATACGATTAAGTAACAGCTTTTCAAATATTTTGGATACTATTGGTAGTAAACTTATCGGTCTATATGAGGTAGTCTTTGTAGGATCCTTGCCAGGCTTGGGAATAGCGATTACTTTCGAGACCTTCCAGACTTTCGGGTAGTAGTTTTGTCGTATAATAGCGTTAAAGATATTCCTTAGGTATATGATGGCACTGTCAGGTAAGTGTTTTAGTAGTTGTCCAGTTATCATGTCGTATCCAGCAGATTTTTTATGGTTTAGTTTATATTTCAGGTGGTCTTTTATTTCTTTGGCGGTTATTCTCTTGATCCTTGTGTTTAAACACGAGTTATTTTGTTGAAGTGAAATATTCTGTCCAATGATTGCATTTGAGAAAGTTGTTTTGAAGTAGCCAGCTAGTGCTTTCGCCTTGTCCTTGCTTGTCCTAGACCAAGTGCCGTCAGCGTTTGCGATAGGTGGTTGATGGGTACTTCCGTTTTTAAGTCTTTTGTTTAGTTTCCATAGTGAATAATTTGTGTTTTGGGTTGCAGTGAGATTAGATAAATAGTTGTTAATGCTGCGGTTTTTGTGTTCTTTGAGTATGGCCTTAAGTTCCTTCGTCGCTCTATTAAGGTTCGCTTTGTCGGTTGGTGATCTGGTTAAGTGCCAAGTTTTTCTTAGTTTGCGTTTTTCTTTAATTTTTTGTCTGATTGTATCTGAAGATTGTGTAGGATTGGTTTTTATTTTTTTTAAGTCAGGTGTAGATTTTAGTGCTGCAGAGTAAAGGAGGTCATTGAGGTGAATTATTGCACTTTCAAGATCTTCATTGGTTTTTAGTGAAGTTTCAGGTTCAATTGTTGCGTCAACGAAATGTCGGAAAGCATCCCAGTCGGTTTTGTGGTTTGTCAGAGGTGCTATATTTGATTGAAGTTTTGTACTTTTGAGATATTCAATGATGATTGGTGAGTGGTCCGAGGATAGGTCAAGGCAAGATTTTATTGTTAGTTGATTTAAATTAATGTTCTTGGTTATGCAGAAGTCGATGAGGTCTGGAGTTTTCCTGCTGTCAGTAGGCCAATAGGTAGGTTCTCCGGTGCTTAAAAATTTACAATTGTGCTTGGTAAGGGCGTCCATAAGAATTCTACCTTTTTTGTTTGTCAATCTTGAACCCCAGTCCGTATTTTTTGCGTTAAAGTCACCTCCTGCGATAAAACGTGGTCCCAGGCATTTGATGTAGTCAGCATACTCTAATTTACTAATTGTGAATTTTGGTGGGCAGTATAATGCTGATATTATAAGCGGTCCTAGTGTATCCTCTATTTGGATGGTTGTCGCTTGAAGATAGTCTTTTTTGTATCCATCCAGTTCATGGCATTTAATATTTTGTCTGATGATTATTGCTGTGCCACCATGAGCTCGTCCACTAGGATGATTTGTGTTGAAGATTTTAAAATTGGGAGTTTTTAAAAAACTTTTATTTGTGAAATGTGTTTCTGATATTAACAGGATGTCAATTGAGTTGTTTTTAATGAATTGTTTTAGTTCTAAAGCGTGTTGAATTAGTCCATTTGAATTCCATATGACGATTTTTAAATTTGTCTTATTGTCCATTATTTATTTTAGTCATCAATAGGGTTAGGATGTTCATCATATTAGACATCTGTGTTATTAGTTGTTTCATCATTTCTTTGAGTTCGGATAGGTCGTCTGTGGGTTTCGTAGTATTTTCTCCTTTATTGTTTATTGATAAATTTACTTTGTTATTTGTAGAAGGAACGCCGTTCCTGTTTTCCTGTCTATTAATTAAAGGAGGGGTTATAGTCCTTGTAGTCCTTGTAGCAGCAGCGTTGTCATTTTTAATGGCGTCAGCAAATGTTGTTTGTGGTTTAATCATATTGGGGGCGGGTTTGGGCATATCTGTGATGGGATTTCTAGCTTCTGTGCTAGTCTGAATGGGCTGTTCTTCTAGTGTTTTTTTTCTTAGTGTTGGATATCTTTGTACCTTGAGTGCTTTATATACCTCGCAACCTTTGTAATTTGCAGTGTGGGGCTCACCACAGAGTGCGCATTTTAGATTACTGCGATCCGTAACGTTGGTACAATCAGTCGTTTTGTGTTTTCCTGCGCACTTGACGCAGGTTGGTTCAAGTGTGCAGAAGTTCTTTGTGTGGCCGTATTTTTGGTAGTTCATGCATTGGGGGATGGTCCTTTTTTGATAAGGTGGTTCAAATGATATCTTACAGTGCATCAAGTGAGTAATATTATAAATTTCCTTGTTATTTTTGTTATTTTCCAGCTCAATGGAGAAGAGCGAGAGTGGTTTCTTCGTTCCTCGTTGTGATATGTTGTGTATGTTTGTTACAATGTGTCCATGTTCTTTAAGTTCTTTTTTGATTTCTTCTTGGTCCGCTGAATGGTGCATATTTCGAAGCATGACTCTAAAATTGCGTTGTTCTTTAGGCTTATATGTGTAGAATTGTGTATTTTTAAGTTTAAGTACTTTAACGGTCTTTGTATAAGCTATGGAGTCAGATGGTTGGATTTTTATTTCATTGTTTGGTAAAACTTTCAGTTCGTATGTGTCTTTTGATGTAGTTTCATTAAGGGCGTCAATCAGGAGATGTATATATCGTACCCCTTGAACATAAATTGGCGGAGGTCTGGGCATTTTGGTCTGAAGATTTTCTTCTATGTCTTTTTGCGGCAGGCTTTTAGGTTCCTCTATTTCATCATCCGTAGAAAGGATATCAAAACGGTTGTGTGATTTCTCATTGGGTTGGTTCAACCAATAGTTTTTTAGGGTAGTAGTTTGATTTTGATTTTTTAGTTTCTTGGCTTTGTTTTGTTTAGTTTTCTCGGGTGATGTCCTGTTTCTTTTTGTTTGAGTTCCGCTAGATTTAGCAATGCAGTCGTCTGTTATGGTAGCTAGAGATGTGGATATTATGGGTGTGTTTATAATTGTGGTGTTATTTGTAGTTTGAGCGGCTATATGATTGTCAGATGGAAATGTTGTAGTTAATGGTGAGGTTAATATTGGTATGTTGTTTGCAGTTAGAGTTGTCGCCGTGTTGAATGATGATGTATTTGTAGTTGTTATAGTTGTTGTAGTTAGTGTCGACGTTGTTGATGTTAGTTTTGAGGTGTGGAAAACTAGAAAGTTGTTTTCCGGTTGGATAGGGCTAGCCCTTGGTGGTGTTCTTTTGAGGCTCACCTTTCACTTAAAAGGAAGGAAAGCGGAGCGTACTTTTAGGCAGTTCGTCGGCAAATCGGATTGGTTGTCGTCTTCGATAGCCAGTTTTGCCTGATACCAAGCTTAGGTGTTCGTGGCTTTGTGTAAAGCTTGGGATCCACAGATCCACGGGAGCGCTAGCGCACCGCAACCACTGTCAAATGGTCGCCGGCCAAATAAAAAATAAAATAACGAAAGGAATTTACCTTGTATTTCGTCCGGTGGAAATTTTTTTTTAGTTGACGGCGATGGCTTACGCAGGGCGCAGTTGGCGGATGATGATTTCTCGTTTTTTATGCGCGAATTATTATGATTTTTTTTATTTTTGTATAACACTGACGTTAACACACTTACTTGACTCATATTGAATTAAAAAACTTTTGAACAACAAATTTAAATTTTTTAAAAGAGGAAATGACGTTTAAAAGCGCGAAAATCTGTAGTTTCCCTTTTTGCTACTCAAAATTAATACAATTGTTTCCTCTTTCATTGAAAACAATGTCAAAAAATCGCATCGAAAAATAAATCGTTGCGAGAAAGAATGGTCCGGGCCATTCATTTTCTCGTTGCGAGAAAGAATGGATTCTCGCAGTGAAGGTGCGAGAATTTTGACAGTTAACGCTACGATTATTTTTCTCGCAACGATTTTTGTTCTGGGAATAAGGGGCTTAAAAAGAAATGTTTAAATCTAACCGAATCTAAGACCTATTTTCGGCAATAACTCTTAAAGTTTTTTTCTAAAATTTAACCTTCCGTCCTTTCTCTGGGGTGTAAGACACCCCACAATAAATTGTAAACTGTCCCATTACCTACCGTTACAATTTTTTTTCAATTCAGTAATTTTTTTTACACGCAAACTTTGGTATGCATGAATTCTAGCACACTGCTTACAACAAAAAATGCGTACAATTCTGCACTTGTACTCTAGAATATTATGTATTGACGGTCAAGTGGGTAGAATATTTGTTTCTGATCGTTTTTTTAATTGTTTATATTTATTTACTGAAAGTGCAATTCACTGCTCTTGAAAATTCTCCTTCTGAGGCTGAGTAAAAAACGACATAGCCTTTGTCCTTCCCGGATACTTAAAAAACATTTCAAAAAAAGTTTCATCGAAATCTGTCAGCGGTTTTCACGCCATTAGGTAACAACAAAAAACTTCTACAGTTCAATAATATTTCTAGATAATTTTGTTAATTTTACATTTTTCTTCTTTTTCACTATTGCGCTACGTAGTCACCAGAAAATTTCATTCGAGTGATTTTGACAAAAAAAAATTGATTTCTGGTCGAACGTTCGCTAATCGTAATAGAGTGAAATCACAATTCGCCTAAATTCTGACATTTGAGGCGAATGAAATTTTAGCGAGTCGCTAACCGTAATACGAAATAGTCACATTCGTTCGACTCTCGAACCGTAATAGGGGTGTTCGACTTTGAAAAAAACACAGAAAAAAGTCCAACGGCTTTAAATTTCATAATCTGAGCGGTCAATTCTGATCACCAAAATAGGAAATTACACGGCCACGAAATGATTCATGCAGCAATTGAATTGTTTCTCGGACTGTATGGCACGTGGCACCGTCTTATTGAAACCATACGCCGTCCATATCCATATCTTGTAATTTAGGTGCAAGAAATTGGATTATAATATCGCGAGCAAGCACCATTAACTGTTATTCCCTGACCAGCCGCATTTTCAAATTAGAAGGGTCCGATGATCCCTCCAGCCCAAAATCCGCACCAAACAGTGACACGCTGGCGATGCACTTATATTTCTCAACAATCACTCGTGTATTTTTGAACGCTAAATTCGACAATTTTGACGATTAACAAAGCCATCAAGATGAAAATGTGTTGGGAACTGTAGCTCCTAAACCTTCATTATTTTTTTTTAATATTTCCCAACAATGAAAACGCGTTGTTCTCGGTGCCGTGAAATAACGGTGACGTGAAATAAGGCCCAACGAAATAAGACCAAATTGTTAAAAAATTGGATGGCACCTTTATGGTTTCATTTTGCGCAATTTGCGCGAATTTTTTGCTATTATTTTTTTCAATAAGAAAAACTAAATGCGTGAATGTGTGTACGCTAAAAGAAACTGATAAAAAATCGTTTAAAACACAACTAAATAATGTTCACTTACATGGTCGTCATAAGCAAAGTGCACGTAATTAACAGCTGCTTATAGCCGCAAGATGAAACCACACTGAAGGCTGTTTTCATCAGTTATTTCCTAAACCAGATAATGAATGATCACAACAATCTGCTTATCGAAGATGGTACAAAACTAACACTCTGCCATGAGGAAAAAGTTCAGGCTGTTGATGAACAAACATTAAGGCCGGCATTCACCGACCGCTCATAAATCGCTCAAAGTTAAGAGACTCATAAGTTAAAATTTCTGGTTGCTATTCACCGACCACTAATCGGTTTTTGTCTATGCTGTCTATGCTACTTCGACTTTGAGAGATCTCAATTTTCGGATTTCCCGGATTTCCGAATGCGTTCTCTTTCGAACATTAGGAGTCAATGGCGCTCTTTTCGAACATGTCAGTGACATTTGGCAGTGTAAATTATGGGGATGATGCAACACAGCTGTAGATGGTGAAATTGATGTTGGTGGATTCATTTTTTTTTGCAAATTTATTAGGAATTAAATAGTGGAATAAGGAACATGTTCACTAGATTCATTAAAATGTTATTTTCCTCGCCGGATGACGACACATTTCTTTCTTTTCTACCCACTTTAAAAATCAACAGAAATTATTATTTAAAGATGAAATGGCAGCTGATTTCGAACTATTTCGAAGTTATCTAAGACATTAGCAGAGACAATGATAATTGCTATTGCTCGTAACTTAAGAGTGGTTGGGACCACTCATAAGTCTTATGAGCGCTCATAAATACGCACCAATAGCGGTTGGTGAATAGGTTTATGAGGCTCTTAACTTATGAGCTGTCGGTAATTGCCGGCCTAAACACCGATCAAACGTAAATTCTTTTGATTTCTTGAGAGAAAACTCGCATTTTTCTCCTGCAGCCGGCTAACCATGTTTACATTACATTATATACACAGTTGTCGGAGAATCGCATGAAAAATAACAACCGGATTCTGTGTCCAAATTGTAGATAAATTGTTTAAAATAGCACAGGAATTTTCTGATAAAAATTGATATTAACGCATTATACTAACATGTTTATTTATGTATAATGTACATATTATACATATATACCTAGAATATTATTCTATACATTTAAAATAAAAGGATCAAAACTATTGAGTCAAATGTGCTCTCTTTTATGAATTCAAACTTCTTAGGGGGAGCAATTGATTTATAAAGGGTAAGTAAAATTAAAAACAATGGAAAGTGAAATAATGCCAAATTGGTCTTATTTCACTTCTGCAAAGTGAATTAAAGCCAAACGTTAAAATTTGGTCTTATTTAACTCTATCAAAGGGAAATAAGACCAAATTCTAAAATGTGGCCTTATTTCACTTGGCGTTATTTCACGGAACCGTTGTTCTCTAGCACTCCATTTTTAATAACCATGAACCGAACCAGGGCTGCCGAAGGGAGTATTCGTACTACCCTCTCAAACACTGTACTCCTGTGCTCCCCTCGTCATGATTGTACTCCCCTTTGCAATATTTTATTTTTTTTAAATAAGTAGTAATTTAAGTACCATTTCTTCATTGAATAGTACTTTGGTAAAATACGCGATGACAGGCGAAACATGCGCTGAATGCCGCTCAGATAAGGTGCAAGTTGGCACTTTCGGAAATAAGGAGAGTGTAGCAACAGTTAGAGGCAAACTGTTCATATGGTTTTACATTTTATTAGCATGATTTGCGAGACGAAAAAGCAGTGAAAATGAGCCGGCACTCCGGAGCTGGAACTGCAATGGCCTGGAATCCCTTTGGGTATCATGGAAAAATCACTTGTGGATGTGGCTAGCACCCAAAATGAATGGGAAAAAATACAAAGAGATGCTCGAATATGCTCTAAGAGCATTTCGAAAAATTCCATCGGGTGAAAAATAAATTTTTCAACAAGACAATGCCCCTATTCACACGGCAAAAACAGTCCGCGGATGGTTGCAAGTCAGCGGAACAAAGTGTTTGCCATGGCCATCATGTAATCCTGATCTGAACCCAATCGAAAACATGTGGGGGATCATGGCTGGAAAGGTTTTTATAGAAGAGCAGTACAGGAATGTCAAAGAGCTAAAAACACAAATAGCTCAGTCATAGATCGAGATCAATGGAGAAGTTCTGCAGAACTTGGCACCGGATTTGCTAATAGAATTTTCGAAGTTATTGCGAGCCGATGAAGTTCTATGAAGTACTGACTTACATGTAAAGCCCAAAACAAACTTCATCGTTTTAATGCTTGGATTTTTTATTGTCTTTACACATCCTTTTTATGCAGGAAAAGTTAATATTTTTGAAGTTGGATGATGAATAATTGAATTTTAGAGTTTAAATAGGCTAGCTTAATATTGCTGTTTGATTTGAATCGTTTCTTTTTTATACTCCCATTCGAATTTTCAAAATGGCAGCCCTGAACCGCACCAAATCTTGCGGGAATTTCGGGACACACTGTACATGCAACAAGCACCTTAACTCCTGCTGCTTTTTATCTGTGAATTCATTGGGTCGTGTGGTAAGAGGGTTTATACGTATATTCATTTTTGGGGTTTTAAATCCTGCAGTCACTTCGTTTCATTTTTTTACCTGAATAAACTAGAACGTTCTATTTGACGGTTAAAAAATGCAGCGAAATTTAAAGTAAAATGAAGAGATTTTGCAATTGGTTCCCTTTTTTTAATCCCATTTCCTTTTCTTGACATCACTAAATTAAATTGAATGCGCCTAAAAGTAGCTAAAGACCAAAAAAATAAAAAAATATATATAAAAAAATATATAAAAAAAATATATACAACAACAATGTAGAGTTCATTGACCCGACAACTCACGAGGAATCTAAGAAGCAAGCTCCTTCAGCAGTCATCAACAACTGGGGATCTCTCCCCTTTGTCATACGCACGAGACAATTTAGAAGGTAATACACCCGTCTCCACGAGACATTTCATATGGAAGTATTTCACGACAAGCATTAAATTGATTTCATGACAAGCTACCACATTGATGGCTTGCCAATTTTCCTCTTTTCTCTTTTTTCTCCTACCACGAAATGTTGCCATATGAAATGTCTCGTGAAGACGCGGTGACCCTTTCTGAAGAAAATAGGACCCTTTTGGAGACAATTGATACATTCAACCAAAAACCCCTTCACTTCTTTAAGCAGACATCGCTATCTTACTTTTGCATTTACCCGATTTCTATCTCTGTATGTATGTACTATGTGTTTGCCAACACAAAATAATGTATATTTCCCCTGTAAACTGGATTACAAATTAAAAAAACTAATAAAATAATAATAATCCTACCCCGGCCTTATTATTTAATTGCATATGGGACCCCTTTAGAACCCTTTCCGGAAATTTTCAGAGGCAGCCCTGTGTTCTTGTTAGCACTGTGGTAACGCTTGTGCTTACTCCCTCAAATAGGTACAGCGTGTGCGTACTTAGTATGATTATAAACTCGCTGATGATCCCAATATCAAGTACATACATAACGTGGGATCACAAGTGGGCGAAAAAAAATGATATTTTACCAAAACACTTACTTTTTGAGTCCGTGCTTGTGCCACTTAATGAAATGGAAATTCAAGATTAGCAAATATGTCATTATTTTCTTTACCGCCAATCCTCAATAATCCTCGATTTTTTCCGCCACCCTTGAATAAACTTTTATTCTGATTATTTTCAAAAAAATATCGCGTTAAATGTGGTACATATTAAGATCTTAAACAGTTGGAGAACAAATTCTGTTTCATTTACATTGCCATTTGATAGAAATCAATAAGAAATTGTGCTGAAGGTTGTCCCCTTTTTAACTTAAGGATTATTAAAAAAAAAGCTTTTACAATTGAGTTGTCAATTCCAAAGCAATTCGTGTGTTTACGTATGTAACATACATAGGTGTAGGTATTTCGTTTGATATTTTTTATAGTTCTTGTTTTGAGCACATATCGAAAGGACGAATCAAAGTGCTGCTAACATGGAAACAGGACGTTTTTAAATTGATATTTAGATATTAAGAAGAATTTCTTTTAGCCCTTTCGGGACTCGCTGGACCAAAAGTACCCTAGACACCAAAATTTTCCTCTGATTTGGTTGAAATCTGTACCAGATCGTCTTCCAACATTTTAGTAACGTTATCTTAATGTATTTCCAGCTATCAGACTACCAATTTATTAAGCTATAACGTTTATTTTTAAGGTTTTGATTGTATGAAAATCACTAAACTTTTTTGCGTCCCGAAAGGGTTAATTGCATCGGGCGAACACCACAGCTGCGATCGACCAACTACTGAAAATACATTTAACCCTTGGAAGAACAAGTTTAATTTTTGAACATAAGGGACACGCTTCATTGACGACGGCATTATGCAAAGTGGTCATACAAAAGACATATGCACCAAAAACTTTGAAAGTTCATTGTATTGAATCATATTTTGCCATGAGCTTCTGAACTCGCAGAAGAGACAGCAAAAACTTAATGGTCCTTTTTATTCGTGCAAGAACATAACACTATTCTATAACTATTCGTGGTTGTCCATAGGACAACTGATGCTAACGCCTAATATTTATTTATTTTATTTCTAAATATAGTATAAGATTGCACTACAATCAAACTGCCCTCCTAGGTCCACAATATTTTCTGAGAAAAACTAAAGAGAGAAGAGAAAATTAAGAGAAAATGAAGAGAACCTCTGGTACGAGTACTACCCTGAAGCCTGAACTTAGAAAAGCCATGATACTACCCAGGAATAATAACCGCGATTTACAGTGTGCTTTTGTCGAACAGACTTTAACCGCCCTGTTTTGCATTTCGAGTTTGGAATTTGGAATTCACTCGAAATGGAATTCAGAATTCTGCATTTCGAGTGAATTCGAATTTTTGGAGTCCACTTCGAATTCGGGCCACATTGTCGACTCAAAAGGCAACATTCCATGAAACGGTTGCAAATGCCCTAACACCCAAAGCAGCGGGCTTGGCGTGTGGATTGTATCCTAGAGCTCGTCGGCTCGAGGTGACATAAAATTCTGAGTTCAGACCGAATACCAGGTTTAACGACCGGTGCATCATCTGTAAGAATGTGGGACAAATGGCATGTGATTGTAGGGAACGTAGAAAACACTTAGGGTCCCAATCTCCTTTAAAAACCTTGAGAGGAAGACAACCAAAACCACAGAGAGGGAGGACAGCACTCAGCCGTCGGCAAACTATATGGAGTTAGTTTTGAGGAACATGAACTGGCTCCCACAATGGACTGTCCCTGAATATTTATTTCCCAATTGGGATGGAGAGCAAACAACCTCACTGTCAGTGGCATCGTTGGGGACCAATTATTCATGGTAACTGGAAAAGATGGCGCCTTTGCGGGCAGTGCGGCAACAAACGGCTACAGAAGAGGAGGCTCCGATGCTAGGAACAGTTACCGAGAAAATAACGATTGCGACATTACGACAGTTGAGCATCAGTTTATCGTGGCGGATTTAGTTAACGGGTTAATCCTGAGCATTGATTTCATGGTTACACATTGTATTTGAAACGGCGGTTCCTAAAGTATGAACATTCGGAGGTTCCAATGAATATCGATAAAGTAAAAGTCAGAAAGTATTCATAAGTCTTCATAAAAGAAAATGTAGAAACCCCGCCGATCTCAGAAGCTGTAGTATGGGCAAAGATCGATGGAGTTTGTAACATGAACACGTTGTGGGCAGTAGAGGCTAGAAACGATGCAATGCCAAGAAGTGTCAGCCATAGTTACCTGCGAGTCCCATCCAATACAAATTGCAAAGCCAGCCAAAGATAACAGCATGAGGCCGCCCATGAAGTATGTAAGAAGGGTCTAAAGACGCTACAGGCACAAAAAGTGCAATGGTTGTCAAATAAGTTTTTCTTTAAGTGGCGCTACAGTTCGGGGTGAACCAGGAACTTCTCGCAACCATTTGTGTGTGCGTTCTATATTTTTGCACGCATGGAAGGGACCTACTGTTTTTTGCCGACTAGGAACGGCGACTTAAGAAGTTCCTTGACAAATGATACTTTTTGATTGCTTGACGGACATTCGAAAGACGTGGCACCGTGAAAAACCTTTTAGGTCCAACACACCTAACACTACACCATGGTGCTCAATTAAATAAATATCATTCTGTATTTGTAGCTATCCACTACCAAGAATAGATGATACCCTGGGTACATTATCGGGAGCAAAATAGTTCTCTTCGTTAGAATAATTTAAAAGCGGTTACTGGCAAGTGAAAATGGATGAATTATCGAGAAAAGATAGCCTTCAGGGTCTTAGATGGCTTATGGCAATTCTTAGTAATGCCATTTGGGCTTAGTAAGGCCGCAGTGGCATTCGAACGACTTTGCACTTATTTGGCTTTATTATACATGCTGACTTTGCCTTATTTGTACCAACATATGTACATGCGTTTCTTCGTGTGTCGTAGGTGCAATCTCAGGCATTCGCCGCAGTTTAATTTACAAACATCACATCTGAAAAATCTATTAGACATCTCTGAAGTATTTACAATACATATATCTGCGAGCCTTTTCATATAGCTGCATATTTCCTCACATATTGGTCATAGTTATTGCTAGTCTGTTGAATATTTCGTGTGCTAAAATGCGTGCTGTCCCCAAAATATTTTCTGGTTTGTCATTGAAAGTGAAAATGAAACAATTGGGAAAAGATTCAAGCCATTTGCAATATTTTGTTGTGAAATTCGAAAAATATTGTTGAGCACATATTTAAGAGTTAACAAATAACAGGTGGTTCTAGGTCCTAGAAGCTGTATTTTAATTTGAACATTTCTTAGTGCAATGCATAGTTAAGCCAATTGAATGGAATCGAGTTGAAATTACAACAAGCGAAGGAGCCAGTAGCTGAAGACGTGCGCCGTTTGTTCGCGAAATTAATAAAATGGCTCTGCAAACTCCAAATTGGGCTCAGATATTAAAGTGAATGACGTGACATCTTTCATCTTGACTTTACATCAAATCTTTCCTAAGAGATAATCGCAGACGATTGTTACCAGGGAACTTTAAAATGGTTTTCGTTGTACAGTACAATGTCAATAATAATGCATAAGTACCTTTATAATAACTATAAGTGCCTTTTTTGCGGTATAGTTCGGCTTTTTTTTATCTTTTTTGGTCAATAAAATAAAAATAGGCCAGTCTAACTTGTCGTTTTCCAGCTCTTTTCCAAACAGAAAGGAATAGCACACTTACTGCACAATTCATCTACATCAACACCAAGATGAAAACAGGGTAAAAGGGATAATTTTCTTAGAAACGCTTGATCTATCTGTTTGCAAATAACGAACACGATATGTAATCGGCATCAAAACGAATCTAAATACGTACAGAAATTTTCGGTATCACTCAGCAAATCTGCATTTCTGCTTTCAATTGCTACACTAGACGCCATTTAATCGGTTTCCTATGACCAGGAGTAAAGTAGTAACGTAAGGACTTGATCAAATTCATTCCGTGATCTGTAGGGGAACCTGGGAAATATCTCAAAAAGTAAAACATTCATTGCCCTTTAATTAACGATATAATAAACAATTTAATGGTTCATCATATTGTTCAGTTTAATTGAATGAATGTAAGATAAAATATATTTTTTGCCGTTTTTCTAAAACTACCCAAAATAACCAAGTGTCCCCTATTCAGGGAGACTTGATCCGGACTTAGGGTAGACTTGATTATGGGAGGATACAGCATACGGTCCTACCAATTTTTATGTAGAAATACCATAAAGGGCGCAAGATAGTTCCCCATTGCGTTTAGGTAAAGCGTCTCAGGCAGAGACTCTTTACGGGTCGGGAGCCCGTAAAGTAAGTACATAAGTAAGTTTAGGTAAAGCACGGCATGTAGTTTCCAGTTCACCGCGCTCCACTGACGTCATTTTGTTTACTTGTTTCTACCCCTTGGCAGCAACCAATCTTTGCTTTATGGACTGTAGTTAGCGTAGTCTCGTCAATGTTACAAATAGATTCTGCCCCCAAAATTAACTTTTTTCTTCATAAAGCGTACATTTTCGAAAAACTGCGAAATATTGTGCTTATTGAAGCACAATATATCGGAACAAGTCTCACCTACATTATATGGATCAAATCTACCCTGGGCTCATAATTTTTTATTGAATATTTTTCTAATACGTTTCGATATTTGTTTTTAAAAACAAACCTACGAAGACTTATCTAAATTAACTCATTTTCGATTATTTTTAGAGATAACTCGTATTAATTATTATCAATAGCTATGTTAAAAAAAAAAAATTAAAATACTTCAGCACAATGCTGCTATTTGCGTGCGAGCTGTAAAATAATATTTGTCGTTTCCAACCAATGGTAAAAAGTTTGTTGCCAGTGAGCAGTAAAACAAAAAATACAAAATTCCCACATCGATATAATAGCCAGTGATAAGGTCTCCAAAAGGGTCAAGTGTCCCCAGGTTCCCCTATTCATTGTTTTCTTTCAATGTCATACATAACCCATATAACGCTTGCATAAGAACTTTTACCTAGTATTTGTAATCCTCATAGCAATCCTCGAGCTGTTGCCGACGTATTTTACATTTGAGAAAAAGACTTTGGATCAAGCGCTGCGGGAGTTCTTGTAACAATTCTGAATTTCCGGTGAGACACAGGAACGAGAACGGGTTTTAGTTCATTTCTCGTAACGATTTTTGGACTGTAATCTTGAAAGCTTTAATTCACAAGGTAAATCACGACCACAACTCTGTAGCTCGCTTACACCTGGTAAAATGTTTATTGATTATGCTGTTCAAACTTTACCCTGTGCAATAAAGCGGCTCAATACGGATCTTCATGGCGCTAACATAAGTCGAAAGATGACATGTGCAGAATTTGCTGACAATCTAGCAGAGCTAAACGATGGGCAGAATTTCGCCAAAGATGTGCTGAAATACTTGTATCAAGCGATTAAAAGTCAACCACTGGAGTGGTCCCTGTAAGTAGGAACAAAAATGATATTCATAAAATAACAAAACTTGATTTGATTTAATTTATTTTAGCGACGATGAATCTCCCGATCAGCAAAAACAACGAAATGACAATAACATGGGAGCTGGCCAAATTGGAAAAAATCCATTCCTCAATATTCCCGATCTAATAGGCGCTTTTTTTCAAATCTATATAGATTTCGAAAAAGCTTTCCATACAAAAATAAGACTGAATCCAGGCTAAGGTTTTGTTGTATTTTGCATTGAAAACATGTTGCGGAAACATGCTTAGCCTATATAGGTTTAAAAAAAAACACGCCTAATATAAAAAAGGCTATGTGATGCGAAAATGTTGCTACGGATCGAATTATAAGAAAAGTAAGTACGATTGTCGTGTTAAAAATTGACTAGATTCTAGAGACTTATTTACACTCACACTCCTTTATCATGCCGATCGTCTAAATATTCTTATTTGAGGAACAGAGGATTTCATAATTTGTCGGAGATGATGGAGACGTAAAGTTACTGACTTAGTTGGCGCTACAGCTCGAGGTGAACCTGGGCCTGCTTTTCGCAACCATTTGTGTGTGCGTGTTATATTTTTGCACGAATGGAAGGGACCTACAGTTTTTTGCCGACTCCGAACGGCGAGTTGAGAGCTCAATCGTGACAAATGATACTCTCTGATGCTTGTCAGACATTCGAAAGAGGTGGGCACTGTGAAAAACTTTTAGGTGTTTGCGACGGGATTCGAACCCAAGACCGCTGGCTCAGTAGTCCGACGCACTAACTACTTGCGCTACGGTGCCCGTAAAGTGGATAAGTCTGTATTTGGGGCTGCAAGTTTGGTTATCGCGCACGCAGAAGATATTTGGTTCTTCTTCTTAGTAATTTTCTCTTTGAAATACTGCAACTACGAACCAGATGTTTTATGGTTAAGTGTTCTTTGAGCTCCTAATAACTTCTGGCAGCCATCCTGTTTGGACTTTTGCCTTCTTATGGCGTTGCGTGATACATATCCTGCCGCTATTTGAATGCACGTAAATAGCCAAGAGTAAGATCTTCTTGTCCATTTTATGTCGATGTGCTCCCATAACTGAAACCTCTTATCTTGGAGTGTGGATATCATTTGTATTGGAAGTTAGAGGTAACAGTTTTTGCAAGCGTCGTACCTTGGAAAGTGATATACTCGTAGTAGTACAGGAAGTCAAAGTGTTGGTGAAGACAGCAGAGCTCCAAATAAAAAACGCATCGAGATATGCGAACTATTCATCCACATCAGTGAACAGTTTTCCGCCGCTGAGTCTGAGGGCAGCAAAACGTAGTTCCCATTTTTTTCTGTTTTTCTTTATGCAACTTTTTGGTAACGCTGGTCACAATTCACAAATAATTTCTATATTAACCCATTTCATGTAATTTAAAAACATGAACCTAGTCACCCCCTTATCTTAAAATCCGTAACATACTGTAAGAATTAAGAGTTTTCTTTCTTTCACAACATACTTTAGGGAGAGCAAAGAAAATTGAATGGCCATATAAAACTTGATGACTAGGATGGATTTTCTCACCATCTACAGTACTAAGAAATCAACTTTCCTAAAAAGAAAATCGCATTTGCTTCCACCATCTTCGCTTTACCCTCTTTTTTTGCATCAGGCAACCCTTGGAATAACCCTCTCGACCGAAAAAAGTAAAGATAAGAAAATGAATCAATGACAAAAAAAAAAGGAAAGAACAGAAACAGGCGAACTGAAAAAGTGTTGATGATGAAAAAGAATGAGATTTGTGTATGCACAATTCATTTTCGAAAAGAATGAGAAGAACAGATAAGGAGTGTCTCCTTACAAGGAAAATGAATGGTTATCCCATCTCATCCCCTTTGCTGTACGGTTTTTCCAAAGCTAAAAGAGGTTGAAAAGTTTCTTGTTTTCCTTTTTTTTTCCTTTTACAGATTAAACTCGACCGAAGAAGTGGCATTAGCTTCAGGTTTCACGGGTTCGGCTTCGTATTTAACTCCCTTTGAATGCTTTTGCTCATTTGCATTTGTGTGCAGCACAACTTTCATCCACAAAAGAACTACAACTATACGCATCAAATAAAACACTACATACTAAGCAAAAAGGATAAAACTGAAGCATATTCGAAACGGTATTTTATGGAGAAAACTTCAAACTCATTTTCTTGTTTGACGAAGATTCAGTGCGAGTGTTAGACGAAGTTTAATTAAAGTGACATTTCGAAGTTAGATATTGGATAGTTTTATTGCCAAAAACAGATAGTGTACTCATATAGTAAAGCATTTATGTTCTCAATTTGCTAACAGATGAAAAGTTGGACATAAAGGAGATACATTTACTAAGATATAAAAGCTAAACTTTCCCATGAAAGTTTGTTCGTTGTGACTGATCTCAAAAAGATGAATTAGTATTTTAGGGAAATAAGATACTCGTTCGAGAGTACATACATAAATGTACAATGTACATTTATGCAGAAGAAACAGAAATAAATTGGCGAATATATGTGTACATACATACACAAATAATTGTATTAACTTTTATTTTATTGGATTGGATCTTTTAGGGTAAATGCTCTATAAAAGCTTTTTGTTGATTTTGCTTAGTATTTAAGTATTTATATATGATTTAATTTAGTATAATTTTTGATTGATAGTGTTTATAAACATTTTCTTAATTAAAAGGAAACAAGAAAAACTCAATAACCCTGAAAGGTGAATGAGGTTCCACCTTTGATAAAGCCTAACGATATTCTGACCCCTGTTGATTATATTTATATTGCATGCAAAGTACTAAAACCATAACAACTATCAATGACTGTAGGATTTTGCAGCTGATAGATAGATAACCTCAATACTTGGTGCAGTAAAAATGGATAAAACCTTCACTCATTTGTGGTTCTGAAATTTTGACGAATTTCAACCTTCTTCTAGGGTTAAGATTCTTCGCATATTTTTAAGCCTTGAAACTGGTTTAACAGATTATATAAACTATGTACAAAAATGAATCAAACGTAATGTAAGGCTTGTTTAACCCTCAAAGACCCATAGGGGGTACCCGGGTACTTTTTGGTCATTCAAAACTAAATATTTTTTTCCACTCTTCCGATTTATTTGAGATTTCATGACAACATCTCTAGAAAATCATTTTCACGCAATAAAAACTAAAAGTTGATGAACAAAAAGTAAAAAAGCATTGTTGGTTTTCTAGCATTTTTCAAACCTATGGCGGAAGTGTACCCGGGTACAACACAGTACATTTTGTAAAGAAAAAAATTTGTTTTTGTAATAATTATCTATTACATATATAAAAATAAATGTGTGTATGTTCGTACCATATGCGAGGGCATATTGCTCATCCGATTGTGATGAAACTTTGGTGAGTTGTTGTGCACATACCAGGAATGGTCATAGGATATAAGGCTGCCTGCTAGGTGGCGCTGAAGTCAAGTAATTAACAACTTATATATTTATTATGGAACAAAATGACTATATTGGTTTAGTGGCGAAAAAAAAAATTAGAAAATCTAGACTCATATTAACAATATACATATGTTGGTTTAGTGCCAAGAGAGCAAATTACAAACTCTTGATCCGATACGTGGCGCTGGAGTATATTTATTAACAAATTCTATATTTTTTGACCAACATTAAAAATTTATTAATTTAGCATCGGCCCGTAAAATCATTTCTGATATCCTTAGTATCTGGGTATGTACCTACATACATAATGTATGTATGTATGTATGTATGCATTATCTAAAGATGTTCCCTTTACACAAGATTTTATCGCCATGCCGTAAAGTGTTGCTTTCGAAAAAAAGACATTGTGACAGCTAAAAATGGAGTGCTAAACGAAAGAACAACGCTTGTTCAATATTGAGCAACATTTTAAAAATAATGAACGTTCGACAGCTTTTTCAAACAAAATCATCTTCAGCGATGAGGCTCATTTTCATGTTGATTGCTTTGTTAATGGTCTAATTTGGGGTTCAGACAATCCACTAGTGATTGTTGAGAAACAAATGCATCCGCACTGCATGTGAAAATGCGAATAGTCAGGCACTAACAGTTGATGGTGGTCACTATCGCGACATGATAATTCAGTTTTTAGCACCTAAATTGCAGGGTATGGATGTGAACGACATGTAGTTTCAACAAGACGTTGCCACATGATCAGAATTGGCCGCCCAGATCATGCGATTTGACGCCGTAGGACTTTTTTCTTTGGGTTTTTTTAGCCTTAGGCTTATGACAACCAGCCCACGATCACCCACGCCTGAATAAACAAAATTCAGACACATTTATGCTAAACAGTCATGGAAAATTTCGACAAAAGCACAGCCAAGTCGCGAAAGCCATTTATCTGATATGCTATTCCATACATAACCTTATACTATACATGAATCAGTAAAAAAAAATAAAAACTTTTGTTTTTTATCAACAAAAGGGACTGCCTGCGTGAATTTTGAGAAATCTTTTATGTATGTACTATTGGAATATATTTGGAGAAAATAAGTTGTTTTCTCTTGCAGGCGGGCGAAGCAAGGCGAGCATGGGTCAGCTAATATATTATAATTTTATTTGAGATATTGTTAGTACAATCCAAGTAAATAACTGGAGCAGGTGTAATATGCGGGTCACAAACAGTATTACAACAATTTTGGCAGCGCTTCCAACACTTTCTCTCGATTCGGTCATCATTATAGCATTTCTTGCTAATACCTTCAAACGACCGGTGCTATCTCGATCTTCGATTAGTTGTGAAAGCGAAATGTAAGTGCATACTTGCGCTTTTCGAGCCGAGTACCCTAACCACAGCTGTTATGATAAAACAGAATTGCATTGTCAGCGGATCTGAGCTCCGAGCTGGAATTGATGAAAAGCATAGATCTCGGGCCAGTTATTTAAGGAAAAGTTTCCGACGATCTGTTTGGACTTTTTCTGGATCATGCTCAATATAAATAAAATATGCCGCTAAACAAGCAACATAAGTTATATTGTAGAATAACGCCAAAGGCCACCAATAATCGATTAGTTTTACGTTAAGTCGTATAACTCCATATGATCTACTCCACCCTTAGTCTAGTTATAATCGTTATACATGCTGGATATCAAAATTTCGGATTTCTTCTTTTTGGGGACATACGAACATGTCTTTGCTTCGGCTCTAAAGCCAAAAAAAGTTAAATAGATTTCGCAGTCTTTCTATGGCTGTATCGCCATTCGAAAATAAGGTTTATTTGTTCGAAGCGAATGTTAATACATTGCTCTTGAGATTATATAGCAGAGGCAATGATGTGAAGAAGCAGACTGTGGTAACATTCCGACCAGAATATTGTAGCACAATTCATGAATTGGTTCTTTTGTCACTTATAGATAATATAAACAAGAAACAAATTAAGAAATCTCTCCCTGCACCGCTTATTGATCTTCCTCCTACTATGAAAAATAATGACACAACGCCAGTTATTTGGACCACAGAAGCAGACGAAGCATTTAGTCGACGTAAGCAAATCCTAGCCGATGCTGTACAACTCTTTAACCCCGCACCAGACACAATTAACATTGCGTTGCGATGCGTCTGACACATCTATCAGCGCAGCATTAGATCAGTTCGTCGATGGAAAAAGACAACCTCTCGGTTTTTTTTACGAAAAAAACAGACAAAACTGAGAAAAACTACAGCGCTTATGATCGCGAACTACTGGCAATTTTCAAAGGAATCAAGTTTTTTAGACACCTTTTTGAAGGTCGCAAAATCACCATCCTTACCGATCATCGTCCGCTTTCATTTGCCTTCACACAATGTTCTCACAAATCATCACCCCGACAGCAGCTGATAAGCGAGTTTACAAACGACATTGTTCACGTACCGGGAAAATCGAACATAGTCGCCGATGCTTTGTCGAGAATCAACGTTATTAATATGCCAGTACTCATCTCAACTAAAGACATCGCAGATCATCAAGTTAACGACGAAGAACTCGAACATCTCCTCAAATCCGAATCAACTACGTAAGCTCAAGGAAGACGATTCAGACACCACCATCTACTGTGATTTAGCAAGTGAAAGCACACGTCCATACATTCCGTCAACGCTTAGAAGATAAATCTTCGACAATATTCATAATCCGTGTCACACCAGCAGCCGACCTACCAAAAAAGCGATCAGACAACGCTTTGTGTCGCCGCGCATGAGCCGAGACATCGTCAAACGGCCACAGACTTATCTCCCGTGCCAGGGCAGTAAAGTTTAGCGTCACGTGAAGAATATACCTCACCGAATAGAAGTGCCTTCAAACATGTTCATGTCGACATAATCGTAATGCCACCTTCACATGACTATAAATATTGCTTGACACTAATCGACAGGTTTACGCGTTGGCCGGAGGCCATCCCACTGAAAGATATAACAGCTGATACCGTGGTCAACGCTTTCTTCGCAGGATGGATAAGCTGCTTTGGATCACCACTAACAATCACCAGTGACAGAGGATCGCAATTTGAGTCGCGAGTATTCGATGCACTTGTCAAGTTAATCGGTTGCAGTCGCACTCGAACTACATGTACGCACGTATTTATGCGAGTCGACGAAGTAAAGAAACCATTGGAGCATCCGTACCGAGGACCATATGGGATAACTTACCGCATCTCAGATTACGTTTTCAACATAAACATGGATGGAAATCCAACAACAATATCCACAGTACGTTTAAAGCCGGCATTCATGGAGAACAATCAATCGATCTCGCTCACGCCAACAGAAATAATGTGAAAGAAGATGGATAGTTCATCTACGCCGCGCTGCTTACACCAACTGCAACAGGATAATTTTGTTTGAAAATTCTGTGAAACGTTCATTATTTTAAAAATGTTGAGCGTACCAAAGCCCCCAGCTCACTCTCCCCTATATCCACGCACAGCACGCGCGGGATTACAATCAATTTCACATTGGCTTCCAAATGCAGGTCAATAGCGGAGTGGTACTGAGGTAGGTTAAACATAATTTGCAGTATTTTGATTTGTGATACTCGTAGTAGAGTCATCCATCATTCTGCATTAGCGCAGTATGATGTATCCTTAAAAGGGAGTTGTTGTACGCGCGCCGGGGTAGGTTTCTGAAATAAGAGGCGAAATTTGTATGTACCTAAGGGATAATCCCTGAAACTGTCTACTGAACCGATTCCAGAAACCATCTTAACCCGATTCAGATAGTAACTACTTGCCAAAGTTTCATCGCAACCAGATGAACGATGCGCGAACGCATAAAAGATGAATGAACAAACAATTAGATTGGCTCCCTTATAACTCAGTTGTGCAAAATTTGTTGCTGTTGCCTGCCCGGCGTTGCCCGTGCTAAAAATCAGTCGCATCATTTGATTGTAGTATGATAGAAAGGAAGTAGTAGGAATTGATATTATTTAAATTAAGATTCTAAAGAATTCTAAAGCCAATACATTATTATCTGAACTAAGTGGTTGTTCCCTATAGATGAAACGATTGCATAAAAAAATTTATGGAAATGTAATATTACTGTGTACAAACACATCTACACACATATGTACATAATATGTATTTTATGAGCATCAAATAATGGTACTGGTTAATGTTTATATTTAAAGTACAATAGTATTATGTAAACGCCGAAGATATTAGGCTTTGTTGTAAGCATTGATCGTGGAGTAACTGGTGAGGTTTGTCTGAAATCACCAACTATTTACTAATTTTAAGACTCAACATCGCCTGCCTACCCCTACTACAATATAATATGTATTTGTGAATTTAAAAAAAAGGAAAAACTTTATTCTAAGGTGTCCACTGACTTAACCTTAAGGTAACCAAATACCGCTGTAAAGTGACAAAAAAGAAAGTAAAAAAAATCGTACATTTCCCCCTTTCTGTAGATCTAGATCCGCACGCTGATGAAGCAGAAACACAACTAACAAAAGTCGGCAGCAAATATCAGCAAAATCATCCCTCCTCTACTTTGTGTCACAATCCCAAAAAGGAGCATTAATTATTAACACGAACAACCCTCTCTCAACAGAATGACGATCAATGGCAATGGTTTACCCATCGTTCAATGCGCGTATGGGTAGAAAGAAAATTAAAGAATAAGCGATAGCGATGAAATCGTGGCGAAGAGAAGAGCATAACATCTACAAAAACAACCCTCTCCCAACAGAATGACGATCAATGGCAATAGTTTACACATCATTCAATGCGCGTATGGGTAGAAAGAAAATGAAAGAATAAGCGATAACGATGGATTTGCGGCGAAGAGAAGAGCATAACATCTACAAAAACAAGCCTCTCCCAACAGAATGACGATCAATGGCAATGGTTTACCCATCGTTCAATGCGCGTATGGGTAGAAAGAAAATTAAAGAATAAGCGATAGCGATGGATTTGTGGCGAAGAGAAGAGCATAACATCTACAAAAACAACCCTCTCCCAACAGAATGATGATCAATGGCAATGGTGTACCCAAAAATAATGACCAAGTAATAAAAGCGGAAATTGGAATAACTCGAATTATGGAATCAAGGAATTGTATGTTTTGTTTAAAAAGTAGCCTAATCTCTAATCCAGGAAGTAGACTATCTATTCACGAAAGTTTCATTCAAGTCTGTTAAACCGTTAAAGTGTTATAGAGCAACAAACATCCAAACATCCAAACATCCAAACATCCAAACATCCAAACATCCAAACATCCAAACTTTCACATTTATAAATATATTAGTAGGAAGGATAGGATAGGATAGGATTAGTAGGATAGGATAGGATAGGATAGGATAGGATAGGATAGGATAGGATAGGATAGGATAGGATAGGATAGGATAGGATAGGATAGGATAGGATAGGAAGGATATTAGTAGGATAGGATAGGATAGGATAGGATAGAATAGGATAGGATAGGATAGGATAGGATAGGATAGGATAGGATAGGATAGGATAGGAAGTAGGATTATTATTTTATTATTATTATTATTTACTTAAATTCCGTCCTTATGTAATGTACATATGTATATGTAGGTGTCTTTGATAATATAATGGATATCATCAGATGAAGATCAACGGTCCGAGGTGGCTTCCGTGGCGAACCCCAGAGATGGCTTTGAGAGGAGGATTTTGTAGTGGCGGTCTTCCGTAAGATTTTATTCTTGTTATAAGCCAGGGAAGAAAAACAAAAGTATGTATGTATGTATGTATGTATGTATGTATGTATATGCATTGTAAATATGTAGGTATGTACATATTTATGTATGAATGCTTTAGTACAACGTTTTTCAGAAGTACCGTCATTCCTGAATATACTGGTGATTTAATGCGAAATAAGCTACCCTCAACTCTTTGTTTATCCCGTTAATTCCTTTAATGTAATTATGTACAGTATATACATATATGTTACATTTACATGTATGTAGATACTATTTGACATTTCACATTGTCACATTGTCACCATCAACTGACGACATTATTGCATCGCCGGCCGCGAAGCGCCGCGCCGTTCGAAGCGCCGCGCCGTTCTGACGCAGTAGCAACATTTTTAATATCATTCTCACACAGTAGTCACTAGATATTCCGTTTATTGTCCTGGTTAAAGTCAATAACGTTGTAAATAATGCATTCGGCGCCACAAATTTGTCGTCATATACCATATTTCTATTTCTCGGTTTACCTTCATCTCAGCGGAGCACCTGAGTATCAACTCCCGACGGTCTCGTAACAGTTTGAAAAATACTTGACGATTGGATTGGAATGGCTTTGTCGTTTCGAATTTTTCTTCACAATGTTTACAACTGTGTGTGTTGAAATTGTATCCAGGTTCTTCTCATAATAATCGTCGTCGTCGTTGCCATCACAAATATCATATCCGTTGCCCCATTGAACGTTGCACTTTTTCAGTTCAGTGAGCATTTTTCATTTCGTTATCCTTCTCCTGTCTCCTGTGACAGCAGCTGCAGTACTAATAAGCGTAAGTATGTTTGTATTGTCATTTCTGTGGATGATACTGGGGAAAGGCTTAGGTCCTTGTTGTCCTTGTGCTGTTGACTAATGCAATGCGGTAGTCACTGGGTTTGGGTCTACTTATTGGTAAAAGTCTTATGCTTAATTGAACTTTGGGAACAAATGGATTGTGTAGTTAACTAGGTTAGCTTAGATTAGGTATAAGTGGAAGATTTCTTAATCTCTGCGTTATCGAGGTTAATAAGTGTTAGCTTAATTCTTCGTCACCAGATTTGAAAGTTTCTGTTGTGTGTAGGGTAGACGCTCCAGTAACCAGCCACTTTTAACTTTATCCGTTAAAAAAAGTAACCGCTAGGAATTTCCTTGTTTTACGAATGCACATTGAAAGACAAACATATCCGAAAGATACACATAAAATTTCGTTGCAACTGTGTGTAGGTAGGTACATAGTAGACGATAGATAAAAAACAGTGCGTGCGCAATCGTCGAAGTGTATGGGTTCGTAAACGTCAATTGTATGACGATGATAACGATCAAGAATGACACGACCGTCAGCAATTCGAAAACCTATTGTCACTGCTGCTGATCGAAAAACATCGTGCAACAGCGCATTCGACGGTATATAATGCGCTTGCATCACAGCATTTCAAAGTTATCATAGCAGCTTTGACGTGATCGTCATGCAATTGACGTTTACGAATTCACCCTATTATTACCCAGGCTAAAAATTATACATTGAAAGCATTTTTTTTTAAAATCTATATAGGCTTGCAAACAAAGCACGCCTAAAATTGAAGGGTGAAATGCACCGCGACCTAAATATCTAGTCTTAGATGAAAGAACATCCCTCTCGTCATTTTTGCTATTGGATTCCATAGATCACAGCACATTATCCAGACCAATTTCTCTGAGAAATCGCAGTAAGAGATTGGTTGCTATTATCTCTTTTCCGCATTGAAGGGATTCCATTTTTTGAAAAGTGTGAACAATAAGGAACCCATTATACATTTAGATCCTAGTGGAACTTCAGCCGTTGTTTCAAGGAAGTTGAACAGTTGTTTGTTTTTAACTTTAAGTGCCGTGAGGTCAAAATAAAAAAATTATCTTGGTTTGTTCTGTACTGTGCACTTCGGAGTGAACAGTATCAAAGGTTTTCGAGAAGTTGTGCAGAATCAGCACTCAGATATGATTTTAATTTATTTTGATGCGAAGATGTTAATGTTAATAAAAAAATAAAAAAAATCGACGGTACTCTTTGTTATTAGTAGCTGAGATAGTGAGATTCAGACAGTTTTGTAAGCTTTACAGTATCCAAAGCAATTTTCTATTTATTAAAAACTAGCTGATCAGTGCTCGGCTTGCTTTATTTTTTTAATTTATGTTCTTACAAAGTTTTTCTTCTTTCTGTTTTTTTTTTTTGTTAACTTCCACTTCGAATAAATGGGTTTTCAAAAAAAAAGGATTAATCGCTCTAACTCGAGTTTCGTCAAAAATCCCCCTAACTTGCACTAATTTTTATCGCCCGTGAAAATTTGACATAGAGGGACTGTGCATATTATTGTCTATATGTATAGGTAATTGTCTCCGCTTATTGTATAAGATATGTTGAGCGCGCATACACACACTATGACGTCACCCACAGCTGCACGGCTGTTGGCTGCGGTCTCCACTGATGGAAAATTGTTGGCGAACATTCCATGAGCTATTTTGAGTATAGCTCAGCTCCAGGGTAACCCAAAAGGATGGTTCATACAAACATACCGCAAATGAATCAGTGGAAAATTTTCTAAATTCATATCTTTTTTGGTTTTTTAATCCGATAAGCTACTATTGAGCTAGGTTTGAATAATTATAACTTTCCTTACAGATATGCATTTTATTTTTCAAAATTCGGAAAAACCATGTTATATTCCGGGATAAAAAGTATAAAAAATGTTGACCAAAAACATAAGCCGTCACTGTTTCATCAAAATCCATCCAGTAATTTCTGCGTGATGTGCATTCAAACAGTATGGATATCCTAGATTCCTCGCCAGTTCAAAAAAAAAAAAAAAACAGTAGGTACAACAGGGACAGACTATCCCTTTGCAAAATTACATTACAATTGGTTCAGCGGTTTAGGCGTGAAAAGGTTTTGTTAATAAGTTGACTCCAGCGCCCCCCAGCGAGCGGTTTTTCCACCTAAATCTTTCCTTAGGTTCCAGAATATCTCTTTGCCAAATTACATTATAATTGGTTCAGCGGTTTAGATGTTAAAAGGTAGACAGACAGACAGACGGACGGATGAACAGACAGACAGACAGACAGACGGCCAGACAGACGGACGGACAGACAGACAGACAGACAGACGGACGTATAGACGGACAGACAGACATACAGACAGCTGATGTTTTCTGTATACATATTTCCCCTGTATGGAATCATTTCCACGTTATCGAAATACAGTTATCGAAATCTATCGTGACGCAGTTATCGTCACTCGTTTTCAAAAACAAATACGTCGCTAAAGAAGTATTCACTTCAAAAATATCCTAAGTTTTATTCCTGACATTTTGCAATCCAACTGTGAAAAAAGGAGTCAATTTCGTGCAGAAGTTTTTAAGACAAATGGGAACAAATTCCTTGCAGTCGAAAGAAAGGAAGGATAGTACTGCTAAGGTAACAGTTATAATAAGGTTACAAGTATCTTCTGAATATTTCAAAAGAGAGGATTTAACTCCTTCTAATTTGTCAAAGGTTTATGGGCATAAGATTCCTCTGCCGAATAGAACCAACATAATATATGTATGTGGTATGTATTTGTTTTGACTCTATTTGTATGTATTTGTAGTCACAGTATCACAAAAAAAGAAACTCTTGATTTTTGGATCTTACACCAAACTCGGTTGCAGACGAATAAAAGAGAACTTAGTTTTACAATTACTCCAATCTGAGTTGTTGGATCCATCAATCATCTCAAAGATAAAGAAAAGCTCAACATTGTAAAAGCTCCAATTCTAATAAAACCGACTATTAGACATCACCGGTTTTATAACCTAGTTAAGACTGCAAAAGGGCTATCATCACTATTTTATAATTTGAAATTAAATCCAAAGCACTCTGAATAACGAATATTATAATTTACTAGTTAATAAATAACAACAACAGCAAATTTAGAACCAATAATCAGCGATATTCATCCCCGTCCATTTAAGAATCCATTAAAAGTCAACCCCAAAGCACAACGTTATGTAATGAAAAGGGCTACAGTTAAACCAAAAAAAACAAACAAAAAAGGTTTTCAATTACTCTAACACTTCAACCAACGAGGATTAAATTGTCCACTTATAAAAAAAACGATCATTAATTATGACAACAGCGAAAAAGCGCTGTCAAAAACAACAACATAACACAATCTCATCATCATCACGGACTGTACCCTGTGTGAAATTAAGAACCGAACGGAAGGACCTACATCAATTTTAAATCTCCTTCTAAGCGAAAACCATTTAATGGCCCAAATGATTACCATTTAAGCATTTTTCACTTTACATTACAACATTGGTTTTTGTAATTTTTTTTTCTCAATTTCTCTGCCACGCTATTTTCGTTTAATTATGGAAAAAACTCTGACGAATAACAATTACAAGAGCTAACGCCAAGGGTCATCTTTAAGATCACAGTTAATTGTTTTTTTTTTTGTTTGTTAATAAAAACGACAAATCCATCAAATTGTACACTTCTGGAATTTTTCCGATAATTTTCCTTTATCCATTTGATTTTTTTTCTTTTTCCCTATTATGTGTGGTTCTACTTGTAGTCGTAGTCCTTCTGCTCCCTAATGAGAAAAGAAAGAGGGTAGAAAAGCAAAAATTCAGATCACGCAAAATGTGATTCATCCTTGTTGGAGTGATTTGCTTTTAAGGGTGGATAAGCATTAACAAAAAACACAATAACTATGTAATTCCGCGGAAGGAGAAAAATAAATGCTGCCCTTATCCCCATGGACAGACTTCAACTTCAACTTAACATGGAACTTGGCTTTCTTTCAATTAAATAAAAAGCAACACCAAACAGCGAACCTGAATTGTTCATATATTTTTTAAGCTTTTAGCGTTTCCTTTTTTCTGGAAAAAGAGAAACAAAAGGATAAAAAAAAACTCACCTTGTATCGGTACGTAGATATTCAAATAAAGGCAATCTTCCGATTGGTTCTTAAGATATGGCAATAAACGCTTCAAGTATTCTAGTCGTCCTTTTGGCATTCGATCCAATGCGACTGTTTCATTGGCGATATCAGGAAGACGTTGCGGGCAAACAGGACTGAATCTGCAATAATAAGGATTAAACGTTTTTTTTTTGTTTCTAAAAAAAAAAGTAAAACAAAGTCATAAATAAAAATAAAAGACTGGAAATGAATGTTTATTTTCCTTCTTTCGCCATAAATCATTTGACTCGTCCTTTTTCTTTTTTTATTTAGCTTTAAATTAAAAGAAAAAGTGAAAAGACTCGAGTGTTCTCATTTTCTTTTCTTTTTTATTGGCTCAAGGTTTAATGAGAGCAATTCAGCTAAATCACTAACAAGATAAAATTTTACAGTGGAAGGAAAATGTAATCACAATATTGCAGTACTACCACTGTAAGGGGGATATTTTCCGCCTTCTGTTTGTCATTTACTTTTATTTTTTCTTCATTTTTCATTAAGGATAAACGGATTTGTTACACCACATTTAACAGGAAGCAGCAAATAGGATTGCGGCAATGGAAGCAAAAATTAAAATCCTTATGATTATTTCGGAAGAAAGTATATTCTAAAGTGTTATTTCTGTTTTTCGATTTTGAAAAGGATCATTGATTTTTAAGATTGTTTTGCTTCGATTTTTAATGTTGGCTTACAATATAAGACTAATGATTTTATCGGGAAGGACCTTTTTGCGGAAGAACGGGCTTAAGTGCGTAAAATACCCATTGGATGCTAAGGGAAGAAAATATTCCTTCGTTTCTAAAAACAGAGTATAACAATTACCAAATAGAGAAGGGTGAAACTTATACTGCAAATGCTTAACTTAACCTTAACTTGATCTCCAACCTATTAGCCACCTGATCACATTTGTCGTCCAAGACTCACAAATAAAATAACTTAATGGTGTGAATTTAAATAAAATCTAAAACTTGTTATAAGACCAGGATCGCGTGGAACTAGAGCCATTGTTGGCAACAAGGATCGTAAAAGTAAGAGAGCACAAACGTCTTGGAACCAAATAAACAGGAAATTAAATTAAATTAAAAATTGAGGTTGAATTTAATACCACTATCGCTGCCGCATCAGTTGGCTCTATTGCGATGTTTTCCAGTCAGAATTTGCTTATAAAAGCGGATTCATTAATATATTTATTTTCAGCTAAATTTTTGGGGAACTAATATTTACGAGTATAATAAGGTACTGGGACGTAGATGCATTATTTCTAAGCAGTTACCGTTGCATATGATGTGCTCCGCTGTTTCTTCGCCGTCGTTTCACATTCGAAAAGAATTGTCTTGGACTATTTTCATAGCCTTGACTTTATCTGTCGTTTGAAAAATTATAGAAGGGAAATGGTTGACATTTTTTGGCTTGTCTGTTACCTTTGGAGCCGTTTGCTATGTCAATTGCCATACTTGGCATCATAGGTAAATGTTGAAGTTGATCCTACCCTGGCTAGTTCATCTGCACTCAAATCAACGGAACTCTATTTATGTTGGCCAGCGTTGTAAGCAGTTGGAGACAATACCAGGCTATTTTTAATGCAATTAGAGGCGTTTATAGTCCGCTGGACTGCTTTACTGCACACCTCCGAAAAGAACATCGGACTGCAGACCGGAAATATGGAATAAATCAACAAAACAGTACCTGCTTAAGAAATTTGACAGTCCACCGCCGGAAAATAACAAACGAAATTCGTTTAACGAATTAAAATCTACCTGCGAAACGGGTATAGATGTCAAAAATATTTCTGGTCTTCAGTCCGCGCGCCGACAAGAAATGAATGCCGATTTCTATTTCTATTTAAATATAATAAGGTTATGTCGGATATTCGGCGTCGAGAAATTTTTATTTCAAGTTTCAATGCTTGACATGAAATGTGTCTCGTAAAAGCGGGGTAAAATATACATATGCTCATATATAGAGCTCAGTAGGGGAGATATGAAATTGATCCTATGTTGTTTTATGCGACGTAATTCTTGAAAAACAACAATTCAATAGCTGCCCGTCATAGCAACCAAAATATTCATTAATCTCTCATACAATCATGATGTATGTAATGAATTTGGAAGTAGGTATGCCTGTATGTAAAGTTCTTTCCAAAAATATGATTGCTATTCGGTAGTATCCGCTTCATTGTTGAACGAAGCTTGTTACATTAAAATTAAAACTAATGCTTTCCAAATGCGAGTGAACTTGACGATTAAATTTGCTCCTACAGCAACAACCGACATCATTGTGCAAAAGTAATTGAGTAACGAGCCATAACTCAGAGAATTCTGACAGCACGTTCTCCCCGAAGGATTTTAATATGATGAATATCTTTTGACTCCCAGCAGCTCGAACCATCTAACTCTTCATAACCTTGACAGAAGAGTCTTTCCTTGGCAAATGTATCTTTCAATTTATCCAGCCTTCCCTATTTTGGTTTTCTCTTCACTTCACACACACATATACAAACACACCGCATGAATGTCAATATCTACTCCTGATAACGAATTAAGAAAAAAAAAAACAGATGGAATTCAATTTAAGTTCAATTTACTTGGGAAATGGTATAAATAAAAAAGTCTCATCAATTATTTTGTTCCTACTCAGCAGTGTGTACGAGAATATAAGCAATTTCCGGGGCAGAAAAAAGGACACAAATTGATGACGACCTTTACTCGTCGAATATGTATTCGTATAGATGAGATGGCAGCCGCAGCAAATTATTATGCTGCGAATGAAAGCACAAAGCACCATATACATACATACATACTTATGTACTCGTACATAAACAAAAAGTCAATCGTTATAGAAACAAATTGGATGATTAAGCAAGAGGACTAACTTTTAAATGCGCACAAATCCGTCTAGACAGGATTTCAGTAAAAGGAACAAAAAAGAAAATAATTTTCAAATTTTATTCTCATTTGAATTTTAAGATTAGGGTTTTACTTCAGTTAGAAATTGGAACTAATTAATGGGTTGTAATAAAGCGAACAATTTAGAGATACGGAAGCATTTGTTAGATTGTGTGTAGTTAAAACCAGTTTTTGTTCCCTTCAAGATAAGGGTTGACTTGGGAAAAAGTTGGAATGGCGTTACTTTAACTCCTAACATCAGATGAGTTCAGCGTAAAGTTAAATGACTTGCCACTCACGCAAGTATAATCATTTTAATGCTTTTAACTCGTATCTGCGTGGTTATTGGCATCTAATAAGCCCAGTACTAATTAAAAACCGCTATTATAATGAGTTTAATTATACTTCGTCATTGACATTCTATTTGTTTCGTACTCAATCTTTTCTCCTAGACTTTCCATATCTACATCTATACAAATCAAACATTGTTTGTATGTATGCTATGTATTCCGAAACCACCGATCCGATTGAGCTTAAATCTTCAGGGTAATCTTTGTTATTGTCCTGAGAGTGTTTCTGTGGAGTTTGGTCAAAATCGGTCTGCTGAGCATGTGGCAGAAAGGTGGTAAAAAGCTTATTTTTAGTCATTACACAGCTCCTAACTCAACAATGGCTTATCGGATTGAAAAACTAAAAAATAGACGGATTTAGTAAATTTTCCAGTGATTCATTTGAGCTATAAATCACCCTTCTGTGTTATCTTGAGGCTGAGCTATACAATTTTCCATCAGTGGAGACCTCAGCCAACAGTCATGCAGCAGTGGGTGACGTCATAATGTCGTCACCTCAGTATTGGAGTGACATAAATGCATTTTTGCCGTTTTTGAGTTAGGAATGTTTTCTTAGTGTAAAAAACAAAATCTTTCGATTGGTGTAATAAAATCTCTCCTATCTCTATTATTCCAAAAGATATCAGTGTTACATATGACATATCGTCGACCCAACATTGGGTTGCCGTAAATGCCATTTTAATGTTTTTGGGAAATCGCATTTAAAGGTTTGACCGCCCATTGCATGAAAACGAACCGCTGGGATTTTTTAATTTTATGATATGATATTCATACGGAAATCCTCTTTCAAAAAATGTAAGAAGTTATCTTAAAACACTTTTAGTTTTTAAAATAATTAAAATTTTTTTACAAAATGAGTTTGCCGTACACGCCACTAAAATCAATATTTTCTTTTACTCATACACATATGTACGTCAAAAATTCCAGATTTTCGCAAACGTTTTCTAAGGTACTGTTTCCACATTTCAGAATTCTTTTTGTCTTTTTCGGGTAGAGCTTTTTGGAGTTTTATCACTTCCTATTAAAAAATATTTAATGTAAGTATATGGAACTAGTTCCTATGTTTGTATAAGATCTTATGTACAAGTAAAATCACATTCTGATGACATACTTCTTACACTCTCTGTTAAAGGTTGTGGCAAACTTGGTTCAAACATAATTAGGGTCATTTACGCTTTCATCTGACTTTACGAACATGAAACAACGACATTTAAGAAAAAGAAACTCAAGGTGATTTGAAATGTTTTACCAAAGCCTTGTTCCGATGAACTTGATGAAGCACCATTTGGGACTAGCTCGTCTAATAAACATAAAAGCTTAGAAACATTGAATCAAAACATATACCTACATAGACTATATGTAAGTTCTTACGAAAGAAGGGATTCATCCATAATGGGTATTAGAGAATTCATTTTAATGACCTCCTCCTACGACACAAGATGGGACATGGGAAGCAACTGAAATATTTTTCAAAGAGACCGTTATTTATGCAGTAAAACTTGAAAATAGTGGAATCTGCGAATAAAAGATTCTTGCGAAACCTAGATAGTGGACATTTTTGGATGCCAATTTTGATTTTCTTAGTACAAACTAACTCTTATATAGTGGAAACCTGTGAAATCTGAATAATGGAACATTTTTCAATGAATTTTGTTTTATTCCCATGCAAATTCACTCTTCAATAGCATAATCGAGAAATGAATGAGCCAAAATTCATTAATATTTTGTCGGCTTCGTTTCTTTTTTCAAGAATTTCGAAATTTCAATTAATTCTTTTCGTGTGTGTCTCATTCTGCTAGCGGCTACATTCAACAAGTACACATTCTGAACTCCGATATCGAAACTGATAGAAAAATATTAAAAGAAATTAGGTTGCCGATAGTGGAAAAAATTACGAATAGTAGAAATGTTGCGAATAGTAGAAAAAAAAAATGTGCACCGAAGCATTGTACTGTACTTTTTTACGGTCACAGTAAAATCGTATGCACGTACGGCAAAACCAAAAAAATATTTTTCTTTCTAATGACGTACGTGTATACGATTAAATAGTTTTACTTGGCATTTTGTAGGCACATAAGTCAAAACAATATTGAACAAGCATTTGAAGCTTGATGGCGTACGTTGTAGGACAATAGGACGTACGTCAAAACAATTATTAACAAAAAATTTGCTTAAATTGTATGGAAAACTTGACGTAAATGCCAAATTTTGGCGTTTACGTCAAAACATTCTGTATATCTTTGCAATGGAAAGAGATAGAGCAAAACGGATAAAAGATTTGGAAAGAGCTACTCCGAAAACATAAGACTGCATACCAAACTCAAAAAAGTGAATTTTGGCGTTTACGGCAACCCAATATTAGGGCGAAGATGTACGCATTTTTGGGAAGAAATTCTTTATACTTTTGTATGAAAATATGACACATATGCATCCATAAATCGCAATCGCGTTCAGTATTTAAATGACACATAGGTTGGTCAAAAAGTGCCACATACCATACAAATCCGCACAGTTTGAAAAAAAAAATCATGCCCTATACACTGAAAAAAATATCGGTTGTCATATTGACAATTGCCGGTTATCAACTGAAAATTGTCAATGTGATGAAAAATATAATCAATATGATGAAACTTATCCCCGACTAGCTTCGTATTTGATAACCGGATAGTCAATATGAAAATTTTCGATTTTCATTTGTCGGTATTCAATATGATGAAAGAAGTTATCAAAATGATAACCCCAGTTGTCATATTGACTATTGTGGTTTTCAATATGATTATCTTACTTTTGCAGTCATCACATTGATAATTAAGATTTTCAATGTGAATATCGCATCTTTGTAGTCATCACATTGATAATTTAGATTTTCAATATGATTATCGCATCTTTGCAATTATCACATTGACAATTGCAATAGTCAATATGACAATTCCATTTTAAATTTGAAAATCGAAATTTTCAATATGACAACTGCTTTCATCACATTGACAAATCAAGGTTTTCAAATTGATGAATCTGATTGAAAACTGAGGTTATCGCATTGACAATTGCAATTGTCATTATGAAAAAAACAAGTTATCAAGTTGAAAATTGAAAATCGTAAATTCGTAAAAAGTCGGTTGAAAAATGACAATTTTTTCATCACATTGATTACAAAAATTATCAATATGACAAGGTTTTTTGGTTCAGTGTATGCAATTTCCTTTTTTTTCAAACTAAGATTTAAAAAAACGAATAGCCCGATTTCAACAAAAAATGGAATATAAGTATAGCTCATCGGCCACTATTTTAATAAATTTTGTCTATGGTTGTTGTGCATAAGGTTTTTGTTTTATTCGCATTCAAACTTCAAACCTCGTTTTCTCAAAACTAGGTTTTTGTCGTTTAGATCACTCCAATACTGACACTGAGGTGACGATGTGGGTAATGGGGGCAAGATATCTAGTCGACAGTTCAAATGTCAAAAACGTAATTAACTTTTTATTTTCGCTCATTGTTTGGAGAATTGTGATTGCAGCACAACAAAGCTATTTTTAAGGAAAAGAAGGGCGAAAACAAACTTACAAATATTAATGGACGATCTAGAGAGGAGAGAATGAAATCTTTTGCTAGTAACATTAGACACATATGTATGTGTTTGAAATGTAAATTAGTTATTTCATAGGCCAAGTTGCATTATTTGCTGTGAACGATTTGCTGATTTCGTCGATTGTTCTGCAAAATCCAACATTTACGTACTGCATAACGAAGCAACTAGAAATTCCAACTATTATGAAGAAAACGCAAGAGTTTTCCGGAACAGTACGACAAAATAGATGACCTAATACCGCCTGAATTCCATCTCTTGGGTGATGTAGCGTATCCGTGTCTACGGATGATGAAGCGAACATCGAAAACAACTTTGAGCAGGTAAGTCGATTTATTTGCTCAATTTTACCACAAACTATCCGTTTATGTTTTTACGAATACCAAAACGAGAAGGATTGTCGAAAAATTGAAAAGGACGTAACGTGAATTCAGTAAAGATTCTACATGCTCGATAACCAGCTAATATTCTTAAACTCTATTTCTAAATAATGGCTGAAATCAATTTAAAGGAAAAATAACTCAAAAGGAAGGAACAAGAGGTGCGTACAAGAAGTAAGTTGATAGTCACTAGTGCTTGGTACAGAAAATGAAGACTATGTACGTGCAGATATGTATATATAAATAAGATCGAGGAGGACCCTCACTGTCCTCTGTGTCACAGTGGAATGTCTGAAAGTGAGGTGAGCATTCTAATGCATTGATGAAGGGGATTTGTTTTAATAAATCTGATTTTTATAGGCATCCATCCTCAGAACGCATATGTTTTAGTATGCGCGATAGGAGTGACATATTCAACATTGAGGTCTATACCGGAATACGTATATATACATGTATCATGAACACAAGTATCAAAAGAAAGGGTATCAAATGAAAGGGCGAGTAGAATCTCAAACATTCTGAGTAAATTTTCTCAAATCGAACCCACCCAAGCTAATATACGTATCGACGTAAATTTGTAGAAAAAATTCAGATACTAAAAACTAGAAAATAATATTTTTTTTTTAAAAACCAAGCTTTAATGAACTTAAAAGCAAAAAATAATTTTTTCCGAGTCAGCAATATGTGACTATTAATTAAAGCTTGGGGCGTTCAGGCCGAAGATAACACATGCGCGACATGCAACGAGGACGAAGAATCAACAGAACACATTTTGTGTGACTGTAGCTGTGTAATCAGCACACTTCATCAACATTTAGTTATAGAGTATTTAGACAAATTCTACCTAGAGACAGAGGATATATCTTTTATTTATTGTTTGTTTATCTGGTATCATATAACATATACATATGTATGTATAAATGGAGGAAATCCCATTAGTGTGATAAGGTCCCACCTCTACCAACAATCTACAAACATTTTAAGAAAAATTGGACGCCCCAAGCTTTAATTTAGTCACTTATTGGTGACTCGAAAAAAAAATATTTTTTACTTTTTAGTTCATTAAAGCTTGTTTTTTTAAAAAAGAAATGTTATCTATATATTTTAAAACATAATTTTTGTATACGAGGTATGCGAAAATAACTCGTAAACCTCCATTTGTGGGAGCCAAATGCGTAAGTACCGTTGATTTTGTCGAGCGGTAAAAACACGCAAGTGTGAACAGCTGCATTGCCGCTAGATGACAGCGCGTTAGAAAACGCAAGTGTGTACCGGCACTTACGCGCTAACGATTGAAAAAAGCTATAAAATAAATAGCAAAGCTACAGAAGTACATTGGATGAAGAAATGGAAAACCATGCTTAATGAAGCAGTCAGTCATATTAAACACTAGCTTGGCCACGTTCGCCTTGCTTCGTCTGCTTACCACATTTATGGTATGTGAATGGAGTTTTTATTTATTTTACTAGCTGTTGCCTGCCCGGCGTTGCCCGTGCTTTAAATCAGTAGTAGATTGTAGTATAGTTGTTTGATTTTAAATAGTATGATAGAAAGGAAGTAGTAGGAAGCGATATTATTTAAATTAAGATTCTAAAGAATTCTGAAATCAATACATTATAATCTGAACTTAGTGGCTGTTCCCTATAGATGAAACGATTACATAAAAAATTAATGGAAATGTAGTATACCTGTGTACAAACACATCTACACACATATATACCTACATAATATGTATTTTATGGGCATCAAATAATGGTACTTTCTGGTTTCTTATATCTAAGAGTTGTACTTAATGTTCATAGTTAAAGTAACATTATGTAAACGCCGAAGATATTAGGCTTTGATGTAAGCAATAATCGTAGAGTAACTGGTAAGGTTTGTCTAAAATCACCAACTATTTACTGATTTTAAAACTCAGCAACGCCTACCTACCCCTACTACAATATACATATGTATTTGTGAATTGAAATAAAAGGTGAAACTCTATTCTAAGGTATCCACTGACTCAACGACTTAACCTTATGGTAACCAAATACCGCTGTAAAGTGACAAACAGAAAGAAAGTAAAACGAATCGTACATTTCCCCCATTCCGCCGGTCTACATCCGCGCGCTGATGAAGCAGAAATACAACTAACTAAAGTCGGTAGCAAATAGAGATGATCAAAAAATCGCAATCTGCTATTCATTCACTGCTAATGAAAATTCACATTCGCAACCTGCTAATGACTTATAAATAAACTGCTATTGCTGAAACTGCTATTTCATATAATAATTTTGTCTCTCTTCTATACATTACAGACACAGAGTCATAATTTCATTTTTCATACACTACATACAAAATGTGTGTTTGTCTCATACGAAAAACGAAGAGAAGAACAAAACTATAAAAATAAACTACCCTTTTTACACGTCATCTGCCGAACGTCTCATCCCATTTTCAACATGTGTCTGCGAAACAGGCGCCAAACCAATTCTCAAAGTTGCATATCGCAATCGCAGCTGGTTGAAAGCATTGTTGGTTGGTATATAGCAGTAACATGTAAGGTAGCAGTAGCATGATAGATAGCAGTAGCATGTAAGGTAGCAGTAGCATGTTAAATAGCAGTAGCATGTAAGCTAGCAGTAGCAGGTAAGGTAGCAGTAGCAGCACAAGTTATACTTGCTATTGAGTTGCGAATTCGATTTGCTATCGCCAACGGAGATTTTACTTGCTATTGCTGCTATCAAAATCGCAGTCGCAGCTGGTTGAAACTTGAAAGTATGTATGGTTGGTTGGGATTGGGAGCAGTAGCAGGTCCAGAGGTAGCAGCAGAGGTTATACATTATACTTGCAATCGCTGCTATTCCTATGCGAATGCGATTTTCTATCAGTAGAGTAATATCACTGAATGGGCCCAAAATTGCTATTTACTATTTTTTATACAAGTGGACGAAATATTCGGGAAATGTAAATTGTGTCGGTCGAAATGTTCGTACAGAACCAGTACAACGAATTTAAAGAAGCACATTGAAATAAAGCATTTTACTATATCTTTAGTTTCAGCAAAATCATCGGCGCCAGATATGCAAGTAAGATTTTTTTTATCAAAGGATATTATGTACATTCATACCAGTACATACATACATCTCGTCAGGGTGTGCAAGGTACGAGTCAAAAACATACTCAACCCATGCAAATATTTTTTAATGTTTTTCTCCGCAACGCCTCTCCGACAAAATTATACACATGCACATATGTAATATATAGTATTTACATCATAACTTTGGTATATGATTGATTCTGTTCGTTGAATGAGATGAAACCAAAAACAACCCTTGATTTCCTTGTGCCGATCTTCACTCGCACGACATAGACATTGACAAATTTGAACGTAAACTCGTGCGAAACTGAACTGTGCACATCATGTGTTGTATTCGTCCAATACACAAAAAGTTCACAGGCGTGTTTTGTTTGCAAGCCTATATATATTAAAAAAAGGTTTCAATGTAATTATAAATACAACAAAACCTTAGACTGGATAGATATCCATTTCACGTGGAAAACATGTTGCTGAAACATGTTTACAGGCTACAAATAAAACACGTCTATTGTATGCATCGTTTTGTTCAGTTTTACATATATGTATGCTAAGAAAAAAAAAGGGGAATTAATGGTTTATTTGAGCACAGACAAGAGAAACAGATTTCTCTTGTTTGTGATTTGAGGTAGATCGATCGAATTTGAAATTAAAATGAATTTTAATATTTTCACGAATGCATAATAGGACTTCATTGCGAATTCGCATTAGCAGTTTACATAAGCAGTTTATATTCACTGTGAATAAGAAATCGCATTAGCAGTTATAACTGCGAATGAAAATTCACAACTTAGCCCATCTCTAGTAGCAAATATCAGCAAAATCATCCCCCCTCTACACAATCCTACAAAGCATTAATATTAACACGAACAACCCTCTCTCAACAGAATGACGATCAATGGCAATGGTTTACCCATCATTCAATGCGCGTATGGGTAGAAAGAAAATAAGAAATAAGGGATAGCGATGGATTTGTGGCGAAGAGAAGAGCATAACATCTACAAAAACAACCCTCTCCCAACAGAGTGCTGATCAATGGCAATGATTTACCCATCATTCAATGCGCGTATGGGTAGAAAGAAAATAAAGAGTAAGCGATAGCGATGGATTTGTGGCGAAGAGAAGAGCATAACATCTACAAAAACAACCCTCTCCCAACAGAGTGACGATCAATGACAATGGTGTACCCAAAAATAATGACCAAATAATAAAAGCGGAAATTGGAATAACTCGAATTATGGAATCAAGGAATTGTATGTTTTGTTTAAAAAGTAGCCTAATCTCTAATCCAGGAAGTAGACTATCTATTCACGAAAGTTTCATTCAAGTCTGTTAAACCGTTAAGGTGTTATAGAGCAACAAACATCCAAACATCCAAACATCCAAACATCCAAACATCCAAACTTTCACATTTATATATTAGTAGGATAGGATAGGATAGGATTGTCCTTATTTATTGTAGTGCTTCCAATATTTTTTGTCGTGCTCTCAGGCGCATATACACTATTATACAAACATACACTATTATGTAAAACAACTTTTTTTTTCGAACTTACCTGAGAGCACGCTACCTACAACTGACCATGATAAAAAAAGCATTCTCCAGATCAACACTATATTAAGGCTCTGCGGCGATCCTGAGGTTTTGTCTGGGAAATGGGTTTTCACTTACTTCAGGCCATTTAGGATTGCACGTAAATGTTGAATATCGGGCAGTCAAATGTTCTGACATAAACCATAGCGTCTTGAGTGCGCTAACAGTAAGGCTTTTATACCTACTGACATTATTTTAACATTTTTCTCCCAAAACGACTCAACATGTGAAAAATGCCGAATGAAGTTCATCATTGCCTGATTTTTTTTTCATAATTCACAATTTATAATTAATTCTTATAATTTTATAGCATGCTCTCTTGTGACTTTTATTAAAATAGTATACATTTAAATTTACATATATGTAAAAAGAAAGAGCACGAGAAGCGTGCATTCGAGGATATTGAGAGATGCTACTCCAGGAACAATGTACGGAAGTTTTACCAGAAGGTAAAAAGAATGTGCCAGCAAAACAAATCCCGTACAGAAACCTGGAGAGACGCGGATGGAAACATCGTAGTAGAAACACAGTCGGTGCTGAGAATTTGGAAAGACTACTTCTGCAGACTGTACAATGGCGATGACGACCAAAATTCCGCTGTCAGGCAGAATGAACTATTCAACTTAGATGATGATAGCCAAAACTCCCATCCACCTGATCAAAACGAAGTGCGGATAGCAATATCCAAGCTTAAGTCCAACAAGGCTGCTGGACCTGACGGTTTACCCGCAGAGCTATTTAAAGCAGCTGGAGATGACTTGGTAGTGAGCATACACCAACTCATCTCTAAGATTTGGTCAGATGAAAGTATGCCAGATGAATGGAATCTCAGCATTGTTTGCCCGGTTCATAAGAAAGGAGACCCTCTCAACTGCTCCAATTACAGAGGCATCAGTCTCCTGAACATCGCCTACAAGATCCTATCTGCCATATTGTGTGAACGCTTGAAGCCTTTCGTCAACAACCTGATTGGCCCCTATCAGTGCGTCCACCATAGACCAAATTTTCACACTCAGGCAGATCCTGGAAAAAACCCAGAAGTCCAAATCGATACCCACCACCTGTTCATCGATTTCAAGGCCGCCTATGACAGCATCTGGAGGGATGAACTGTATAGAGCCATGTCTAGTTTTGACATCCCTGCCAAACTCATCCGTCTGTGCAGGATGACGATGGAGAAAGCTCGTTGCTCCATCAAGGTCGGTAATGACCTCACCGAGACCTTCGATGTCAAAAAAGGATTCAGACAAGGTGATGCGCTGTCATGCGACTTCTTCAACACCATACTTGAAAGAATTGTTCGAAACTCACAAGTCAACACACAAGCAACGATCTTTCAAAAGTCCGTTCAACTACTTGCATACGCCGACGATATTGACATCATTGGTAGAACACAGCGAGCTGTCACCGGTGCGTTCGCGAGTATAGAAATGGAAGCGGCCAAAATGGGTTTAGCGGTAAACGAGGGCAAAACTAAGTATATGCTGTCAACAAAAAGGGACAACCAACATCGACGAATTGGACAGAACGTCACAATAGACAGCTACAACTTTGAGGTAGTAAAGGACTTTGTCTACCTCGGCATTGCCATAACATCAAAAAATTACATCTCGTCGGAAATCAAACGAAGGATTACTCTTGCCAACCGCTGTTTCTTTGGGCTAAGAAGGCAAGTGAGCAGTAAAGTCCTTTCCCGATCGACTAAGGAGACTCTATATAAGACCCTTATCATCCCAGTCTTGCTATATGGAGCTGAAGCATGGACTTTATCGAAAGCGGATGAAGATCTCCTTGGTCGCTTTGAGAGAAAAATCCTTCGTAGGATATTCGGTCCCGTTTGCGTTGACGGGTTTTGGAGGAGAAGATTCAACGACGAACTATACGAGCTATACAGCGACATCAGCCTGGTCAAAAAACTGCACATTGGGCGTTTAAGATGGCTAGGACATGTAGAGCGCATGGACATCAGCGCTCCGGCTCGGAGAATATTCAACTCTAACCCGGAGGGTCAGCGCAGCAGAGAACGACCTCGCCTAAGGTGGCGCGACCAAGTAAAACAAGACCTCAACCAACTTGGAGTGCGCAACTGGAAGCGGTTAGCTAAGGACCGGGCTAACTGGAAGAGGTTGTTGGTTGAGGCCTTGGTCCACCCCGGACTGTAGCGCCACCTTAGTAAGTAAATTAAATAAACATATCATCTACCTACCTACAAAGCCGGCGACCCAATGACCCATATGGTGTAATTTTTCACATTTTTTTAATTTTTTTTAATTTTTTTTTTATTTTTAACACAACCACCAATACTAATGCAGCCTTCAGCTGTAGGTACAAGTAAAAGACGTCACTGTTATATTTCCAGCTGTAATAATAAATCTAGTTATGTGTGCGATATTTGTAAAATTCCATTACGTGGAAAATGTAATCATTCAAAAGCAATTATTTGTCATGATTGTAGTAAGAAATAAAAAACTTCTCGTTAATGGAACACGTTAATATGATTATATTTTAGTTTGATCTGTGATTGATTAGCACTTTTAAATGATTTACTATATCAAAATCTACATTTTTATTGTATGGGGTCAAATGACCCTTGCCGTCTTTCTTGGTAAGAAGATTTTCCCGTCTTTCTAGTGTTAAACGGGATTTTAGGAGGGAGTGCTTATTAAAAAAAAAAAAAAACAGGATTTTAAAAGACGATATTTGAAAAAGTTTTTGGTGGGATTCTTCGAAAACTGGATTTTTATTAAAACGGGATTCCGATACGCTCGCACTTTAAAGTATTTAAGAGTACTTAATGCTCGACAATTAGCTAAGATTTAAAGCACATGTGTACAACTCGATCAAAAAGGCGACGAAGAAAACAAGGAGGAATAATTATCAATATACAGACTCGACGCATGAAGGACAATCAATGGTATAAATTGATATCATCGCATAAGATATGCCACAGATTTATAACATAGCATGTGTAATCAAAGGGTAAAAAAACTATTCATTTGGTAAGTGACAAGCACAGTGGGACAATACTACAAAAGGTAGATGGACCTACAAATTGATTCCGGCATCCCGGACTCCACAGCGCACCTCTATTCGGATTGTCCGAACCGGGAGAGACATACTAAATACCCAGTACTTAAATGCTGGAATTGAGAACTAACATCGCTCCCTTAAGACGAAAGGTAGCAGTCAGACATTCAGAAATTTTCTTTCTTCAATGTTATAGGTAATGTTTTTTTTATAACGTCACACTGAACGACTGAAAGTTGGACTTGCGCAAGCATAATCTTTTTTATTTGATTTCTGAATACGACCCAATGTTGGGCATTAGATAATTTTTTTCAATTCACCAAAGCAGAATTTGACATGAAATGAAAAGGTTTAGCAAACTCTTTTTGGATGATTAATAAAGCAGACAGTTTTTTTCCCAACTGTACAGTGTACATTGTATGTATGTACATATATGCTGATATTTAAATCATAAAAAATCTTGTCCAAGGTTGGTATATTTAAGCCGCTCTCAACCGACAGTTCAATTGATGATTTTTGCAGCAAAAGCTCCTCGAGCAGCACATCTCTTTACTTTAATACACTATTTCCGGTGTTGAACGCGCTCGTTGGTATATGGTATAAATAATTATAATAATTCTAAAAGTGTATGCATGCATGTTACGTATAAATTTTTCTCCGCTCCAAAGGTTTCCCTTGTCACAAAAAAAGATGGCCTACATACATACAAACAGTGTATGCTCATTCCAGTCGAAACACGCTACTACTTGCCAACCATCCATGTGAAAAGGTTATTTTCATGCCTCAAGTGATGTAAGTAATGTGGTAGATTCAACGCACGGCAAAGCGCCCCGCACCAAAGGACGACACCACACTTTTGAGGCTCTTAATTCTGTACTACAAACATGGCGCGAAAAAAAAAAAAAACAAAAAAAAAAAAAGTTAACAGATATACACGTTAGGTGATGTTTCCTGCCGTTTCAAAAACTCAGACTAAAGAAATTTGCACATAACTGGATTATCCTTAAAATTGCAAAAACTTAAGAGCACCTCATAGACACACGAGGACGAGTGCGAGTGCGACTACATGAGTTTGTATGCAGTGTAAGTGGTGCGGTGTTTGTCGGCACAGTGGAGCTTGAGTTGATGTTTTCCTTGTGTGTGCAATTCTTTGTGAGCGGTGAAAATATTTTTGCTGAAAACCCTTCTACTCATCTAAGCAATTTGAAAACTTTAGGGGTTTTCCACAGTTTTGAACATTTCTCAGCCCACAAACACATTCTGCAGATGCCATATGAGTCAGGCGCTCCTTTCAACTCAAGTAAAGTGTTTGCTTAATCATAATGATTTTTATATGGTATCCAGCTTCAACCTTTGCATAGACAAGGGAGGCGAAATTACGTAACAAAGCCGTTGGATAGATTCATATATGCACATAAAGGCAGGAGAAGATTGCATGTTCGTCACATTCAGGATGCCGAAATGAAAAGTGGTTGAACTTTCTTCGAAGATGATACCCCGAACTGGCCGATTGCTGTTTGTACCGTATACACAATTTGTTTGGCGGTGACGGTTTGTGCTCTGCAATGCGCTTTAACTCTATTCAACTCATTCAGAAGGACATTGACTCTTGCTCGACTATTTTAGGTCATGCTTCTTATTGCCACTCATCAGTAACTGAGTTTGGACAGAGGGCATGATAATATTTTGCAATAGATTTTGATGACCACCAAATCATTATTTTAATGTATGTATGTGCATTATGTGGGTACTGATGCGGTTTTCATAGTAAGCTATTCGTTCGAGAGATGCAGTTCGGTTAGAAAACATTAAAAATTATAATATTGAACGAATGGAGCCAGCTCGACTGAATCTCGATTGGTGTTTAGTAATTGTTTAGGTATGGCTCTTGCTTTGGTCTCATTAATCATCGTTAAATTATTCTGCGTTTCTTGCTTCATGTCCAAGCAATTAAATCTCCATAGAAAGACAAAATTTAAAAAAGGACCTTACTATGTATTTATTTCTCTACCTATACCAGTGACATCGCATGGAATATTTTGCTGGATGTGCGATTCGTGAAAATGTTGAAATTCTTTTTAATGTCAAATTCGATCGTTTAACTCTAATAAACCATGACTTGCTATGTATTGTTTTTTCTTAGCATAAAAGAAATTTAATAAACAAAACGATGCATACAATGAACTTTTTGTGTACTGGACGAATACAGCACACGAAGTGCACACTTAAGTTTCGCACGAGCTCACGTTTAAAATTTTCAAAGTTTATATCGTGCGAATGAAGATCCACACAAGGAAATCAAGTGCGAAATTGGTCGATGAACCTATTGTGTGTAGCATGGGTTGTTTTTGGTTTGATCTCATTCAGCGAATAGAATCAATAATATAGGAAAATTATTACATAAATACTATGTATGTATGTGCTTGTATATAACACAGTGAACCACTTTTTTCGGGCCTTAAACTTGAGCATTGATCCTGAAAGCACTTACCAAAAATAGAAAATCTGTATCATTCATTTCGCCAGATTGGCTGCCTAACGTATTTTATAGCCTCATGAATATTTTGGCTCAAACCTTATTTTGAGCACTTTCTCATGGCTATATCTTTGTTAACCATAGGGATATTTTTTTGTCTTCATCAAATTAGGTATTGATTAGGAAAAAAAATATGCAAAACAAACTGACCCAAAAAAAACTGCATCAAGGGCCTCAAAATCGTAAAAATGTCAATTTTTTTACCATTCTTTCACATATTTCTACCATTTTTGGCCTATAACTAGTACGTATTTGCACTAACACCATCGATTGAAAAAAAAACAGCCCAATCCTTTTCTTACATTTAGTTTACAAACAAAAAAACGTATTTTCTTTTTAAAATGAATTGAAACATAATTGTTACAATATATTTGTGGACAATGTGGCGCATGTAACGTGACCAGATTTTCGTAACCTGAAAGCGGGACGCTACACCGTGATGAAGCAAAGAGGGGAAGAGTGGAGGGGCTTAGGGTGTGTGCATGGGCTGATATTGGAGTTGGGGTAAGAAAGGAAAAAGTAAAATAACAAGCTATATTTTTAAATTCCAGTTTACACTTTAATCAGAGTACTTCTCGTTTGAACAGATTTCTTTCAGCAATGTTTCCTTTCAAAAGTGTTTAAAATTGTTCACATGTTAAATCCGGGCTTACCACGATATCTCGAAAAAATTAATCTCGAAGAAAAAAATTTCGAAACCAAAAATCTTGAAAAAAAAAATCAAACAGCAAAAATCTAGAAAAAATCTCGAATTTACACAATACCCGTTTTAATTACTTTTGCAGTAAACTGAAGAGATTTTAAAAGTCTTAATATTAGCAAATTTTTTTTCCAGAAAGTCTTTGGAGATATTTGTATAATACTTTCTAGATTTTGGCCCATTCGAGATTTTTACTTTCGAGCTTTATCAAATGGATTTTCGAGATTTTTTTCGTTCGAGATTTGAGTCGTTCGGTCCACATCGTATTTGCAAATTAATATATTTTGCAGTGTTTCAATTTTTAAATTAGTTTTTTCCGATGTCTATACTTTGTTGATTTCTGAGAATATTCTCTCTACTGGCACGATATTATTCACTCCGGGTGTAAATTAAATTTAAATGAATGTCAAACCCGATCTTAAACCCGACAATTTAAACGTATGTTCATAATATTCACTCAAAAACGTTAACTAAACCCGATGGGTTAAAAATAGTTTAACACATTTTTAAACCGATTCTAATCCTACATATTGTCAAATTTGACATAAAATGACAAATGTCAGTTGAAATTAATTGAAAAACGAGAATTTCTTAAAAAAAAAGAAACAGAGTGTTTGTTCCTGTGTTTTCTGCATTTTATATAGAAAATGAAAGGTGGCGGTAAAGTAAACGAAAAAACGAAAACAGCAGTAGTGATTGCGAAAACACAGAGCACATAAACGGCCTATTTGAACGCAACGCATTAACGCAACTGGGGACGAATCAGGTACATTATATGTAAATGTACGTACGTTACGTGAGTGAAAACTGATACAACAGAAAGTCATAAGTCACAACTGAGAATATTGCATGCCGCATTGATGTCATCATGTGAGGCATTATTGCTACTCGTTCCAATGCATGTTATTGGATAATTATTTTTAATCATTTGTGGTGTGAACCAAAGCGGGCCATTTTGCTGTCCCCACTGAAGTCTGGGGGTCAGCGGGACACACACTCTAAGAGCGGGACGTCTGGTCACGTAACGCATACGTAATTTTTTTTCTTCTTTTTGCATTGTTCGCTTTCTCTGAAGGTTTTTCTTTCTCTGGGCATTTTTACGATTTTGAGGCCCTGGATGCAGTTTTTTTGAGTCAGTTTGTTTTGCACTTTTTTTCTCCTAATCAATACCAATAATTTGCTGAGGACAGAAAAAAAATCCCTACGGTTAACCAAGATATAGCTATGAGAAAGTGCTCAAAATAAGGTTTGAACCAAAATATTCATGAGGCTATAAAATACGTTTGGCAGCCAATCTGGCAAAACGAATGATGCAGAGTTTCTAGTTTTGGTAAGTACTTTCAGGATCAATGGCCCGAGACGATGACCTGAAAAATGGCACACTGTGTAATTGTGTTGGAAGTGTTTCGAAAAAACATTAAAAAAATATTCGTATGGGTTACCGACCCGTAGACTTACATTACATTGACCACTTTTCAGCTTTGAAACGTTATAAACCCTAGGTTCGGCATCTGGGCCTAATCAGGCCCATTTTGAGTTTGAACATTCGTATTTTATTTTTGGCAAAATAAATTGAACGGAAACTCCTTGAATTCTTGAGTCGGTGCTTGGTGAGCACAACGAAACCAAATCCGGGTCCCTTCGGGCCCAGATTGTAAAAGAAAAAAATGTTTACTGTGCCCCAGTTTTAGTGGGAAACATATGCGTAGTGAAGTGAAGTGAAGTAGGATTTTACATTCAATACACATACAACAATCCACTGCGCTTCACTTTCAATGACATCCGCAGCCGAAGTCCGGTGTCGATAAATGTTTATGTTCGATTGCGGGTTCGATTGCAAGATCGACTGTTTTTTTCATAGAAGTTGGAACGCTTTCGGTCTTATTTAGGTTTTGTTCGTAGAGTGAAGCTTATTTTAATAAACTCAGTGCAACAGACCAACAAATAACTTAATGCAACCGTAAAATATAATCACTATATTCATGACCTAAAAAAAATCTCCTTGTCATTATAACTTTATCAATTTTCCTGTAAGTTTATAGGTCCGTTCGCGTACGCACTAAATATGTGTTATCTGTCAATTTACGAATAGTGGGGGTGAAATTCTCTCAGAGACAGAAAAATTACGAAAAAGTAAACGAACGCATTAAGCACCAAAAAATTAAATGACAGATTTGACAGTTTTCATACATTCCACAAAGGAAATTTCTTGTGGTAAAATTCGTAGCATGAGGAAATTTCTAACTCCCTCGTGAGTACCTACTCTCTTTCACGAAAAACTACGAAATTTTTACGTACGCGAAGGAAACTGTTCTTCGTTATTTTTCGTAGATTTTCGTAGTTTTGGGAGCGTACGCGAACGGACCTTTTATTTTTAAAGGTTTTTAATATAAATTAAATCAAACGAGATTTAAAGATTTCATACTTTACCTACAAACTCACTTAATTTTGTAACATGTAAATATTTTAATGTGCTCATCGCAAAATGTCAAATCAAAAATATTAAGTCTCGATTTTAACAATTGTATCTAATAGATGTCATTAAGGATGCAAAAATGGAATTATGTGGATGAAAGCTCCACCGCCAACTGGCCGGCCCTAAGCACATAATTTGCCTCTTGCGGCAAAACCTGGGCCCATTGGTAATTTTGTAGAGAATCCCATTTCCCTTTTCAAGCAGTTCGTGACACCAAAGATGGTTGATATTATTTGCCGTGACACAAATCGAAAAGCAAGTCAGTGAGTGCACATTCGGAACGAAGCACATCCAACAGCGAATCAAAAGGTTTGGCGACCAACTAATAAAAATGAATTATATGCAATCCTTTGTTTGTTACTGTTTTCTGGCCTCTTCAACCAGAGTTTGAAAAAAAAAACTACGTGCCGTACCTTAGTGATCTGTTCAGTACACTCCGAGAACAGTACATTAAAGTTAGTGTACGGAGGAAGAACACATTCCCTACGATCTTTCATAATGTTTGCGTATGTGTACACAACCGGTATACTGTATACACTACGTAGTGAACACGATGAGTAAGAAAAGAACGCTACGATAGTGTTCTGTTCTTCGTACGCAAACACTATTTTTAATTTTAGTGGTTGCGTACGCGATCACATACACTAAACGTACGGTACGTAAAAAAAATCGATTGCCCATCGTAATGCATGTAGGCATGCTGGATATCAAAATGACGGGTTTCTTTTTCTTCGGAACATACGAACATATCGTTGCTTCGGCTCTAAAACTGAACAAAGTTGAATAGATTTCGAGGTCTTTCGATGGCTGCATCGCCATTGGGATATACGGTTCATTTTTCCGAACCGTCCTCAGCAATGTCAATCCATTGCTCTTGAGATTATTTAGCAGAGATAATAACGTGAAGACGTTCTCTGTGGTGACATTCCGGTCAAAAAATTGTTACAATTCACAAACTTGTTCCTTCGTCACTTATAGACAATGAAATGACCTTGACTCTCACTCTGTGATCGTTGATCACTACAAAAATTAAGGAGAGAAAAGCACTCAGACGTTATAATAATTAGTTATTTTCATTATGCACGCTTTGTACAAACATGATCGAATGATTTCAATGTAAACCGCATCGAAATATACAGCGGTACACCTATCAGTGTATAAATTTATATGAGTCGGTAAGGGCTAAAAATGTTTCTCTTAATTTAAATACATACTTTAAAACTACAAGTACTACTAAATAAGCACGTATTATGTAAGTGCAAAAATGTGCACTTACGGATAAGTGCACAGACCGGATAAGTGCACATAAAATGTATGCCCGGACTTTGTGCACTTATCCGTTCTCGACTGTATTTGTATTTTGTATTGTATTTGTGTTTTCATTAATTTTTTTAATGTAATATATACAATTATAATAAGAACAATTCAGAAGAGGCTTAAGATTAAAAAGTGCTCTTTATAAATACCAAAAATTAAAGAAAGAATTAATTAATTAATTAATTAGCTACTGGTTCTTCTGCCTTTTGCGTGTGTTGAAGGATCCAATGATGAGGAACATCACTTTAGGGAACGACAATTTTAAACGGATTATAAATGATGGCCCCTATTGTGAGTGTCGATCGACGATCTATAATCGACAACTAACGATCATCGATCGTCGGTTGCAGAATTCGGTATTGTCTATTGTGATTGTGATCGGTAGTTGTCGATTTTACAGTCGCTTGTAGTCGATCAGAAATTTCTGGTCGATGGTTTTTTTTTGTTTTGTGCGTATGAAATGATAGTAATTTTAATAAAAATGATATGTATACATAATTATTAATTCGAATCCAGTGCGAAGCAGGTTACAAAGAAAAAACAATTGCAGCTGATATTTAGGGAAACAAATCCTGATATCGCGAAGGGAGTTCGTGCAAAAACCGAAGCAAATAGGCGATGGAAAAAGATAATTAATAATTATTATTTATTTTATTCTCTTTACTTTGATACCACAATATGATAAAATAAACGGAAGAAAATTGCAATTTCAAGTAATTTTAATTTTTTTATTTTCAAAACTATGCATATGATTTCTACCGCTTTGTCGTTTGCAAAAAATGTCTTCTTCGTAATATGCTGTATGCACTTTTTCACCATTCGTCCATTCCTCCACAATCGTTAAATTCCAGTTTACACTTTAATCAGAGTACTTCTCGTTTGAACAGATTTCTTTCAGCAATGTTTCCTTTCAAAAGTGTTTAAAATTGTTCACATGTTAAATCCGGGCTTACCACGATATCTCGAAAAAATTAATCTCGAAGAAAAAAATTTCGAAACCAAAAATCTTGAAAAAAAAAATCAAACAGCAAAAATCTAGAAAAAATCTCGAATTTACACAATACCCGTTTTAATTACTTTTGCAGTAAACTGAAGAGATTTTAAAAGTCTTAATATTAGCAAATTTTTTTTCCAGAAAGTCTTTGGAGATATTTGTATAATACTTTCTAGATTTTGGCCCATTCGAGATTTTTACTTTCGAGCTTTATCAAATGGATTTTCGAGATTTTTTTCGTTCGAGATTTGAGTCGTTCGGTCCACATCGTATTTGCAAATTAATATATTTTGCAGTGTTTCAATTTTTAAATTAGTTTTTTCCGATGTCTATACTTTGTTGATTTCTGAGAATATTCTCTCTACTGGCACGATATTATTCACTCCGGGTGTAAATTAAATTTAAATGAATGTCAAACCCGATCTTAAACCCGACAATTTAAACGTATGTTCATAATATTCACTCAAAAACGTTAACTAAACCCGATGGGTTAAAAATAGTTTAACACATTTTTAAACCGATTCTAATCCTACATATTGTCAAATTTGACATAAAATGACAAATGTCAGTTGAAATTAATTGAAAAACGAGAATTTCTTAAAAAAAAAGAAACAGAGTGTTTGTTCCTGTGTTTTCTGCATTTTATATAGAAAATGAAAGGTGGCGGTAAAGTAAACGAAAAAACGAAAACAGCAGTAGTGATTGCGAAAACACAGAGCACATAAACGGCCTATTTGAACGCAACGCATTAACGCAACTGGGGACGAATCAGGTACATTATATGTAAATGTACGTACGTTACGTGAGTGAAAACTGATACAACAGAAAGTCATAAGTCACAACTGAGAATATTGCATGCCGCATTGATGTCATCATGTGAGGCATTATTGCTACTCGTTCCAATGCATGTTATTGGATAATTATTTTTAATCATTTGTGGTGTGAACCAAAGCGGGCCATTTTGCTGTCCCCACTGAAGTCTGGGGGTCAGCGGGACACACACTCTAAGAGCGGGACGTCTGGTCACGTAACGCATACGTAATTTTTTTTCTTCTTTTTGCATTGTTCGCTTTCTCTGAAGGTTTTTCTTTCTCTGGGCATTTTTACGATTTTAAGGCCCTGGATGCAGTTTTTTTGAGTCAGTTTGTTTTGCACTTTTTTTCTCCTAATCAATACCAATAATTTGCTGAGGACAGAAAAAAAATCCCTACGGTTAACCAAGATATAGCTATGAGAAAGTGCTCAAAATAAGGTTTGAACCAAAATATTCATGAGGCTATAAAATACGTTTGGCAGCCAATCTGGCAAAACGAATGATGCAGAGTTTCTAGTTTTGGTAAGTACTTTCAGGATCAATGGCCCGAGACGATGAACTGAAAAATGGCACACTGTGTAATTGTGTTGGAAGTGTTTCGAAAAAACATTAAAAAAATATTCGTATGGGTTACCGACCCGTAGACTTACATTACATTGACCACTTTTCAGCTTTGAAACGTTATAAACCCTAGGTTCGGCATCTGGGCCTAATCAGGCCCATTTTGAGTTTGAACATTCGTATTTTATTTTTGGCAAAATAAATTGAACGGAAACTCCTTGAATTCTTGAGTCGGTGCTTGGTGAGCACAACGAAACCAAATCCGGGTCCCTTCGGGCCCAGATTGTAAAAGAAAAAAATGTTTACTGTGCCCCAGTTTTAGTGGGAAACATATGCGTAGTGAAGTGAAGTGAAGTAGGATTTTACATTCAATACACATACAACAATCCACTGCGCTTCACTTTCAATGACATCCGCAGCCGAAGTCCGGTGTCGATAAATGTTTATGTTCGATTGCGGGTTCGATTGCAAGATCGACTGTTTTTTTCATAGAAGTTGGAACGCTTTCGGTCTTATTTAGGTTTTGTTCGTAGAGTGAAGCTTATTTTAATAAACTCAGTGCAACAGACCAACAAATAACTTAATGCAACCGTAAAATATAATCACTATATTCATGACCTAAAAAAAATCTCCTTGTCATTATAACTTTATCAATTTCCCTGTAAGTTTATAGGTCCGTTCGCGTACGCACTAAATATGTGTTATCTGTCAATTTACGAATAGTGGGGGTGAAATTCTCTCAGAGACAGAAAAATTACGAAAAAGTAAACGAACGCATTAAGCACCAAAAAATTAAATGACAGATTTGACAGTTTTCATACATTCCACAAAGGAAATTTCTTGTGGTAAAATTCGTAGCATGAGGAAATTTCTAACTCCCTCGTGAGTACCTACTCTCTTTCACGAAAAACTACGAAATTTTTACGTACGCGAAGGAAACTGTTCTTCGTTATTTTTCGTAGATTTTCGTAGTTTTGGGAGCGTACGCGAACGGACCTTTTATTTTTAAAGGTTTTTAATATAAATTAAATCAAACGAGATTTAAAGATTTCATACTTTACCTACAAACTCACTTAATTTTGTAACATGTAAATATTTTAATGTGCTCATCGCAAAATGTCAAATCAAAAATATTAAGTCTCGATTTTAACAATTGTATCTAATAGATGTCATTAAGGATGCAAAAATGGAATTATGTGGATGAAAGCTCCACCGCCAACTGGCCGGCCCTAAGCACATAATTTGCCTCTTGCGGCAAAACCTGGGCCCATTGGTAATTTTGTAGAGAATCCCATTTCCCTTTTCAAGCAGTTCGTGACACCAAAGATGGTTGATATTATTTGCCGTGACACAAACCGAAAAGCAAGTCAGTGAGTGCACATTCGGAACGAAGCACATCCAACAGCGAATCAAAAGGTTTGGCGACCAACTAATAAAAATGAATTATATGCAATCCTTTGTTTGTTACTGTTTTCTGGCCTCTTCAACCAGAGTTTGAAAAAAAAAACTACGTGCCGTACCTTAGTGATCTGTTCAGTACACTCCGAGAACAGTACATTAAAGTTAGTGTACGGAGGAAGAACACATTCCCTACGATCTTTCATAATGTTTGCGTATGTGTACACAACCGGTATACTGTATACACTACGTAGTGAACACGATGAGTAAGAAAAGAACGCTACGATAGTGTTCTGTTCTTCGTACGCAAACACTATTTTTAATTTTAGTGGTTGCGTACGCGATCACATACACTAAACGTACGGTACGTAAAAAAAAAATCTAGCATTCTAGTTTGGCCTTTCTTTACTGCCAGGCTTTTTAGCAACGCATTTTCTCGCAAATTTCTAAGAACTATGAGATCGTTTAGGTAAATTATTTTATTAGCGTCTGCCCACGCTATAGCCGTGTTAAAAACATCAACAGATTCTTTTCGTGTAACATTGGTGTTCGTTTCTTTGATAAACTCATTTTCGTCGTGAGACTTTTAAATGTTGTCTTCATTTTCAGTTTCTGGATTCTCATCGCTCCATGCCATTATTTCATCAAAAACGCAATCCACCTACACGAGAAACAATTTGAGCGACCGGCCTAATAGAGTATTCGCCGTTTAAACAAAAAATAAAACTCTAACCAAACCCAATGTCAACATTGAAGTATTATGTATGTTTATTACTAGGAAATACATTAAAATGTAAAACCGCAGTTGCAATGAAGTTGTTCACATAAAAGAGAAGTCAGTAGAAAAAAAAAGTTTATATAAGCTGGTGGTCACATAAGCCGGGGTTTTTATAATCGCGCGTATACTTTATGCAGCAGTGGCGTCTCCTCAAGGTGTGCAAGGTGTGAATTGCTCATCCCCTTATCGTATGTAACAAAAAAATACGTACCTTAAAATGACCTTACATTGACTGTGTCCCTAACATTGACCAAAAATCATAAAATCTTTTAAACTTTCTTTGTGACCAAATATTTAAATAATATTACCACTTATGTTATCCCTGGATATTTATATATGACAAAAAAAAAATCTGTGGATGTACAAATGTCTTAATTGAAAATAACCGCCAGTAACGAGTGGCTTGTTCAAACGCATATGTTTAAGTGTCGGTAAAATCATAAAGTTATTTATCTATGTTTCTATCTACTTTTCAAATAATGATAGCAAGTACGTTTAGATATTATATTGCTTTGGTTTGCTTTCATGACTTGAAAATAACGTAAATTGCATCTGGTCAATGTTACGGCTACCGAAGCCTAACATAACTACAGTCGAGAACGGATAAGCGGAAAACGGATAAGTGGAAAAATCGCATAAGTGCAACGACTTTAGAAGGCCCTAGCCTTTTTACACGATTTCTTTACAAATTTGTTCGTATAAGTGCAAAACGTATAAGTGCGAATTTCTCATAAGTGAATAATTTTTCAAATCCCCGAACAAAGTTTTCCATTGTTTTTTAAACGGATAAGTGCACATGCAATTTTTTAATCTTTGCAATTGCAATTCAGGACAAAAATATTAGGGAGCTTATAATTATCAGAAATTGATGATACAGCATCCAGGCCACTCAGAAGAGGTCGTCATTACTCGCCGAGAAGTTCTACCTTCTCTTGATACTGTAAAAAATTATTTGGATAGCAATTTAGTTTCGTTTAGTTCGTTAATTCAAACCTAAATTAACCCTTAACGACCCATAAGTGGTACCCGTGTACGTTTTGGACATTCAAACCTAAAAATTTTTTTTCCACTGTTCCGATTTTTTTTAGATTCCTAGAAAATCATTTTTACGCAATAAAAACTAAAAGTTGTTGAAAAAAGTGAAAAAAACCTAGGGCCGAAGTATAGAAACATTTTTTTTTTGTAATGTACGTTTATTATAATTTTATTTGAGATACTGATAGTACAATCCAATCATTTAACCGGAGCAGGCGTAATATGCAGGTCGTAAACAGTATTACAACAATTTTGGCAACGTGTCCGACACTTTCTCTTGATTCGGTCACCATTATCGCATTTCTTGCAAATGCCTGGCATCTTCAAACGACCGGTGCTATCTCGTTCTTCGATTGGTTGTGGAAGCGAAATAGAAGTGCATACCTGAGATTTTCGAGCGGAGTACGCTTCCCATGGCTGTTTTGGTAAATAGAATCGCGTTGTCAGCGAATCTAAGCTCCGAACTTTAATCGATGGCAATCATATGTCTCGAGCCAGTTATTTCACATTTTCTGGATCATGATCTCAAGAAGCAACATCAATTATAGTGTAGAATAACGCCAAAAGCCACCGATTAGTTCTACATTTAGTCATATAACTCCATTATGATCTACTCTACCGTTAGTCGAGTTATAATCGAATATGATTTGTGGTTTTATAGATGCAATTGTCGTATCGATTGTCCATCGTAATGCATGTAGGCATGCTGGATATCAAAATGACGGGTTTCTTTTTCTTCGGAACATACGAACATATCGTTGCTTCGGCTCTAAAACTGAACAAAGTTGAATAGATTTCGAGGTCTTTCGATGGCTGCATCGCCATTGGGATATACGGTTCATTTTTCCGAACCGTCCTCAGCAATGTCAATCCATTGCTCTTGAGATTATTTAGCAGAGATAATAACGTGAAGACGTTCTCTGTGGTGACATTCCGGTCAAAAAATTGTTACAATTCACAAACTTGTTCCTTCGTCACTTATAGACAATGAAATGACCTTGACTCTCACTCTGTGATCGTTGATCACTACAAAAATTAAGGAGAGAAAAGCACTCAGACGTTATAATAATTAGTTATTTTCATTATGCACGCTTTGTACAAACATGATCGAATGATTTCAATGTAAACCGCATCGAAATATACAGCGGTACACCTATCAGTGTATAAATTTATATGAGTCGGTAAGGGCTAAAAATGTTTCTCTTAATTTAAATACATACTTTAAAACTACAAGTACTACTAAATAAGCACGTATTATGTAAGTGCAAAAATGTGCACTTACGGATAAGTGCACAGACCGGATAAGTGCACATAAAATGTATGCCCGGACTTTGTGCACTTATCCGTTCTCGACTGTATTTGTATTTTGTATTGTATTTGTGTTTTCATTAATTTTTTTAATGTAATATATACAATTATAATAAGAACAATTCAGAAGAGGCTTAAGATTAAAAAGTGCTCTTTATAAATACCAAAAATTAAAGAAAGAATTAATTAATTAATTAATTAGCTACTGGTTCTTCTGCCTTTTGCGTGTGTTGAAGGATCCAATGATGAGGAACATCACTTTAGGGAACGACAATTTTAAACGGATTATAAATGATGGCCCCTATTGTGAGTGTCGATCGACGATCTATAATCGACAACTAACGATCATCGATCGTCGGTTGCAGAATTCGGTATTGTCTATTGTGATTGTGATCGGTAGTTGTCGATTTTACAGTCGCTTGTAGTCGATCAGAAATTTCTGGTCGATGGTTTTTTTTTGTTTTGTGCGTATGAAATGATAGTAATTTTAATAAAAATGATATGTATACATAATTATTAATTCGAATCCAGTGCGAAGCAGGTTACAAAGAAAAAACAATTGCAGCTGATATTTAGGGAAACAAATCCTGATATCGCGAAGGGAGTTCGTGCAAAAACCGAAGCAAATAGGCGATGGAAAAAGATAATTAATAATTATTATTTATTTTATTCTCTTTACTTTGATACCACAATATGATAAAATAAACGGAAGAAAATTGCAATTTCAAGTAATTTTAATTTTTTTATTTTCAAAACTATGCATATGATTTCTACCGCTTTGTCGTTTGCAAAAAATGTCTTCTTCGTAATATGCTGTATGCACTTTTTCACCATTCGTCCATTCCTCCACAATCGTTAAGCCACAACTTAATGCAACTCATTTATTTAAATAAATTACTTCTAATAGAATTGGAAACAAATAATTATGAAAATAATAGCCCAGTAGCCAAACAACTGTCAAAAGTATAATGTATTCACAATATTCACATTATTATTTTTTATTCACAATATTCACAATATTCACAATGACCTATTCTTCCGTCGATTGAGTTATACAATATCAAAACCAAAATTAATCGACGCAATCGACAATTGTCGTGACGGTCATTGATCGACACTCACAATAGGGGCCAATAACGAAGAATCGATATGATTTATTATAACATTAAATGAATGCGCACTATTGATTGGATCTACTAAAACTGCTCACTATTTGTTATCTTAGCTATAGAAAACATCATAAGCTCAAAAAGGGGTTGGGCCATTTGCAAATGTTAGGAATTAAGGTCAAATATTTTCGAAAGTATAAATGTCAGGATTAAAATTTGTATATGGTCTCAAAGCTTTCTCCATAAGCTTTCTGAATCAGCTTATTTCTTTTAAATCGCGCATATGTGTACTTTCAAAGTTATAGAATAACTCTTTATCGGTGTCATTGAAAGGGCAATGCACTTTGACGCGCTCTGCCGAGGTGTTATGCCCGGAAAAACAGCAAAATTTTGTTGACGAAATAATCATGAAAAAATTTCACTAGCTCTTAGACTACTAGGGAACGTATAATATGTCTAAATGTGGTGGAAACTACCAATACAGTCGACGTAAATAATGATTTTTAATGTTTACGAAATTAAATAATCTTTTTTATGAGAGTTGAAAGTAAATTGTTTTGTAAAAGATTTGATCTTTTTTTTGACGTAGAAGTAAGTCTTTCTCTTCGTGTCTAGTGCACACCTAACTTCGTTGAAAATATTCCAAATTATAAAAGCTAGCAAAAGCTAAGTTGAAGACAGGAGAAGTCCAAAGTTTCTTCTTGAAGCTTGAAGCGGTCTTAAATCATCGATCACGACGAGATGCACTATCATTCGCTATCGCTGCGCCTATCCAGAACTTTCTCGATATGCAGGGTGTCCCAGCTAAGAGATATCCCGTACACTCCTTTAACCCTATTACTGCCACACTGTGACTGTTTAAAACATGTTTTAACGCAAAATCAAATTAATGTATTTTATTATTAAATATTATTGTTTGAAATACCTTAATCGGATGTTGCGTTAAAACATGTTTTCCGTTATTTATGTATATTTAATCCGAATTGAATAGTGACCCACAGTCACAGCATGGCAGGAATAGGGTTAACTGGAGATTCCTGAAGTTCCGGAGAAAAATCGTATGGGAGTCTATTTCCACCCCCTTCCAAGTTTTAGCCCGTTGAAGTGGGGCACCTCCGATTTTGAGATATAATCTCCGCGTAAAGGATTATACCTCTTAACTGCGACACACTGTATGTAATACTATAATAATGAATAATGAGAAATATAATGAGTGCAACGCCGAAAAGACCTGGCTGTGCCTCAAGCACAGCTCCGCATTTTCTTTCCAAGAAATTTTTGAATACAACTTTACTTTTAAGGGTTCTCGTTAAAGTTAATCTTCTCTTTCTATATATAGCACAACTAATTAAAATCCAACCAGGATGCAATTTTTGAATCACATGTAGCAGAATACTTCTTTTTCCAATTTCACACTGCAATTACTCCATCACGAAGGATTTCTAACAGAGCCCCTTCCTATACAATGCAGTCCCCTGGATGTTACTGTCACCTAGCGCTCATAATTTCTCTTCTTGATCTGAGAATGAGAAAAAATTGCTGTGTAAGTTGCAGCGAATTGAAAATGAAAACGGATTAAGGGCTGCGCTACCCCCAAATTGCAATCCCGAAACACCTGAGTACCGTGATTGAATTTAATATCAGGTAAAATGAAAATTTCATCTTTTTTTTCACCTTTAACATCCATTAATTCTCATTCCTAACACAAGGATGAGATATAAGGATATTCTAAATACATTTTTCCCCAGCTCATCACCACCGCCGCCGATTGGTCGGTTAGCAGGTGGATAACACGCTGCAAATACATTTAATTCTCAATAAGCTTTTTTGGCTGTGTGTCATGTTTTTTGTGGTGAAGAGTGTATGTACGTGGCAGCTACTAAGGAAGCCCGGTGCTAAATTCAATAAAAAAAAATTCTATTTTTTCCTCTTCCTGCATTGAGTTTGACTAGAGTCGAGGGACGATTACAACTAAGTGGCGATGACGTGAACGACAACGACGGCGACGTTGTCGACGATGATGGTCCTAACCTAACTTTAACACAGACTACAAGCAAGGATGATGATGAATCACTTAAAATGGAGGAAAACCACATTAAGGATGGTCTAGTGGTTACGTGCTCAGTCGGCGCTTCGCCTGTCTTTTTTCCTGGAGCAAAGCATTTTCAATATTTCAATTTTCTATCACATCTTCCTACTCGTATATAAATACGTGTGTATGTTTAGGTACATGACATGACAGCACGTTTATCCTTTGCAATAATAATTTCCGGAGTTGCCCTATGTTGCGTTTTATTTTCGTAATAACCTTCATGGGAATTATACGTACGTATACGTTACTTTTACATTATTTTTCATCATTAAAACGTTAATTTCCAAACTCCCATTTACAGAGGTGAGGAATGTGGACAACCGGGTATGAGTTCAGCGTTAAAATCTAAATTGAGTTTTCTTTTTTGTTAAAATAAATGGAAGTACACACACGTGCAGTAACATACATACATACACACCTACGCCTAAGCAAACATGAAGCAGGCGATGGAGAAATAATGTAATTTAAAAACAAAAAAAGGTGTGACGAAGGCGATGAAAGCACTTCACTTTTCATTACACCATTTTCAACAAACCCACCCTACCACAAAAAAAAAAAAAGAAAAAAACAAAAAAACCATGGTCTGGTCCTGTGCAAATTTTGAAAAGGACTTTCGTACCTAAATACTTACACGCACATTGCTGGCATGAAATTCAAAAATTGTGCTCGAGTATCTTTTTCTCTGGCAGGTGGTGACGAAAAATGGTATCGATCATGTTATCAGGTGTCCCAGGAGGTGGTTAAATTAATTTCGGGTCGCACACATCGGATTATGCCTTGGTGGGTGTAATGAGTTTTCTTTTTCATAGGGTGAAAGTAATTAAAATTGTTTTTGGAAAAAAATGCTTTCAGAATGAGTGAGTTATTTATTTGTTCTTTTTAAATGGGTGAAGTACGAGTATTTTATTGTATAATATCGATTCATATAACAACGTACGAAGAATACAGGGATAACTCTTGAGCTTAACGGTAATTTAATATTTGCATGGGGAATTGTTAAGTAAATTTATTCTTGAATGGGAATATAATTTATTGATCGATAAGTTGAACAAATTTGTAGCTGCTTGCATACTCACAACCAAGACTCAACGGAATAAAGTCGATCCCTTACTTGCCGTATCGTTAATTGAATGTCCCACTGGCACCGATATAATTATTTATTGGAAAGAAAATTACAATGCAGTAAACCATTTCCGACACTTTGTTTAACCAGTTCAACCAACGCAATCATCGTTTTTGTAACTGTGGGCATGGGGGCTGGTGTCTGTTGGTTTCTTTAGCCAATTTTTGCTATAAAGGAAAACCTATTTAATATTTTGTTAATTGTTTGTTTGTTTTTTTTTTTTAAATAGAGAATACACTTTCCGGTTAGGTAAGTGTCTACGGAAAATTTCATTTAAATGGGAACAGCGGTTGGCTTGGCAGTATATTTTCGATGGTTCCGGGTTCTATTTCACTAATATCTGGTTATGCTTAAGTGCCTACATCGCATCGATTCAAAATAACGAGCATAATGGTAAGCCGTCAAATTGCAGCTCCGTTGACGGATAGCAATATCAACAACACGGCTGATTACACGATTAGTGCGCAAAAGATCGATAGTTGAACTGCTTGTATGGCACGTAGCGCCATTCTGCTGCGACGAGAGATCGCCCACGCCTACTTCATCAATTTCAGGCCCGTTTCGTGCCTCTGCAGTACTCTCCATTGATAGTTATCATGTTGCCATTTTCATCTGTATAAAAGGCCCATACTTTCAACAGCAAGATTCTCGTCTGAACGCAAAGGACGACGTTATCAATTAACATGCCAATCTCACAAAGACTTGGAAGCAATCATGTTTTGTGCTCTATTTTATTATTACCAACATTTATTATCTCACTTTGGAAATAATATTTCCCAACATTTTCGTAACCTACATTTATTTCGTACCATTGAGCGCAGAAAGCTGTCAGTGTGAAAATAGCATGTGATTTAAAGAGATATTAGCAATGGGCTACCCTTTACAAGGGTTCCTAGTACTCTACGGATCCCTAAAAAGAATTGTAACTTTAAAAGTTTAGACACAGGGCAAATCTTTTACATGAAATTAACATTCAAATTAGCTACCCATCTTGCATGTGAGGAGATTAAGATCTACTAAAAGTACTCTCTGTAAGCCCCCCTTACATTACTGTCAGTGTGCATACGTATAGAGCTTGCAGATCAACAGATACTGTTCTATATCCACTAATCACCATAATCCAAAGTGCACTGAACACCAAGAAGACTGCACTTTTCTAGACATTGAGGGAGCCTTTGATAATATTTTGCACGAAGCTGTTGGACGCTCCCTCAGTCGAAAAGGCATTGACTATTATAAGATGGGTACGCGAGCTACTGAGTACAAGATTGGCGAAAACTTGCACGACACTTCATACTATCAAAATAAACACAAATTAGGGTTGCCCGTATGGAAGAGTACTATCACCACTGCTCTGGAGTCTCATTGTCGACGAAATACTAGAAACACTGACCAACATCGGCAAAGACTGTCAAGCTTATTCTGATGACATAGTCTTAATATGGCCGGGCGAAGTCCGAGGAAACCGTATGTGATATACATATTACCTATGTATTACAAAAAGTACTTAGAGTGACATACGCATGGTGCACTAAAGCTAAACATAAACGCGGCCAGGGCAACTCTAGTACCATTCACAAGAAAGAAGAAGCTTCCAAACCTGAAGACTATTGCTCTCTCAGGAACTATCAACACTTCTATGCTAGAAGTCAAATACTTAGAAGTGTACATTGACAGAACACTCAACTGGAAGATGCACACAGAAGAAGTTACTGAGAAAGCGACTTGTGCACTCATGATATGTAAAAACATAGCCGGTCAGTCCTGGGGCGGACTGTCAACCTCAGATGAATGTATGTATATTGAAACCTGTGGGTCTTAAGCCCTTGCGTGGCATAGGGGAACACATAATAAAGGATGATTACATATTATTGGAGAAGGCAAACTGAACAGAAACTCCAGGACAGAAGAAAGGCGAATAAACTTTTGAAAAACAGCAATGTCCTCCAGATGTAAATCCAGACTCACTTAATATCCTGTTCACAAAGAGTCAATCGGGTCCATAAAGTGCTTACCAGTCTGATGTTTTCCCATGTAATAATAAAATCGATGGTTGTTTTTATTTTGAAATAATAGAGGAACAAGATACTCCACATCCTGACTGCATCCCTTACGGGTCATTGTAAACTCAAGGAACATCTCAGGAAGACTATCAGATGAAGACTTATGCAGATTTTGCAATGAGTTCAGTGAAACTCCAGAATACATACTGGTGGAATGTGGGGATTAACGCAAAACAGATTCAAGAGCTTGGGTAATACTAAATTATAGCAGAGGAACTACCACTCATGGCAGCCAATCTCCTACTGCGATTTCTTATGAAAATTGGTCTGGAAGAGGTTCTATGACGTATGGAATTCTCGTCTGGGCTAGGTATGAGCGAAGCTTTCTCTTATCGATTCCATAATGACAAGAGGGATGTCTAGGACTTGTAGGGGGCACAATAGATTCAAACCCTTCAATAATAATAGTAATACTAAAAATATGACGATGACTCAATTTCATTTTCAGTACTCCAGAAATATGGAACATTGAACCCAGAATAGGGCTAGTCTTTCTGGTCGCGGTGCAGAACATTGGGGCACATTACATTGCAAAAAGTAAAATTGTTTACCTAACTACCGCTACATGAAAAAACTCACAATTTAGTGTTCATTTCCCATCTAATTATAAACTCATATTGCCTTTGCGGTAAAATGCCTGGCATTTTACATAAGTATCTAGGGTCAACAAAAAAAACATGGCAATTTAATTGCAAACCATAAAAAAAGTTAGTTTGAAAACACAATTACCTGTCAGCCTTTTTCACGCCCGACCACATTGCCGCAGATACTGGTGGCATGAAACGTAAATTTCCAATGGGTGGCGAAGCATACGGTATCCCCCGATACGATTCCACCGGATCCAAATGCCGGCCCTCTAGTTGCACAATTACCCCCGATATGGCACCGTTTCGAGTGTGCACAATCCGGGACGATAATGTGGGGGGTAATTGTTGGTCATTACTAACTCGACTTCGTCCACTGTCGCCACTGTTACGACTGTTGCCACCACTACTGCTACCACTATAACTTATGCTGCTGCTGCTGCTGCTGCTACCACCACCTGAATCGTTACCGGAAATGTTGCTGTTGCTACCACTATGACTACTACCGCTATTGCCACCACCTGGACTATTGCTACTTAAACTATTTGAACCGGAACCAATGCCAGCGCTAAGACTGGCAGTTCCACTCATGACACTGCTGCTGCCACTACTGCTACCGCCACCAACGCATCTCACAATGTACGGTGAAGCAAGTAGATAAAAGTATACTACAACCATGACCATTATGGCGAATGGTTCGCCACGAAGGCCAATTCAATTTCGCTCCCTTCGCAAGGAGTCTGCTGCGGTTAGAGCTTCGTCCTTCGATGGCGTCGTCGCTGTTATCCTTCCTACGACACAGCAGCAAAAGTCGTCGCCGTTGATGCTGTTGCTGTTCTATTTGCCTCAGCGTCGTCGTCGTCGCACACGTTTCAGCCACTTTTGCCCTTCTCAATTCAGCAGTGGCGAACATTCATTACAAATTCATATGTATATGTGCGATTGTGTATGGTTTTCGATAGTAATGCGATGCAACTAAATCCGTTTAATCCGGCCCGTTTCGTTGGAATGGGATGTGATGGAGCTGCTGCTTAAGGAAAGAAGTTGAACAAGTACACAAACTAAACTCGTTATAGGACACATCCGATTACATGTATGCTATTTGTTTTTTGCGTTAAAACAAAAGGACCAACGTCAGCATACATACATGTGTGGGATGAACCCCACACATAGAAATTGAATCAGTTTTCGTAAAGGTGTGAGTCGATAGCCGCGTCGTGTCTTGTTCCACTTTTAGCTTAAATGTTGGCTTTGTCGTTGTCGTTACCACCTAACGACACAGCAATTTAAACACTTGAGAGAAATTTAAAAGGGTCCTCAGGACAATTGCCATGTTTGTCATTTTGCTTTTTTAGTGGTTTTTTTTGTCTTGGGTGGTTGAGTGGCCAACTACTTGCTTTATGCGCAGCGAATGGTGTGTTTAACCTGGAAAAATAAACAAAAGAAACGTTTATGAGTAAAAAAGAATTTGGATTTAGTGTTTTTTTTTTTTTATTTGAATTGTGAAAAAGTTATTCGGGGTTTGGAGAATCTATGCAGGTGTCACCTGTGGTTGGACACGAGAAGTTGGACATTGTACAAATAATAAAAAAAAACTAAAATATTTTCACCGCATTAAAGTAGAAACTTAGGTTTATTTTAATTGGAAAACATTCTTGTGGTAGGTATACCAGTATCTATGTGTGTATGTACATTCTGAAATTTAGTGGTAAACGTTAGTCCTGTGTAAACTTATACGCTAGGGTATTGAAGCGTTTTAATTAGATGTTTAATGGAAAATTAATTGTAAAGTTTCAACTGGCATACACACACATATTTGTATACACATTTGCATAATATAATGTTTGGTATGCTATGGACTAGTATTTGGAAAAAGTTTTTCTACATTGATTCACTATTTTATTGCCAATGAAACTATTTTTTAGTAATTACGTTTTAACCTTCGTTATTTTTTTTTTTGTCAAATTTTTTCAAAATGGAAATAAGTGCCGAATAGAGAATGAACATAATTTTTACATTTTTTGTACTTTTTTCACTTTTCTTTGAATGTTCAGTAGCGAGCCAAAAAATACAATCGGTCACATTAACAGCCTTTAACTTTGCTTATCTCTTTTTACGCTAAACAATCTGTTTCGCCTTTTGGGATATTAGTTCCCAGTGTGTAGACATTTGATTGATTGAAGCAGCAGTATTAAATTGCTCTTCTAATTGTGTTTGCAAAATTACATTAAGTAAGTAAATAAGAAATTTAGTGCGAGCAAAAAAAGTGCAAATCGCAATTATGACTACCAAAGAAAGCAAAAAAAAACTTTTTTTTGTTTAAATCAATTGGAGTATGCAATAATTAGAATCAACTAGGTATCGACTGGATGCAAAAAAAGCATTATCGCCGCTTTTAACAACGGAAGATTCACGCAGGGTGGTGCTATGGAGTTTGGTATTGCAAAATCAACAATCTTGCATATTTCATCCCGATATCGGGAGCAAGTGGATATCAATCCCAAAGTTGGAAGTGGGTGTCCTCGAAATCCAACTCCGATAAGATCGTGAGATCACAAATCAAGTAAAAGTCTATTCCCTGAAGACTACCATGAAAGTTACTGACTATGTCAATGAACATTCGGAGGTTAACGTAGAAATACATACATTTAAGCAACGATTGAGGGAGTGGGAACTGTATGCAAGACAACCAGCTAAAAAACCATACATCAGTTTCATCAATACAAAGAACCGGTTGGATTTTGCGAAGCGCCGCATGCATTGGATGAGGGAGCAATGGGCAAACGTTTTATTGAGCGATTAGAGCAAGTCCAACTTGTTCTCGTCAGATGTGTTAAAACTGTGAAGACTTCCGGGACAAAATTACAACCCCAGATATTAAGTTCCGACAGTTAAAAATGGCAGTCGATCAATAATGATGTTGGGAAAGCAATTTAAAATATTCATTAAATCAAATTTCTAATCAGGCTTTTTTTAAGGTTCAAAGAGTGGGTCATTTGTTTCAAGTAAGGGGTCGACTGTATGCTCAAATGTATCAAAAAATACTGAAAAACCATATGCTTGCACATTTGCGGTCGAATACGCCTGAAGACTCGTGATATTGAAAACATGATATTAACCCAAAACACACCAGTCGGTTGGTAAGAAGTCTATTGGAAGAGGAGAATGTTGGTGTTTTGGAGTAGCCAGCGCAATCTCCTGACATAAATCCTATAGTCCATCGAATTGCACTGAGTTGATGGAATGAATAAGGTCAGAATGGGACCAAATATCTCCGGACTTGTTGGCGTCCCTGGTTGACTCAATGCCTAACAGATTGCGTGCTGTTATGGCTAATAAAGGGTATGGAACAAAGCACTTAGCTACTTTACTTATTAACTCCAATATAACGTAAAAAACTTAATAAATTCGTTAATTTTGCATTTTTTTTGCTCGCCTTCAAACCCACATTTGTGAACATTTTTAATGTAATAATTCTCTTGCAATTAGATTTGACAGAAACCGGCTCAGCATTAGGAAAACAAAACAGTTCTATATGTTTGTGCAAAATTTCATAGTAAAATCTAACATGTAAAATAATAGAGTTATTCTCAAAAACAAGACCATGATACTATTTCCTTTGCATTTTTTTTTGCTCGGTACTGTATGTAACCCATTATAATAAAAAGCAACATTTCAAAGTTTTGTTTTGCTGCTTCAGTAATATGTAATGTGCTTTTAAGTCTTAAGCGCCTGACCAAAAGATCACATTTTCCTGTTTCAATAAGTTTTATAAGGATAGTCAGGGTAACAAGTTATAACTACCACCAAGAAGTTCAGTGCTACTGGTGATTGCCACATGATAGTACACTAGTGCTAGACGTTTTTTGGACTACATCCATATCTTGATAGAGATTATAGAATACGCGGTTGCCCTCCGCGCATACGGAGTTGACTCAATACTGGCTCTGCTTTTCTACTTGAAATCCAGCACTCAACTCTGTATAGCCGAACAAGTAGGATCAGTATTTTGTTGAGTATGCATTTTAGCTTCCAAGTTTGCAGCACAATTGTAATGCCAAACCGAAATAGTAACGGTTTTCTTTTTTGATGCCAACGGTTTTGTCCTTTGTTTCTTTGTTGAGGGATTGTTCTTATTTCCAATTCGATTGCCGTAAGAGCTTCCATGACCCCACGCTTGGAGTGACCCATGGCCATGATGTCAACGTTTTTCTGAATATCCAAGTAGCAAGACAAATATGTTGAACAAAGTAACTTCCGTGTAAACACCTGCTCTGTATATTATTCATTCTAGCTCGAGATTGAAGAAATAACATGATAGCGCATTTTGAAATCTGGTATAAATAATAAAGCGGAGCTGTTTCAAAACTGCGTGTTTTTGAGCATCAATTTTGGAAACTCAAATACGAATATGGTGAGCCTTCAACTGAAATTCGTCGATCTTTTCCATTTACTCTATCGTTGATCTGCGTTACAGGAAGTCTTGGAACGTCCACACAAATACTAGATTAAAGTTATTTTATTCGCACTTACTAATAATTTTCTTCATATTTTGAAAGAACAAGAAAAGGCATCAATCATATGTATATAGGTACATATGGTTCAATTTGTTGGTTTCAATTGACTGCGAACACGTGCACCGAAGATTGCCTATTTTAGATTTGAAGATTTTTTCAATCTCAGCTCGACGAAATAGAATCTTTATCGCAACTGATAAGAAAGTCATGCAGAATACAAAAATGCCTACTTAACGCAAAATGTTCTAAATCACTGCATGACCTCGAAAAAATATGTACAAATGTTCTAAATCACTGCATGACCTCGAAAACCACTAAGATTCTCGATAAACTCTACCAACAGCTCGCCATATAAAAAAGAAAATATAATCAATACTCAAGTAGGCATTTCTCTACAACTACATGTGAGTTCATAAGTAAATTTCTCTTAATTATTCCATTTTTCTTGCTCTAGATGAGAAAAAAGCCAAAAAATAACTCTACTGCCTGATCCGCAATTCAAATAAAGAATTTGTTCGTCAGACTTTCCTCACCCACCAGCATTCAATCCAAATGACCAAACTTCTTCAAGTTTTATCCTTGGGATACAAGCACCGTCAATGACATACTCGTACTCTTGCCACCCTCAACAGAGGGGCGGTTATTCAATGATAAACAAAATCCCGACAGAAAAGTATCCAATCATTGAAAATATATGTACGTACATATGTGTGTGCGTTTAGCTCTTCAAAAACGGCAGCCACAAAACTATTTGTACAACAATTCTGGCAGCTAATCGGTGATACAGAGAATTACCGTGCAGCACATCCTTTAATGGAATTTCTCAATGGAGACACAATGTCTTTATGACACTTTTGGTTGCGCAATTAAGGAGTGATGGTGCTCCTTGTGAAGCTTCCTTCAATTTTTTTTTATAAAATAAACCCAAATTTGTTGCCTTACCCACATCCATATACAAAAACATACACATGTATGTAGGTACTACTAATCTCATGTAGGTAATACACTTTGCAGCCTGTCGCCCAATGTCCACCATCGAAAGTAATCGCTGGGAAGAGAGTTTCGTCCTTTCATATCCTACTTCCATGGCTCCAACCTTGTAAGGTGGAAAGAGCTAATAAATGGGTACAAATTGCGTATTCCGTAGGAAGATTAATGTTTGTCCATCAATGGCCCTCTCGTTTGATTTCTTTTGGTTTTTATACGTGTGTACGTACGATGATTGGGTAAGGGAAATCGATGAGATGACGAAATTTAATTGAAGTTACTTTCTCTTTATTTTTTTGAAACGATATTTTTATTTTTATTTTTACGATTCGGGAATAATAATTTCGTTTTGGATTTTATTCAATCTGTGTACGAAGGAAGCGCGATAAGTGCTAGAGATTTCTCTAGAGAACATCACAAGGGCGAATTAGTGGAACCTACAAAGCTACAATATTCTATAGGAAGGGGCCTGCCTGAGATTGAAATCGTAAAATATTAAATTATTTTGGCGATGTACACGTTCGGTAGGTTGGTGGGGAATTATTTCTGATTGTAGATTTCAGAGGCCATTAGTGGATTGTACATTTTATTATTTGAAGATAATCTTATGGGACTCTAAGGAAGGCAAGATTTCTTAAATCCAGAGAGAGTGAGACAGGATAAAACGGTCCCATTAATTGGACATTTCGGGTAATTTTAGTTTTTATTTTTCCTTTTCGTTTCAGTTAATTAAGGTCTGTTGCCTATTTTTTGGGTTGTAAGTGCAGAGTTATGATTTAAGAGAATATTTTATGTAAAGTATAGAGAAGCGAAATTTAATAATTCTCGTTTTAAGATACGGAAATTATTCGGACCAAGTTAACATTAAAGTCCAATTCACAATGTCGCGTTCGCGTGGTCTCGCGTTAACAGATATAGTAGAAGCAATGCAAACATATGGGGTGCTCTTAAATGTGACCTCAGACGTTATATCGTAGATATCGTAAGCGCCTGGGCAAGGCCGAGTAGAGCTACTTTCTACTAGGGCGTGCGTTGTGACAGCTCACACCTGTGTTGACATTATACTATTCGGCCTGTTCGATTAAAGCTACATCACTATTGTTCACGTTCGGATTTGGTGACAAATACAAATACTGGTTAACTTTTAACAATTTAATTCTTTATTAATTGGAAGGATACAAAAATGAAGGTGACGTCACCGTCACGGTTGAAAAGGAAGTGCCTGACGATGGAGATTGGCTGCCTAACGTATTTTATAGCCTCATGAATATTTTGGCTCAAACCTTATTTTGAGCACTTTTTGGTTTTTTCTGTCTTTAGCAAAGTTTTGGGTATTGATAAGGAGAAAAAAATTGCAAAACAAACTGACCCAAGAAAACTGCATCCAGGGCCGCAAAATCGTAAAAATGGCCTAGGCTAAATTAGTGTATCCTAAATGTGTTAGGCCAAACTAGTTTTGAATTATTATTCAAGTAATCTATTGGGTAAAATTAAAAGGCAATCAATTATATGAGCAATTTTTATTCAAATAATGTCTACTTAATTATAAAAAATATTATTGAGGGAAATTTTCGATTTTTTTCAATAAAGGAGAACTAGTACAATGAATTAAAGGCAGCTATCAGTTTATTTGTTTGTAACTATTGTATTTCACCATAAAATAATCTGCATTCACTATTTCGCTTTATTTTATTGGGCAAAATATTATTTTGTATTTTTTAAACTAGTTTGGCCTAGGCATCAACCTGTTGATATCTTTAATGAAATACGTTTCTTCCCTTATAATAGAAATAACAATCTTCTAGTTCTTCCTCGTTTTTATTATCTAATATCTGAGCGTCAGTTTTTTTATCAACTCAATTCGGCCTTGGAACTGTTTGCCTCGGTACATACATAAGAAGAATAAATAGCATAGTCCAAATGAAGTAGGAACTTACTCTTTTTCAAAAAATAATAAAAAAAATTCCACACCATTTATAAATTCAAACTTTAAATTAAATAAAATGTTAGTATTTTACTTTTATAAACTTGAGATTGTAGTTCTCAAATATAATATGAATTAACTTTCACTGTTTTATAAGATACTAGCTGACCCGTGCTCACTTTGCTTCGCCCCCTGCAACTGTTAAGGCAAATCGAATTATATTGGAGATGAGTGGCGAAGAGCATAATTTCTCTCAACAGACTCATGATCAATGACAATGGTTGACCGATGAAAATTGGATTTATAGAATTAATGAATTTTATTTTTCCGAATTCACCCACTTGGAGATGGAATTATTGGAATTTACTGCTCAAATTTCAGCCCTTTAGGTCCAGCGGTTTGGTCTATGCGTTGTCCGTTAGTCACATTGTTTTATATGTAAGGAATGTAAGGGTTATGGATTTTTCCGAATTCACATACTAAGAGATGGAACTTCAAAAAATCCTCCCTTAGCGGGCGGTTATGTCATTATGTCCAAAATTCGGCCCCTTAGCTGTTTGGTATGTACGTTGTCCATTAGTCACACTGTTTTATATGTAAGGATTAAGAATTTTTCCGAATTAACCCACTTAGAGATGGAATTTCCAAAAATCCTCTCTGAATGTCCAAATTTCAGCCCGCTAGGTCCAGCGGTTTAGTCTGTGTGTGTGATCTGTCAGTCGGTCAGTGAACTGTTTTATATATAGAGATTGTATCTTCTAAGTTTTCCAAAATAACAATAAATAAAAAATAAATAAATTGTGGTCGTAGATATAAAAATGTTGTAAAATTTTTATTATTTTATTTAAGCCATCTGCTCTTTAGTGTTTGTGTAATTGAAGTATGAAATATCCTTACTATAATAAAAATGTAACTTTTTTTCGGCTGCAAAAACTTTGTTCTCTTTTGTCATAAGAACTACTGCACGAAATTGAATCCGGTTTTCACAATTGGACTGCAAAATGTCAGGAATACAGGCTTAGGATATTTTTTTTCGTTATCTGCTATCCAGAAGCGGAGATCTAAGCTGATATCTGGGCAGAGAGTATTTTAACGAATACCTTATAGCTCCTAGCTTTAGAATGCCTTGGCCGATGGGAATGGAATTACTTTTATTATAATGTTCAATTTTATACAAACATTTTAAGATATAAACCATCTTGGTACGTTATACAGAAGTTGAACAATAAGCATTAAATTAAAATTAACGATCAATTAAAAATGACATACAATTCAAGAAAAGCTTAGATCTTTGGATTTTACCAACAACCAGTGGAGATAATTTCGTGTGTGCGCCAAAGCCGGTTTTTTTTTCTATACCTGCTGTGTTTTTTTTTATTTTGAACTGGCGATGAATTGAGGATATCTATACTGTTTGAACGCGCATCACGCAGAAACTAAATAACGAATTTTAATGAAACTTGGCATAGTGATTGCTTATGTTCTTGGTCAACATTTTTTATACTTTTTATCCCCGAAAATGACACGGTTTTTACAAAACGTTGAAAAAAACTGCATATCTGTAAGGAAAATTATAATTATTCAGCCCTAGCTCAATAGTAGCTTATCGGATTGAAAAACAAATACATAGGTGCATTAAGTAAATTCTCCACTGATTCATTTGAGGTATGAATCATCCTTCGGCATTATCCTGGGGCTGAGCTATGCTCAAAATAGTTCATGAAATGTTCGCCAACAATTTTCCATCAGTGGAGACCGTAGCCAACAGCCGTGCAGCTGTGGGTGACGTCATAGTGTGTGAATGCGCGCTCAATACATCTAATATAATAAGTATGTACCTATATATATGTATGTATGTATATGTATATTAAAAGTAATGTTTGTGTGTTCCTTTTTTATTTGTTCGCGCATCGTTCATCCGATCGCGGTAAAACTTTGGGGAATGATAAAAAAAAAACATTGTTGATGTGCGCACGCCGCGGAAGATTCCTTCTACATTGGAGGAAGATTTCTACTTCATTGCAATACAATTTTTTTTATTTTTTTCCAAAAGCAAACGCATTAATCATGATCTCGAATCTGCACACAGTGGAGACAATACAGGCGAATTCCTCTACATTATGTCGAATTTTCACGGGCGATCAAAATTAGTGCAAGTTAGAGGGATTCTTGAGAAAATCGAGCTAGAACGATTAATCCTTTTTTTTTTTAAAACCCATTTATTCATAGTGGATGTTAACAAGAAACCGGTCTATTAGAGTTTCCGATTTCCTGGTATGTTAAAAAGTTAAAGAACATTTTGTTAACACTTCAGCTTCGAAAAATGTTTGGACCTACCAAAAAAGCATTTAAATACGAGGAAATAGGTCAAGTTTTGAAAAACAGAAAAACATGGCAGGCGGGCGAAGCAAGGCGAGAACGGGTCAGCTAGTTACAGAATAAGTTTGTTAGTTTCAAAGATAACAATTGTTAGATAAAGTATTAACTAAATTTTACCAAACCAGAAGGACGGTCATTTAGTGTTGCAAGAAATATTTTGAAGAAACTAGTTAACGAGCATGAAAATCCCGGACTTTCCCGGACAAAATTGATCCAAAAAAGAGTACAAAACTAGGACCAAAACGCAAAAGAAAAAAATGCTTTTATGGAGAGCACCATTAACTGTTATTGCCTGACCAGCCGCATTTTCAAAGAAGATTGGTCCAAAAATCCGCACCAAACAGTTATTTCTCAACAACACGTTATTTCTCAACAATCATTCGTGGATTTTCTGAACTACAAATTCGACATTTTTGACGATTATCAAAGTCATCAAGATGAAAATTAACCTCATCGTTAAAGATGATATTGTTCGAAAAATCAGCATCCCATTGTTGTTGTTCCATAAACTATTCAACGAACTCTCTGTGCGCAGTGCTCGGTCAGTAGGCACTTTGTATGCATGAAGATGCAAATCGCTGTAGAGAGTTTCTCGAAATGTTCAATTTTAAGTCACAGTGCCGAATTGATGTTCCTGGACTCTCAGCAACGGTCTCAGAAACTGCTTCGATGGTTTGAATTGAACGACTTGTTGAAGAGAATATTTGGATTAATGTCTGATAAAGTTCAATCACTGTTTCAATCTTATTTTGAATCATATTTTTAAAATATTGCTCAACAATGAAGAGGCGCTGTTCTTTCATGTAGCTCTCCAATAACTCTGTCAGCTGTCATGCTGTCTTTTTTTCGTTTAGCGCATAAATAACGAAAATTCAAATCTTGCGTGAATTTTGGGACACACATACATTACTTAATATTTTTTTTCTGTTGGTAATAAATTTTAAATATGAGCCAAATATTTTAATTTATGAATAATGGAAAGCCCGGACAATTTAGAAAAACTATCCTGGACAGACAGATGACAACGCTACGGTAATTGCAAATTATAAACCTTATTGAATTATGCGAGTATAGTTGACTTTATCCTATCTTGCATGGAACAAAGCAGCCGATTTTTTTAACAATACATCGATTTAAATCGCCGTTGGGCTCCCTTAACACAAATTTGGTTGTTATATATTGCCTTAGGTGACGCTGACCTATTTATACCCTCAAACATTAGTTCTGTTCAGTTTCCCCAAATACCCCTAAGCTTAAATCATCCCATTCTTTATCTACCATTAATAAGAGAATTATTATTAAACAAAGAGCACCGTATACTTTTCCCTTTTAGTAAAATTTAATTTCCGCAAAAAATTTCGTATGCGGAAAAGCGGGTAGCGAGCGAGCCAATTGGACTTTTTCATCCTCACCTAAAATTATGCGCGGCCCTTGCGAAATGGAACATATTTACTCTTCGTGATTACCCCGGTAAGCTTTGTTGGCTTCACTCCTTCGTGACTTTAGTTCCGGCCAACAAAAAAAAGGAATAAACAAAAAAGCGACCGGAAACTGAACGAAGCAAATATAATTTCTTGAGCTTAAACACGAGCAGAAATATTTTTTTTTTAAATTATAAACGAACTTTAGTGAAAGAGTCAAGTATAAAAATAAAAAAAAAAATAATAAAAGAAAAGAAAATAATTACACTAAAGTTAAAATTACTTTCAAATTGCCAGCAGAATGGGCTCTTTATTCCACAGTTCTTCAAGCTGACACGGAAAACATGAACAAAAATAATAACAACCTAACTTACCCGCACCCGTCAGGAAATCGTACTGTATACAGTTTTTTCTTCAGCTTTTTGTTCTCTCAGAGAACATCGTTCGTGTACTTAATAGGATGTTTCCATTACACAAACGAAGAAAAATAACAAAACAAAAAAAACACATACAAAAACAACCTAAGAAAAACCAACAAAATTTGTAGGTACATACTACAAACTACATTGCACTATTAATACCATATTAAGGATTATAGTCATCAACGGCAGTCACGAGAACAAAGGACGGGCACGTGCTCTTTGCTGTGTTCCACGGTAGAATTCATGATCCTTTTACTTCGTTATTATTGTGGATTTCAGGGATTGCACTTCTATAAAGAAATAAAAACTAATACCGCAGTAATTGAGGATTTGGATGGATGCCGTATTTTTGCCATAACTTTGTTCGTCATTATAATTTTTTTTATTGCAATGCGCATTCTAAATTAGGTGAGAATGAACATTTTCAGGATTCATACATATGTAGAAATGTGTAAGTAACTGAAACTCATACTTGACAGGAAGCTTAACTGGAAGCTGAACATAAAAGAAAGAGTGAAAAAGGCATCAGTTGCCTTTTATACCTGCAGCAGGTTCTTCGGGGAAAACTGGGGATCCAGACCACGAATAACACTGTGGATGTATTCTGCGATAGTTAGACCAATACCAACATACGGAGGACTGGTTTGGTGGCATGCTGCCGTCAAAACTAGCAACCTAAAGATTATGACCAAAATACAGAGAATAGCATGCACTGGTACAACCAGCGCGATGAGAACAACGCCAACCGCGGGATTGGAAACAATTCTCAACCTCCTGCCTCTAGATCTCCACATGCAGGAAGTGGCAGCAAAGAGCGCTCTCAGAATAAGCCAGTCAAAACACTGGAGACAGAATGCATAGGGACACACCAAGATACTTAGCAACTACCTCAATGGTAACGTCAACTCAGACTACACTGTCCCATACTTAGATTTCGATAAACCCTTCTCGTGGGCCTTCCCAAGTAGAGAACAATGGGAAAACAACGAAGTATCAAATAAGCAAAATCCATCTACACTGATGGGTCAAACATGGAAATAGGTATAGGAGCGGGTTGCTTCTCGGAAGATCTAAGAATCAACAGCTCCACACGACTCCCAGACCACAGCAGCGTTTTCAAAGCTGAGGTTCTAGCAGTGACAAAGGCTGCCCAATTGGTGTCAATGATGACAATATCCCGAGAGGATATCACAATTTACATTGACAGCCAGGCGGCCATAAAAACATTAGCTGCTACGCAAATAACATCTAAGCTTGTGAAATGTTGCCGCGAAGAGCTTAAGGTTCTTGGCACGCAGCACAACGTAAAACTCTGCTGGGTCCCTGGCCACAGCGGGATACCAGGCAATGAAGCCGCGGATGAATTGGCCAGAAAGGGCCCAGCCCTGGATATAGAGCAGGCAGACTACATGGTTAAGCCTCCACTCTGCAACCTCAAGGCCAAAATCGAACAAAAAACACTATCTGAAGCTAATAACAGGTGGAAATCACTAACTAAGTACCTGTGAAATATCAAGAAGGATGTGGCCTGAGTACGATAAAAGCAAAACCAAAAATCCCTGTCAATACTGATAGGAGTGTTAACTGGCCACAACATGCTAAGATATCACACGAAAAAATTACGACTCAACGATGATGACTTATGCAGAGGATGCGGTAACGAAGAGGTTCATTAGGACACAACCCATTTCCTCTGTCACTGCCCTAACCTCTGCCAACTAAGAAATAGAACCCTAGGAAAATTTTTCTTCGAACACATCGACGAGCTATCTGACCGTTCACCGTCAGGTCTGCTCAAGTTTGCCAGGAGATCCGGATGGTTGGAATCAAGCTACTGATATCACGGGTGGGAAAACACAATGGGTATCACAATGGGTTCACATGAACCTAAGTGTGATGAGGATCTAACTATCCTCATCAGCCCGCTTACCTAACCTAACCTAACTGATAACTACGTAAGTAAGCCATTGACTTCTAGGTGTATTGAGAGAGAGGTATTTTTGTAAGTAGCAGAGAAGGTAGAATTTGCGACTTCGCTGGGTATCCTGAAATTTACGTAAAATATCCTTTGAGTGCGTGTGTAATTGTTGCCTAACTGCCCGAACACAATGGAAATTGCAGGACGTTCGAAAGTTGAAGCTGGCTCCACTTGTGCTTCAGCATATACATCTGCAACTTCGCATTGTGGTCGCACTATAGAGTTTACTTGTATTTTAACTTTGACAGCGCTGCATACTTCAGCTGCAGCTTCACCAATGTGTTCGACAAGTAAGAAATGAGTTCTTTAGGTGGCGCTACAGTTCGGAGTAAGCCAGAGCCTTCTTCTTGCAACCATTTGTGTGTGCGTGTTATATTTTTGCACGAATGCAAGGGACCTACAGTTTTCTGCCGACTCCGAACGGTGAGTTGAGAAGTTCCTCATGACAATCGATACTCTTTGAATTCTTGTCAGACATTCGAAGGAGGTGGCACCGTAAAAAAAACTTGTGTTTGCTGGGATTGAACCCGAGCAGCATTGCGTATAAGTCCACTTACTACTTATCACTACACCACGATGCACATAGAAATTAGTTGCTCTATTTATATATTTCAAATACAAGGTAGGTACAAGGTACGCAAAATTACCAATATAATATGCTTTCCGCACACATATTGGCTAGTACTGTGCGACATCTCTCAACATTTATTGTTTACAGAGCCCGTTCCGTTGGTTGGCCTGAACCTATTTATTAGGCACCGCAGTGTCCTTATTTTGTTACGTTTTTTTGCGGGGTGCATACACTACCTCTTAAGGTGTTTTGTAAGCAAATATGAAAGGGGTATAATGTGAGGTTCACAGAAGGCAAAGCACTGTATTGCCCTTGTTCAAATAACTCCTTAATGTAGCGATATTTATTAGACAACTGTTATTTGTCTTTGCTGTCTGCATTCATTGTCGCCTGCTTTAAATATCTAGATACAATTCATTTAAAAAAATAATATTTCTATTTCATTTTGCTGATAACTCAAATGACAAAAAACAGACCATGCCACCAAATAACTGATTGTAAGCAATAATTTTACTGTGTCTTTCCCAGCAGTATAACTCTGGGAACTCCTACATATAATTCAACAGAGACGACGCTCAGAAACTAGTCGGCTACCGTTCAGTTCATTACCTTGCCACGGTTCTCTCGACTTAACCTATAAGGGCACATATGACCGAGCATATTCTAACCTGAAATATTAAAGACTACACAGCCTGCACTGCAGTGTGCAGACATTGTTACTGATTTCTGTATATGTATAACTACATGCTACACCACTAAAGTGTGCAATACTCGTAAATACTTGATACCAAGAATAAGAATCCCTCCACAAAGGTGTCCAAATACATGTAATATGATTCTCCTTCAAACACACGATTACTCGTAAAAGTGGGAATGGATATGATATGAGAACATGTACAACTTGGCAAATTGCACATTTCCCCACTATCCATAGAAACATACACATATCAATGAACAAAGGACATAAGAATATAAATGGCAAAAGCTGATTGTACCGACTTTTTCCGTCTAAGCAGAGGAGTTTCTTTTCTAACTTTTCCACTTTCGACTTTGGGAAGTTCCAAGTTTTCGAGTTATCTTCTCGTCCTACAATTTGCAGATGAAATAACATATCCCTTTCGAATTTGTACCATTGTTAGCCATCTTGGTTTGTCGTTTGTATGTGTATGAAGTAGGTGTGCATACGTATGTACATGTACATAACGTAGGTGTACCGTAAAATCTGCTGTTAAATGTAACAGATTTGTTTCATTTCTACGCTTCCATTTGTTTGAGATTTATTTGATAAGGCAAACACACACATACTTATACTCGTAATACAAACCTATACAAGTTGGTATCGCGATGTGTAGAAGTACCAATATTGAATTGCTTCCAAGTTTTTATTGTGCCATTCTTTGTGTTGAAAACAATATATTACTGTTTCTAGAGTGGAAATAATAGTGGAACAGGATACTTGTGGCAGCGGTCCAACAAACTGCAATAGGTACTCGTACACACGAACTTTCGGTGTTATTTTTATGCTTCTTCTATACATTTGTTCCATATGTCCTTATTTGAAAGCCCTCTGCTATTAGAGTGCATCGTGCATATGTTATACAGTTAGGTAATTCGGACATCTCATGCACGCCTAGATTTGTATTGATTACATTCTGATTTAGGACCCACAATATATTGTAGTAAAGGTGCAAGGTGATGCTTTAGTCACCATTACTTTAAAACCCTCTTACGAATAAAAGAGGACCAATTTGTCTACATACATATGTATGTCAAATTTGTTCGGTTAAGTCTTATGAATTCAATTGAACTTTTTTTTCCGAAAGCTATGTACAGTCTAGTTCCAGGGCAAGATAGGCAAAGACGATAACAGGTTTGAAATCTTTGTTTAATTCCTTTTGAAACTCAAATAATTTTTTTTTTTTTTTTTCAATTCAAATAATTTATTTATTTTTAGTTAGTTTTAAAGATAATTTATTTTTATTGTTTTTTTTAATGGGTTTTCAAAATTACTGATTTCTAATGGCCTCAGCGCTCGGTGACGCATGTGTGACATCTTATTAAAAAGTTGTTCGCCACTGCCTGTATGGTCCCAGCAAGAATTGCTTCAATTATTGTTTGAATGGATCGCTTCAAATCATTCAAATTTGTGGACTTAGTTTCGTAGACTTTTGTTTACAATAACCCCACAAAAAAAGGGTCAATCAAGTCATCAGACCTTGGTAGTCAACGAATGTGAAGTTCTTGAAAATCAGCTTATTTGGGAAATTTCGCTGCAAATTTTCTGTCATAACAGGGCTGGCTTAGTGTGAAGTTGCACCATCTTGCTGAAACCACACAGAGTTGAAAAGGATCCCTTTTCGATCTCTACTGACCATTACAGTCTTGGGCCTCGTCAGACATAAAAATGGAATTTAACATATGTATTGTTAAATTATATTGTAATACACTGGCCTCTGGGGGGTGAATTTTGTTGCGATCACCGGTGATACACTGGGAGCCAACGTGTTAAAGTAGGGTCACACGCGCCCGTTCACATTACAACCAACTCCGTACCACGAGAAGGTTCCCCAAATCATGACATTTCTATTACCAGGTTCAATTCTTTTGATGGTGTATTTATGATCGATTTGTTTATTAATTTCCCATTTGCCATATTTTCACCATGCATCGGATCAGAAGATTTTAAACTTCGATTCATCACTCCAGGAGATTATTTTCCAAAATGCGAGAGCTTTTGGTAGATGCTACTTAGTAAATTGCAACTGTTTTAAATTTTGTTTTGAAACGTGTGGATTTTTGCGAACAATGGCTCCCCAAATACCTACTTCCAAACGTCGCCGTCGGTTCCTAGTATGCTTTGGGTGCACTTAAATGGGTCGACATGCCAGAGAGAATGGTTTTTTTTGGGGTTTCCCATGATTCCAGTACACCATTATAGCATCGAAGATCATCTTTTTGGAGCTTGGCAGATTCTTTCCGGTTACATCCATTGATCAGTTCTGCATGATATGCTTTCTCATCTCTCTTGCGCAGCTCCTGTTTTTTTTCTGATTTTGTATACTAACTAATGAAGGTAATATATGCTTACAGAAAATAATTAAAACTGCAAAGACTTACCGTACAATTTTACTATTTCATACAAGTATGTATTAAATCGGTATTCGATCACTGTTTCTAATTAATTTTCCAGAAAATTTCACATAAAAATCTTAACGGCTCACTATATGTATGTATTTTTGAATTGCGAATTTAAGTGATCGATACAGGTAAAATTAAAAGCGCAAAACCGTGTTTTCCCGGTGCAGATATCTCGCAAATAAATATGAAAATAAAGAATCGAAAATAAACAATATTTAGTTTTCCCATTGTTTCTAATTAATTTAAGACCACTCAATGTATGTGTCAGTCATACAAATGCAGAGTAACTCATCATCGAAAAGTATGTGTTTGGAAATTGGAATTACCTCTTGAATTTTCAGTGAAATTTCTCGGCTATTCTCTCACTCACCCGATATCGAGAGCAGTGATTCAGAATACAGTTTCATTTTAAGCTCCTTAGCAACTTGAAACTATAACAATTAAGATACTAAGATGTATATATGTACATATGTGAACTAGTTAAAGTAATGTTTTCAAAACAGACGAATATCTATCTAAAGCTAATTATCTACTCAGCCAATAGGTAATAAAATCCATCAATAGTAGATATTCTCAAAAATCTCTCTATTGTGGCTATTGTGCGTCAATTTAAAATGCTTAACACAATTTGCATTGCATGCCAAAGCTGAATTGAATAGATTTGCAAACAAACTTTTGCAGAGTAAATTTAATTCCTCTCCCCACTTTCATCTACCAATCTTGCAATCATTCCCTTTCGACAGGCCGTGGCCTATTATCATAAAGAGCTATAAATTTTCCACCGGAATAGCGGGGAAATTTCTTTAAAAAGTATCACTAATTAAAATTCTATCGACTGACTTGAAATTGTGAATTAATTGCCTTTTTTAGCTTCAATTATAATTCCCATTGTTTCGAAATAACAAAAGAATAATGGCGAAGGGGAGGAGAAAAGGTACAATAACGGAGGAGGGCAGGCGGATAAATTACATGAAGGACCATCAACACTGCCCTGCTTCATTTCATGCACATGTATAGGGCGGGTGTAGGTATATATTTCTACCTCTCATCCTCAAGCATCAGTAGGAGGACAGCATGGAACCAATTTTTTTGCTCATTCTGGTTCGCAAAAAAAAAAAATAGAAAGAGAAATGGAGAAAAAAAGGGACACAGATGACCCGAGGGGTGGTGACGTTTTTGTTTAATTTATCATTGGCTTTTGTTCTTCGGTTTTCTCTATTCACTACCCCCTTTTGAGGATTTTTTGGTTCATTTAAATATATTTCAGTTCCATTCGTGGCTGTTATTCTTTTATTACTTTACGAAGTGAGTGCAGGAAATCGGTGGAGAAACTATTATTCTAGGTCAGTCAACTCGTATTGCGTACCCTTTTTGTAAGCATGCATGCAGGGCGAAACAGCACAGCGCCAGCGCTCCAAGTATCAATTAATTTAAAAGTCAAAAATGGTATGTTTCAATTCAATTTCGTTTGAGTTTAAATTGGATTTCTTATTTTCCGGGTATTTCTCTGTGAAATTGGAATACGGAAATGTGAATAGCGTGGTAATTTGTTATTTTCCCTCCATTGGCCGGGAGAGAGGGAAGTCTACTTCTTCTAGACGACCCAACTTAATTAATCTTTTCTCATCTATCTGAATGAGAAGGAGTGATGGTGGTGGTGGGCAACAAACTTGTTACGGTGAATTGTTCGAATTGGCGCCATTGCGCTGTCAGTATACCGAAAGTAGAAATCAATTAAGTCCTGATTTCAATCAAATTGAACGAAAACAGTATGTCGTGCAACAATGGTTATTCTTTCTTATAGAATATATGTAGATACAAATTTGCGGCCCGACCAAGCAAGCAAACTCTGAATTAGTTCAGTAAATTAAAGTTTATTGTTTGACCTTTCATAAGGCTTATTAGAGTCGATCAAAAACTGATGCCGATAAATTTGGCCTAAGAGTTTCTCCGGTCATGGTGATCTAGATCTTCAGTTTTGAGTGCACTGGTCTCAGGGTTATTATGGTGAATCCTGGTCTCACAGTGGGACGAATGGTGTTCAAAATGTGACATGGGTCCAAATTTAAAGTTTCTAAATATCATCAATGAAATATTGGCACCTAAGGTCTCGTTTTTCCACAGGTTTTTCTCAAAAGCTCAAAATACAACTTCAAAATTTGCCATTTTAAAGAAAATTCATGATGAATAGGGTGGCGTTATTCGCAACATAATTCGGTCGAGGAGAATGTTTGAGTGTCTTATTTTTAGTATTCTGATTTAACATAGTTTAATAGTGAATAGTGTTAGGAAATAGAAACGTTCTATATTCTTTAGTAGCCAGGGCATGTTATTTTTCTGGAAAATAACGTATTTTTTGACAGTATTTTAGAGAAATTCAACCCGTGTAAAAAGTTCCGAGTTGTTCCAAAAAACGGGCTACAAAGGTGTTTGCCTTAGGTATTTGGTGAGAGATGTACGAAAGAATTATATCCCACTAAGTCCGACTGCGTCCGCTAGTCATGTTTGAACAAGTGGCTCCCAGCATTGAAGTGCAACTACATGCAATGTTTGGTGCCTGTATATTAGTAAAATTTTGCATATATCGTTTGATTTCATTTTGTTCTCGGTCATTACCAGTCTTACCTATTGTCACAATGTTGGAGACAAATCGTGAGTTTTTCAATGTTTTAAAAAATCCTAGTGACCCACAAAATTACATATCAACATATCTTCTATGCAGAGCATACCCTTCACACCAGAATTCGATTTTTCGAATGCATCTTGCATAGTTCTTATAAATTGGACTTCAAAAAGTGGTCAGCAAATTTCGATTTGAACAAGGAGCAACAGCGAGAAAGAAAAAAGAAAATACAGATGAAGTTTAAGTATGAGCCCGAGTATGATTTACCCGATTAACACGAAGACCCAATGTTAATCGGGTAAATCAGGGTGCTGGAACCCAAGAAGCTCCTAATAACGTTTTTTCGTCACTGCAGAGATTTCAAAGCCAGGAAAATGTTGCGGAAATCAACAAATGAGGACATCCTGAATAACTTATCTCCTTGTCAGCTCTGATCTCGGAATTTCAACACTGAAACCCACCTGTTCTTTTCAAAATGGCCAAGAAGTTGTTCCCAGAAACCCAAACGATGATTATTGTTGTGCATGTCCCCGTAGAAGATGACCCTAATTCAGATTTTTTGGACATTTCAGAAACATGTGAAGAGGTATAACAAAAACTACAATCCTTTTTGGACTGTTTTGAAGATCCCGACTTCATAGAAGAAACGGAAAATATGATGAAAGTTGAGTAGAGATACCTTAATTTACTAATTTTATTCCTTGAGTTTCTTCAGTTGCTAAATAGACATTTTTTCTTTCCTTTTTTCAATGCATATTTACGCAATTATTTTTGAATGTAATTTTTTTTCATGCTTATCAGCAAAACCTATCAGATAATATATCATCTCACGTATAAAGTATAACCAAACAAAACTGAAGATGGTTATTCGAAGGGCTCTATCTTCTTTCGCGTAATTAATCCAGCCAAATGGGCTTCACCATTCGATTCAGCATGAAATAGTATATGACTTACAGTGGAATTTAACAGTGAAAATAACTGGGTGGAAATGCCACGTCCAGCAAATCGCCCGTTTCGTCCCACTGTGTCCGTTTGATGAAAATAAATTTCACACAAGCACGTAAAATATGTGGTCTCCCATGATGAGATCACATTTTTTTCTGCCAGTTGCATATTAATTTTTTTAAGTTGAAGTTGCAATTTAAAACATTGAATTGAAACATATTCACAACATTTTTTCGTATATTCATATTAAATGATATTTTCTTTAATGATTGCATTGTTCCACAGCGCTGATGCTTACTTCCTTTCTAACTGCAACTTGGTAACAATCACCTTCGCGCTACGATCCTTTTCGGATTTGTAATCGGTTTAGTTCCGCATAAGCTTATAACAGTTCCTGTAAAAAGTAAGAAGTTCCGTTGAAGATCATTGGCTAATGCATCCAATGTACCCTTATAACCGCATCTGAGACGGCTTGCATCTTCCTCCATTTTAAACCATCAGTTTTTTATTGGTTGGATCAGGGATGCTGGAGTGTCTTTCAATTAAAAAAAAATATTTGAAGCTAATAAGTTCTTTGACTTGACTGTGCTTTTCAACTCGTCTATCTAGAATGCTTCCTTTGAGTTGCGAATGATGTTGGTACCTAAATGGTAAAACTATTTGCTGTGCTACAGTACTGGTATGCCAGTTAGATTTTCACTGAGAAGTTGCAGATAGAGAAAATATTTTCATCAAGCATACGTATCAAATTCTGATTAAATCAAATACTGTTTCCTTTCACCTATAATATTAAATTACTCAGAAGTCTTTCACTTTTGACAAACTGTTTCGTTTTAATCAAGCGCTACAAAAAAACTGTACCATAGGAAAAAATACTGTAAATAGAATGGAGTCGATACCAAAATCCTGACAACCTGTCGAAAGCTGCCAAATCAAATGGATTCCAATTACTCCCACTAGGTCCCTTTTAGCATAGATTAATGGAAGAGAAAGCAATAAACAAAAAGAAAAAAAAAACGGAACGAAAATAGGAAAACTAATCCGGTATTACAATCAACAATTACCACAGTGCTGGTGCTGTACCAATGCTGAAAGAGAGATGGGTAATCCTTCATTCCCTATTAAGTGTAGATAGGATACGAATACGAGTATGTGAGTTTGCATTAAATATGGAAACATGGGCTTTTTACGCTACATAATCCTTTCGATAGGAATTAATTTCCAAACACATACTCGTACATACTTGTAATAAATGTACCATGTTCGGTTCGTATCCTTGGCTAGCATTGTGGAAAATTTAGTGAACACACATTCGTATAGAACAAGAGAAAGGATATTCTAATCTAGATAAATACCATAGCACCGGATTACCCATATAAATATGCATCCTCATGTTACATGTTACGATGTGGATTGTGTTGGTATGTGTCTTAGTGCTGATATCAAAAGTTTCCAGATACTTTTAGGTACAAAATATATATAGACATACTTATGTATTTATTTAGATATATATTTAGATTGTTTTATTTTGTGGAGGACAAAAGAAACAGAAACAACAACTGCAGTGGTTGAACATTATCTAGAAAAGGAAACATAGCAATTTCCTTTCAGCAATTGCACTAAATGACATTGTACATGCATATGTACATATGTATGGGTGAGTGGGTCTTGCAGAAAGAATAAATATTCGTAGAACATAAGTGCAGAGATATGAATACAAACATGAAATTGATTGTATTTCCTTATTTTCACCAGGCGACTTGGCATAGTGAGAATTGTGTCCTACTGAGGAATGTACTTTTCGGAAGAACGAGAACGATCAAGACCGTTGTACTCGTATACAGGAAGTACAAATGGATTGGTTTGATAATTAACTACAGGAAGATGTAGGTTACTGTAAAGTATGGAAGTGCAACCAGAAAGGATTCGCTTAGACATTATGCTGTTTCTATAGATAGTGGCAGTGGTGCAATATGTTCAAGCAATAGAATCGGAAATGACTATAAACACACAAGAGAACGTATGTATTTTGTATACTTTTGTAAAAGACACGTCTAATTGCATACTGAATAACGAAAATGATAAAATACAAAGGATGTGATGTCGGTTTTAAGATACGCATTTCACTGTTTGTTTCTTGAGTAAATACGAGTAAGTGGTTTTGTAATAATATTTGAGTTGCTATTTATCAGGTTAATTGAAGATGCCGCTAGCTATTGTAAATGTGATGTTCTACTTTCTACATAATGCAATAGTAAGAGGTCTGAAGAATTGGAAGTCCAAGGCGGTGTGCGCCAAGGCTACCTTTTGTCGACAACGTTAAATTTATTGAACTCAATGTGGACAGCAAAAACAGAAAAGCAAATGTTGCGTTTATAATCTTGTCAAATACAAACTGCGACTTTTCTACTTCAATTCTAAAGGGCTACGCAAAATTAGGCCCCAAAAGTAAAAATTAAATAAGGCCTCAAAATTGTGGCAATTTCTCATAATGAAATTATGGCCCAATTCTATAATAGAAATAAGGCCCCAATGAAAGGAAATAAGACCCCAAATATAAGAAAATTAAAATCCAGTTTTTTTTTCAATATCTTTATTAAAAAAATGAAGAAACCAACCCAAACAGTCATACACGTAGCTGCATTGTATCATGTACAATTTGTATACAATAAGAACACATATCGCTCCAGCTTCTAGTTTTAAATTGCATTCAGCACAAATTTTTATGTGCTGACAAGGCAACAAATGAAATATTTTACAGCAACCATTTGCCTATTAGTGTAAGGTATTTTCTGTATCGTTATCTTGTCGAACGTAAAACTGAAAAGGCAAGCTCAGATTCTCTGTGGAATTGTGCAGATCTCTTTTGGGAATATCTACAGACTTTATTTTGTACATTTTAGGTTCCCTAAGTTCTAAAAAAAAAAAATTCTAAAAATAATTGTTACTAATAGTATTTAAGGGTACACATATGCGGACTGCGGTTGATTATATAAAAAAATAGCAAATATGTAAGTATGAAAAAGAGAAAAAATGCAAGTCCACATAACGAGGTCTCTTCGTGGGAAAGTAGCGCCCAAATAGTCCTGAACTTGCAGATTCGTTATCAGATACCTTAAGTCTATATGTCAAAGTACATATATAATGTTGGGTTATGTATATGTAAAGATATTTTCTCCGTTTTTATATGAACTCTTTTTCGAAATTTCTAGTTTAAAGAATTCGTAGTAGCAGATTTGTTTTGTGAATGCATATAACTAATATGAGACTCAAAATTTATGGTCCCAAGACATAATTATACATACATATGTCAAATTGACCCAATTATTTAGTTTAAATGCGATTTGCCCAGCTATCTTTAAAGACACACAAGCGAAAGTTTCAGTTATCCTAATTAATCATATTTGATGCAGAAATTCTTTGAAGTCCAAAAAAAATATTAGCTAGGGTCCAAAAAGCTGAGCTTTACGTTTTCAGTAACGGCAAGGTCAATTTTGGGTTTCAAATTGCCCAACACAACTATTTTGATATATCTTTTTAAAAATAGTATTCGTTGCTGAATTTTTTTCATTTTGAAAACGACAGTTGAATTTTGTTTGCATTATTTGAGGAACTGATTTGCTATATTCGGTCATTTGGTAAAGTTGTTAGCTATCTTTTGTGTAATTTGTGGTAAAAAATGTTTTTGTGAATAAAAAATGTTTTGTAATGGAACGTGAAAGAAAATTAACTTATAATATTTGGGTTGTCATTGAAAATTTTACAAGGTATTTCCAGTTGCTGTCACAAAGGGAACTTGAAGCTATATTTGAACAAGAGAGTGATGCGGAAATTTATGACAAATTAACTAATAAGGAGGAATTACTCGATGAAACGTATGCTCCAGAATCAGATTTGGAATCTGCTAATTCCATAGAATCCATTATCCCGTCTGAGATATTACCAATGCAGCATGATGACGCAATAGCTCTTAAGTACAAGGATGGAAAAATGTGGCAAGAAAATCCTGTTCCCCAATCAGGCAGAGTAAGAAGAGAAAACTTTTTGGTAGTCCGTTCGGATCCACCCAACCATTCAAAACAATTTGTATGCGAAATCACAAGTTCGTTTGATATTTCTTTGGATAATGAAATAAAAAACATTATTCTTGAAATAATGATAAACAGAAAGGGTATACTTATATATGCAAGTGATTGGAAAGAAATTGATCGAGTAGAACTTGAAGCTTAACACTTACTTGGGCTTACAACTGCTGCGAGGGGTCCATAAAAGCTATTGAAAAAACTCAGAGCAGTTATGGAATGAGAAAGATGGTAGACCAATATGCAATAATGTGCATCCAACGTTTCAAAGTCATTTCAAGATGTCTTCGATTTGACAACGCTCAAGAAAGGGTTTAAAGAAACCAATGCGATAAGTTAGCTCCAATTAGGAAAAATTGGAACATATGACACAACGATGCTTCGTTTGCCCACAGAATTCAAATGCCATCAAAGTGTCAACTCAGTGCACTACGTGCACTAAATTTGTTTGCAAACAACATTGCGAAATGCCTATTGTATGCACTTATTGCTCAAAACAGTAAAGATTTTATATTTAACAACTAAAAATAATGAATGAATAAAAAATATATAGAAACAAAATCAAGTTTTCCATTTTTTTCGTGAATGGGTCAGTTTGACCCAGAATTTCCTTATTCAAATAGCAAATTTAATTTCCGTACAAGGGATAATCAGTATACACAGACACATATATATATATGTGCACACATTTGTGACCTCAGAGATATTTTTTTTTTAATATATAGACGTATTTTAATGGGTATAGTAATTTATTATTTCGAGAAGGTTTTTTTAGAATTCTAAAACTGTCTGGCAGGGTGTTAGCCACGTTCAAATGGTCTTGGACCCACAGATCTGTAATCTGGGGAGTATGACCAATGTTGCGGCATTAGTCAATTTCGGTTATAACAATTATCTCGAAAACTGATTTTTTTGAATTTTGAAACAGTCTGGCATAAGTTTTGCCACGCCTGAAACGTCTTGGACCTACATTTTTGAGGTGAGATAACAGTACTCTATACAATAAAACTAGCATTGACTGGTTATATCAATTATCTCAATTTTGGAAAAACATGGATTTTCAACATAGTATTCACTAACTCACTAAAGCCGCGACCATGAACTGCAAGACTTTCGTTTATACCATTAGCCTTACACCAGCTTTCATCTCATCTACTATTTTTTCGGTTATTTTTCACACAAAAAATTTGCTGTGGGCTCTTAGACTATTAGTAGAATATTCAGCGAACGATGCGTGATCGATTCACTAAGACTGACTCGTATTTCTCACTAAAAAGTACTTTAGTGTTATTATTATATTATTACGTAAAAACATTCTCACAATTTTTCCGCGTTTTTTATTGACATCCTATTGACACCAGAAACAATGACCACTCTCCAATTCTGTCAGGTTAAATACATTTTTTTAAAAGTACAATAGCTCTAGGTCTGCTTTCATAGAAATATGTACAAGACGTAACGTGATTCTATATCTATCTACCACACCTATTTACATTAGAAAGACCCACCCCAACCTCCTTGTCACTGGTCCTAAGTTTCTATAAAATTGATCTCGATTTCCGAAGAAACACATTTTAATGATATGGAAGACAATCTAACAAAAGTCCATGAACAAAGCCTGTCACTTTTAATAAAACTAAAGAATAGTTTGAAATTAAGAAGTTCAACAGAATTTCCTGGGAAACAATTCCACAAAAAAAAAAAGAAGATTTTTCCACTCAAGTAACCGAAAGTCGTAGAAAAGATTCATCTTCAAGTTTTGCTTTTGTCCCTCGGTAGTTCAGTAACTATTCTGTCTTTGCAACCTGAAATCTTCTACTGAAATCTTCCTATAAGCAGATTAACATCACCAAGCTAGCTACATGTCCCCATTAAAGCCAGGAAGCAAAAGCAAATACTTTTACACACCTATTCATACATACTTTCATATGTATGATACATTATTATGTGTGTATATATGTTGGCATCAAATTCGATCTATCACTGTGTCAAAGTGTAAAGGATACTTCTTTCTTTTTATGTCGACTCCTCTGCCAGCGACAACATTCAAGTGCCAGCTTTAATTCGTTTTTATCCCTCTTTTTGTCTACTCAAAATTTATTTTTTTTTTTCAGATTACTACCACACCAAGGAATAACATTTCTTCTAACATGTCTCCCTGGCGTCCTTATTTTTTTTATCCATCTTACCACTACTTTCTCAACCCCAATTCGGTTAAATGATAAAGAAATAGTCGCAAATGTTTAAGAGAAAAGCGTTCCTTGGGAGAACGTTCCTGCAAAACGAAACTACCGAAATCAAATTGAATGCTATGTCCTTCTTCGGTTGGAAAAGGACTTCTCCTTTTTTTTCTGTTATCTGTGACAAACTTAGAAGTTACACTGCGTAGCTGAGTGCTGCAGTCATACAAAAAGAAAAACGAAAAAAGAACGACAAGAAAACGGGTCAAATATCCTTGTTCTCATGAAATATTCATGAAGGGTCCCTGAAGGTTGGTGCACCATCTATCTATCTGTAACTGAAACAGGACCTCCTTCTTTCAATCCCTGTTACTCCCCTGCTACACTGACAAACGAATGGAACATCATTTAGTAACCAGGATTTCTCCCTGTGATACTGCCTCTCTGGTGTCCTTCCCTAGCCATATCGCCTTTATCTTAACTGAAATGTATATATGATATACGAGTAATCAGTTATGGAAAAGATCCAATCTATGTGTATGTACTCGTGTAAGAAGATTGCGATGAAGAGACGAGCTCAGTAACATTTTAATGGCGTACAATAATCACAAGGTAAATTGTGTAGTTTTTCATTTGTTGTTTTTTTTGTCTCCTTTCTTTTCAATCTTGTCTCGAGAAGACTCGTACTTCAAGTACACAGTGAAGAAACGTGTAATTGATGAAAGAGGATATCACCGCAAGGCATTTGTATATATTTATCACAGTGTCAGTGTCTTCCATTAAATTGAAAAGGAATATTCAATTCGATGACACAAATATCTTCTGAAGGGAGCTACCACTTGGATGGTTATATTAATGAGCAGGATATTGATTCGATTCGAGGGCTTTTACGTCTGTGGTTTTCATTAGAAAGTCAATTTTGGTTTTCATTGGTCTTAACGGAACGCGATATCTACTTTAGACTTTCAGTTATTTCATCCGTTTCTGACTTTTGTTTCTTATTGCCGATGCAGAAGCGTTGAGTGTAAAGTACATAAATTGATTAATTTAAATTTTCTTGGCACTTCATTACTCGAATTCGTTATTTTGTTGTTATCGCTGTGCGATGTCGATGACATGCGGAGGGGTTAATTGATTTATAACTTAATGCCTGTTGTTGTTGAAAGAATTATAGACAGGCAATACACATGCTTGTGATAGCCCCACACGAAGATAATCTTATGTCTAATGACAATTCACATATTATGTTAGTATTGGAAGGTGAAACGTATGAACTCAGTAGTCCACGTGTCGAAATGCTGTTTAATTTTTTCTTCATCTTTAAGATGACTTAAATAGATTTTCAATCTGGTGCCAAAAGAATTTTCTCGTACTCAATGTGAGTAAATGTCAAACTATTACGTACTCTCGTAAACGTTTCCCACCTCCTCCCAGACATTATCTTATCTGCAACGAACCTGTTCCCTTTGTCACCACATTACGCGATCTGGGTGTTATTTGTGATAGGGAACTCAACTTCAGGTCCCATATTGATAGGATTATTAGCAGAGCCAACTCTTCGCTCGGTTTCGTGAAGCGTTGGTCCAAGGAGTTCTCGAACCCATATGTCACGAAATCCCTGTACATCACCTTCGTAAGGCCTCTGCTTGAATATGCTAGCCAAGTATGGTCCCCTTATTACGATTTACATATCAGGCGAATCGAATCCGTCCAGCGCAGGTTCATCCGATTTTCCCTACGCGGTCTTCCTTGGGCTGACATTTACAACCTTCCACTGATGATAAAACTGATCAACCTACAGTCTATCGAAAAACGTCGGGACGTCTTGACCGGCAACATCGATTGCCCGGTCCTTCTTGAAATGATTTGCCTCAGGTCTGTCCCTCTCTTTCATATTGGCTTACATCGCACCAATTATGGTTTCCACGAACCAATATCCAGAATGCTTCGTAAGGCAAATAGTATGCCTAACTTTAACTTTCATTGTAGTAAACTATCTCTCCGTAACGCACTTTGCTGACCTAGTTAACACTCTAATTTAATTCACCTTTATTGTCAAACTTAGTCTTAATATAGCTCTTAAGTTTCCCTGTACCTAGTTTTAAGTAACAGCTTGCTTTGTATAGTTGTTTTATCCTTAAGCTTTAGATCATTTAAGACTTATGCTTGCATTAAGCTAATTAAATTAAATTAAATTTTGTAAATAAATTAAATTAAATTTTATATACCTACATAACATGTCTGAATTTATTTAATGAAAATTAAACCTTTTTTTCACAACAGATTGATCGCTACACAAGAAACACAGCAGCCAAAGGAGCTCTTAGATTAAGAGAAAATGGTAACTGGAGGCCCCGTTCGCGTTGACGACACAAGCTCATTCTGAACATTTTCCATCAAAAAGGACTCATGCCCTGCACAGATTACGAGAAACCCCAGATCGACTTTACCAGATATGAATCTGAAACAACTGCGACAACACCGTCATTGGAATACCTATCTTTACAGATGGCTCATAAACAAATAAAGGTACCGGAGCGGGAGTCTTCTCGGAAGAACTATGCATAAACCAGTCTTATCGACTAGCAAACTATTACAGCGTTTAATCCCAGAAAACAACTAAACGTTTTTTCACGGTGCCACCTCTTTCAAATGCCTGACAAGCATTCAAAGAGTATCATTTGACATGAGGAGTTTCTCAACTCGCCGTTTGGAATCGGCACAAAACTGTAGGACCCCTCCATTCGTGTAAAAATATAACACGTACAAATAAATGGTTACGAGAACCAAGCCCTGGCTCACCCTGAACTGCAGCGCCACCTAAAGAAAGAAAGAAGTAAAGGATTGCCTTAATGCACAAGAGTTATAAACCACCACACGGTTTTGCTCTGCTGGGTACTCAGACATCTAAGAAAAGAAGGGTACGAAATAGCAGATGAACTGGTCAGAAACGGCTCTGATATAGCTATAACATATAACACTAGCTGACCGATAGTTCTTACTGGCTTTCAACACAGCTAAAACTTTAATATACTGCTTCACCACTAATTTAGCCGATGACCGATGGCGCACCGCTAGCGATTGTGCCATAACCCGCAACCTGTGGCCTGCAGTCGAGCAGAAAAGAACAATATTCTTACTGTCTATGGGAAGAAGCCAAATCCACGTACTCATCGGTATTATAACCGGAAACTATTCAACAGGAAACATGGCCAGAAGATACGGCATCCTGAAGCTGCATGGATAAGGATGAAATAGAATCTTAACACACCTTTTATGCTACTGCCCGGCTCTTCAAAAATGGCGCCTATCTTATATGGGAGCACGGTTCTTCGACTGCTTGGATGACCTGGCTAATATACCGCTCACAGACCTAGAAGATTTATTATAAGATCGAAATGGTTGGGTTCGGAGTGTACGTAACTCAATGCATTCAATGAATGCTTAGTAGCCTACATATCTTTATCTACATATATTTGTACTGTACATACATATCTGTTATCCTGGGAGCCCCGGATACATCTTTTTGGTGCCAAGAAAATTGGTGTCAACAAAATCTCAACTTCGTTAATATTCTTTTCTATGAACAGGGTGTCAATCCCGATGCTCGACCTTCTGTGATTCTCTAAGACTGCAATTCTTAGAGTTGTACAGTCGATAGCTAGAAAACGAGAAGAAAAGCCTCAATAGATGCAACATTGAGATTGGATGAGCTGAGAGAGAAACCTGTGTGAAACTCGTAGTAGTGTAAAAGATGATACCTTTTATGATTAATCTTCAGACGCTTAAGCTTTTAGCCGAGACTTATGTTATATATATCATTCCGATATTCTCAGACATTCCCCTCGACGAAGGAGTCAGAGGGAATTGAATGCAGACAAAGGAATTATTTCAGCGGAAAAATAAAATTAAATGGGCCTTTAACTCTTTGCACACCTTTTAGGCCCCAGGATACACCAATAATGCTATCCTTATCAGAGGTCAATTTAAAGAATCAATCTCAGATCGCCTCTAGAGAGCCCTTAACCTCGTAGCTGACTTTTGCAAATAAAGTTCACTTCAATGTTATCCCTAAAAAAGTAAATATGGATAAGCTTTTTGGCGTATGGATAAGATAACTGGAGAGTTGTGTATTATTGAAGGTTTTGTCTTTGCTTATGATTCGCAGAAGTTTTTTTTCCAGATGTTTTCTATTACTGTTGTGCGCTCAATTTCTTCAGCCATGTCACCACCCTACTGCCTGTATTAACATTAACATTAACTTCTCTTTTTTATTTCGTGATAAATAAATAATTCGGCGACATCTGGAGTTAAACCGTGAATCTTCACTGTGACAAGCGACGACGACTACCACTACGCCACAGCCACCCACAATATGTTCCTTGTGGCCGCAATGATAAGGGCACTAAATCTTAACTCTTTTATCATTCTTATTCTAATCAGGCTCCCTAGTAAATACATACATATAAACATACGTCAAGTATTATGTAAAAGACAGCATTTTCGAGATAAACCCAAATTGTATTGTTTATTTTATTTAAAAACTTTAGATATGTGTACATAAAAGTATGTACATACAGCTATGGCCAAAATAATAGCAACGCTTTTTAAGTTTCAAAAACAACTTGCGTAGCGGTTGCCAGGACAGTCCGACGAACTCTGGTGGATGCTAATCTATACGCTCGAGCCCCAAGAAAAGTACACCTCCAAAAGCGACTTGCTTTCGCCAAGCTGTATAACATGCCACAGGATCCATAACGGTCGGTGAAGCAGTGGAGAAATGTACTTTGGAGTGACGAAACAAAAATGAATTTGTTTGAGATGGTCGGAAAACAGTTTGTTCATCGCCCAGAATGTCAGGCGTATTACCCAAAGTACACAGAGCTAACTGTGAAGCATGGTGGAGGTAGCCTGATGTTATGGGACTCTTTTACGTGGTATGGTGTATGCCCTATTCATCGAATAGATGGCATTATGATCAAAGAAAAGTATGTTGAGATAGTAGAAGGAGTTATGCTGCCATATTCGGAAGAAAATATGCCATAAAAATGGTGTTTTCAGCAGGGTAATGACCCAAATCATTCGGCGAAACTTACAAAGCTTTGGTTTGTGCACAACAATCTTGATGTTTTGGAGTGGATTTCTCAGTCACCGGATTTAAATCCGACCTATGGCATGAGTTGAAGATCCAAGTTGCCAAGTCTTACCCTGCAAATGTCAAAAAATTGTGGAGAGTTGTCCAAGAATGTTGGTTTTCCATACCAATTGAAAAATGTTAGAAACTAGTAAATTCTATGAAAAGAAAATAATTGAAGGCGTCATTCAAAATAAAGGATATGCTATAAAATATTAAACTTACTTCTTAAATATACTGAAAAAAAATATTATTGAAGCGTTTTCTTTACTTTTACAAGGTGTTGGTATTATTTTGTCCAAATAATTTTTGAAACTGTAACATTTAAGTTACGGCTGATAAAATACTTCTCCGAATAATCACGTAATCATTTAAAAAATGTATTGAGAACACATTTGCAATGAAATTTGCATAAAAATAATTATTAAAATTCGAATAAAACAGGACTTACAAATCCTTCTATTGAATAGTATAAGGTGTTGCTATTATTTTGGCCATAGCTGTACATTAAAGGTATCCTCCCAGTTGGTATACGAGTATCTAAAAGAATAAATCTAATTTCACGCTAAATCGATTTTTCCTCATTCGCAATTCGAATAGCAATCTAAAATATACGTAGTAAAGAGATGGATACATTATGTACACACATACTTATCTAGTCATGTTTGAAACTTGATTTCCCTACAAGAAAAGCTGATTTTCATCTTGGTTAAGGAAACAACTAACAGATATATTGATTCTTGCCTTAGGTTTATACCCGTACCGTACGGCATATAAAATAATCTATGCATATAAGCACATCGTACCTTATTGGCAGTCAGCCATGAAATTTATAAATATGCATTTACCTTAGGACGTGTCTCATAACGGAGTTCCGTAAGCAATACCATCCACGGAGATTTTTTTCCTAAGAAAATATCCGTGATGCCATCCAGACGTCTGGATATACAATTTTGAGTGCATTACCAACGACTTCGATTTGTATTCACTCCTCTAATTCAAAATAATCAACCAACACGACGACGACGAAAGAAAAATTCAATTTTCCTATTTTCATATATTTTTTTATTGCTCTATTCCATCAATATTCACCGTACCAACACATCGTTGGTCGTGTATTTATCTTTTATATGCGGAAATCCATTGTTAAGGGTTTAAATTCTAGATTCTGGTCACGTATCGAGAAACGAAAGAAATAAAAAAGGAACGAATTTTGTATCAAAACCGACAAAATTTCAGTGTTCGAATACTTAAAACCTAAATGAGATCCTAGGTTATCCTTATCCATAATGAAGTGAGAGATAATGTGAAAACTTTAGTGCCTCTTCTAAAATTATACTCGTATTGGTATCTGCTGCCATAAACAATTTCTTAATGGCCATGGGGTTTATGAGGTGCGAATGGAGAATTTTATTAGCGCCAAACTAACAGAGCTTTCGAAAGCATCATAATTATGTAAGAAAGGATCATAAAATAACATCTCTAAATTAAGCCAATCTTAATAAATAAATCCAATATTCGCTAAAGTAATAAAATATTTTATTGTTAACCGACAATTTTTTTTTTTTTGGGCGGGGTAGTAATGGAGGCAACGAGGTAAGATTAAGGAGGCTCATAAGGTAAAGTAAACGGAAAACATGGAGTGGATTTTTATGTACGATCCCATTCTAATGAATTTTTTTTTGTAATATAAATATTCCCCCATGTGCCTGCGATGATGAAAAAGAAGGTGAAAAATGGATTTCGTAAGAGTCGTGATGAACAAACAATTTTTTAAGCATTACCAAGTCAACTTCAACAGGTGTCGCGAGTCGAAGGCTGACTACTAGAGTCGTTCGGGGTAAGAGTGCGCAGCGGGTAACAGTACGCAGTGCCATTTTCTCCATCTGTGAAAGAATAGGCAGAAATCGCTAAATAAGAAAATGTGTGCTTCACTAACCGCCAATAAAGAACAACTTTTACGATATTTATTCCAATTCATGAAAAAAATCAATTTTTAAAAGTGTGCCAGAAAAGTGTGGCAACTCGATACCCCATAAGTAGTATATAGGCATATGTGTGTTTGATTGATACAATTTTAGTGGATAATATTGTTACTTCTTAGATTTTCAATACAATGCCAAAAAAGTAGCGTCTACGGAAAGAGTGCGCAGTCGTTCTCTGGGTAATAGTGCACAGTGCTTTCTTACCCAGTATTTAATTTTTTATATACTGATTAGAATAGCAATTTTTGGGCTATTACGTTCTGCCGTAAGATGCAACAAGCACATCAAAGTCGTAGATGGTAAGTTGTAGCTCTATCTTTCTGTTTTTGTTTGTCCTGAAAATGCCTCGTATCTACTTAAGACAAACGGAAAGGAAATTGATAACGCGAAAGCTAATCTGCGAGGCTAGGAAGCTAATTTAAAATGGAAGCAGCCCATGGAAGGCTGCCGAAGATTTAGTTTGAGTGAAAGCACAGTTTCAAACATTTTAAAGTACGAAAACTGTGACTTAAAATAGTTGCGCACTCTTACCCATACCTCTGCGCACTCTTACCCTGACTTCGGGGCATGAGTGCGCAACTTGACTTACTTTTGTTTTTTGATCAAAACTTATGAAAGATTTAAAAAAAACGTAAAATATTTTTGTATAAATTCGTTCCTAAAATATATAGCTACCAAATAATAGGCTCTTTTGTTTGTTACCTGTTGTAGATTTTCCAGAATTTAAGCCCGAAGTCCAAAATGCGGACTCTTGCCCCGTACGACTATATGCTAGAAAACGTTTGTCTAGTTAGGTTAGGTTAGGTGGCTATTCACCGTACTCGGTGAATTTCATGTGAGGTTTGAATAATTTTTGAAGTTTGATATATTTCCATATTATTAGATATTCGTTGAGGAAATATCTTGAAGGTCTATTAAGAAAAATTTCCCCAGAATATATATTTCTTAAGGAGGAGAGTGTCGGGCAGCTAGGTTCTATTCAATTTCAATTTATTTAAAAAATAATGGTTTGTACATTAAGATTAATTAAGAAAATAAATTAAAACTAAAGAAAGAGAAAGAAAGGGGAAAGAAATGATAGTAGAGAGAAGGACGTGAAAGTAGGTAAAGAAAGGAAGGAGATTTACTACTGCTGCTCTGTAAAAGGTTCAAAGAGTACAGTTTTGAAATCGGCGGCGTTTGATATACCCTTGATATGCAAAGATAACGAATTCCATATCCGGATACCATGAAGAAAACATAGGAGAAGCGAATTCAAATACTTAAAATGACGTGTATTGAAGTGAAATGTTCATTGAGAATGTGAAATCTCTATTTTAGAAAATAAATATGGTGGTGACTTAGAAATTATAATTTTATGCAGAAAACGCCAGTTCCTGAAATTTATATATCTAAGCAGTGAGCAGCCCAGAAACCTTCTAGAGTATACTGAAATTCTGTCGAATCTACGAAGTGCATATATTTACATATCTAAGAGCATCATTAAAAGCTACTTGAAGTTTATGAAACGACATTGCACCAAGGCTACTATAAATCACTTCAGAGTACGTTATTATAGGAATAATGAGTGTTCGTACTAGTCTTTGACGAGTCTCTAAAGGAGTGAAGCAAGCCGACATCCAAAGTTTGCGTAAGCAACCATATATTCGACCTACTACAAGGTTTTTATGATTGAATCAAGACAAATTTCGATTTAAAACAATCCCAAGGCTAGTAGCAGACTCTACCAGTTTGATTTTAGTGTCATTTAACCATATATGAGGTATAAGATTAAGATGGAATGACCTACGGGAGATCGGAATTGCTTGGCATTTCGTGGGATTAAGCTGAACGTCATCCGCGTAAAGGTGAACGGAAACATGCTTACACACAGAAGGAAGGTCATTAATGTACAGGCAAAATAAGATGGGACCCAAGATTGTTCCCTGGAGGAACACCTTGTGTAAGGGACTTTAGCGCTGAACATTTGTTATCAATGACAACTCTCTGTGATGTGTCACACAAGAAACATCTGATAAGTTATGTGGCTCAAAATCGTAAAAATGCCCATTTTTTTTACAATTTTTCACATTTTTCGACCATTTTTGGCCAATAACTCGTACGTATTTGAACTAACATCAACTATGAAAAAAAATCAGCCCAACCTTTTCTTACATTTAGTTGATAAACAAAAAAAAAAAAACGAATTTTCTATGTAAAATGAATTGAAACATAATTGTTACAATACATTTGTGGACAATGTGGCGTATACGTAATTTTTTTCTTCTTTTTTCATTGTTCGCTCTTTCTCTGACGCTTTTTCTTTGTCTGAGCATTTTTACGATTTTGAGGCACCGGATGCAGTTTGTTTGGGTGGGTTTGTTTTGTACTTTTATATCTCCTTCTCCTTCATCAACACATATAGAGTCGTTTGGGGTAAGAGTGCGCAGCGGGTAAGAGTACGCAGTGCCATTTTCTCCATCTGTGAAAGAATTAGCAACAATCGCTAAACGAGAAAATGTGTGCTTCACTAACCGCCAATGATGAAGAACTTCTACGAAAAGTTTCCATTTAACAGCACCTACAAAGAAAATCACCGAGGAAAAAAAAGCCGCATTTTGTTAAAAAAAAGTTAATTACTAAAAGTGTGTCAGGAAAGCGTTGCAACTCGATACCCCATAAGTCGTACGTAGGTATTAACAGTGTATATGTGTGTTTGATTTAGGATACAATTTTAGTAGATAATATTATTCGTTCTTAGATTTTCAATACAATGAAAAAAAAGTAGCGTCTAGGGAAAGAGTGCGCAGTCGTTCTGTGGGTAAGAGTGCGCAGTGCTTTCTTACCCAGTATTTAACTTTTTATAATAATAACAATTTTTAGGCCAATACCTTCTATCGAAAGATGCAATGTGCACATCACAGTCATAGGCGGTAGCTCGTAGCTGAACTATTTTTCTGTTTTTGTTTTTCCAGAAAAATGCCTCGTATCTTGATTTAAAATGGAAGTAGCCCATGAAACGCTGCCGAAAAACTTGGTTTGAGTGAAAGCACAATTTCAAGCCATTTAAACTACGAAAACTGTGATGTAAAATGGTTGCGCACTCTTACCCATACCTCTGCGCACTCTTACCCTGACTTCGGGCAAGAGTGCGCAACTTGACTTACTTTGGTTTTTTGATAAAAACATATGAAACATTAAAAAAAATATAAAATATTTTTGTATAATTTTGTTCCTAAAATATAGAGCTATCAAATAATAGGCTCTTTTGTTTGTTATCTATTGTAAGTTTTTCAGAATTTAAGCCCGAAGTCCAAAATGCGCACTCTTGCCCCGAACGACTATAACTTTGCTGAAGACAATCGCTACGGTTTACAAAGATAAAGTGCTCAATATAAGGTTTGAGCCAAAATATTCATGATGCTATAAGATACGTTAGGCAGCCAATCTGGCGAAACGAATGATGCAGAGTTTCTAGTTTTGGTAGGTACTTTCAAGATCAATGCACAAATCCTAGCCCTGAGATGATGACCTGAAAAATGTCACACAGTGTAATGCTCTCCACGTCCACGTTTTCACTAACAAAATCTAAATCAGAGTGAAGAACATGTAGTTTTAGCGACATCCTGCATCCTTATATATGAAACCTATCCACTTAATTTTCTACGAGTTCTACATAATTTTCTATTTTTGTATTTCCTAGAAAGCCTCCTTTTATTTCCCTGAATGCTGTCCAAGCATAACGTTCCTTTGATTTGAAGCCGGGGCATAATTATACTTTTCCTGAATCTCCCAATAGGTGGAACTTCAAGTTTTTTTGCATCATGTATAATGGATTCTCTTAGCGGCCATGCTTCCGTACGATAGATTTCAGTGTCAGCACGACTGTTCCATAGACAAATGCAACATTTTTAATTTATTTTCTCAATTAACGACTAGTCACACTTAGTTGCAGAGGTCAAATGATAGGTTTGCTCCGCTTGCATCTGCGTTAACACATTCTGCGATGCCGTTACCGTAAAGCTAACAGTTAGAACGAATGAGTACTCAAAATGTGCTTAGCTTACCATAAGCAAAAACTAACAAAAAATTAACATAAACCAATTTTTGTTACACAGTGTAATTGAAGCCCTCCAGCGAAGCTTCCATCGCTTCGCAATAAAAGGGTCGACCCTTTTAACCTCGTTCAATATTTGCATCAGTTAAAACTTGTCTCAAAGACGGGTTAGTAACGAAATCAATTTTATGCATCAGCTGTTTTCAGCTCTGATACTTTTGTCCTGATTTACTATCATTTTTAACTTTCGTGGGCGATCGCATTACATGCGTAAATTAGTTACTGCATGCTCCGCAACCGCATGAGTAAGCTCCATAATTTAAATATTAGCTTCGTTGTCTTGAGTGTTTCTTTCATCTTTCTTGGTTGATGAGAATAGTTTCATATGCAAATACAATCCTTTCATGCATGAGCGCGCTATCACTGTACATACACGTATACCACCCGAAACCCCACCAAGTAAGTAGCACATACATGCATGCTTGCCTACGCACCTACACTGTTTTCACGATCGAAATTTCGTTGCAAAATTTTAAGTTCACACCGCGAGCTCAGAAGTTTCACTTCAAAAATTGTATTCATCCCTTGAACGGACAACTCCCTTAGGCGGACACTGTACATCGAATTGTAATAACGTACCGAGCCATACTTCTTATGAATAACATAAAGCAAGGAACTTCTGTAACTTTCCATAGTCAAAAAATCCGGTCAAGTGCAAGTTATACTTGCGCAATAAGTGTTCCGTAAAGGTTCAATCACATTCAAATTTAAGTGCAAAAAGTACACAAAATGCGAAAAATATGTTCTTTCTCTATCCGATACAATAAATATTCTTAGCACTCCGTCGCAGGTTTCTGAAAGTAAAACACTTCAAAGCTGAGCACTTTGTTCATCCTCGTTCATCCCGTAACGACGTAACCGTTTTTTTATAATAAAAAAACAGTTTAAAAAGTAACTAGGTACATTTATCTACTTTGCGTTTGCACATTGAAAATTCATTGAAAAAGAAACCAAAGGCAAACGAACCCAGCAAACTAAAAAAATAACAAACCAAAGAATACACAATTCAACACAGGTGTGCGAATGAATAATTCTGTTACGCACACATGAAAACGGATAAAGAAGAAAAACTAATAGTACCTACCTACATAACATACTCAAACTACTTCACCCGTTCGTTATCGTTTTTTCGTTTTTTTTTTAACCCTTTGTTCGTTTTTCGTTTTTCTAACCGCGAAAACGACCCACCTCTAATGTACATACTTATGTATGTACATATGCACTTATATACCTGTAGATACGAATAGGTACACATGTATGTATGCATATATTTCAATAAAAATTCAGCACGATTTGCCAAAAACAAATTTAAATATGTATGTACATATATGTACATATCTACACAAATGTAAACAACTTGATAAGTCTCATCTTCTCGAAAGAATAATAATTATACATATCTATATCCACAAAAAAAAAAAAAAAAGTATGTATGAGTATGTATCCATACATATATTTTCGTCTCGTTATTCGTTGAATTGTATTAAATACGTGGAATTTGGCGATTTGTCTCCCTCTCGTGTCTGTACGCAAATTCAATTTTCATATCTTCATAGCAAAAGAAGAGACACCTACATTACAATGTATACGAAACCATCAAGATTCCTTTCTGTGGTTTAAGTCTAAGCTCAATGGTTATACCGGAAGCATTGTATATATTTCATATACAATGACCGGAAGTGAATTTTTTGTAGCGAATGGCGCAACCATTAAATTTTTACTCTCGCACATACAAATTTCCCTTCACGTATTCACTTTTATATGATTGTGATATGGTTACGTCACTTCAGTATATGCAAACAGTCGGGAAGGTGAAATTACAAACAAATTAATAGAAAAAAAACTGTCGAAGGTAATGCAGTTCTGATAATTGGGTTTCCATCTACATTTTATTCTCGATGTTTGTGATTTTATTTAGATTTTTCTGATCGATATTTTTGGAGATACAGCCTCAGACAGCGATTTTTTAACGTTTTTTTGAAAAAGTGTTAAGAAAAAAGTAACACAAAAAAATATTTTATACATTTTTGAATTCGTGCTTTAAGTAGCTTTCATTTGACATCACACACGATGACCTCAACATTAAATTAAAAAAGTTTTTTTTTTAACATTTCACTTATCCCCCCAAAACTAGCCCCCCAAGTCGAAATTCAACTTTTTAAGTTCATGTCAGTGTTTGGGCCACTACTTGCTATAACTGTTCCAAATTTCAATAGTCTACGTCAAATGGTCTCTGAGAAAAAGGCCTGTGACAGACGGACAGACAGACAGACAGACAGACAGACACCGAACTGATTCCATTAGTGTTCCGTTTTGGTACGGACGGAACACTAAAAAGGATTGTTATGTTATATAAGTACATATTAAAAAGTATTACAAAATCGATGTTTTTGTTGGAAAATCTTTCAATTTCTATCTATGTATGCACATATCCTTACGATATTCCTAATTGCCACAATGTCCATTTAAAAAAAAAAAGTTGACTTATTTCATTCCGAGACACGGGACGGTTAAACGGCAACTTGAAGCTCCTTGAAGTAAAAAAAAAAAAAATCTCTCACTCTTAAATTTTCTTCTTATCCACACTGTAGTTGAAACAAACAATAATAATTAAGAGTAATGAATTGTAGAGAGCTAGAAAAAATAAACTTAAAAATGAAATGCATGTATGTACCTATTGTACATACCTATTCACGTACATATTGGGTGAATTGTGTGCTTGCACCCACCTCATAGCATAGCCATTCATTCACACTTCTCGTGTATTCATGTTCGCATTTGAAGCACACATTGTTTTTCAAATCCTACCCATATGCCAGTGCCATTACCCAATATCCTAAGGACGAATTCCACCCATTCCTGTTTCCCGCCCAATAGCCCCAAGGACTCTCGGTCTCGTTTGTTATTATGCAATATTTTTCATTTCTCTCTCATACTTGAAACCCATCCAGCTCGGTGCTATTTATTTATTTTGCATGAGTTTTTGTGTTCTGATTAATAACGATTATGATTTACTGACACATTTGTTTACATTTTTTTGCTGTGGGTAGTTGTACATATCATTTCAGGACGATGTGATGTTAATGTTTTAAAATATCCTCAGAGTTCTCAGGCTGCGCTCTGGGTGAAATGGTTGAGTGTAGGATGTTTGTTTGTTTATTTTTGTACTGTCAAGTGGAGTTCCAGCCAAAATACGGATATTATATAAGGATAATATGGGGTAGATGGCGTGGAAAATTGAGATGTTAATGTTATAATAACTGTAAGCTTGTAGTCATGGGCAACATGTAAAACGATGGCTGACCATTTGTTGGTACACATGAATTGCATATGTACACTAGGGTGTGTCATTTAGTATGGCAAAAACAAAAGTTTTTTTTTTCTAATCTAATACCACTCAAAAGTTGCATTGGGATCCTAGGGGTCAGAATATGTGAAAAAAGTTCCAAGTTTAATCTACTTTTGGCTCCCTCAAATTGGTTGAAGTTTCGGAAAAAACGGTTTTCAGTGCCATGTTCGCCCATTGCTCGGATATGGTTTAGTGTTAATTTTTGCTAAGCAAATTATTTAAAATTATTAAACGTTTAATCTCGTTTTTTAAAAATCCCGAAAAAACAGTTTTAAAATACCGTCTTCTTAAATCCCGTTTTCTTAAAATACCGCGTTTTAAAATCCCGTTTAATCCCGCTTTGCCCATTTCTCAGCAGTCCAATTTTGTATTTCAAAATTAAGTTTTATGAGTCGTATCGCCCACAATACACAATTGAACTAATTAGATAAAAAAAATTTGGTTGTTCCATTAATATTTCAATAAATGTAAGTATTACAACTTCTGAGTTTTATTTCATTTTTTTTTTTTTATTTTTAAATGAATATTATTAATTTATTTGCATATTCGTTGAATTGTTATACATATTTATTATTATGTATTTTACATTTATTGTTTGTTGCAAATAATACGAGTTATTAATATAAACCTCTGTTTTTATTTCACTTATTTCTATTTTTTTTTCTAATCTCGATTTTGCAATCAGAACTATTTGTTTTATTTAAAAAAATGCCTTGCAATCAATTGCATGTTAAACAAATTTCACGCGAAATTTGTTCTGATTGCAAAAACGAGATTATTAAAACGGGATTATAAGAAGCGGGATTATAAGAAGCAGGATTATAAAAAAGCGGGATTATAAAAAGTGGGATTTTAAAGTCGGGATTTTAAAAAAAGGGATTATAAAAAGCGGGATATCGTACCCAACCCTGAAAAACATCTATGTATCATTACTTCATTACTATTATATAAAGACGTAACTTCAAAAATCTTTGTTACCGATGATCTCTGCAAATACTGCACCGATTAACGTGAAATAAATTGTATAGTAATCGTTATTTTCGTTAAAATCAGTAAGGCTGATTTTTTTTTTGTTTAAATGTTGTTTGTTCTTAAGAAAATGTATTTTTTTTTTATATTTGTAAAGACCTATTTTTTTGAGGTTTACCCACAATTTAACTCCTAACTTAAGTAGTTAAACGAATTGGCAAAACAATGTTTGCATAAAGTCAATATCTATACGCAAATTTTAAGACCTTAATCTTTTCTAAATTCTACGTACATGCTTTCAATAAGATCATATAGAAGCTTATAAGAGGCATTGTTATGCAGTGAGTATGCTTACTGTTTATACTGTGAGGAAGCTCCTGGGAAGCACTAAGTATAAATTGCGAAGAATGAAGGACAAATGCTGTCTAGACAGTAGCTGTAACATTATTTTTTGAAAAAATGCGCTCAGTTTGGAAATTATATTTCAGTTTAATTTTTTTTTTTTCGACAATTTTGTGTACGGTAAGATAATTCTAATGAATATAATTACATATTACAATCCACTAATTTTTACTTTTTAGAGAAAGTCAAAAATTAAACTTTTGGCTTACAAAATTTTGAAAGTGAAAGTTTCTTAGGTTCCCAGAGCATTTTGATTTTCGTTATTTTTTAGACTTAAGAATTTTTTTATGATGTAATTAATATTATTAATTACAAATAATTAAATAATTATGTTACATGAATAAAGGTACTTAAAAGAGTATTCATTTTATAAAACGCGTCAGTGCTTTCATATCCCTTCCCCTGAATCAATCAATAAGCGGGGCATAGTTATCTTTGAGTAAACGGTTACATCTGGCTGTCCCTGCAGCGATTTAGAAGCGCTTCATAGTTATCTTTGCGAAAGCGCTTACATCTGGCTTCCCAAGCAGCGCCTTAGAAGCGCTTCATAGTAATCTTTGCGTAAGCGCTTACAAAAGCGGACATCATAATGTAAAAGGGATACGGAGCGACATATAGTCAGGAAGCGCTTCGAGCATCTTCGTATGCGCTTCCGCTTATACAGAACTTCTGAAGCGCTTTACTTCCCGTTGGGATTCTATTGATGCTTTGTGCCCGGCCTACTACGATAAATATGATTGTATTTAAAAGCAAATTCAAATTTTAAAAAAGTACACGGGCAATGGCGGGCGGGCAACACCTGTACCTATACTATAGAAATGTATTAGAAGAAAACAATTTGTTTTCTCTTAAAAGTTGCAGGTGGGCGAAGCAAGGCGAGCACGGGTCAGCTATCTCAAACCGATGGACCTAAAGGGCTGACATTTGGACATTACATTGCTAAAATAACATAAACATCCATCAAATTTTTTTGGAATCCCATCTCTAAGTGGGTGAATTCGGAAAAATAATTCCGCACTCATCTCCAATACGATTTGTTTTCCCTTTACAGGGGCAGGGGGGCGAAGCAAGGCGAGCACGGGTCAGCTAGTGTTACATATTTTTAGATTCAATACCCACTGTTGGGCGCAATACGTTTAACGATGTGCAGAACGGGAGGTTGTAAAAATATATATTTTCTTAAAATTTTTTGTTAGTTGATAAATATTTTAAAATTGTAGATACGGCGCCGACTGTCACCGCCGTTCTTATAGGGATTTTTTCGTTTTTGGCAAACAAACCATATGAAGCGTGTCGTTTTTGTGGTCGTTCCTTTTGTCAGTTTTGTTTCATTTCTTGTGTCAGTGGCCTTAGTGCATTAGAAGTTGATTGCGTACCAGGGCTAATACAAGCGACGAAAGGAAAACTAGCATAATACATACAGTGGCATGCACATAATTAGCAACGCTGAAGACGGTCGATTTGATTTCTTCATAGATCATGCGTTTTCAGCGTTGGGAAATCTTAATTTCCATTTTTACTATACATATAAATACACTTTGTGAAAAGTGCCTACAATTGATATAAAGTTCCGTTATTTTTTTTTTTTTTGTTGTAGCTGAAACAGAGCGAAGAGCACAAAATAGGTCGTGTACATAATAAATTAGCAATGCATGAGTTTTGGATAAAAAAAAAGTCCATTATTTATTTCTTTTTTATCCACAAACACTTTCTATTTATCTGCGTGGCGTAGATTCCACTAATTTTGGGCAAACATTTTTAGGAATCGCTCCCCAAGCGACTTACGTTTCCTCGTGTAATGTATAATTTCAACTCTTTATAAAATAAACTTTTTTTTTAACTGGATGTTATTTTTTAGCTTAATACCCTATCTCGCTTAAGACACTATTTTCTATCGGTCCCTTGACGAGCGTCTTAAGCGGATTCTATTGTATTTACTTTATTTGAACCTAGTTTAACTAGTTTTTCTGTGTATATGTAAAAAAAATAACACGCCAATAGCCCATTTCTTCAATTTCTTCGAAACTTCAAGGTCATTGAGAGAGCCAAAAGTACTTTCCAAAATGAAAACTATAGATGTAGAATTAATTTTAAACTTCAATGCAACTTTCGAGAACTATTAGACATGAAAATTCTAATGTTGAAAAATATGAGACACACTTATGTACACCCTCTAATTTAAATGAATGACTGAATAGGAATTAAATTGAAAAATCCTTAAACCATTATACATGAACATTACATACATTGGTTTTGTACATAAGTGCACACATATGTTTGCGGTCTTATGATTCATCAGTGTACACTGCCTCGCTGTATGCTGGCAAACCCGTGAATTCATTTAAAATTGACAGATTAATAGTAAGCCCAGACCAATTTCACCCGGTACAGACAGAATGTGATAATGTCTGACCAATCCGCCGATTACACTGGACAAGTTGGTTTGGCCTTATTTCACTTTGGATTAGTAAATTTGTTTGGGCTTATTTCACTTTGTGAATTTGAACTAAGGCCATATTTTTGCATCTGGCCTAATTTAACTTGGCGTTATTTCACGGCACCCAATGAAGATTTGTTAATTGGCCTTTGCAGTCATGTGGTCTGACACCACTGGACTGGGTTGCGTATTGCCATACTGTTTATCAGCACAGACATCGATCGGTCGCTCTGCCATAGTCTATGCTGAATAACTTACTGCTCCTCGAATTTCAGAAAAGCTCAAGCAAAATACATTATATGCTACCACGGACTGCTCTGTGATCATATGCAGTTTGCCTATTAAATAATGAAAAAGCTAAGGCAAACCATGTGCTAGTACAGTTTGCTCTGTGATCATATGCGATTTGCAGCCCTATTATGGTTAGCGAATCGAACGTTCGACGATAAAGCGAAATCTTTTGCGAATCACCCGTATCGTTGTATTATGGTTAGCGAATGTGCCATTCGCCTGTGAAACAACTGCTGGAACAACGAAAAACAAATTAAATGACAATTGCGAACATAATATCACGACACGGGTGATTCCCAAAAGAGTTCGCTTCATATCGAACGTTCGATTCGCTAACCATATTAAGGGTATTGGTTAAGTAGATACGCTATGGTGAGCGATTTCATTACGGATATAGATGGCGAGACCGCGATGAGGAAAGAATAATGGCACTATATTATATCCAGGCAGGCGTAAAACAGAGGTATATGCATTCTCACCTACGTGTGTTTTACATAGTGCCAAAAGAGCTGGCCTGTATTTTATAGTCTGGTCATGAGTAGCAAAGTGATTAGCTTTTAACCCACGAATGTTGATAAAATCTACACGAAAATTCCCTACCATAACTAATCACAAACACAAAAAACTCAACTCCGACGCTTACTAAGCTGAGCCGCCAAATGAAAACCATACATTAGTTTGCCGCCAGTAGTAACTCAAATTCGGTTATAGCACCACCGTGTGAGAAGGAAATCTCACACAGTACTTGCAAAAACCGAATCTATGCAACCGTGAAGACCGTGGATGAGGAGAGTGTTTTATGCGAAAGTTTATTTTTTTATTTTGTTAACGATGTTGTTCAAGTAAATTGAGAATTTTTGACGGTTGGCATAGACACGTCCTTATATGTAACCTAATTATTTACGTCGCCAAATCTTTACATTTTTGGCGCAATAGAGTGATTGTTTCATAAGGTATGCTGCGCCGCGCCCACCGTCCTTTTAAGCTCAAATTGTTTTAAAAGATTTACGTCCCGATAACGCCACCAAACCCTACTTTATGGTTCACTTATGGATTCTTAATAGCCAAAAGCGGACATTTTTTAGAGATGATTTTTTTGTTTCTGGAATATAACCATTTCACGCTACCGAAAAACGATCCACATCGAAAAGTTTGACAGGGTTAAAGCAGCGCCCTAAAAAACCCGTGTGCATTAGTTGGATTTCTCTGTAAAAGGATAGTTTCACTGTCATTTAGAAGTCACCTTTTTTGAAATTTCAAAAAATGATTCCCCTTGGGAAAATATATTTTTTATCCAAATTGCTACAGCTAAGTGCCTATTTAAATTTACTGGTAAATTGTTCTCTCCCCTCTCTCTATTAATTTATTTTGGCATATATACTTTTTACTTTAGGTGGCGCCACAGCTCGGGGTGAATATGGGCCTGCTTCTCGCAGCCATTTGTGTGTGCGTTATATATCTGCACGAATGGAAGGAACCTAAGGCGTGTTGAGAAGCTCGTTGGCAAATGTACTCTTTGATTGCTTGTCAGACATTCGAAATAGGCGACACCGTGAAAAAACTTTAATTTGTTGAACCCAGGCTGGGATTGAACCCGGGCAGCATGCGTAGTAGTCCAGCGCGCTAACCATCACGGCCACGGCGACCACAGTACAAATAAGAAATTAATATTTTGTTGCACCTCCTCTTGCAGCTATAACAGCCTTAACCCTTTTTGGCATACTTTGAATGCATTTTAAGCAATTTATTTTAATGTTCTCGCTCCCAAAGATTATCTATGGGGTTAAGGTCTAGAGTATTTCCAGGTCATTCCAGAACCCTAATATTTTCTTCCTGCAGAAAGGTAGTAACTTTATTTGCCTTATGACAGGATGCCGAGTCATGCATAAATGTGAAATTGCCATTTGGAAATCATTCCTGTACTTGTGGCAACATTTTCCCCGTTAAGACTTCAATATATTGGTCTTGACGCATTGTATCCTTAACAATGTAGAGGCGTCCAGTTTCTTGTCCACTTTTGAATGACCAGACCATAATGCTTAGCGGATGTTTCACCCGTTCCACTATGCATTCTCTCTAATATTTCTCATTTGCCCTCCTCCTTACAAACTCAGACTTATTCGACAAAATCTGAGCTGTTGATTCGTCCGAAAAACAGACTTGCAGGAAAAACGTGTGTAAAGAAAATCATAAAAACATTCCCTTAAAAGATAAAAAAAACATGCTAAAAAATGTCGACTGAACGTTCTTGCCTTTAGCCAGTCTTCGGATGTCCAGTCCTTATGTGCCTTAGCGTTTCTCCATCATCAGCCGTGTTTTTTTTGAAACGTAGCTAGCCAGTAGTAGCTAGCAAAGTAAAATTTCACACGTAAAACAAATACAACAACCAGCTGCCTACAACTCTTGTTTTATCCCCAGCCAAAAGCAGCTGGCTAGGAATTTTACGCCTACTCATCGTCAGGGGGCGCTGAAAGCAATTTGTAGAACATTTGACAGACTGTCGTGTACGAAAATTATATAATTTCAATTACTAAATGATGTTTCACAGAAATAATCCACTATATTATGATATGTATCACTTTATGTAAATAATCCATTGAATAAATTACCGAAATTAATTGTTTTCACAACAAATAACAAAAAATCGATTTGGTTGAATGCCGAATACTTTGACAGTTCACACTTAACAGCTGATCGAAATCACACACATATGACCGAAATCACACACCCTAACTTGGAGGTAAGTCAACTGAGTTCGGCTGGCTGGGAATCGTTTTAATGAACGACTGGCTAGCTACGTTTCAAAAAAACACGCCTATCATATTTGTAAGAAGTGGCTTCTTTGCTGGACGGTGGTTAGCAAAACCCATATATTTAAGACGACGTCGGGCTATCATGCCGGAAATTTCAATTCATGACTCTTGGATCAAATTTGTCAGGATCTTTAATACTTTCTTTCTGTTTTGAACACAGATTTCCTTTATTTTACGCTCATCTCGTGGCGTTGTGATTTTTTTTCGGCCAGATCTTCCGACTCTCATAGGAGGGAGCGGGACATTTTCATTTAGTTTTTTTTTTAATTTTGACGACTTCGGCACTCCTACAGAGCGCTTTTTATCGTAAATGCCAATTCCGAAACCGTAAGCTTTAACATTTCGCGAAATAAACCGTTAAAAACCGCAAGAAATATAAAGCTCAACCTATAGCAAAATGAGATTTCCACTTAAAAATATAATACCACAAAAATAAACACTATTTTAAGTGTTACCACTTTTTACTTTTTTAAAGCTTAAAAAACGTCTGTGAATTATAAGCAATGGCAAAGCTTTCAATAAAACACAACTCTCCAGTTATTCTGGACACCACCCATAGAGTTAGTTGAAACCTAACATCTGAGTTCCCTATCACTACGCCGATCTGTCTGTCTCTCATTTCTTGTTCTTCATGTGCTCACGATGTGTGCAAACATTATAAGGGTATTCATATCCCCTTTAGCGTGTGTAGATTATAAAAAATAAAAAACAGCGTACGATCTTCGACTTTCTCGTCCACCAGGCATATGTCGTCGACGTTATGTTTTCTCAGGATGGAAAATTCTCATGGCCGTAGATTTCGCTGCAGCTCGTGGAGCTCTTTCTCTATGGGTTTCTGTTAATTGCAGAATCTCTGGCTGCAGAAACTCGCACGAGCGGCGGTTCAGACTATCAGCTATCTTTTTTATTATGTACTAATTAAATTGAATAAATTTAGCATTCTGATTTTATGCATTGAAGAGTGCGTTTGCTCTAATACTAATTGCCATATCGTCCGAATTGCTACAGGTAGTACATAACCGAAATTCCCCTACATTTTCTATACACACACGTACGAATCACCGTACTATCAGATCTGAGCTACACTGAACAGAAAGGAGACAGTTTCGGCCAATCTGCGAGGTGCCCCTTCCCGCCCCTTCCCCGACAAGCTGCCCAGCCACGAAGCAAACTAAAGGTCGTAAGAGCGGGCTGACTATATAAGCTATTTAGCTTACACTAGATTTATGTCTAATATTTAATAGTTTTATAATATTAAGGTTAGACGATTTAGACGTTTTCGTTACGGTTCACTTTTCAGGCCCGTATCCGTACGTTTTGGTGTAATTTCAAAGTCATTTCACGCCAAAAAGCGACATTAGGGGGGTACACACGATACGACCGATCTGACGGACCTGGTCGGATGGATGTCTGACAGACCGATGTCGTTAGCGTACACATTGTCCGACATGTTGTCCGACCTCACTTTGCAAGTGGATTTGAAAGATGTCGGACGTACTGAGAGCAGCGCTTATGATTGATAAAATTTTAAAGAAAAAATCTAAGAAAGAAAAAGGGATCGAATTTGGGTACAGGAATGGATGAAAAGGCTAAGAAAGTTTTTTTTTATATTAATTTGCTATCAGAATTTCAAGATTGAATTCTCCAGACGATTATCAGAATTTTTTATATTTCCATTTTTTTTTTTCTCCAAAATTCAAAATTTCCATACACAGCCATTATTAATTCTCCGCCAACAACCACACCGCTTGAAAGACATTTCAGAAATGAAAATCGCTCTAGGTCGGACGGACAAGTGTACACATTATCAGATATGTCCATCCGACCACCAAAATATCAAAATAATTTGAAAACCATCCGACATGTCCGTCCGGCGGTCGTTTCGAGCGTACACACACGTCAGACTTGGCCGGACAGACCAAGTCCGTCAGATCGGTCGTATCGTGTGTACCTCCCTATTACAGCAGTGCAGATGCCTAAAAATTGCGGAAGTTCTAAAGTTGGTTCTCGAAATGTCGATTAAGGAATCCCACATCAGAGAAGAGCCGCATTTCGGTTGTCCTGTTGTATTGAGGTGGATGTCACATAGGCGTTTGCGGCCAGATTAAAAGTTTCGAGAGTTGAATACAATTCAAAGCAACATGGCTTCGTCAGTAATCTAGATATGGGCGATTAAAAAAGGATGCTGTTAAATAATGTCGACAATGAGCCTGATTAAATAACCTCAAAAGGTGATATTCACAAAAAGGAATTTTATGCTATCTTCGTGCTGGAACTCCAGGGAGTTAGTTGTTTGATTTCAACTACATCCAAGGAACCAATCCATCAATTCGAGGGTCTAGTGAAAAATTCTTCGTCGAAAACGACAAATATTGTTCCGAAGGAAGGGTTTTCAAATAACAAAAAGATGGGAAAAGGTCACTGCGCAAAACGTACACTTTTTCTATTAAAGTTTTTTTTTTCAATTTCAATTTTTATGTATTTTTCAAATCATAAATTGTATTATGATCATAAGTTTTTTATTAACATACTATAAGCAGATATCTATATAGATCAAATCTTTCTACATAACTTCAGAACAAATTAAAAAGAAATACCTAAGCCAATTATAAAGGACTATAGAAAAAAGACTAGAGTTCTAGAGTTGAATGTTTTTAAAAAGCTTGTAGCGTCTACAAAAATAAGAAGGCCATTGAACGAATTTTGACCTTAGGTTGCGGTTCCTTAAGACGGAGCTACATCCCACTACATTGTGAAACAATAGCAATCTAAAGTCGACTTTAGCGTTACCGTGGGTAAAGGAGAAACCTCTTATTCAATTCATGGTATTGGAAAAGAAGAAGAATGTAATGGTCCACAGTTTCTGTCAGAGAAGAATTTTATGACGACAGCCAGAGAATTTCTACTTAGATAGAGTTTAAGAGACCTGCTGGCTACATACAAGTACTCGTTCATTCTTCCCGTCATGTATCATTGTTTGTCAGACATACTTAACTGCTCTACATACTCGCATCTAAATACATATCGCATACATTTATGGTGTTATGTTAGACTTTGCATTATGAATAATGATGGCAGCTTTTCAAATATCTGTCGTATATGCGATGCCTTATTTTTTTTTCACTTCGTCCTCTTTTTTTCTTTAGCTGAACCTCTGAACTATAGTAGCATATCCTGCGGAACAAAATTGTCTACATTATAGCATCAAAATGAATGCTACCGGGGTAGGACTTATTATTATGATGATGATGATGATGATGATGGCAGTGAAGTATTCGTGGTATATCACACAAGTAACGATGATTGAGTGCGACAGGAATAAGAACACGCCCTCATTTGATTATCCGACATTAGAGAGACGAAAGGATTTTAAATACGTACGAGTAACACGTATTTTTTATTTTTTGCTTTTCCGTCTTCTTTCTCTTTAGAATCGATTTGAGAATTCAGTTGGAAAAAAGAAATGAAAATGACGGTACTCGTATTTCTTCCGCAACTCTACCATTTTGCAATGTGAGTCCTGTAAAAATATCCTACTCCCATCAGACTACCAACGCGTTGAAATCATAGTTTGCAGCAGATGAAAAACACTAGGATAGTACTTGGGGTAGGTACTCGTACTTGGAACAGGATTTTGTAGTACGAATACTGATTTCGATAATATGGATTCAATCGATGCGAGAATAATGATATTAATGTTCCATTAAGAATGAGTACGAGTAGTTCCAAAGGATATTACCTCGACCTCGGAATGGAAAGGCTCTGTGTAAGAAATTGCGATTGCGTAGCAGCTGTTCAATTTACTTCCACACAGATGATGCTGGATTCTATTTGTGTCCCTGGCATTACAGGGTATAGAGTGGATGCATTGGATGCGGGATATCTCAAGTGAGATTATTCCTTGGAATTAAGTTCTGTAGTTGATTGATGATTGTCCGTCAGTGGTATGGAATACCATAAATATGTAGTTTTGATAATAACTGGGGAAGAGGATGGGTGGGGGATGAACGTAATGGTGGGTTCGTTTTCATCCAAGAAATCGATTAGCAATAGCTTTGAGCTGGAGTCTGTTTTTGTAAATACATAATATTTTCCGAACTAATGGCTTTGAATTTTAGTTTACCAAGTCTAAGTTTTTTTTTAATTTGATGTTGTTTAAAAATTCATTAAATAAATAAATAGCCATTCACAGGTATGGTTATACTTACAGTCATCGCCAATAACTGCACATATCACCACAGAAAATAATCCATTGGGGTTAAACCACACAATCTGGGTTGCAAAAACACAAAACGATTTCTTGAAATGGGTAATCCTTACTATAGGTAATAAAAATGTAACTTTTTTTTGACTGCAAAGACCTTGTTCCCATTTGTCTTAAAAACTGCTGCAAGAAATTAAATCCGGTTTTCACAGTTGGATTGCAAAATGTCAGGAATTAAACTAAGGATATTTTTTTTATCGTTATCTGCTATACAGAAGCGGAGATCTAAGTTGATATCTGAGCGAGTATTTGAGTATCTGAGTATTTTTGCGAATACCTTCTAGCCCCTAGTTTAAGAATACCTTGGCCCATTGGAATGGAATTTCTTTTATTATAAAGCATATTATAAAGTTTTGAACAAAGATTTTAAGATATACCATATATCATCTTCATCATAGCGAAGTTGAACAATAAGCATTCAATTAATGCCCCTATTCTGATTGTGATGTGATCACAACTCAGGAATTTCAGTGATGCGAAAAGTGTGATGCTTCTCTTGTGAGGTTTCTTGTGAGCGATCAGCTGTTTGGTATTTTGGCTAACATCTCACAAGAAAACACCCAAGAATAATTACCACGGTGTGGTGAATGCATTGTCATGTCAAAAAATTATTTTTTTGACAATCCTTATTTTCGTTTTCATTTCCACATCAAGTTGGAAATAGAAGATTGAGAAATAAATGTAATAAAATAACAAATAATGGCGGAAATAACGAAAAAATAGCTAAAAAGCATCATTCCTTTCCCGCAAATTCCGAAGAATTCTTCTACGCTGTAATCTAAAAGAATTTAAACATTAACTACATTTGTATACTGTCCAACAAGAAATAAATATATTTGCTTACCTTTCCCCTTTGTTTGTTATTTCACTCATAAGCAGCAAAATCAAAACTTCTTCCTCCATTTGTTTTTCAAATTGAACAATAGGTATGTAATAGTTCTTCATTTTCCTCTTGTGATCGGTTTATGAGCTGCTCAATCGGACATCAAAATTTTGACAGTTCTTGTGATGCTCACAACTTGTGACGTGAGGTTTTGGTTGGAATACGAAAACCTCACAAATTGTGACTCACCGCGCTCTTGTGAGGTTGTTGTGGCATATGAGGCATCACAATGGTATGCCAGAATACGGTCATAAAATAAACATTCAATTCGGTCGCGGTTTTGTAAGGCCTTACCTCTGGAACTACTTCTAGAAGTACTGAACATAGAATTAGGCCGCACTGAGCGCAATGAAATGGTTTAGTTATCAAGCAAGTCCTTCCATAATGCAATACTGTTCATCGAACCTAGAACTAATGAAATGGAAGGCATTACCAAACTAGTGAATAGTAATGCAAGATGGAATTCATCTTTGCTTAAGAAAAGTTGAGGGCATTACCGTACGAATTCGAGGTAATACGGGAAGGAAGAACTCAACAAGTACATATACTTTTCTGTACAATGATCTCACCGCGTTGTTAATGATTGCCGCCTGCTTGTCGCATTTAGAATTACGTTTGTTTGTTTAACAATGCCAATCGCAAACATTTCTTTGAGGATTTTATGTGCGGATATGCTATGTTCTCGGTTCAAACTCAAAGTATTTGACACGTTATAGATATATGCTATGTAAAATACTTTTTTGTAAAACTCTGATTTACAGATTTTCAACTGAGTTGAAAAAAAAAATAACAATAAATAATAAAATAGAAAAGTTTTTGAAAATAATGAAATTAACTAAGAAATGCAGAAAAAGGCATGAATGCACAACTTCTTTGTAATGTGCTCGAGAAGTACTTCTACGTTGATTTTTTTAAAGGCATGAATGCATTACTTCTTTGGAATTTGTTTGAGAAGTACTTCTGGTACAACTTCTGGGTATTGCAGAGTGAAAGCGATCGCTTCCGTCCTATGACATGCAATGCTAAATGTAATGCCTGTTTTACATGTGCTGGAATCGAGTTAAGAAGTAGTTCCAACTTCTAGAATTAGTTCTGGAATGCATGCCTTCCACGACTGGGATATTAAATTAATGTTTGTGTGTTCGTCTTTTATGCATTCGCGCATCGTTCATCCGTTTGCGATAAAACTTAGGGGATGTGCAAAAAAAAAGACATTGTTGCTGTGTCCACGCCGGGGAAGGTTTATACTTCATTGCAATCCCCGTTTTCTTTTTTTAAAGCAAACACATTCATCATGATCTCGAACCTGCACTCGGTGGAGACAATAATATGTACAGTCGAGTCCCTCTATGTCGAATTTTCACGGACGATTAAAATTAGTGCAAATTAGGGGAATTTTTGAAAAAAATCGAGCTAGGGCGATTAATCCTTTTTTCTGAAAACGCATTTATTCATATTGGAAGCTAACAAAAAAAATAAAAAGAAGAAAAACTTTTAAGCAATATTAATTAATAATTTCCTGGTATGTTAGAACATGTTTTTTAACACTTCATCTTCGAAAAACCATTTTGACTTACCAAAAGTAGCATTTAAATACGAGGAAATAGATCAAGTTTTGCAAATTAGTAAAACATGGCAGGCGGGCGAAGCAAGGCGAGTACGGGTCAACTAGTGGTGTAATGAAATTTCTCATCAAAAAATAATTTTTTTGGTTCGCTATGAGACACGTAGCATTTATCATGGATATAATATAATAGATAATCATTGGTAGTAACATCCGCTTCGGCATATTTTTAAAGAAGTAAGGACCAATGATGCCTACTTCAGGATTAATAACCATTTAACCAGAAAAGGTTCAACACTGAAACCAATTTTATGATAAAAGTGCTCATGACCTTGGAGAACATTTGTCCAGCCTTACTATACACAAAAGAAAAAAGTATATAAGTATACATATATCATTTATCATCCATCAAATAACAGCTGTCTCTATCGAAAGTTCTATCATTCTAAACAAAAATCACCCTTTATGTACATTACATACCTACAGAAAATGTATTCACAGTTTGATGCGGTCTTAGAGGTAGATGACACTGATTCTAGGGATTTCAAGGCCGCCTGACTATCCAAGAATATGCTTATATCGTTGGAGGATATTGTCTTGATACAGGACAGTGTGAACAACGCTGCAGAAAACACCTCCTCCTACACCATCATTGGTTTTAGAGCCATCGGTGTAGAAATTTATTGACTCAACTGTTATAGCTCCTAAGTCATCCCAAATGGACCTATTGGGGATAGTGACTTTAAAGTTTTTATCAAAATTGGGCTTCGGCACAGTTTAGTGTATAGTCTATGTTTTCGGGGAGAGTTAATTGATCCAGTATTGTGGAATGACTAGGTACTTGAGATGGCTTTAAGCCTTATGGCAGAGCCCGCTGCTTGCCGGTTATATTAAGGGGTGGGAGATACAGTAGGTTGTCTAGTGCTGCGGAAGGAGTTGTTCTTAGTGCTCCACTAATACACAGACAGGCTAATCTTTGTACTTTCACATGCTGGCTCGATGTATATCTTTATCTAGAGCGGTTCACCAGACAATTACACCCTTCATCAGAATCGCTCTGATACAATCACATAGAGGCAATGGGTTGGAAGTTGGAGTCCCCATTTGCTGTCAATGGCTTTCTTGCAAGAGTAGAGGGCTATAGTAGCTTCCTTTACTCTTTCCTGAATATTGAGCTTGGTTTTTTTTTTACCCAGGATAACGCGTATTAGGAACCTAACTCTAAGAAATTTTGTGGTTCATTATTTGAATGATGGAACGTTCAAGCTGAGAAGGCATAGAATATGTATCCATAGAGTCAAGCTCACCTATTCGAACACCTATCCAAAAAGTCGAAAAATGCATTTCCTCAAACTGCAATTTCTGACTTATTGCCTGATGTCAAAGAACTCTTGCCACTGTTCTCGCAACCAAGTTTATCAATTTTAATCCTGATAGATAAGAAGGGAAATTATTTGAATTCAAGCAAGGAAGTCCTCTACAAGCTCTCTAACACATTTTGTTTTATATTGATTCAATATTGGATATATGAGCTCTTTAGAATGAAGCCGTAATTAGAGGCTAATTCTATGCGACATACCATACCAATAACATTTAAATAACATTAAATATGAAAACTCACCACCATATCCTATGTTTTACTTGTTTTGTTTACTTTCTACATAATTGTTCAAAGAATGCTCAGTTTCTAATAACACACCCAAATCTTTGATGACAGAAACACGGAGAGATACAACTTCATATTTTGCTATATACAAATAATATCAACAAAAAGGTTTTACGAGCTGCAATCTGGAAATGAAATGTATTTTAAAAAAAAAGTACTCAAATGACTATAGATTAGGTTTTTCTAAAAGCTAGAATATAAATATATGTGTGTTGTATGTACATATGTATCATACCAACGACAATGGAATATCTAAGAACAAACGAAATCGTTCAAATGAAAACAAAATATTTGGGAAACATTGTCGTTTGTGTGCAAAGGATACAACAGTATTAAATTGTAGATACAGCATTATTTTCTCCAAACAATTTTTGACAAATCACCTACTATGTATCATCATTCTTATCCATTGCAAATATGTACATCCTGTAGTATTCAATCAAATTTATCCTAACAACAAATGACTATTTATTTATTTATTTATTTATAAGTATGTATCTACTCGCATGAACTTAAATCAAATCAAAAACTAACTGCTCCAATTTGTTATATATCTAACAAAAGAGAAGCAAATTACATTCACGTAATGGTATTTGTATGTATAGGTTAGGTATAAGAATAAATTCCATTTCGCAAAGACTTGACTATTTGAAGTGATCCTTGTATATATTCTAATAATAAACATGCAGCAACCTATTCGCATATACAAAAAGCAATTCTTTCCGAATCATCTGTAATTGTATATTTGATTTCATTTTCATGAAACTACATAAAATGCAAATCTATACAAAACAATTTATTCAAGCAAATCTAAAGTCGAACACGCTGAAACAATATCAACTTATAAAATACAACTCTATAGTTCTCGTTCCTCTCAATTTCTTATTTTCTTTGTTCTTTTCTTAAAATAGGTCGTAGTTCCATACTGACGGAGAAATTACTGACAACTTGAAATGGGAATTCACAGCATAAAACTATTTCTGAACAATTTCAATATAGGACAAATCTATGCTTTCGCTACCGCCCGCTTGAGACACCCTCATCAACCCTCTGAAAAGAAGTAATCGCCTCTCTTCATAGGAAATTCATTAAACAATATCCTGCTGGCATTTTTCCTTTTCTGCTTTTATTTCTTCTATATATACCCGGAACCGAATCTGAAAAAAAAAGAACAAAATTTGTACAGCTACATTAAAGGAAAGGACTGTTGTGGTGTCACTTCATCCCTTTAATATCATCCGAGATTCGAGATCCGAACGCCTGCAGCCCAATTTCTTATCATTTCGTTCACGTATACACCCAAAAACCACGATGACTATCGATTACAAAGAGGATTTCCTCAACGGCATCATATCCAGATACAATAATACCCTACTATCACTTGTATGAGCCACCGCGAGCCTCCACCCACCCCTCATCGCACGCACATACGAGTACTATGGTATATCAAATGACATGAAATACAAATCTGGCCAAAACTTCACGCCAAGTTTGGTGTATTTCTCTGTTTCGGTTTCACTGGAAAATTCACTTGCCGACGTTTCTGTTAGCAACGAAATATCCATAAAATACAAAGTAGACGGCTATAATAAAAGATACTAACAAACAAACAAAAACAAGACGGAAAAAAGGGAAAACCACGATGTGAATAAAAAAAAAAACAAATGGGGATGGATACATATCTTGTCATCATAAAGGCTATATGAGTGTGGGCGTACGTACGTTATGTACTAGAACAGGGCTGAAAGCTCCTCATTGAAATTGAATTGTTTTTTCTTTCCTTATTTTCCATCCTGTTGAAGTAAATGACATCATGAGAGAAGTTCTCGTGTAGTTGTTTCAAAGACTTCTTTGCAAAAAAAGAAGGATTATTCTGTTGTAACGCAGGATATCCATTTAAAGTGTGTATTTTTTGCGATGTCATGGGTGCAGGGTGGCTGTATAAACTCCTTTTGAGGGAGTAATTTCACTCAACCACAACTACATTTGAACTTAACGGTGGGGAAACAACGCTTAGGATTATAATGGTAACCCATTTTCTAAAATGCCTCGCTGACGCAGTGCAGAGTTCTGAGAGAAGACTTGCAAAATTGTTAAGACAGCGAAGAGTAGGCGATTAATTTGCGCGCTGCTTCTCAGGAAGTGGAAGAGTTGATTAGCAGTAGGTACAACATATACATACATACATATACACTACGCGCCACTTGAATATGAACAATGATTTTTCTTACGATTTAACCGTTTACCGCTTTGGTAAGCTTAAAATGCAGCTTGATTGTTTATTTTTCTAAAAGAGGTATCCATACCGAAAAACAATGCATACTCAAAATAATGCAAAAAGTCATGTTAGATTATTATTTTATGCATTTTTGCATAACTGCGAAGAAAACACTGTTTTTTTTTTGTGCTCCACTTGAAAAGAAACATTCGCTTAACTGTAGTGGATGCATTTCTTTATAATAGGGTACGGTGAAAATAAAGGAAAAATAGTCTACAGACTGAAAGTATTTGATTTCATTTAGTGGGCCGAGAAAAAGCATTAACTACTGCAGAAAAGGCAAAAATAGAAGTTTAAGCTTAAAATGGACTCCACTTACGCACAATCGCCGAAAAAAATGCAAGAAGTGCTGAAGTTGTGTGTGAAGTTGCTGCTACACAGAAAATTACGGAAAGAACATAAAGGAAAAGCAAACAGGAGCCGCATCAGAAGCAGACAGAAGAATTATTCTTAGATTAGCTTCTAATTCCAGCAACTCTGCAGCATAAATCAAAGCAAAGACCGTTAGGCATGTATTAAATAGTGGCAACATTTGAAACGCCTGAAATTGCAAAAACACACCGTAAAACCCATTACAAAATCAAAATCGATTCATATAACGTGGGATAAAATGTGGATAAGAGTGGTTTTTTCAGAGGAAAACCAATTTAATATGGATGATCCGGATTTGAGGGAGGAACATTACCAGCTGCGAAGAAGGTGTTATGGTCTGGGGAGCGATTTCATGGTATGGAACTATTGATCTGGAGTTTCCTACACTAGAAATTACCGAAAATTCCTGCAAGAAGATATTGGAAGAGGCTTTCCTTAAGCTAAGCAATTTCTTTTAACCAATATCTTGGACATTGCAACAAGATATTGCAGACATCTACACTGCAAGGCGCATAAAAGCTAAAGTCATTTTTTTAGTTGAGATCAAACAATCAAACTCAACAAAAAAAAAAAAAAAACAAAATTTACTATCTAAAGTTAACTTAAGATATTTTTTTTAACATTTACAAAAGGGAATAAAGACTTAACTTGACTTAAGTTGTTTTTCCACATTAAATTTATACAATTATTACATTTTTTTTTTGTCGACGAAAAATAGCTCAACTTGAGTTTAGCTGTTTTTCCGTGTTAATATTTTTTATTTTGTTAATTTTTTTAAAGGAAGAATAAGTAAAAAGTATTTCCTATCCGCAGTTTAGCGCTTATTACAAAATTAAATTGTGATTCTTTAAAGTGGAAAAACAACTAAACTCCAGATAGGATTTTTTATGATGAAAAACGTAAAAGGCCTAACGACTAAAGTATCTACTAGTTTTGTCAATAAAATCGTTTACAGTTATTTTTTGAAAAAGAATAATTTTCAGCTGAGAAAGTAAGTAAGTAAAATTATCTTTATTTTACTTTTTGTTTCAACGCGATCGGAGTTTCCAATCGCCCAATAGAGTCATTTGTAATTACACGCGTTTGTCAAAAACTTTAAACTGCTCTCCTGAAAAATTAGTAAAACAGACTTTAGCGGTTTTTCCTTGTAACCACAGAAATAATTGCTAATAAATGAAACGCGATTGCGCAAGACTGCCAAACAAAATTCGCGATTCGACCACTACTTCAGTGGTACATACTGCAATACCGGGCCGACCGGGCAACAGAGGTGGGGCAAGCCTGTATAGCCTAGCGCTCCTTCTACTTGCAAAAATTAATTAATTTAACGCAACTATTTTTAAGGCAACTATTTAACGCAACCGTCCGAAGTCGAGTTAGAAGTTTCACTTCAAAAATTCTCACCAAAATTTTGGTAAGCAAACAACTGCTAGAGCTACCAAAGATCTTCAGAGACCAATTGCCAATAGAAGAATATTATTATTATTTAGAAAAACTTGGGACCTAGTCCTCAAAAGCCTGGTAGTATGCTGCACGTAAGACAACCAAACTCAAGAACCTGACGAAGATTCAAAGATTGGCCTACTTTGGTACAACAGGAGCAATGCGTACTACCTACACTCCCATTACCCCCTGTCCAGGCAAAGAATAAACTAACACAAACGATAGACACATTCCGGAAAATATCGAATTAAATACAAATGAAGTACATATAACATTTTATTCAATAGAAACTTAAAACTTTCGCATTTAAAGGTTAAACCGACTAGCCCCGTTTGGCCTTACAGAGTTTGCTGTGCCACTTTGTGTTGGTATGTACGAACACTTTCACTTCCTTCATAATTCCATATGAATTTCAATTCAAATAGTAAGGAAAGTGCTGTACGTCCTACCGCCCTTAAATCAATCCCTCTAATTATGACAAAGAGCACGCAAGTTTCGAATAAAACATGAGTTCCTTCATTTAGTACCGTATTAATCCATTCCAGTTTCATGCACTCCAATAAAGCAACAAACAATCGTGGGTCTAAAAAATCGAAAAACATCTGTATTAATATTTTCACTCCTCACAGTTCAAATGCAATAAAGTAGATATACCGAAAACAATGATTCTGAAAAAAAATCCATACGCTTTATTTGTTCTACTTTGTGTACTTGTAAAGCATCATCCTTTGCATGATTTACTACTCAAGCTCAATGATTGTTATGTGTTGTTCTTCGATACAGTCTTCTGGAAACACAAAAGAATATCCGAAATACTTCTTCATACTCGTAGAAGTGTATGTATTTATACAATAGAAACATTCCTTCAAAGAGAATAAAAACAAAAACAAGACGAACAAAAAAATAAAACAAAAATAGAAACAAAACATAACTACCTACCAAATTTTCAACAATTTATATATAAAACATTACAAAATAAAAAAAAAGTAATGGAAGTAGAAGCCTGAAGGCTCTTCAATACCTTTGTATACATACATATATACATAAGTATGTAGGCACAATACAAGCACATATGGTGCGACAACATACAAAAAATGGAAAAATAAAGATTATCATACTCAACTCAACTCATAGCGGTATATTATTATTATTTCTCTTTTTTTTTTTTTTAATTCTTAGTGATTTATGCCAAGTTGAAGTGATCTCTGATGTTTCTGGCAAAAGTATCATCTGTTAGGAATATAAGTGCCTGCTGATGAATGTGAAATGGGGTCAAGGTTATCGACTGGAGGATAATAAATGAAATTGTATCTCAAATGTAAACGATATATCTATACAATCATACAATCACACATGAAACAAACGAAGGATATCGATTCGATTTGAAATTGTTGCTTTCTTTGTAGCTGACTTGGTCGGTATACTAGGTATGGGTTAATGCACATACGGACCTGGAAATCTATACATAAGTGCGGGCATAGTTTATTGGTGGATTCTTCTCAACTGACCTTGGAGTGAGAGATTTAGTGAACTGAGGGAGGGCTAATAATGCGGTATTTCGTCTTCTTGAACTGCGAGTATTGAAGTTTTTTGTCTGTCTTCCACTGATTTGTACATTATTTACGAGTACCTACATACCATACATACAGTGGCGTGCAAAATAATAGCAGTGCTATTTTGTAAGAAACAATTTCCTTTGTATTTGTTTTATTATGATACTTTTTGAGATTCTTACTTTTGAACTGTATGTACATATGTAACTTTATGTACACTGCCTGAGAATCTTTGACAAGTTAAACACTCACAATGCACATATTATGGCTAAAAGGTTATAACTCACTTCAGGTTCTAGTAGCATCGATGGTCATACCAAACCCCGTAGTGCCATTTCGAAACAAATTAATCATTAAATCTATAAATAATGTATTTCCTGACATTACATGCTGAGAATATGTGGCTCGAGAATAAAACCAAAATCCTTAAAAATGTGTCACCAAAAACCATGACAAAGAAGTTTCCCTTGACGGTAATTTTAAAACAAACAAAAAATAAATGAGTAAAGATTTGCTTTACTTCACATTCACATTATCCAATTCCCACTCGTATCTCACTTGTATCTCGATATTTTCTTTCCACAAAATCATCTGAACAAAAGGACACATCCCCTGGATGTAGGTTGGCACGAACACTCCTTGCGCTGCAAGACCACATACAGGCAGCAGTGGTTAAACCGTACATTAGAGCAAACAATGTGGGTCATCACCGAAATTGAATAAAAAAAAAAACAAAAACATGAAAAAAAACCGAAACCACTGTAGGTACTCCCCCAAGAGAAGTATACCTTACGGTATGTACTCGCAGTCGTACTCGTCAAAGCACAAGGTTTGCGGTTTTTGCACTTGCTTCCGTTTTATTACTTCAACAACTCTTATTCTGACATTTGGATAATTTTTCCTTAAATGAGCAGAAAAACTACCACTTTCGAGTTGAATTTATATGCAAATAGAACTTTTACGATAGGCCTGGCCAAAAAGAGGGTGTTTTTTTTTTTTTTGTTTTACTTTTCAACCACCCCGCCACCGCCCCTCCAAAAAAAACAAACAAATAAAATATCAACACAAACAATTTTAGTTTCAGTTGAAAGCTTGAAACTTGAAAATTTAGTTGTTTTAACCGCTACTCTTATAAAACCATCACCCACAATCGCCCCCCACCCTTAAGACTTTTTTTTCTGCTTTTAAGAATTTTCCCGGGCGACTTTGGGTACAGCGTATGCATGGTGGCTCATGAGCCAAGGTAATAACTCTCTTACACCCTTAAGGGTGATTTTTTGTTTTCTATGCGAGGGTTGGATGGTACTCCAGTGGATAGACATTTTAGTCTGAGTTCGATGGGATGTAAATGAGATGAGCTTACCCCACCAAAAATAAGGGATGATAGGCAGCCCCAAGCTTATTTTATATACATATCTTCTTCTACTCATTTTGTTCGTTTTTTTTTTTTTTTTGGTAATGTATTCAAATGTAAAAATAAGCTGAAAATAAATGAGAAAACTGAACAGCGGAAGTGGTAGCGGCCATGAATGAAAGAAAAAAAATGGAACAGGAATCTTGCGGTGGTGGCGACAATTGTACTTGGTAATGTGGGTGAGTGGGCAGCACAATTTTGTGGTTTTGTGGTTCAGTGATGTTGTCATGGTAATGGTACAACGAACAAAAAAATTATGGTTCCGTGTGGTTGTCTATTGGTTAACGGTGAAGTTAATTTATACTTAGTTTTCTTATTTGTATCATTTATTTATTTCACACTCGTCCTCCTTAATATTCAAATATAAATTAAAAACGAAATACCTAACCTGTTTTTTGCCATTGGAATTTTATTTTTTTATTCATGGAATAAATTTGTGATTGTTTTTGTGTTTTTTTTCGAAATAAAGTTACATTTTATGAATATTTAAGAAAAAATTAAGTATGTATGTATTTAGGGCATATTTTAAGGTTCTTAAACCCGTTTTTGACTTTATAAATGATTGATGTTAATTATATCGTATTGCGTATTTTTCAAAACCAAACATTAACATTATTGTTACTCGATTTATTTTTTCATAAAAAAAGAAGATTGCTTATTTATAAATTATTTTTCTATTACCTACTTTGATTGCAGGCGTAACTTTATATGCCTTTCGACGTGAATTAAGCCAACAACAGTGTGCCGATTAACTCCCGAGCCACCGTGTTTCGCTGCATGACGAGTTTCGTGAAGGTCTAAAATCGGTTGTTGTGCCAGAAAAAATTAACGCTATGCGTGAACTGATGCTGCAAATCGTCATGTGACATACCGTGAGATTGAGGCATGCTTGGGCATTAGTTCCACTAGCATACATTCAATATTGCATGAACATTTGGCCGTCAAAAAGATTTGTTCGCGTTGGATACCGCATAGTTTGACAATCGTTAAAAAATGGCTCGTGTCGATTGGTGTAAAGAAATGTTGAAAAAATTCAATCGCGGAACTTCAAAAGACGTCTCTAAGATCGTGACAGGTGACGAATCATGGATCTATGCATATAAACCTGAAACTATACAACAATCGACCTTAGTGGTCTTTTAAGACAAGCCAAATCCAACAAGAGTTGTTCGCGCACTAAGCACTTTGAAGCAAATGGTCGCCTGCTTTTTCGATATAATTGAACATGTCGTCCCGTACCATTAGAGCAACAGTCGATTCTGAATAGTAGACCACCATTTGTTTGCCAGAAGTGTTCGGGATAATAAGGGCAACCGATCGCAGAAGACGAATCATTCACCACCACGACAATGTACGCTCTCAAACCTCGGCTTAAACAAGTGAATTTTTGAGCATTCAAAAAATCGAATTGATGGGTCATCCACCGTACAGTCCTGATTTGGCACGCAATGATTTCTTCTTATTCCCGGAGTTCAAAAATAAAATGCGAGGTCACGGTTTTTGATGCCTGAAGAAGTGGTTGATGCGTTAAAATCAAATATTTTGGAGGTACCTCAATCGGAGAGGAAAGTGTTTCGAAAACGCATGTAAAAGTGTATCTTCATGGAGAATATTTTGATAATCTATAAAGCCATTTTCGATTATAAATACTTATTTTTGTTTGCATATCTCAAAACTAAAGTACCTATAGTTTGTTCTTTTATGTACAATCAATCATTGGCTATTAAACACTTGTCTTTAATGAAGGGTGATGGGTAATTTCGGGGAAGATTTATTCCTGGTCCAGGCTACATACATACATAGGTGACAGAGTTTTTAAGACCAAACCAAAACTAAAGTCTGGTTTTTTTTTTCAACACCATCAAACTGTATACCCTCGAATGCATCTCTGTCCTTAAACCTCAAAATATATAGTAGTTATGTATCTGTGCGATAGGGGTTAAGCTTAGGTGCATGCCAATAATTTTTTCAACAACAAACTGTATAGGCTAATTTACCCAGGGGGGAGGTAACCAATTTTGTTGATACTTTTGATTACAATTTAAATTTCTCATAAACGGACACCCTGGTTAGCGGACAACGCGCATTAATGAAACACCTTTTTAGAGAACCTAATTCTAGTTTCTCATACAAAATGCGTTATTATAAATGGACAGCTCTCATTACCAATGTACCTACATGACTCGATCGATGTTCACGTAATTTTTTTAATTTTTGTAAACACCAGCACCTTGTGGGCACCGTAGAGCAGGTGGTTAGTGCGTCGGACTACTGAGCCAGCGGTCTTGGGTTCGAATCCCGCCGCAAACACCTAAAAAGTTTTTCACAGTGCCCACCTCTTCCGAATGCCTGACAAGCATTCAAGAGTATCATTTGTCATGTAAAGCTTCCCAACTCGCCGTTCGGAGGCGGCAGAAAACTGTAGGTCCCTTCCATTCGTGGAAAAATATAACGCGCACACACAAATGGTTGCGAGAAGCTAGGCTTGGTTCTACCTAGGACTGCTGAAGTCAAATATTTATTTTTTTTTAAACACCTGCAAAGACATCTAGGGCTACCAAAATATGTATGTGCAGTGCATACATACATACATATATGTACATAACTACACATACGAGTACCTTCATATAATCTATGTATGCATACGATTTTATGCTCTCTTATCTCATCTATCTGACCGATAATTTAACTGAAGTACATTTGTACAATCTTTGACAACTTTCATTTGTTTTCCCATTCTTTCTTAACACTAGCGGTAACACAGCTGTTAATACACCCCGCTTAAAACCTTAACAAGTACGTTGATATTCGACAAGTCAAAACAAACAATCCGCCCGGATTAGGTTTCCGCAAAACTTTTGGGATACTTGATTCCGCAGTTAAAACACCCCATTCACTCTAATTCCCACCGCGACAAACTTAAAGCTATAAATCGCGAGTACTTCCAAAAACAAAAACCACCATCATCAGCACTATTAGGAAGTTTGTTCGTAAATTAATCACTGGCACAACGGCCGATAGACAATTATCAGCAACTAATATGAGCTTGCGAATTACGGCGACAATGCAAAAATTAGGCCCTGAACAGCAGTCATAATAATATTTTCCCCAAGCCACGTCAGTACAATGAACATGAGCATTGTTTCCTTAACGGAAATTCACAGAGAGAAACGGTCCCGATTTCAGGTCGCCGCTGCCGCCCCACGTTGCGTCGCCACTATAGCTAATTTAAAGCGCACCCTAAGTGAAAGTAGGATATTCGCAGCACCGGAAATAGTTCTGGTGTAGCACTAATGTCACCCGAAACTCTATTGAAGGAATTTAGGTTAAATCACAGTGCTAGTGCGAGAAGTGGGTGGTAGGTTGATTAGCATTCATGACATATTCAAGTACCTGACACCAAACTTGTGCTGCACTGTTGACTCCAGCACCATCAACCAGCTCCATTAGCCCATCCGTCACAGTGACTGATGTTTCAACGAAATGCGAATACCTACTACTTTTATGTCGTATTTGGTTGCATTACCAACAAGCTACAACTGGTGATACCTACCCATCCATGGGGGTGGATAGGATTAAGAGCACGTAAAATAATTCCCAGCGAGGTATACAATACGTGTGTGGCATGGCGTGAGTTGTAATTATTTACGAACACCATTCCATCATTTGAAATGTTGTGCGTGACAAGTGTTTAGAAAATTACTGTTATTTTGTGAGGAGGTTGTTTTTATTCACTCGAATTGAGGACAATCTAAGAATGTGGATGAGCGTCCCATTACTGTTATGACATCAAAAACATGTAGGGGGCAAAGTTTTATAAATGTGGTTACTTTAAAAAATCAAAAAAAAAAGGTTTTCTCAAAATTATATCGACTCGAACATCGAGCGTGGAATGTCATACTTTAAGAATTTTTTCAAACCTTAGTATCGGTAATTAGCCTTGTGTGTGCTGCCGTTATTAAAAATAAGGGTAGCCCCACTAAGTACTGGTATTAACTAAATTATTATAAAATGTTGTAAGGCTTCATAAAATTTTGTAGTGAATTCAATAAATTGGACCAAAGTGTGCTATTTATTTTGCCTCTTAAGAATGTAGGTACATATGTTAAGAATTTTATATTTTTATTTTTTATTTTTTACTTAAGAAGATCTGTGTTATTTATTTTATACTAGTTAATATTACTACAAAGTATCTTTCCACATACATTTCATTAACATATTTAATAGTTAAATACGCAAATTTTTTTAATAAAAAATAAACCTGCATGTGCTATTTATTTTGTCGCCACTATAGCTTCATGTACATATACACACATACATATACGTATTTATTGCCAGTAAAAGCTAGAATGGTAGATTTTTTCTACTACTGTAAAATGGGGTAAAAGGCACCTTTTTGTTTTTTTTTGTTTTGACTGCACTTTCTTGACTTTTTATCGTACCCTCAATGTGAGTATGCCAAAACATAAGTCAAGTCTCCTTATTTCATTGGCAGTCACCAAGCTGCTAACTAGCTATTTAATTGTTAGTACAATAAGCCTTGTTGCGAGTTACCCCCGCCGTTTGGGTGACTAGCGACGGTAAAGGAGTGACTAGCAACTACACTAGAGTGAAGAAAAACAACAAACTTATTTACATTCAAGCTTAAAAGTTTTAAAATTAATATTAAGTTGCAATCTGAAAAATTAAAACAAATAATACATACATATAATGTTCTGCTGAAAAGGTTAACTATCTTAAGTCGACTTAAGTAAATTTTTAACAGTTTAGTGCATTAGATTCGTCGATTCAATACGCGTAGTTGTATCTAATCCTCATCCTTCTATCGAACTTATATACCGAGTTATAGGAATACACAAACAAAATCGAGTCGATCAAAATGCGTAAAAGCATTTGCTAAACTATCTTATGGTCGCCGTGGCCGTGGTGGTTATTGCGTTGGACTACTACGCATGCTGCCCGGGTTCAGTCCCAGCAAAAACACCTAAAAGTTTTTTTACGGTGCCCCCTCTTTCGAATGTCTGACAAGCAATCAAAGAGTATCATTTGTCATGAAAGCATCCCAACTCGCCGTTCAGAGTCGGCAAAAAACTGTAGATCCCTTCCAGTTAGTGCAAAAAATAACACACACACACAAATTGTTGCGAGATAAGCTAGGCTTGGACTGCTGATTCCGTATATATATTTATTTTATTATTGAACTATCTTAAGTCTACGTAAGATGATATAATACTTGTAAAAAAAGCATCTTATTTCAGTTAAATGTTTTGGTCAAAATATAATTGGCATTTCTTGAAAAGCTAAAACATCTTATGTCGATAAGATTGTTTGCTCCACTAGACTTTCTATCGGCCGATAGTTTGGTCGGGCTAGGCTGGTTACTGTGCACACTGGGCCGATTAAATAGTTGGGTTGGTAGTGAGTGCGCACACTAGAAAAACAATAGGCCGACTTTTCTCGAACGATTTGCTATTGCTAGTCGTTAAACACATTCTTTTCAGAGAATAGTCGCTTAATGGTAGTTAATAAAAAATGTTCCAGAGAAGTTATCATTGCTTTACGCCCAAATATGTCCATAATTCCATATTTAAATACGAGGAAATATCCAGAACTTAAAGAAAATAAATTCAAAACTCAGAGCAAACTGAGCTATCGAAAAAATCGGCCGACTTTATAGTCTGTAGTGTGCGCACGTAGAAGAGCGCCGTACTGATAAAGTAGTCGGCCGATAGTTTGTAGTTCAAAGTAAATATAATTTATAGAAATACAAGAAAGGAATAGCTACAGTAGAAAGTTAATAATTATGAAAATATAATAATGGCCGCCGCGCACGTCTTCCTCGTTCGTCGTGATTGATTCAATTTAATTAACGGGCACACCAGAGAGTTTAGAACATAGAATACAGGGTGAGCCTAAACTTTCAGTTGACTTTAGCAAACATTTTTTTTATATTTTATAAATACATATTGTATTTTTTAATTGATTTTCTTCAATTTGCGTTGGTTCAATTTTGCACCAAGGCAAAATGAAGAGTGTTAAAATGTTGTTAGTATTTCATCCAGAGTCCCTTGGGCTTTTTAAGGGATTGGATGTGGCGAGTCTTACTTTCTGCAAGGGTTGAGCAATAGCTTGGTGGAATTTAAGCCCATTGTTCCCATAAAACGGCTGTAGAAGAAGGTGGCGAGTCGTACTCTTTATGTAGGCCTTTTTCAAAAAAGCCCACAGATTTTCAATGGGGCTTAGGTCGGGGCTTTGCGCAGGTCAGTCTAGGATGGAAAACGACTGGCACTGAAGCCATGCTTGAACCAATTTCGCCATTTTCTTGGGATCCCTATCATGTTGCAAAGTAACTTGAGATGGGCGAATTTGCACGGACTTCATGCACTCATAATAAACTCTTTAAAAAATAGGACTTTATTTTGGGTAGAATATTTATGTTTGATCGTTTTTTTAATAAGTTAATATTTGTATAAACTGCTCTAGAAAATAATCTTTTTTTTGACACCTTATTGGTTAATATTGGTTGAGTGTAAGAACCGCAAATGGTGATGATGGTTATAAAGGGTGATTTTTTAAGAGGTTGAGAACTTTTTTTAAAAAAAAAACACAAAAAATTTATTTGAATCGATAGTTTGAACCTTGCAATTTAATGTTTAAAGATAATTTCATGCAAATGTTGACCGCGGCTGCGTCTCAGGTAGCCCATCCGCTGAGTCCAATTTTGGCATACTCTTTCACACATATCGGCCGGTATCTCACGAATGAATGCATGGATGTTGGCTTCCAGTGCGTCAATCGAAGCGGGCTTGTCCCTATAGACATTAGCCTTGACATACCCCCACAAAAAATAATCTAATGGTGTCAAATCGCACGATCTAGGCGGCCAATTGACCGGCCCGAAACGTGAAATTAACTGTTCACCAAACTCGCCTCGCAATTGCGCCATTGTTTCGCGTGCTGTGTGGCATGTGGCACCGTCTTGTTGAAACCACATATCATGCAAGTCAAGAACTTCCATTTCGGGCAAAAAAAAGTTTGTTATCATCGCTCGGTAGCGTTCACCATTGACAGTAACGCTGCCGAATCGACATTTCGCGGTCTTCTGTCACACTAGCTGATACGGCCGCAATATTTTCTTCACTACGCACAGTACGTAAACGTGTTGGTGGTTTAATGTCCAACAAAGTAAATTTGGTGCGAAATTTGGTCACAATCTTCCGAATAGACTGCTCAGAAGGTCGAGAATGCCGATCATAAAATGGAAGCAGCGCGCGATGAACATTTCGAACCGAGCACGAATTTTGATAGTAAAATTCAATAATTTGCAAGCGTTGTTCATTTGTAAGACGATCCATGGTTAAATTGCAAACCAAACTGAAGCTGTTTGACAGTGACACAAGGTACTAAACACACGTCAGCTGTCAAAACCAGTGTTGCCAAAACCAAACCAGCTAAAAAATCACCCTTTACAACACATATAAGTGCAAGCCATACATATGATCACATTAGAGCGCGCACATATGGATACGAATACACACACACTATTACAACGATACCCACTGCTGCACGACTACTGGCAGTGGTCTCCAATGAAGGGAAATCGTCGGCGATGTTTTGAATAATTGCTTTGAACATTGCTCAGCTTCAGGATAATGCAGAAGGATGTTTTATAAGTCAAACGAATCAGGAACAAAACTTTTAATTTCATCTATTTTATTGTTTTTCAAACCGATTAGCCATTATTGAGTTAGGGCTGTATAATCATAATATTCCTCGCCGATACATAGGTTTTTTTTTATTATTATGTTAGAACCAGTAGGTTGAGCAAAAAATGGCATAGCCTGTGTTCATCCCGGATACTTAAGAAACATTTCAAAAAAAGTTTTATCGAAATCTGTCCAGAAGTTTTCACGCCATTAGGTAGCCAACAAAAAAACATCAACAGTTTTATAATAATTATAGAAAGCTAGCTGACCCGTGCTCGCCTTGCCTCGCCCCCCCTGCCACTGTTAAGGCAAAACTAATTTTATTGGAAATGAGTGCCGAATTATTTTTCCGAATTCACCCACTAAGAGATGGAATTTCAAAAAATCCTCTCTTTGTGGATGTCTGTGTCACTATAGGAATGTCCTGTCCGAATTTCAGCTCTTTAGGTCCAGCGGTTTAGTCTGTGCGTTGTCTGTCAGTCAGTCAGTGAACTGTTATATATGTATATAGAGATAACAGGAAGTTTCGCTGATTCTGAAATAGTCATATTTTGAGTTATAACCGTATTGTATTTATTAGTGCAATATGCGAAACAAGGGAAACAGAGTGGTGTTGTGCGATTTTGGATTTTACAGCAGAGTCCACTCTTGTTAATATCCCAAAACCAACGCATTATTTTATATAATCTACACGCTAAAGGGGATATGAATACCCTTATAATGTTTACACACAGCGCGAGCATATGAGGGACGAGAACGAGAGACAGACAGATCGACGTAGTGGTAGGAAACCCAGATCAAAGGTTTCAATTTCAACTTACTCTATGGGTTGTGTCCAGGATAACTGGAGAGTTTTGTATTATTTTTGTACTTGCTTATGATTCACATGAATTTTTTCCAGATGTTTCTTATTGTAGTTTGTGCGATCAATTTCTTCAGCCATAGACCTCTAAAGGAAATGCTATAAATAAGGGATGCAATAAATTCTGAAATTTCTTTTCAGAATTCAGAGCATTCAACTTTCATCTGTGTTCCTTTTCTTTCCATTCTATTTTAGTATTGCATTAAAATAAAAAAAATACAAATTCTGACACCAAAGAAACAGCTAACTTTGACAGATAGTTTACTTCTTATCGGCAGAAATTTTTTGGGCAAGAATTCGTAAGATTTTTCAGTGAGAGGATATTTTACTCTCTTTACTCTCTTTACTCTCTTTTTGACTATTTTTTTGTGTTAGGGAACGGGGTTAGTCTAGAATTCGCACAAATTCATACGAATTTATTGGTATTTACCCACAGCAGTGTGAAAATGTGTGTAGTGCAAATCGGTTAAATCTATTAAGTGCATAATAATGAATGCCATAATACTTTTCGATATATCTGGATGTCTTTCCGATCAATCTTATCGAAAATGCCGATGAACAGATAGTTTGACAATTGTGAGCGGACTTATGATGTCGTATAACATCTTACAATGTTTGTAAGTTTCTTAGAGATCAAGAGGATGCAGATCTGTTTGTCCACATCGCCTAAGATGATCTTAAAAATAGGGTCATCTAATATTCGACGTACATAATGAAGCTTCTTTTATGTTCATGGCAGCAATCGCATTTATAATTAAAGATGATGACCATTCACTTGACTATGATTGAAACAATATAATATGTACATAATAAGAAAGAAAAGTACCACGCACTGACATTCACTTGTATATTTGTATCATTTGTTCCAAAAAAAAACTCCCAACAAGGAATAAATTTAGTTAGAACGCATCATCAACAGCAATAAAAAAGAAAGAAATAAAATAATAAAAATATTGAGGTTAGAATTCTCTCAAATAAGTTTAACGTCAACATTCTACCAAAAATTGATATACATAATACTATGCATTGCGTACACTCAATAACCATATGTATACAAAAAAACACTCAATAAAATACAGAATTTTCTACGAAAACCAAAAAAAAAAAAACAATATTTTCCTCTCAAATTAATAATTTATGATATTTTTTTCAGTGCTTCGTCCTCGTTGTTTTTTTTTTTTTGCAGGCTTACTTGTCAAAACCATAACAATATAAAAATAAAGTAATTCAATTCTAACGGCCAAATGATATCTCAACAGAAAAAAAAACGAAAGTAGAACCCACACTCTCCCATGGGATTACTAAACTTGAAATTGGACTCCGTGGTCGTTGCGGTCACCGTAAACGTTTGGGTATAAAGACATTTAACTAACTCAACGTAAATTTAAATTATATTATATTTCCAGGGTTTATGTTCTTTTTTTTGTTAAAAAAATTATTCGTGTGTTCAGTCTTCACCCGTCCCTGGTGAATAAATGAAAAATTCATTAACCGCACGAAGTCAACAACAAAAAATAATAAAATTAAAAAAAAGTGGATTCAAACGAGGAGAATAACTTTTTTTGCGAAATAAAAATGCAAATTCGTTTGACAATCAGGGTCTCTATGGGAGATTCAAAACTCGGTTGTGCAATTTCATCAACTCCACAAGAGGAAATTGGCTTTAGATGCACACAATATTTTCTAAACAGGAAATGTCAGTTGCGCCACACTTTGTGTGATGAAATTAGTTTAGACGGTTGGGTGTTGAGTCACTGTCACATACAGTTATGTATTATATTATATTATTATTTTAAGCGATTGTCTTTGTGCATGCTTTCTGTTGCGGCAACAACTATTACCAGCACTTCTTGCTGTCAGTCAAATTGCGGTATATGAGAGTGCCCACACCAATGCGATTATTCACAGTAGCTTGTGCAACATTGCAGCTTTTTTAGCAGACGGTTTAATATGACATTTAATATAAAAATAATAATCAAAATTGTTAAAAAATATCCAATTTTATATGATTTATTGCACGTGACTATATTATAAACGTGAGGAAAAGAATGAAAGTACTTACACTTCCTCTTTTTCTAAGGCAAGAAATAATAGTGTCTCTTTATCGTCTGAAGAGTTCTATTTCGCAAATACTGCCACAATACTGCCGCGTTTGTGGGTACTCAACGCAAATATTCGCCGTCGCCGCGGAAGCGATTGAAATCGTATTGGTGTGGGGAGTCCTTACATCTTAGCTGTACGAGTATACATAAAAATGTATTTATATAAGTTAACACACACGAACATCAAGCATCCAACACAACATAACCGGACACCGGACACCTCCGTACTTCCCTTCCTTTCCCATATATTCACCCCAAGCTCATTCACCCATTCACCTTGATGCAATTCACTGTCAGCACTTCCCAGCCGTTCACCCATTCACCTTGATCAAATTCACTGTCAGCACTTTCCAGCCATTCAACCATTCACCTTGATCAAATTCACTGTCAGCACTTTCCACTTTACCCCATGCACTAACCATTTCCCTTACTTAGCATAAGAAATACATTGTTAGAATTAAGTAAATAAGAATAATAAAAGACAGACGGTCATAGACTGCGCAACCGAAAAGTCATTTTTTCATAAAAAAACTCAAAACAATCAGTCGTAGACTGAAGAATCAGTACTAAAATAACTGGCGCCCAACTTAATAAGAACCTGAACAAGCAACTCAATAAGGATTATTTAGGACCTCACCAATCAACAAAGAAGGAGACTCAACCCAAAAGGATTAACCAACGAAAAAAAAACAGCAATAAGAATGAAATTTTTGTGAGTAACCAAAAAAAAGTGAAAATTAGTGATTATTTATTATTTGAAATATTGTAAGAGTTAAAATAGAAAGTGTAAATAGTAAATAATAGTGTAAAGGTATTCCAAAATGAGCATTACAAAAGAACAGATTATTGAACTTGTTCGTGCTACCGTCGAGCTATCACAGAAACAGTTCGCGGAAAAAATAAATGATTTGACATCAGCAATCGGTCAATTACAACCGCCTAGTGTTGAAACTTATGTGCCTGTATCTATTCGAAGCGGTGTTCTAAATCGTGGTGGTGGTCTCGATTTAATAAAATCATTACCCGAATTTAAAGGCGACTCCGCCTCATATCCTTCCTGGCGTACAGCAGCACATTTTGCCATGGGCTATTATCACGAAGGCTCTGAAAATTATTATATTGCAATGGGAATTCTAAGAAATAAAATAACAGATTCTGCAAACGCAACCTTATCCGCTTTTAATACTGTGTTAAATTTTAATGCGATTATTGCTCGATTAGATCAAGTGTATTCGGACAAAAGGCCATTACATGTTCTCGAAAACGAACTTAGTATTTTGCGTCAGGGTAACTTATCCATTAGTGAGTACTACGATGCAGTCGATAAAAATTTGACACTTATAATAAATAAAAATATTATGACAAATAGTGGTAACAACGAGGTTATCGTCGCTCTCAACGAGCGTGCTAGAGAGAATGCTTTACGTATTTTCATTTCCGGTCTGCGAAAACCCTTATGCGATATATTATTTTCTGCTCGCCCACTAGACCTACCCACAGCTCTTGCGACGGCACAAGAGCTGGAAACAAACCATAAACGATACGAATTCGCACGTACGTTTGCAGCAGGCAGCTCAACAAAAATTAACGGATCACAGTTTCGAACAGATTCTGATCCACGTACTCGCAATCACCCACAGTATAGTCGTGTCCAAAAAAATGAACCAGTTCCTATGGAAGTAGATAATCGTACTTCCTATTTTAGAAAGCGAACTCCCGCACAAAATAATTTTCCAAAACAGCATTCTAGCAGAAACTTTACATATGTAGACCAACAACAAACCACGATGGCTAAACGCCCACGCGATGGAACACATTCTAGCCAATCGCCTATTCAAAAATTACAAAAAATTAACGCAATGCCAATAGAAAATTCCGAAATAAGAAGCGAATTATGTTGGGATAATTCTTACGAAGTTCAGTCGGATAATCAAATTTATGATGAGATCAATTTTTTAGGGTAAAATCACTCTTGCCATTTATTACTAAAACTGCAATAAATGGACAAGAGATACGAATTTTAATGGACACAGGAACTTCCAAGAATTATATTAAAAAACATAATTTTCTTAAAGCAGTATGTTCAGTAGAAAGCCCCTTTCATGTTAGGTCCCTCAACGGAAGTAACTTGATTACAGAAAAATGCAAAATGAATATCTTAAAAAATACTTCAACCTTCTTTTTACTCCCTTCGTTGAGTACTTTCGACGGTATCATAGGATATGATTTCCTTAAGCAAATAGAGGCAAAAATCGATACCAAAAATGAAATTTTATTTTATAAACATGGCGAGGAAAAACTACACCATCTCATTTGTCAACAGGTTAACTTAATTATTACAGACCAAAAATCTGTCCCTGATTATCTGCAGACACAATTTAAACAGTTAATCCAAGAAAATGCCTCTGCATTTTCAAAGCCAGACAGGGCATTACCTTATAATACGCATATTAAAGCCACCATACGCACAGCAACTGACGAACCTATCTATACTAGGAGTTACCCATACCCTATTTCAGCAACCGAGTTCATAAACACCGAAATAATGTCACTGCTGCGTGATGGTATCATTCGAACATCATGTTCACCATATAATTCCCCAATTCACGTAGTTAATAAGAAAGGTTTAGACGAAAACGGCAAACCTAAATTACGAATGGTCATCGACTTCAGAAAAATAAATGAGAATACCATAGCCGACAGGTACCCCATCCCGGATACATCGGTCATACTAGCAAATTTGGGTAAATCTAAATACTTTACAACCCTGGACTTAAAATCCGGGTTTCATCAAATTTTTTTAGCCGAAAAAGATCGACAAAAGACAGCTTTCAGCGTGAATAATGGCAAATATGAATTTTGTCGCTTGCCATTTGGCCTTAAAAATGCTCCCAGCATTTTCCAAAGAGCTATTGACGATATTTTAAGAGAAGATATCGGTAAAATCTGTCATGTTTATATCGATGATATAATCATATACTCCCCAGACGAGCAAACACATATTACACACATAGACAGAATATTGAAAAAACTGGAACAAGCCGGAATGCGTGTTTCCACGGAAAAATCAAAATTTTTTAAAACCGAAGTAGAATTTTTAGGTTTCCTAGTTTCACAAAAAGGTATCAAAACCTGCCCCGACAAAGTTCAGGACATTTTAAACTATAAAACACCAGAGACACTTCGAGCATTACGCTCATTCCTGGGATTATCAGGATACTATCGTAGGTTTATAAAAGACTATGCGAGAATAGCTAAACCTTTAACGAAATTCTTACGCGGAGAAAATGGTCATGTAGGAACTAATCATTCAAAAAATATAAAGATAACATTTGACACAGAGGCCTTACAAGCATTTGAAAAACTTAAGAAAATCTTAGCTTCAGAAGACGTTTTACTACAATATCCGGATTATGGGAAGCCCTTTGAGCTAACTACAGATGCCTCTTCGTCTGCTTTAGGAGCGGTCCTCTCTCAGAATGGCAAACCAATTACCATGATTTCACGAACGCTTTCCAAAACGGAAGAAAATTACGCCACCAATGAGCGCGAACTTTTGGCAATAGTATGGGCATTACAGAATCTCAGACATTACCTATATGGTACAAAAGGCATACACATCTACACAGATCACCAGCATTTCTTAACATGCATTGATAAATTCTCCAAATTCGTAATAGTAGTCCCTATAGCCTCACGTTCCTCCATTGACATAAAAGAAGCATTACTTCAAATCTTAGGAAAATTCAAAAGTCCAAAAATAATAGTTTCCGATAACGAAAAAGCATTTTCATCAAGTATTATTACAACGCTCCTCAGAGATCACTTTTCTATTGAACAATTTTTCGTCCCGACACTCCATAGTGAGAGTAATGGCCAAATTGAACGATTCCATTCAACGCTTTTGGAAATTTCACGTTGTATCAAAGCGCAACAACAAATAAGTGATACAGTAGATCTGGTGCTTTTAGCAACTCATAAATATAATAATACAATCCACTCTATTACGAACGCAAAACCAACCGATATACTGCATGATTATCAAACAGAAAAGCTAGAGTTCATAAGGAAAAAACTAGCCACTGCTCAAGAAAAAACACTTGGCCGAATAAACAAAAATACATCCAATAAAATCTACCATCCCGGCGAAATAGTTTTCGTCCGTAGAAATAGACGCTTAGGAAACAAATTTGAAAAAATCTTTATTGAAAAAGTAATAGAAAAAGATTTAGGCACCACCGTTTTAATAGACGGCAAGAAGATTCATAAGAGTAACCTCCGTTAATACTATATTTTCAGTTTGTCACTCATCATCCTTCGGATATCGATAGCCGAAATTCACAATTACTCAAATGCACACTTCATAGCGGTAACGAAAGGAAAAACAGTCACCTTCAACGAATTCTCATATCTTGTCCATGTCACAAACCTCTCTGAATATAGGAACATTGCTTACGAAAGCAAACACGTTCACATTACGGCCCTGCAGAAAGGAAACGACATCCTAAATCAACAGTCTGAAGAAATATTGCACATCATTAGTACACTTGAAGTCCCAAGAAGATTCGCAAGGTCTATAGACTTTATTGGAAGTACACTAAAATTTATAGCCGGAACACCTGACCACAACGATTTTGAACTCCTTTTAACGAAACAAAATACACTTATTGAAAACAATAATAGGCAAACAAAAATAAATTCTCAAATACAAGACAAAATTAATGAAATAACAAATCAAATCAACGCAATAATTTCACAACATAGTGATATAAGTAAATCATCCGAATCAGAATTATTACTTTTGGAATACCTATCTGTAAGAAATAATCTTGTAATTAACCATTTAAATAATATAGCGCTTTCAATTGTGTTAGGAAAAAATAACATAATTAACCCATTAATCTTAGATAATATAGAAATAAGTCACTTAATTGATTCTCAAAACCTTCCGATAAGTATAAGTTACTTACTTTCCGCTGCTAAAATTAAAATACTTCAAAATTCAGATGTCATCCACTATGTATTGAAAATTCCTAAAATTGAAAACTTTTGTGATTTTATTGAAATTTATCCGGTAGTCCGTAATAAAACTATTCTTAAGCTAGATAGAAGTCAGGCTGCAAGATGTAAAGATTACATACTACCCGTAAAAGAATGCATTTATACGCCAGATGTCTACATTTGCCAACCTACAACTTCAGAATGCGTCACACAGTTGCTCAATAACAATACGGCTCTATGCACCTCCCAAAACGCATACCACGTACCCCTCGTACAACAGATTGAGGACGGAGTTATAATCCTCAACGATGTACCAAAAACAACAGTCATCGACCAGGTTCAGTTAGAAGTCCAGGGAACATATCTATTAACATTTTCGGATTCAATAAGGGTTAACGACACCCTATACCGGGTAAAGAAAATAGCTGCCTATGTCATACCGCATCCACCGAAGACTCTTTCTATAACGCACCTTGAGCATGAAGAAAAACTATCGCTTCCATATTTGCACCATATTCATATCGACAACACAAACCACATCAAAACACTTAGAGAAGAAATATCGACTCAAAAACTTCTCTGGTGGACCACTATTTCGTCAGTGGCAATAATTGCTTGCACAATAATATTAATTCTCCTTATACGCAACAGGCAAAATACAGTCACCTCAAACCAAATTGACTCAATAATTACGCAAGTCAAATGTCGAAACGAGGACGTCTCGATCTTATCAGGGGGAGGAGTTAACACACACGAACATCAAGCATCCAACACAACATAACCGGACACCGGACACCTCCGTACTTCCCTTCCTTTCCCATATATTCACCCCAAGCTCATTCACCCATTCACCTTGATGCAATTCACTGTCAGCACTTCCCAGCCGTTCACCCATTCACCTTGATCAAATTCACTGTCAGCACTTTCCAGCCATTCAACCATTCACCTTGATCAAATTCACTGTCAGCACTTTCCACTTTACCCCATGCACTAACCATTTCCCTTACTTAGCATAAGAAATACATTGTTAGAATTAAGTAAATAAGAATAATAAAAGACAGACGGTCATAGACTGCGCAACCGAAAAGTCATTTTTTCATAAAAAAACTCAAAACAATCAGTCGTAGACTGAAGAATCAGTACTAAAATAACTTATATGTCAATATACGTATATGTGTAAATGTGCGTTTAAGCATAATTCTGGAATGCCTGGATCAATTTCAACCAAGATTGGTTCACATGTGACTTGCTATCCGAAAAAAATACTACTAGAGTAAAACTTGTGAATAGTGGAATGCTTTGGTGCCATTTCTTTCTACTACTCGCAACATTTATACTACCTATTCGTAATTTTTTCCACAATCGGCAACCTAATTTATTTTATTATTTTTCGATCAATTTTGATATCGGTGTTTAGAATGTATACTTTTTCAATGTAGCCGCTAGCAGAATGAGATATGAGACCCACAAAAAGGAACAATTGAAATTTCCAAATTCTCAAAATATGTAACGAAGCTGACAAAATGTTAATGATTTGGGGTAGGTATTCATTTCTTGATTCTGCTACTGAAGAGTCAATTTGCAAGGGAAAAACACAAAATTCTTTGAAAAATGTTCTATTATTCAGATTTCGCAGGTTTCCACTATATATGAGTGATTTTGTATGAAAAAAATCAAAATTGGCAACCAAAAATGTCCATTATCCAGGTTTCGCAAGATTTTTTTATTAGCAGATTCCACTATGGGTTCACAAGTTTTACCGCATAAAAATAATCGAAAATGACTGATAAAAGATTCAGTTTCCTCAGAGTCCTCATAGCTCATACCATTAAATGGAACACGGATGGTTCAAGAAGTGAGGAAGGTACGGGTGCAGGAATGTTTAGACCCGGAGCAAAACTATTAGAACCCGAGGCCAGCTACAACAGCATCTTCCAACCCGAAATATGTGTTATTGACAGATGTGCCAAACTCAATCCTTATTAATGCTATAAAAGAGTAATTGGAGTTCTGACCACTGAAGAAGTCTAACAGGACTAAGTCCTGCACCACAGGGTCTAAGGCAGGCGAAGAAACTTTTGGGTACAGTTAACTTAAGGAGATTCAAAACTTGCCTGGCAAGAACAAGCTCCGCATTTTAAACTCAAGGATAAGGAATCATGCAGATTTTGCAATGAATCCAGTGAATCTTTAGAGCACGTACTGGTGGAATGTAGTGCATTAATCCGGAAAAAGTCCAAGTGATTTCTCAGCGCTGAATGACGCCACAGAAATTTTAACATAGCAGACGCCCCAAGATGGCGGATTACTGTTATCTTCACGACCTACTCAATATGGAGATCAAATGAAAGGTCTTGACAATAGAATACAATAAGCTTGTGAATTACGGGATCAGTCAAGCATTTTGCCTACTTCAAGACTTCATTATCATTGTGGGGCGTTTGTTTATTGTTATAACTATAGCTTAGTTCAAAATTGCTTCAGATGCGTTTTAGACACAAAGTCATAAGTTCTGAAACTCAAACAACAAAATTATGACAAAGTTGCAAGTTTCTTAATGCATCCTAAACGTTTGATGCACATAAACTAAGCAAACTGCGCATCGAATTTTTTTTTTCGAAGTTGTGTATGACATTTGCAGCTTTTAAAAACATATTAAAATTTAAACCTTAATCCGCAATAAACACCTCACATACAGTTGTTTTTTTATTCAGTTTCTAAGTTCAAGCCACCTTTTTAATTAAAAGATCTTGTTCACAGTATGCCTTTATGTATATGCTGAGCTATTAGAACTGATTGACTAAGATAAAAACAGACATAAATCGAAATCAGTAGTTCGTCTTCGTTGATTATTATGATTCGTTGGTTTAGTGTCTTATCTGTCTCATCCTAATCAATCAGCAAACACTTTTGATTTTATTGACACTCATTCAGGACTACAGAACTTCTTTACAGACAAATGTCTGTTATTCGTAATCTTGTTACTTGAAATTGCTTCTATTCGATTGTACTCGTAGGTGTCAAGTGTTTTCGATGACACAACAATTACCATTATTGACGCTTTTGTACATGTCAACACACGCCTCTTGAAAAGCACAACAGTCGTAAATAGTTATACACCACATTAACATCAGAGATGTTATGTCTCTCCCATACCACTAAGACGGTGGTCGGCAAACTTTTAAACCTTACGGACCACTTAATTTATAATTTTAAGTTCCACGACTACCTGCTAACAGATTTTTTTTTTTTAAATAGATGTAGTGAATTTGTAGAATAAGGATCAGAGATCTTCCAATATACAAAATAATATAACAAAAGTGCCATAATGCTTACATATTTAATCATAATAAAATCTTTTTAGGTTGAAAAACTATTACAAAGTTTTTTTTTTTTTTTTTTTTTTTTTTATTTCCCAGTTAAAGATTTACATCTGTCCTTCATAGGACATCCAGTAATTGATTGCACATTTACATTTACATGCATTTCACGGGACACAACAATACAAAAATAAGATCATTATCTTGAAACTTTTGTTTGATTTTATAAGAATATGTATTTATAATATTTTTATATATATATATATATATTTTTTTTTTTTTTTTTTTGATATGATTTTTGTGGTTCTTCGATTATCGCTGTTGAAGGTCTACGGGTCTGCGTCTCTTAAGTTGTCTTCTTATGATGGTTTCTTGGTAGGGTAAAGCTTGTAGGTCGCTGTTGGTGTGCGTGGACAACTTTCTTATGTGTTGTGTGCTCATATTCTTTATTTCTTCGTTGATTGAAGGTATGCCAAGGTCACGATGTATACTGTCATTTGATATGTACCAGGGAGCATCTGTGATTGTCCGAAGGATTTTGTTTTGGAGTCTTTGAATAATGGCTACATTTGATGTACTGGCGGTGCCCCATATTTGTATTCCGTATGTCCAGATTGGTTTGATTATGGTCTTGTATATTAACAGCTTGTTGTCAATTGATAGTTTTGAATTTCTTTTCAGGAGTAATTGAAATTACAAAGTAATTGAAGCCTATTTAGTATTAAAACATTTGCTCATAGGCCACCAGTGATCCGCGGAACACCGATTGGCAACCGCTGCTCTAAGGCATTCATGTACACCTTCAAGCCACAAGAATGCCATAAACATTTAATGCAATCACACAATTGGTCACTTTGCCCAACCGCCACAAAGCCAAATTGTAATTTCAATATTTTATGTCATTTTCATTAGTTAGCCTCAGGAATTGGCGGATTGTAAGCCAGCCATTTGCATTTACCATAGGAATACGAAGAGAATTCAAGTTAATTAGTTTGTCAATTATCTGTATAGTCACAGATACTAATATACTTGTACACTTACACTCATATACATATATCTATTTACATGCGTATCCAGTTCTCGTATTTAATATCTTCTGACATTTGAGGTGTCGGGGTTGGTTAGTGTACGAATACAATAGTCCTTACAGCAGATTGACACAATTACTTTGCAGTACACTAACGAGTCTCATGTATCCCGCAATATGGTAGACAGCTTGCACAACACGACGCGACGCTTACCCTTACCACCTTTTACACCGGTCGGTGGATATGTTAGGTATGGTTGATTCCTTTTGAGAATTGTGCCCTAATGAGTTCAATTGCCACACAGACCAAACACAAGATTGAAGTTCATTCGTATTAAAGTGAAGATAGATAGACAGCCAGACAGGTCAATCCTCTTTAAAGAATCTGCAAATAAAGTACATATACTCCTGTATCTTGCAGATACTTTATTGCGCCCATGGTGGCGTCTGGTAAAGTCTTTCTGACAAGAAGTAATTTCCTTCGATGTTTCTTTTCTAGCCGACTGATAGACATAATGGCATTCGATTGAATAGCAATTCACTAATTGAGTGACTTAGACTATAACGTTCATGAGTACTAACGAGTATCTATATAGAACCAGGAGAGGAATTTAAAATTTTAGTGTTCCCTGTCGGCTGCTTACAATACCAAAAGAATGTGCTGAAAGGAGTGAAACGGAGCTCTCTTTTCAGTTGACAGTTGCTAGTTAAATTATTTATCTCTATCAAGTTTCACGGCGTATAATTTAATAACGAGGAAATCGAAATTAAATTAAAGAAATAAATTACAGAAATAATTTGATAGTTGATTGGAAAGGATGGATGGCGGTTCGATGTCTGAATTTACTTTTGGTATTTATTCGTAGTGAAAGAACTTACCATTGCTCCGGTGATTTACTGTTACCAGTTCGAAGAGAAAAGGGACAACGTGCTGCCTTTTGTTCTGGCGCATCTGAAGGAGATGTTTGAAATGAGAATAACCAGGAAAAAAAACATTAGCTTTGCTCTTAATTTATAGAACTGAGAAGAGTTTTGTTAATACCTTTTTTGTTTAGTTTTGGAGCTTTTTCGTCCAAAAACTAATTTTTTGCTGAATATTCCATTGAAGATTTGTCAAAATATGAGTAACACATCGATCAAAGACCAATAAAACAAAAACCCCTTACATCTTATGCGCAATAGGGTTTAGATGCCAATAAAAACTAAACTAACATTGAATGCTTAAAGGAAGAAAACGAGATCAAACTTGATTCAACCCTTTAACCACTAAGATCGTCTACAGAAGGTCATCACTGAAATCCATTCTCAAAATGTTTTGCGTTCTAAGGCGGTGGTTATATAGCAAGCGTGTAATACAAGTGCAATTACAAGCGCTAGCACGCGCTAGCTTAAGCTTGTCGTGTGTTCGATTAAAATTGAGCTAGTTAACGCTTCGGTTTCTGTTTAGGTCTAGCAAAGTGCACAATAAGTCGCTATTTTTAGAGGAAGAACTTTTATTTTTATTTTACAGACTGGCATTTAGATTTAACAAAAATGGACAACTGAGACGGTGATACTAGGATTTGGAAAGTGTGTCGCTATCATGCTTTGTAGTCTGCGATTTTAGTCCAAAGTGAGTTCAAGCGGTCATTTGGCGACATTCCTCTGAGCAGATGAACCGGGATAGTGCAAGTTTTGTCTTTTGCCGAGCGTGGGGCAGTCACAAGATGGCCTTATCACCAAGATCCTTCAGTTAGAGCACAGGATTTCGACCCAGGACTTATCTGCTCAAATGGGAATAAGCAGACAATTATCCACAAAGATTTTAGCTTATTTCCCTACAAAGTTAAAAAAAAAACAAGCAAATTGAATCCAGCAGACTTGCCGATTCACTTGAAAAATTCCCAGAAGATCATTTAAATGGTGGAAGAGGACAATAATAATATGTTGAACTTCATTTGTATGCCTGATAAGGTCCCTTTTGATTTAAACGGCAATGTAAACAAGTATAATTGTCAAGCATAGAGTCACTCTAACTGCATCAAGCTCGAATCACATAATGGTGTGCAGTTTCCTCAAGCTGCATTGTCGGGACGTGCTTTTTTCAAGAAAACGGTCGCACTGAAACGGTCAATGAAGACCGTTATTTAAGGATTTTGAAGAATTCGCAGAACTTACCCGAAAGAAAATCCATTTTCAACTCTGTGTAGTTTCAGTAAGGTTGTGCAACACATAGCCAGACCTGTTATGACAGAATTACATCGAAAATTCCCAAATAAAATAGCTGATATCCAGGAACTCAACTTAAGGTCGGCCGCCAAGGTCTCTTGATTTGACTGCACCTGATTTTTTTTTTACTATACCCATTACTTTGAATTAATTGAAAAATAATTGAAGCAATTCCCGCAGAAACCCTTCAGGCAGTAATGAACCACTTTATAATAAGATGCCGCACTTGCATCAGCGAGCGTGGATATTATTTCAAATCAGTCATTTTAGAATGTCATTAAAAAACATAATAAAAATAAATTATCTTTGAAATGAACTAAATATGAATTGAAAAAAAGTTATTTGAGTTTTTTAATGAAGCAATATTCATCAGCAACTCTGTATACAAAATTACACAAAAAGAAAAAAACCACAAACAACGCCGTTTCCAAACTTCGATTATTCATTTTTCACTATCCATTTTCGGTTAGTATCAATTTTCGATTTAACACGCGGTTGCAATTGAAATTCAACTCACTGCAGAAATTTTAAAGTGCGTGCACGCACTTGCTCGCGATTACTCGCGCTTGTAAAATTTTGTTACATAACCACCATGCTCTGATAAGATGCATTTAATTTAAAGCGCGAGCTCGCGTGAAAACTGTTTTTTATCAAGATTGTTATGAAAACAGACGTGCAAATTATTTGTTTTTGGTGCAAATTAAAATTAAAAAAAAAAAAATACTTTTCAACTAAGTAGACTCGGAATTTTTTTTAAGTAAGTTGTTTGAAGTTGTATTTTTATAATTTGTTGCTAATTTGATTTGTGAAAAAAAAATGTTTGCTCAAATCGAGTTTTTTGTGAGAACCATCTGTACAGTCTTACGGCCGATTTCTTCACATTAGTACTAAGTCTGATTAATACCCGAGCCAGCTAGCTCTGGAGCTATCTCTAGTACTCGGTATCAACGAAAAGCTAGTACTCGTGCATTTCTTCACATTGCTTGTACCGGTACTAGGTTCACCCAGGCGTATTAGCAACCTAACACGTCTAAAATAAAATAGATTTTGACTTCTGAAATTAAATTTTTATATAATTTCGGGTGTTTCCTGTCATTTTTTTTTAATTATTTTGTTCTAAACTGAGTATAATTGAAGTTGTGCTCTCTAGATTTGTACCTACTCCCAGGATACAAAATTTAACAAAGCCAGTTTGGTTCAATAAACGCTTGGCTTATGCAATTTAAAAAAGGCCATGTACGGAATGTACCAGTGCAAGAAAAAAGAAGCCAATTCATAAGTCTGGTTCCAAACAAATGGTTGAGAATTATAGGCCTATAGAGAAGCTGCAGTTTATACCGCAAGCTTTTGAAGCTGTTGTCAAGAAATACATCTACTCAATGGTACGAAATCACATATCAGTATTTCAACATGGCTTAGTAAATGGAAGAAATAAATTTTCACAGCCAAAAATTAAATCCATTTTATCATTGTACATGATATACACATATTAATAACAAATTATAGAATGACAGTCAAGAAAATATAAAAATCGAGTATTTTTTTTGTTGTAAAGAAATGAAATTGATTTTTTTCAGGTATTAACGCTGCTAGTTCGGCAATTTTGAGGGTCCAGCTGGTACCGAGTATTAGCTAGTACTCGGTACCAAATTCAGGGGGCTAGGTAGTTAGTACCTGGTGAAGAAATCACTTTGTACCGATTTGAGTACTAGCATTTGGTCTAAATCCCAGTATTAGGGCTAGTAGGTACTCTGTCAAGAAATCGGCCGTTAGTGGCTTAAAATTTCCCCCAACGTAATTTTACCTTTGTGTTATTTTGCCGGTATTTTATAAGCAAAGGTTTTTTTATGTTTTTAGAAAATTGTCACGAAGAAATAAAGACTGCAATAAGCTGAAAAAAAACCATTTTGCTTCATTGATTCATTGTGAGATCAAGAAATTGCAGTTTTGATGGATTCAATTCAAACTGATGATGAATTCGATGACTTTGATGAAAGTCTAAAACTAATAGATACCTCATCGTTTGTGAATGCAATTAACTTGTCGATGAATGTTAGCAATTTGAGTTTGAACATGATTGATGCAACAAATGTTTACTAAGCCAAACCAGTCGATTGCACGCCGTTCACAGGAATAGGGAATCTCTCTGTCCATATTGTGGCGAATTTTGCGTAAAGATCTTAGCCTACACCCTCACAAGATCCAATTAACTCAAGATTATTTAAAGCGCTGAAAATTCTCCTATTACGCTAAGTCGTTGGTTTATACCAACAATCCAACAACGTTAGCGAAACTCAGGAATAATATCGAATACGAAATTGTTAACGTTCCGGTCGATATGTGTGGAAGAGTGGTGGAAAATCGATCGCTGACAACGTGCTTGCGGTGGTCATATGAACGAGACCGACTTCGATATCTCAATTATTCTGGGTTTGAAATACAAAATTGTTATGTCCCTATAGAGTACAACGCTACATTATGAGATTGAATTACCCGAATCGATTTCAGCACAACAAAAAGAAGCTTTAACGTCGTTAAAGCCAAAGAAAATAGCTTGATGACCAGTACGAAGTTTAAAAATCTCATATAGAATCATATATTGTGTTTCGACAATTTCTAGACATCTGTACTGCTTTTGGTGTACTTAAGAGCGCGTGGTATTTATAGTCTTGGCACTGTCTTGGCACACCAGCAAGGGTAAAATTCCAGCTCATCCAGTGGCGAGTGTGAGATTTGACGAAGAAAAGCATTTTCCTGAATGGGGATCGAAAAAATCGTGTAAATTGTGTAAACAAATCTTTGAATTAAAACGTTTTTTTTGTACTTGAACTGTACAGCACACACACGAGTATGTATATCTAGTCTACATACGGTCTTTCTCCGTTGTCAACTAATACTTTCAAGCTATTTTTGTTTTGACAAACGGACCATTCGGGATTTTCAGCCTAAAATCATACCGGAACTGGAATTCTCATAACAAAATACATAGTATTGCGATTTCAACGGTGAAAGCGGAAAACTGCAGGTTAAACAACGTAGTTCGCTAAGTTTGCCAAAGAATCACAAAAAGAATTTTGATAGATTCATCTTTTAAAACATTTTTTAAAATGGCCCTTTTGAAGCTTCCCGTTCTCATGTATATGTTTCACAGTTTTTTTTTCGAATATTTCACGTGATGATTCAATAGGATATTCTTGATACAGCCCGTGAATAACTGTAGGCCCCTTCCATTCGTCCAAACATATTACACATGCACACCAATGGTTGCAAGGAGCTAGGCTCGGTTCTCCATACGACTAAGGAGTTCGGTTAATTTCTATTAGATTCAATTAAATTCATAACTATAGGTTTATATATAGTATGTTTGTATGTAAATTAGAAACAAGAGCAAACCCTGTAATTCAAATGAATGCATATAACATAAAGGATGTCCCCACTATGCGACCAAAAATTAATTGAAAGCGCTGTCTATAACTAGACAGAAAGCAAGGATTTGCTGCTACCCAAAGATTGTTCTCATATTACCCATATAAGGAATTTCAATTCCACGAAATTTGTACGACTCGAAACTATTTTTGCAGCCTATAGAGTCGCTGAATGTTGTCGTTAAACCAATTTATCCCATCATTCCCCAAACACGTTTTCTTAATACGAAAACTATTTTGCGAAAGCTACACCCTAACAGCCTTGGGTATGGTTTTTTCTCAACGCGTTAGAGAAACTATAAAAAAAAGTAATCTCAATACAACAATGCCACTTTGCAGTCGACACACATAAAACAGATATGTACCCGTACCGTAGAATGTGATACTCATGGAGAAAATTTTTTTCCCGTCAGTTCTGCTAGGGAAAGTACGAGCAGTGTGTCCTTGTCCCAGTTGAATGAGGATTGTTACGATTTAAGTCCCATTTTGCTTCCCCCATCTTTTATATTAGCATTTTGAATGATAAATGTTCTTCTCGCCGTCCTTTGTTCTGGCTCTTCATTTGTCTGCATTCCTGCGTTGTAGAAAAGAAAAGAATTATATCTTTTCTATTTAATTTTGCTACGTAGTGACTATCGTACAACAGTTATGAATGCAGTTAAAAATGAACAGCTTTTCATCAGAGGCTTTCACGCAAGTATTGTAATTATGTTTCCGGCCGTCGCATATTATGGAAAATACTGAATGTGGGATTATTAAAGTTACGTTTTGAAATACTCGCGAGTAACTTTTTTTTTAACTTTAAGTGGCCGTATCTCAAACAGAGAAGCTTCAGGTGTCTAGATCCTGATGAGTAAGAAGTAAGCGAGTGTGGAGACTAAGGTAGATATGTATTTAAACAACAACTATTTCTTGGAAAAAATACATTGTATTTTTTTTAGCGAAGTTCTAGAAATCAAGAAACAGGGTATTGTAACGGGGAGTCCCTTGGCTAAGCGGACGTTCTTCTTACAAAAAAAAATTGCAACGTAATACAAGGTCCGGGAAACCGTACACTAGTATTGGTCGCCACTTGAAGATACGACTTTCCCCCACACACAGAAAAATATTTAGAACGCAATACAAAGTCCGAGAAACCGTACACTAAAAATAATAACACTGGTCAACAAAAATTTACTTTTTTTATGTAACATCAAAACTTTTAACTGATTATGTCAGAACCAAGTTTAAGCATAGTAGAATTGATATTAGAATATTTCAGATACGAATAGTTTTATTGTAATACGATCTTTCTAGTTTTTTTCCCAAAAATACAGTTTTTATGAACAAAAATGAGTGTTACAGTATTAATATAGGTATTGTCTTATGATTTTCTTCCATATTTTGCTTCAAGGATGTCTTGTTTTAATATCCAACAGTAATCTGCCAGTATTCTTGGGCTCCTTCCCCTGATATAGTTTTTCGATTGTAGAAATCTCCTGATGGAAAGAGATCCATATGGGAACTGAGGGAATGTATTTTTAAGGACATGTTACAACCCAAAGACTGAGAAGTAGTTAAAAGTTTCTGGATGATACTTTTATAAATCTTTGATCGGTGATTTCCGAGACAATTTGAGGTAACTATCATGGAATATTCCTAAGCTGATTTTTCAAGCCCACTTAGTATTTTCTTAAAATATTGAATCCTCTATCAATTGCCTAATTTGCAAACCTTCAAATATGTAGGTACTCTAATTTTTTCGTCACTGATTTTGGGAAATTTGTCTTTCAAATACATAAACCCAGCACCATCCCGATCCATTGCGTTCACGAAGTTTCAAAAGTGATTTTACCAAAAACGTAGCAAAACTTGTCAGGATCGTTCTTGCACTTTTTTGATATTATTACAATATTATCCAACGTGACTGACAAAAAACACAGCCAATTCACTGAAAAACAAAGCACTCTAAATAAAAAAAGTAAATAGAAACGATTAACATACAATTTAACTGGTAGTAGCCTTATCATTAAAAATAGGCCCTGATCGAATCAAAATAACTATGGTTTTATAATGAGATAGATATTGAAAAATTAATAAGCACTTTTCTTGTTTCAAAATTTTGTTTCAAAATGGTTGTTCACTATTATGAATCTGTACTTGAATTTTGAAAGCGTCATATATTTTATTGTGAACTTTCAGTCATGGGTCGAAATTCCATTTTTTTATTAGAACACTATATAGATTATTTTGTATTTGCAACAAGCAAGTGTGAATTATATAAATGAGTGAAATAAATAATGAAATCAGAATACAATGTACATACCTATATAGCTTTATCTTTTTACTTTAGGTGGCTCTACAGCTCGGGGTGAACCTGGGACTGCTTCTCGCAACCATTTATGTGTGCGTTTTATATTTTTTGGCACGAATGGAAGGGACCTTCAGTTTATTGCTGATTCCGAACGGCGAATTGAAAAGCTTCTCATGACAAATGATACTCTTTGTTTGCTTGTCAGACATTCGAAAGAGGTGGCAACCGTGTAAAACTTTTTTAGGTTTGGACCCGGGCTGGGATAGAACCCGAGCAGCATGCGTACAAGTGGACAAGTCACTCTGCTACAGTATTACATATATATAAGAGTTAGGTAGGAATCCGTTAATTACTTGGTTCAAACCAAAGTTGTCATATCGTAAAAATTAATCGCATCTGTTGCAGCCAGTATGGCTGTCTGAATTTATTCTTCATTTGGTTCTGCTTCTGTTGCATGTATAAAAATAAATATACGGCGTCAGCAGTCCTATCCAGAACCAAGCCTAGCTTCTCGCAAACATTTGTGTGTGAGTGTTATTCTTATCAGTTAAGTAGCTTTTAATTATTAGATAGAAGTCTGCTCGTAGATGAATTTCCAGCTTTAGTAGAAGGCCAGTGTTGATGATTGAAAACAACACTCAATAAACAGACACATAACCAGCAAGACAAACATGACTATAAAATTAACAATGCCTAGAGCTTTACTTATATAATGTCAATTTGATATCTCGCTTTTATGTCAATATTACCAAAAGTAAATGTATATTTAAGTTACGTTAAATTAACCGGTGGCAAGGTATTGCATTTACATCGTTTAATATCGAGTATGAAAGTGATGCATACTCTTATTCAAAAGTAGCTATTCAGAATGGCTAAATACTAAAGAAGTATGTTATGTATATTATCTCCGAAAATAAAAATAATTTGGCGTCATCATCTTCTGTTGGGCGACCTATTTAGGATTTCACAGAGTGCAATAAAAGATCAAAAGAAGGTTGGATCTCAAGTGGATTCTTCTGCTGTTAATTCTTTTGACTGGGAGATTTTTTAAAATGAAAAGCTCGAAAAGCTAAATACCTCAAAAAGTAATAATCAGTGTGAGGTTGGGGTCCTTTGCATCAGCGAGAGTGCTGGTTTATGAGTCACCATGTCGGGAGATCATCATGCGTTCGCTATCGAGGCGTATTTCAGGTGAGAATATTAGGCAATCGAGTGATGGTCTAAGCCTTAGTTGTATTCGTTTATGAAGTCAAAAGTTTTGCGGAACTTCGTTAGCTTTGAATACTTATGCATCAGTCAGGGCGTGGCAGACCATCAAGACTACTGAAAACATTCGTGTGGTGAAACTTAGGTTGCGTGGATATCCAATGATCTCAGTGCCAAAAAATGCGGCGGTTTTGGGACTGTCAAAAAGTATAGTTCATGAAATTCTACAGAAAGAATTAACAGTTCACCCATTAGGATTCAATTGGAGCAATCAGTTAAGGAAAACTACTGGAATTTACGCTAACATTTTTTTTGAAACTGTCATTACTGGGCTCTACGAAAATGTAATTCGCGACTTAAATCTCAACGCTTTATCGATGAACGGAATCATCGGGCCGTATTTTTTTATTTGTTTATGAAAATTCCAGAGGACAAGTGATAACTGTAAATAGCAACAATTATGGGTGTGTGATCGCAGATTATTTTTTACCTAGTTTGCAAGCACGTTCACCATTCTCGTCACACTAATGGGGGCGACTCCGCATACCGCTATATCCTCAATGAATTTATTTCATGGTCATTTATTTACTCTCGTCGTTGAATATTACTCTATCACAGAACTCATTTTCCACACTTGTTATGGGATCATTCGTTTTTTTTTTTCGCTGACGCATTTTTTTTTTCTAATAGGTGCACTAGGAATTTCATGTAAAGTGTGAATAAAATAAACAGTTTTAAAAGAATTTGAGAACTATAATTTTTAATTAGTAACATTTTACAGCAAGAGAAAAAATTCATGAAAAGTCAGAGCAAACAAAGTAGCATTTCAAACTTACAATACAAAAAAATGTAGCTGGGAGATTTACCTTTAGCAACTGGAGCAGCATTTCGACGCATACAACGCTCGAACAAGCGACAAGAAGAGACAATATCTCTTGTCGTGGCTAGGAGCGGAAACATATGAACTCTAACAAAAACTTCTTGGATAATGTAAGTTGGCCAGCAAGGAATATGATGAAATAACCAAGAAACTGACGACGGTTCACTTCTAGTCCGAAATTCACATTCGTACAGTACGTCCCGAGTTTTTCAAGTGCAGAATGCAGCCGTATCAAAGCTATTCAGATTGGATTTCGGACTTAGGGGCCGTGTTCTGGATGTTTCGTACATCATGCGCGAGAAAATTGCAAATTTCTCAACGCCACTTGCTGTAAGTATGGAGTAACGGGTCATATAGCAGCTGTTCCAACAACAATATACCAATTCGCCGCCGCAACAACAACATAAGTGAACATATTTTCGATATCGAACTATCAGCGAAAGCCAATCGTGAGCAAAGCAATAAGCTTATAATTGACTTGTGCATTACCGACGTGAAAATGGAGTTCTTGTTAGACACGGGAGCGAGTGCAACAGTAATTGGTCTCCCTAGGTTTCAGCAATTTAATTGTCCTGGACTAAGCACGCCTTCCTGTAGTCTTAAATAATTTGGAGCACACAGTATACCTATTCTCGGCGAAACCATGGTGAAGGTGAACTTCAACGTTACAACACCTCACAGACTCCCATTATTGCCAGCCAATATACCCGCCGCTGACAACGTCTGTGGCTTGAATTGGGCCAATCAATTTGGGCTAAAATTGTCACTTGCTCCTTAGAGTCATATGACTCTGATTCTGAAAGATACCAACAAGGAATCGCCGTCCGCAGATAAGCACTTATCACCGCCGAGCACAGACATTGACAAGCTCTTGTTGGCTTACCCAGAGCTTTTTGAAGATATCTTAGGACACTGTACTTCGATCAAGGCTCATCTTTACCTCAAGCCACATGCCAGAGTGATGTATTTCAAGGCACGGTCAATGCCATATTCAGCAAATCACCGTGGCTCTGGCAGCAGAATTCCGCTTGTTCATATTTTGGATGACGGTGATTTCATTAATGTATCGAATTATCTCGTCCTTCAGCTTTTGAATGGCTGGCGTTTGACGTTTAGATCGTCGGGATGGGGAAATCCCTAATGGAACACCCTTACCTATTCATTTTTATTGAAATGTTTGGATCACAAAACTTACTCATATCCGATGCAATAGGGCTACTACAACTTCGGATGCAGTTAATTTAGGATTTTTCCTAACTGCCCTTTGGATTGAGACTGCTTACCTTCTTCTAGCAAAAATGTAAATAGGTACATACCTATTATAAGTATATTCTTGGTCGCTTCGAAAAAAAACTTACTATGTTTGAGTTGTTGAATGTGTTGAGTATTTTTTTATTTATTTTTTTTTTTGTTTCCTTTATTTATTTACATCTGTCCATATTGGACAACAAGTAATTGTTGTAATAGAACAGGACATGATAACATATAAGGCCAGTGCCTTTACATATTTTTATTTTACGATAAGGTGGGTTTTTTTAATTAACGAGTATTCAAAAGTGAATATGGTGTGTTGAGTATAAAAATGTTAATTTTGTTTAAATTTAACCAAATAATATCAAGCAAATTCCAACGCAAATGATAATATCATTGCAAATGTGTATAAAACTTTTGTCAATAAATGTACATACAAACCTATGTTATATGTATGTGTTTTAAAGTAAATATAACTTGTATACACTGTTAGAATAAAGCTACCTACCTATACCTTTCTTAGAAAACAGCCTGTCTTGGAAAAAAAACATCACCACAGTGCTAATACAATAGAATCAAGAAGCATCCTTTCCGTATCCAGAAAAGGTTCTAAGTATTATGTAAAGTTTTTGAATTTGATTCTTCCGCTACGTGTTTCGTATTTCGTGTGAAGCATCGCGCTGCGTAGTGTGTATCTAATTAGCAATTGGATAGGATAGGACAAAGGGATAATGAAGTGAAGTATCTTGGTGGTTTTCCCGGCCTTATTCCTGAAACATATTATAATGTCAAGAAGTTAAACGAGGCAAATTAACATCTATACAGCTGAGCAACACAAGCAATAAAAGCATTTAAGTTGATATCCTTTTCCTGTTATCTAATGAGAATCTCATAGGCAAATTATCCAAAAGAGGGAAGGTTCCTTTCACTTCCTTTTCTATTATGGAGTGGGACAATACAATACGAAGTGAAACAAAACGAAGAAATGAAAATTTAAAACGGTATTCTTAAGAAATTTATGATGGACACATATTTGGTAAGCAATTTGTTGTTTAGTTTCGCAAGGATAATACCGAGCAAAGGACTGTTGGTTTTTTTGTTAATGAAACACCAGGGGACAATATATCGCATGCGTATTGCTATGGTGCGATAGTGAATTAACAGTAATTTGTATTTTGGGATCAAAAAAGGAGACACAGGATAAATTAAAAGTTCAAACGATGGGGAGCAGCTAGGCCATTAAATGAAGTTACATAAGAACATGCTGGTACTTCTATTTCTAATTATAGAAAATGTATGTTCATATGTAATTACATACATACATATGTATATATATAGCGCAAAGGAAATTGCTGTCAATTATGTTTGGAAATTTGTTCGGCAATTACTCTAATGAAAGGCATTTTTAATCTGTTGTATATATTTTTTAAATGCTGTTGAAGATAGGAAAAGTTAGTCGAATTTCTGTGTTCTGCCAGTGGGTGTTGTCATGACTTAGTATTATTAATAACCATGACAAACTCGTATACACTTGTGAAGTAAAATTGAAATTCTTTTTGTAGTAGTTTAACATTAACAAAGTAAGCGATAGAATAGCAGAAATGTTTAGAAAAGTTACAATCTGTTTGGATCGGCTCATGTTCTACTAGAATATTAGATACTTTCGATCTAAATTGAAAAACTTAGGAAAGTATGTCGGTAATCTATCTTCTCGTGTTGTGTATACAGGATCTGTACCCACTGGGAAGCCAAGATTCAAAGTCAAAGTCTTTAGATCTCATTAACCTTTCGTCATTTCTGATCGAGAAGCACTTTAACCGTGCTAGTTTCCTCATGAACCGGCGGCGCATTTGAGAGATAAATGGTGACAGATACAGCACTTATTTAACTACTATTCAAAAACGTATTTATTTGGTTTGTTTTAATTTGCAACTAACTATATATGTAATTGCAGCAAGTGGACTGTAATTAATTTTCTAAGTTTCTTGAAATATATGTAAAAGAACAAAGATTAAATGAAAGAATAAATGCGACCACTCTTCAACGTTATAAAATTCGGAATGTCTTTTATTTGACACTATTAACCTTTAACATATTTCATTTTCCACTGACATTTAAAGTGTTATACAATTTCAGTACTAAAGATAGGGTAAGTTATACATGATTGGGTTTTTAGACTAAATGCAATTGTTGCAACGATATAAACTGCAACATACTCCCGCGCCAGATGCAAAACAAAATTTGTCCGTGTGTGGGGTCCCTTAGAGTTTGCTCGTGCAACCTCTTTCCTCGATGTCCATAATGTCTTTAGTTGCGGCAACACCGCCAGCAGTTACTGCAGGGTAGAAGAAGACACCATGATTATACCACACCAGGCCAGTGATATACTCGCTCTGTTAGTTCGGCTGCTCGTCGTGTTTACGTTGTAATCGATCGCCAATCGATTTTCATTAATTGTTTGACTGTGTAGTGTAAAATAAAGTAAATATTTCATTTATTAGTATTGAATTGTGTAAGTGATTTAGAAAAAAAATATATGTGTGCAAACGGTGAGTGATGATAAGCCAAATTCAAAATATGTATATCATAGAATGGCTTTCTGCATTCATACATGAGTGCATAGCGGGTCCGTGTGTAGTTTTTGTCCTTTCTTTGCGTTCGTCTTTCGCGTCTTCTTAAGTGGTTCCAGTGTCGAGCGTATGTAAGTGCTGTGGTAAGGTTCTGTGAATGAAAAGCTTGACACTGGATTAGTTTTAAATTAAAAGAAAAAAATTGTTTTGTTCTTTTTTTTTGTCTAATGTGAGAAAGATAAGTGCGTAAAGAATGATGGCGGAAATACGAACGCAACGAAAACGAATAATGTCACCTCCTTTCGCGTCGAAGTGAAGGGGAGATGACAATATTTTATAATTTATAATTTGTGTGAAGAGTGTCGAGTGATTGTAACAAATCGATTGTTGATAATCGTTTGTTTACAAAGTGCGTGTAGTGTGATAGGGATATGCTGAAATATGAATAATTTAATTATTCTGTTTTGGCAATTGGAAAATGGGTGAGTGAATATTATTATTATTATTTTACTTCATATTGTGTCTTGTTATGATTCATATTTTTCATATTCATTTCTTGTGTTGTGATGATAATTTTGATAGTGTAGAGTAGTGAAATTTGATATGATGAAATGGATTTTTTTTGTTGGTGCTTATATTTACATGTGTATGTGTGTGTGAAATCGAATGGATGTTTTACATGTTGTTTTGCCGTCGGCAAATTGAATTTTTTGACTTTTGGTATGGGTTGAATGATGATGAAAATTATTTCATTAAATTGGTAAATTTAAATTTGATGAAGTTGATGATTAGTTATTTATTTGTGGATGATTGTTGATGTCAGTGATGTCGTCTAAAGTTTCGTTGCATGGAAGTGGACTAATTTTTGTTATGGGGCGTTTGAGTTCTCCGTGCTGAGTTTTTAGTGTGACGACACGGACTAAGTCATCTGCTCCTGGATGTGTTTTCGTCACACGCGCGAGAATCCATTTTGCTGGTGGTAAGCGTTCGTCTTTGATGAGTACCAAATCACCGACTCTTGGCTGCGACTTTTCTTTTAGCCATTTGGGTCTTTGTTGGAGTCGTGATAGGTACTCAGAACTCCATTGCTTCCAAAATGTTTGCTGGAGTTGTTGAAGCCGTTGCCATCTATCGAGCGATCCGACTTTGGTGTTGATTAGGTCCGGTTCTGGGACCAAATTGAGTGGTTGTCCGATGAGGAAGTGTGCGGGCGTGAGTATGGCGAAATCGTTGGGGTCGTCGGTCATGGGACAGAGTGGTCTGGAGTTCAAACACGCTTCTATCTGGCTGAGAAGTGTGCTGAGCTCTTCGAAAGTGAATGTCTCAAGGCCGATCACTCTTTTTAGATGACGTTTAATTGATTTCACTCCAGCTTCCCAAAGTCCACCGAAATGCGGAGAAGCTGGAGGAATAAAGTGCCATTTTATTCCGTCGTTCACCATCTCTTCGGTGACTTCCAACCAACAGAATTTTGCTGCTTTCAACATTTTGGTCAGCTCGTTGTTGGCTCCAACAAGGTTGGTACCGTGGTCACTGTACATGTGTGCACATAGACCTCGTCGCGAAGTGAATCTTCGTAGTGCAGCTAAGAAGGCGGAAGTCGTGAGGTCACTGACTAGCTCGATGTGTATCGCTTTCGTAGCCAGACACACGAAAATCGAGAAATATGCCTTGTATTTCTTGGAGCCTCGTCCCTTCCAAGCTTTTACCTCTATTGGCCCAGCGTAGTCTACGCCTGTGTGGGTGAAAGGTTTTGACATTCGTACTCGAGGGGTAGGTAGATTGCCCATTACCTGCAATGATGTGTTACCTTGCTGTCGAAAACATACGTTGCATAGATGAATACATTTTTTAACGTGCGATTTTATCTGCAGGATCCAAAACTTCTGCCTTAAGTAGGCGATGGTTTGCGGTGAAGTTCCATGAAGCGTTTTTTCGTGCGCGTACCGAATAAGTAGCTTTGTGAAATGATGATTACCTTTGAGGATCATCGGATGCTGTTGTTGATACGGCAGCTCGGAGTGGTGTAAACGGCCTCCGACTCTCAAGATTCCGTCGGAGTCGATAAACGGACTGAGAGAACTTAAAATCCTTACCTTTACTTTGCGTTGAATGTCTGTGGTTTCTGAGCCAAACATCTCTTCTTGGGTTACCTTGACTGCAATTAGAGTGGCTAAATGAATTTCTATGGGTGAAAGAATGGAAAATACTCTAGACTCTGCTGAGCTTCTACAATTTGAAATAAATCGTTTACAAAAGGCTATTATTCTTATTAACTTTAGAAGTTTTGAGTGATTAATAATAAGATTTGTAATGGGATTAGTTTCTTGGATGAGACAATGTGTTCGAATTGACCTTCTTTCTTCCTCCGTTTGCAGGTCGTTTGGTTGATGTGGGCATTGAAAGTCCCATTTTTCGCGAAGAAATTCCGGACCGTGCCACCAAAGTGTATTTTCTTCCAAGGCGGACGGACAGATACCTCTGGATGCTAAATCAGCTGGGTTTAGTTTGGTGGGAACGTGTTTCCAAATGTCGGATGTGGTTAATCTCTGGATTTCGGCGACGCGATTGTTGACGAAGGTCACCCATTTGGACGGCGGAGATGCAATCCAGGATAGTGCAATGGCTGAATCGGTCCAAGCATATTGTTTCACTCCTTCTAACTCCATCACCTTGGTTATATACTCCATAAGGGTTGCTAATATCACAGCTCCACACAGCTCCAGTCGTGGTAGTGTGATGGTTTTTAATGGAGCAACCTTGGTTTTGGAAATTAGCAGATGAACATGGATTTTGTTGTCGGCATTAAGCACCCTAATGTAGATGGCGGCCCCGTATGCCTTTTGAGAGGCGTCACAGAATCCATGGAGTTCCACATTTTGCTGAGATGAATGTGAGTGAATCCAGCGTGGAATTCGAAATTTTTCGAGGTTGGGCAGTTCCTTGCAAAAGGTGGTCCATTCCACTGCGAGTTCAGATGAAATGGGATCATCCCAATCTAATTTGCTGGACCACAACTGCTGCAAAAAAACTTTCGCTTTTATAACGCACGGCGAGATCCACCCTAGCGGGTCAAACAATTTGGCAGTTGTGGAGAGGATCGTTCGTTTCGTTGGAGTTTCTAAGTTGAATTGTATGTTTTGAAACGAAAAGGTGTCATCTAATGGGAACCACTTGATTCCTAATGTTTTCACATGATCGCTAGAACTAATTGGTAAAGAAAAATCAACCTCTCGCTCATTTAAAGGAACATCTTCCAAAATTTCGCTAGAGTTGCTTGCCCATTTGCGTAGGTTGAATCCTCCTGCAGCTAATAACTCTTTAACTTCCTTTCTTTTCAACAGTGCTTCTTGTATTGAGTCGGCCCCGGAAATAAGATCATCTACGTACATGTCCTCGACGACCATACGTGAACCTAATGGGTACTTCGTCGCTTCGTCCGAGGCTAGTTGGTGTAGAGTCCTTATTGCTAAATATGGAGCACTGGTGGTGCCAAACGTGACGGTTTCCAGACGGAATGTCTTGATGGGGTCGCATTCACTGTTTCGCCAGAGTATCAATTGATAGTAGGAGTCCTGAGGGTCCATACGGATCTGCCTATACATTTTTTCAATGTCTGCCGTAAATGTAAGTTTATGTTTCCTCCATCTCAAGACAATGTCTATAATGTTTTTTAGGATTTTAGGACCTGTCAACAAATGCTGGTTTAAAGAACTCCCATCAGCTGTCCTTGCCGTAGCATCGAAGACGACTCGCAGCTTGGTTGTTGTACTAGAGTCTTTGAAGACTGCATGGTGTGGAACGAAGTAATGTTGCCGAGTCTGAAGAACTTCGTCTGCGGTCATGTCAACTTCCGTCATATGTCCCAGCTGTGAGTATTCATTTAGACACTGTTTGTACTGTTGGTGTAGTGTAGGGTTTTGCTTAAACCGCCTTTCCAGTTGAAGAAACCTACGCAAGGCTCCTTCCTTCGAGGATCCAAACGCAGGTTTTCTTCCCTCCTTAAATGGTAGCGATACTTGGTAGCGACCATCCATCAATCGCTTTGTTTTTTCCGCAAACTGTTTTTCGCAGAGGGCATCTTCTGCAGTTTGATGCGATCTAAAGGGTACTTCCTCTAATTCCCAGAATTTTCGAAGTTGCTGATCGACATCAACTACTTGCATAAAACTCCTTAAAGTGTTGCATTGATTCGGCACCTTGCCCATAAGAATCCAACCTAGTTGGGTGTTTTGTGCTATGGGGGATATGGTTTCCTCCCCGCGAACAATTTCCGGGAGCACTATGTCGCAAAAGACATCGCTCCCCAAGAGAAGATCAACTTGACCTGGAATGTAAAAGGTTGGATCAGCGAGGGACAACCCTTGTATGTGATCCCAATGGTGAGGTGTCAGTTTGTTGGCCGGAAGAAGCCCAGTGAGTGATTTGAACACAAAAGCACGAGTGGTCGTCGTAAAGGTCGAGTATATTGACCCGAGAGATATGTCAATATAGTTGTGACAAGATCCACTACTGACCAACCCCAGCCCTGACACATTGACTAACGTATGTTTACATCTCAATCCTAAAAGCTGTGCTGCAGAGGATGTGACAAATGTTGCCTCAGACCCTGGGTCAATTAAGGCTCTTAATTGTATCGGTAAACCTGTGGAGGCTACGACTTGAACAAGAGCAGTAGCCAATAACACATCTGGATGAGATCCTTGTGTAGTATGGAAATTGTTAAGCTCATTCTGATGAGTTGGCTTCTCCTGCGATTGTACTGCTGGGTTGACTGGTGCACCATGAGTGGGCATAGTTGATGCCTGTGAGTGTGGTGGAGGATTTATGTTCTGTGTGATTGTGGAAGAGTGTGGTGTTGACTGTGTGTATGTTGGTTGTGTCGTGTGAGTGTGAGTTTCAGTGTTGGGTGTAGTGTGGTGTTGAGATGTGTGAGGATGATTTTGAGTGTTGGGACTGAAATTGAGATTCATGGAGACATTGGTATGCAAGAGTGAATTGTGAGGCTGTTGGCAGAAATAGCAACGCCTTTTACTTGGGCACTGTTGAACGGCATGGCTATAAGCTAAACAATTCTCGCAAACACCTATCTTCTTTACCATGGTTTTCCGCATGTTGGCTTCCATTTTAAGAAAGCGATTGCAAGTGCGAAGAGAATGTTGGCCTTTGCTACAGACCTTACAGCAAAATCGTTGACCTGTCGAGGAATTGATAAAAAACGTTCTCGCTTTTGTCGCACTAACACCCTTTTGCGTTTCTTGCCCTACTGCTTCTAATGTTCTGAACCTGGATTCTAAAAAATCACAAAATTCCTTAAACGTTGCCAAATCCTTTTTTGACCCTTGCTTTTCTTCCCATAGTTGCTGTGTTATTGATGGGAGCTTCTTCACCATGCAATAAATTAGAATAGCATCCCAATGTTCAACTGGTTGGTCAAGATTTCTCAAGGCATGTCTGCATTCAGTCGATGTATCGAGTAGAGTCTTTAACCCCATCGATGATTCCTGATGCAAGACAGGTTGGCCAAAAAAAAGATTAAATTGGGTGTTTACTAGCACACGAGTATGGTCGTACCTAGCCTTGAGAATGTCCCATGCCTGTTTGTAGTTTCCTTTGTCTATTCTTAGGTGTTGAAGTAGGCGATCTGCCTCCCCAGCAACGCTTGACTTCAGATAGTGCAGCTTCTGAATCTCAGACAAAGATGTGTTGGTGTTGATTAAGGAATCGAACAAATCATGAAAAGATCTCCAGTTTTCATAGTCCCCAGAGAAAGTGGGTAAATTTATTTTGGGGAGCCGTAATTCAGTATTATCTAACTTTACTTTATTTTTCACAGGACTTACCGGCGGTTCTTGATTGTTGGCTGAAAGGACATCAAGACAGTCCATTAGTTGTGCTCGGTAATCAAAGTAGGCGTCTTTGATTTTATCATATAACTTCTCCAGTGTTTCGAGGGGTTCTGGTTCCAGCTCTGCTACAGCTTCTGCATTGAGTTGAGTGCTCTTCTCAAAATTACTTTCGAGCACGTTTACTCGACTAAGTAAGTAGTTTTTTGTCCTTTCCTTTGGTGACCGCTTTCCAAAATTGATGACATCCTTTGTCAGCTGGCCTAAGATGTTCCTTTGTAATTTTTCCAGCGATGACATTTTGCCGCCGAATCCGAAAAAAAGTTGAAAGAAAATCCAGAAAAATCACCAAGAAAAGTAAGAATTTAATTTTGACTCACTGTACTTACTTATAAATTTGTGTTTTATTTCAGAAACAACTTGAAATAATTTAATGAGGACTGCAGATAATTCCAACGGCACACTGTACCGTATGCAACGGTGCTACGTTGGCTTGGGTAGCGGTCCAACGGTGCTGAAATCCAACGGTTCCCAACAAAACGGAACAGTGCACAGGTTCCAGGAAAAAACGGTGCACAGACTCCCACGATCACAGCAATTGTGTAATGTAATTCTACACCTTTTTGGGTTTATGTTAATAATTTATTACACGGCGCGTGAAAACCGATTTGCACTTGCAAAAAAACTCACTTTGTCCAATTATTTCACACTTAGTGATTATAATTTAATTAAAATGAAATTAATTAGAATAAAGTTGGAATAATGTTTGAAATGTATTTGATTGGTTTAATTAAACTATCACACTACTGATTTCTACTTAGGCGTCGAAGGACCATGTTTTAATTTGCAACTAACTATATATGTAATTGCAGCAAGTGGACTGTAATTAATTTTCTAAGTTTCTTGAAATATATGTAAAAGAACAAAGATTAAATGAAAGAATAAATGCGACCACTCTTCAACGTTATAAAATTCGGAATGTCTTTTATTTGACACTATTAACCTTTAACATATTTCATTTTCCACTGACATTTAAAGTGTTATACAATTTCAGTACTAAAGATAGGGTAAGTTATACATGATTGGGTTTTTAGACTAAATGCAATTGTTGCAACGATATAAACTGCAACATGGTTAAATATCTTTTTTCATAAGAAACTGTGTACACTATCTTAGTTTAGAAAATGTTTAAAGTACTTTCTGAATTATTTGAAGTTGGAAACGCTTTGTATCGATTTCATTCAGTTGCAATTCGAGGTAAAACATCACCTTTTGCGGGAAGATTTGCATTAAACATGGTTGACAATTCCATAAAGTTCCGGTTTCTTTCTCGGTTTATTAGACCACTTCATTTTCTTGCTTAAATAAGTGATTTAATTTGGATACCGCCTGCCAATCCAAAACCTCAATCCTACTGGCAACAAGTTTAGGATTGTTTTCCTGCTGAAACCTCCATTTTAGTGGCATTTCCGCCTAGGCATAGGGTAACACCAGCGATTTTAGAATGTCCAAATACATGAAATGATCCATTATACCATGTATTCTATAAATTGGTCAAATCTTCCAAACAGAAAAGTATCCCCAAATGAGTACGTTACCTCCTTCCAGTATTTTGGGTACATACTGTTGACTTTACGTCTTCTGATCCTTACAATTCCATCTGAATCTTTTTTTATTAAATTTTGATTCATCGGAAAAAAGGACCGTTTACCATTTGAACACTGACCAAGATGTTTGTGCGTAAAATCCAATCTTATTTTGCGATTCTTCTCAGAAATAAATGGCTTTTTTGCTGGTCGGCGACTATACAAACCAAACTGAGTGACCCTCCGTCTGATTGTCCTGGAGCTTACTGGAAGATATCGTTGGATCACGCAAAAAAGTTCTTTGATCAGAGAATTATCTCCGGCAGTTGTTTTTTAGGTGTTCCGCCAAAATGCATTGCTGTGATACCTCCAGTAGCTCCATACTTTTTAATCAATACACCTAATTGCTCTTTTTATACCATACTTGCTACGTAGTTGATGTCAAGATGCTCCCTGATGTTACTCACTAATGACTTTTCCTTTGAGTTCTTCATTATATTTGAACTATGCTAATGAAAGATGGTCTTTTAATGGGGAAAATATGTATGTAAGTAAGGAATGTAAGTATATTTTACAAGAAACTTAGATATGGAAAGGCATCTAAAGGAACAACTTTCGAAGGCTAAAAGCGCAATCAATGCAACGGTGAACAGATATTTTTCCTGTAAAAATATTGCTCATAGTAATAAATTTCAGATCTTCGAAGCTGTATCTGAAGCCAAAATGCTTTATGGGGCTCAAGTCTCAAGACAATATGAAATGGTAGGGAAGCTTTTGAGGTATTATATCAAAAGAATCTTTCGCCTTACCTCGAATTTATTTAAGTTAGTTAGTTATTTAATCATTGCTAACCAGGCAGACAGACGGCAATGCCATGTCTTTTGATTTTTAGTACTGTGTATTGAAAATTTATAAATTGAATTAACAAAAGTCAACTAATAATATTAAAAAAATAAAAATATTGGTATCTCGCCACCTTTTGTTTGCAAAACTTATTTATTATCAAACTTGTCGTGAGAAGCTTCTTAACTTGCCGTTCGGAACCGCCCAAAAAAATTGTATTTCATCCATTTGTGCAGACTGTGGGAAGAAGAGAAGTGGCTGTATTTATAGAAATACTTCCTTTGGTATTTTCCCATTTTTAATTTAATATATTCAGATAGTTATTTTAATAAATATTCTAGAAAAATGTGTATTTACACACCACCTAGATACTTAGTTGCAACTAATACGACATGTATACCAGGACCATTTGTTACCCCTTTCCAATATCAACAATGATTAAAGCCTTAATCCCACTGACATAAACCACTTGCCAAAAATCCTCTACAATAAAGGACTATGTAGTTGGTATACCGTTTCGACATCGACCACAAATACCGTAACCTCAAGTTAATTAAATCCTAAGTTGGTCACTTGAGCTTTGCATATCAAAACCATTCCAACTTTACTCTATTTATAGCGTAAGAAGCTTACCACCCCTGGAGAATTTTGTTTTTGTAAACGTTTACGAGTATATACATATATATCTACATACGTATGTATGAAGGGCTAGGTATACCAGCACTAGTAGATGGAGTAACCACCGAAGGCATTGAGTTATTTCGGTGTGGTCCGGGAATTGACATTCGACTGAAATTCAATGGCTAATACCAACTACCAACACTGGTGTTCACTTTGCGTTCTTCTTGTGCGTGTGCACTCAAATGCCTTACAGCAATCAGGTTTCCACTCAATTTACCATTCTGAAGGATCCATTTGAAAACCCCTTTAACATTACTTCACTCTGCGCCTGTCTTCGCAAACCCAAATAGGGGCTCTTACACTCGTATTACCATGGTGATTAAGTTCCCTTGACAAACTCTTTTTTTTGAGTAGAATCCACGACATTATTCGAACAACGGCATCCTTTATTCGCAATTCCATGTGCCCTTTCGAGTGTGTATGTGTGTAAACGAAAATAAATGTTAAAGCATTTTTCATTTCTATCTGTTCGCCAGGTGTAGGTTATTTGATCCTTCAAATCTCACTTCCAATATTCGTACAACACAAAGCAAAAATTTCGATTCATTGCTATATGTCATATGATATTAAGTATTGCTGTCCTGTCGTGTGTACGTTCAAACTCTTCGTGGTCGCGACTTTCTCCCGGCATGACGACAATTTGGGTGGAATTTAACTTATTCAAAGGCTTGGAATTTATTGTGAACCACTTGTTTTTCCTTTTTTGGGTGATTTTTAAAAACTCCACTCCACGTGGGTGAAAAGGGGATTTGAAAAAAAAAAATATTTTTCCAAAATAATCTATCTTCGAAAATCTTTTATTTTCACAACTTATTTATGTGCTTACGTCTAGAACGTGGGACTGCATGTCGGAACTGATGTTCAATTCAACGAGTTAACCCACAATCAGGACAGTTTCTTGCGCGCACGTATTCACGCGTGTTCTTCAAAATTTATTGCTTGCCATTTTTGAACACAGGATGGAACTGTCGAGCGCAATATCCTTTGTAAAAAATTAATGCATGCACATTTTTAAGGATAAGTGAGAGCTCATATTGTGCCAGTGCTATACATACATATGTATGTATTTGCTCCTGTCTTTGTGCGTGTTTGTGTTTTAATGTTTGGCAGGGGGGTTCGTTAGTTGGTAGATATTTTCATGTTTATCCAAGGAGTAGGTACTTAGGATTGGTTACTGAAGAAAATATTAAGAGAAAGGATCATAGTGAGGAATTTTTGAGCAAGTGAATACAAATAGCATAAGAATAAGACGAGAATGAAAGAATAACAAATTAAAGGTACACGTGTACTATATACATACATATGTACATACATGAACCTATACCGAAAGAGGTTGGACCATAAAATTCAGTTGGCAGTCAGAAATTAAATATTTACACAGAGTACCCTCGTAATGGAGATTTTAAAAATTTAATTTTCTTTGTAGGGAGTACTCACAAAGCGCTTACCTACATACAATGTGAAAAACTTCCCCTAATTTTTTTTTTTTTGAAATTAAAACTAAAGTACATAATGTATGTTAGATAACTTCATAAGGACTAGCGAATGAAAAAGAAAGCGTTACATGAAGAAGTTCATACTAAAGACGGGTGGATATTCGGTTTCTTAATGCGATTTTGTGTTTTAGCGATTTAACACCCACTTCCAGATATCCGATCATCCTGAAATTTTGCACACGTGTATCAGGTCGGTGACAATACAATATAGTATACTTGCTGACGTTGTGAATCCAATATGGCGGACTTCTTAACTTTAATTTCTGTGGGGGCCTAATCTGGAAATCGATTTTACACCCACTTCCAGATATCCGATCATCTTGAAATTTTGCACACGTGTATGAGTCCGGTCACAATACAATATTATGTAGTATATTTTATGACGTTGTAAACCTAATATGGCGGACGCCCTAAGATGGTGGACTAGCGTTATCTTCACAACCTCCTTAATATGGGTATCAAATTAAAGCGATTGACAAGCAAAATTAGATTAGCTAAGTGACGTCATTCTAAAGTCAATACGGTGGACGCCCTAAGATGGCGGATTATCCTTTTCGTTATTACCCCCATTACATGGGTATCAAATGCAAGGGCGAGTAGAATCTCAAACATTGTGAGTAAACTTTCTCATATCAAACAGTCACATATTGGTGACTCGGAAAAAAATATTTTTTCCCTTTTAGTTCATTAAAGCTTGTTTAAAAAAAAAGAAATGTATCTATATATTTTTTAAGCACTAGACGAGTTTCATAGAATTTCCTAGAATAGAATTTCAGACATTAAATAGATACACTGCCATAAGCTCATAAGTTTTCGGACAGTGTATTCTGTCAGAGAAATTCATATTAAACTCTTTGTCTTTTTCATTTTAATAATCAAAATATATTGTAAATAGCTTCATCAATATTCTGTTTATCTAGGCAAATGACCAAATTAAGTGAACCTTATTAATTAAAAAAATCCACCTCGTACTTGCACTACTTTGACCGTTAATCTAGACATTCTATCGATCAACTCCTTGATAGTTCAAATGTTATTGATCCCAATGCTCCCAAGTTTGTCTTTCGTTATTTGACACTGTTTGCGAATCTCTCTGACAAATTCGTCGCTAAACAGCTCTATTGGGTTGAGGTCATTTCATACTTTTCAGTGTTCCTTCTTATTCTTCTTGATCCATGTATCCTCAGCAAAGCTTGGAAAAATGTTTCAGTTCATTATCTTGCATTAACGGTAATCTAGGCCCTATTTATCGCAAACCCGATGATAAAGTATTTTATTCTAATATTTGTCTTTACTTTTTATTATTCATGATTTCATTGATACGGATGAGGTCTCCAACACCAGCGGAGGAGAAACATTCCCAGACCATTATTAAACCACCTCTATGCTTGACTGTTGGGACCAACTTTGTTTTTTGTTCAAAATTTTCCGATCTCAACTCGTCCCTCCATAAGTCTTTGTCTTGAGGTCATAACAAAGGTTTTCATACTGCTACGTGACCGTGAAGGCCTGCAGTAGCTAAACGCCTTTTTATCGTTGTAACTGGTCGGGTGATAGTATCGGCCTTGAGTGCGAACGGTTGAACTCTGCACTGATTTCTGGAGCTGCAAGCCGTCGCACAGTGTGAAATTTTCGCATTCTAGCGGAACTTTATTCCAAATCTTACTATTTGCATCTCTTGTAGTTTGATTTAGCTGAAAAAGCCGTTTTGTGATATAGCAATGCAGCAAGTTGTGAATTGTACTATACTTCTAAAGTGGTTCTAACCAATCTTCATGTTGTTGCAGGAACTTGGGTGCCTTGTATTACTTTTTTCCCATTTGACTTTTATTCTCCCAATTAGACTACTTACAAACATCTCCGATTCCCCTATAGAACTCACTATATCGTTTTGAGAAGCTATTAGTTGCACCATCTTTCGGACTTTTTCTTCTTTCGCAGTTTGTCGTCATAGCTCAAAAACACCTAACTTCTTCATCTCGTAGTAATAATTGAAAAAAAAATATGTGGGGGTAGCAAAAATGGGCAGGAGATTACCTTTTATTCTGGTTTTAAAATAATCAGAGAAACAGAAAATGTAGAAATTGGCGTGTCTACGCAGGTCTAAAATTTTAAAACTCTATCCAAAGTGTAACCTTTCACCTTTGTTTTTTTTTCTTTATCCTGAGTGGTAATCCAACAAAAAAAAGTATAAAAAAATTTAAAGGAAATAAAATCTACTTACTTCCGCGTAAAGTGTAAACATTGTAGATATACAATTTTTGTTAAATTTTTTCAAAACCACTCAGGATTTATATGTATATTGTTTCAATAAACTGAAAAATTCTATGTATAATTTTTTTGACAGAAAAAGTTTTCGTTCATGGAAGACCAACTTAATTTTTTGAATTAAGTTCCGCTAGAGTTTGATTATTTCACACTGTGCGTCGGTCCCTCTAACTTATTAATTTTATAGTCTGGTCCTCCTGTTTTGGGCCTAATTTGCGTCTTCTGCTTCTCTTCCGAGTCTTAAAAGTCGATGCTCCTTTAAAGCGACAAATAGTATCGTGCACTGTCGACTTCGATATTTTAAGCCTATCTGCAATAGCACGCTCTGTATGCCCTTCTTCAAGCAGGGTTATTATGCCACAACGTTCAACTATACTTATTTCCTTGTTTCTGGTTTTTTGTTGCTTTTTATCGGTTAAGTTTAACCCTCTATCGATTTTTGGCCCCCAAAGTCAAATCTGTTCTTTATTTCTGCTCAAAGTAGTAAAAACTTACTTTAGGCTAGTTTGATTGACATGGTGATAACACATGATTGCAATCCGATCACATGTTTCGGTGCTGTCATCTGTTAAGTGCAAAAAATCAACGAAATGGCACCAAAAATTGTTCCGCAAAAAATGTTGATTTAAATTAAACAAACATATTTAGAATCAAGTGATCGAATCTATAATTTTACCTTATGTAGTTATTATATATTATTTAAGTTATATGTTATTGCTGAAGTGAAAAAATAATATAAAGTGTGCTTTTGATACGAAAAATGGAAGACCGTCTCTAGACAGCCTTGCCGGTTTGTGTGTAAAAAAATGCACCCCTCTGTTTCATTGATATGCACGTCTTTGTGCCAAGAAACATTATTGTTTACCTATTATTTTGCTGTTTTCCCCTTTTATTTAAATTTTTGTGCTGGATGGATTGTTGTAAGCGAAATTATGATAAAAAATTTAACTTAGAAGAATTGTCGGATGATCAATTGGTCGAGTTCAGTAATTCCGTGGAAAGCGAAGATGAAATTTATAGCAGTGATGACAGTGTCTTTGATATTCAAGCCTGATAGCTCAGCTAATCTGTCAGAGAATGATGAACAGGCAATTGAAGAATGCATCCAGGAAATGAATGAAGCTAAGATAACAGATGCATTTGTACAGGCCAAAAATTTGTCTATAAATATAAGTGAAATCGAGAATCCAGCAGCTTCTTTAAGATTTGTTCACGATATTGTGGCCGGCGAAACTGAACAAGAACCACCCACATCAACTGCAATTATAATAAGTGCCTGTCTCAAACCTCTCATTGCATATGAAAGAGCTTCAAACACCAATGCAACTCTTCAATTACTTTTCCACTAACGAAATTATTGAATAAATTGCTGAAGTTACAAACCGCTATCTTTTGATGAACTGCCCGCAAAAGACATGATAACGAGTAGGACTGACCATAGATTAGATGGTCTAACATTGTAGTACAACGGGTTTCCAAGGCACTTTGGCCATCACTCTAGTTGCTAAAGAGACCATTGAAAACCTTAGATTTAGCAGCGCACAAATGAGAATAGCTATAGGAATTGTTTTCGGGCATTGCCTTCTTGGCAAACACGCCAAGAGGCTTGTACTCATAGACACGGATATTTATAAAGATATATGGTATGTAGGGGTAGCAGAAGATCGTACATATTCTGTGTAAATGTCAGGGCATACCACGCAGTCACAGGAACATATTAGGCTCCTAATTCTTCAGTAACCTGAAAGAGATAGGCCGAATCACCCACAGACTCATTCCAAAATTTTGCGGGATAATAAAATGCCTTGAGGAAATTGTGGCGTTTAGGTGCCATCCTTGGATGAATTCTAGAGGATCGCGATGGGTCCACTTTGGTGCCTGGTGTTTTGGGATGGGACAGCCTCTCAACCCCTCTCAACCTTACCTTTCCTTACTGCCTGAAAATCATCGGAGAATATAAGGCTTACATACATGGGTGGAATCGATGTTATGGACAGCCTTATGGGTCAATACCACATTCCAACTAAGAGTCGTGATATTATGATAAGTCTCCTCTACCGTTTTCTGGACATGACGTAGCGGAATGCATTCATTTTATACAAACGTATTATAACGCACATCAAGTGTTAGGAAAAGAGCTGTTCATCAAGATGCGGGTGTTCGGTGGTGAAAATCATTTTCCAATTTGGATTGAAAGAAAAGGCAATAAAGTACAAACATTGTAAAAAGTCGGATACACAAGTCGTTAGTTCCAAATGCGATCTTCTATAATGTAGTACAGTCGATAAATGGTTTCTGGGATTACTACCATAGAAAATAATATGTTTTATAACTTCTCTAACTCTTTTTTAAAATAAAACTTGTTTAGTAGATAAATATTTACCGATGTTATTTTTTTCATGGAAGACGGTCTTGACTTTTTCTTACCTGGCGGTCATTCCGAACAACATTTTTACCTGAAATTTAAAACTTAAGCTTCTTTTACCTACATTTACTTGGAAATTTCAGCTTGATCCGACCAATAGTACGATCTTGCCCGTTAGAGTGTTAAATATTGAAGTTTTAGGACTAACTAGCGCCGGAAGAATAGGCGCCCTACTTCTATAGTTAAAAATGGTCCTAGTTTTCCCAAAGAGTTTGCAGTTTTTGGGAACATTTTCTAAAAACAATCCATTTTACGGTTGGTTTTATGGTATAAGTTCATGTCCCGTGCAGTTTTGTGTTATTACGCTTTCCTACGGTTTATGTCTGAATTCCGCTCCTTTTCTTAAAACTCTTTAATTGTTTTGCGAGTTAATAATACCAAGTATCGACCCTAACCTGATATACACTTTTTGTAGAATTTTACACTTGGAGAGGAGACTTATTTAAAAAAAAAAACTAGCAAACTTAATTTCCGCCGCTCAGTATTTTTACAAATCCCCATACGATACATTTACTTATATACTATACTATTAACATAGTGATATATATATACGAGTTTATATATACATTTTGTATTTTTTTTTTGTATAAATGTATCCTGTGTCTTGTCTAGAAGAAAACTGGTAGAAAAACGTTGTAATTTTCAATTCCCATGCGTGCGTGTCGCCACATATGTTCTGGAGCTGGCGCAGTCTGTACTCCACGGTTCTACGATGTTATCGGAGATGAAATGCTATATACAGGCATATCGGATTTATACTATACTTTTCAGGGATTTGTTCTCGTATATTGTTTTATTCTTCCGGTACTCGCAACGACTTACGCTCTTTAGTGGAGTCAATGTTCGATGACATTTTTTTTTTTTTTGTTTTTAAAAAAGAAGAAAACTGCAAAAGGAGCAAAAGAAGGATACGGTATAATTTCCATTTTCCTTCCTGTTATAATATTTGTTTTTTTTTTGTTTTCCTACTCCGTTTTCACTGAGCCGGTGTATTTACTTTTATACATATTATAAAAGCTGAAATAACAATTTCACGTACATACATATACATACGTTAAGATACAAATTGTATAAGGATATGGAGTATTGTGAAATGGCGACACGGTGGGTCGGAGGCTTTTCTATATGTGTCAGGATCTTGAGAGTTAGTGAAATAAGTCTTCGAAAAGTATCTCGGAGTTGGAATAGCAATAAATAAATGATAGTAATGCTAAGAGATGGGTTTTACCATACGAGCATCTTATTTCAATTTGCCTCTTCCATGTTGTCATTGTCGTCGTTCTCGTCGTTTTGTTTTCCCAGAAATTTGATTCAATTTTTTCTTCTTCAGAACAAAAAAAAAAAGGAAAACCATGAAGCGATGAAACGAGGAAAACGGTGGTGAATGGTGAATTCCTTTTTTATGGCACAGTTAACTGGCAATTTGAGATACATCTTTAAAGCCAATGTATTGGTATTATATATCACCAGAGGGGAAGCCGGGGGATGGATTTATTTATTTTTATTTTTATTTACATAAATGTGCCTTTTATTTATTCAGAATATTTGTTTGTTTTGGATTTTAACTGAATGAGATGGTAACTGAATTGAGTTGTTTGAATTAGTTGGGACATTTTTGTTTTTCCTTTTAAAATGATTAATGTGAATCAGTTGATTAAAATAACTGCCAGAGTGCTTATATACATATGTTTGTATGAAGAAACTTGTTAGTTGATAAAGCCAATAAATTGATTTTTGAACTTAAGATACATATATGTAAGAGGACTTGGGAACAATCTGGGCATGGTGTTGAATTATAAAGAAATTGTGTAGCGGACTTGTATCTGTGCGTGCTCGGCTGTGGATCGCGCCGAAAAACAACTTTGTTTTCATTTTTAACAACTTTATTGTTTACATGCCTGTTTTCCTAAATTATACTATTACTAGCTGACTCTCGTCGAAAACGACGATCATTTTAACAGAGCTTAAGGGGCAAAAATATATGTTAGTTAAGGAAATAACTGTGTGAATTATATTTACCAATAAAAGCTCAGTGTAGTTAGAAGATTCAATGGCTACCTCTGCAGATAAGTAATTCGCTACTCACTCGTATATTATTTTCGAGTGCTTACAAGCGCCGCGCCGTATAAACTGAGTTTGAATTCATAGCTATAACGCAGAATTGAATTGGGAAAACTGAGAGAAAGAAAAAGACAACAACAGCACCATCAATCGTTAGGCCCACAACATTACTATGTTCTTTTTTTCGACATTTCCTTATGGTGCAAATCATGCTTTACTTTTATGCGCTGCAGATTTATTTATCTTATGTACATACTTTCAGCCCCATTATTTGCTGTAGGTCAAAAAATAAATTTTTGAAAATTTCGTTGCCATTTTGAATAATTTTAAATTTTTTCCCCAAATTTATTTATAAGATGGATTGTTTTTTTTAAGCCTAACCTAATTGTAACCTAATTGTATTGCAAGAGGAGCAAAACACGCGAGGGATATACATACATATGTACATGTATATTTATTGCCAACTCTCAGGCTTTTCCACATGACATTTTTGTTTTTACAGAGACTTGGTTAAACGCCAATATTTTGGACACGGAACTCTTCAACTCCGAGTTCCTAGTTTATAGAAAAGATCGTTATATGGATAGTTGCACGGGATTGGGTGGTGGGGTGCTTATTGCAGTTCGTTCTCACCTCAGTTCCAGCTTACTCAGTGTTCCTTTCCCTTTGAACACAGAAACTATTTGTATTAAAATTTGTATTGAGGACAAAACTGTCTTTATCATTAATTCATACATTCCTCCTAATAGTGATACATCATTGTATTCTGAGCTGTCGCTTATCTTAGAACACATTCATGACTTATCCTGCTCAGAAAATAACATTTTATTGCTCGGCGACTTCAACTTGCCACAAACGATCTGGGTTCCATCGGAGGATGGATCCTATCTCACAGCATCGTTTAATTCCGCTCAGCAGGAGCTTATTAAACTGGACTCCATTACGTCTTTTGACTTACAGCAAATCAGCTGTATTAAAAACTACAATAATCGAACTCTCGATTTGGTATTTTCCTCTGACCCTGTTAGTACTGTTGTTCAAGAATCTTGTTCAAGCATAACTAACATAGATAGACATCATCCACCCTTGGATGTATTTTTTGACTTGAGCTGTCATATATATGATAATAGTGACCCTAATGATGGCTCGTATATCTTTGACTTTCGACGAGCTAATTATCAGCAACTGTCTGAAAGAATAAGGTGCTCCAATTTACAAAACATTAATATTTCACCTAATATTGAGGATGCAGTAAAATACTTTTAAAGTATCCTAGATGACTGTATAAGTAGTTGTATACCAACAAAATTATCGAAAAATGCAATATCAAACCATCCTTGGTACACTAAAGATCTGAAAACTCTACGAAATAAAAGAAATAGAGCATGGAAAAATTATATTAAAAGTCTCAGCCCAAAGGACTTTAATATTTACATTGCATTTTTCGATGAATTCAAACTGCTTTCAAGCAGCTTATACAATGACTATATAAGCACAATAGAAACCTCACTTAGGAATAACCCGAAACAATTTTGGAGCTTGGTTAATTCCAAGAAAAGGTCTGACGGATATCCAGCAGAGTTTTCTTATAATAACAGCGTTTTTAATGACCCTGTTGATATTTGCAACTCTTTCGCGGATAATTTTCGTAAATCTTTTAACGATGTGCCGCTTAGTATTGATGATGATTACTTTGAGCATCTCAAAGATGTTCCTCAAGTTGGCTTTACCAACATTGCCTTAGACTTGCAGACTATTTCGAAATTTATTTCATTTCTGAAAGATGATTACTCTTCAGGTCCTGACGGCGTACCTCCAATAGTCCTGAAAAAATGCAGTGATGTCCTTGCTCTGCCGTTGAAGTCTCTTTTTGAGATCTCCATATCAACTGGCCATTTTCCTAGCTTCTGGAAGCAATCGTTTATTACGCCCGTCTTTAAGAAAGGCGATAGAAATATTATTACGAACTACATACCGATTTCAAAGTTGTCATGCATACCAAAATTATTTGAGCAAGTTGTGTGTGAAAGCCTTACTTTTCTTTGTCGGGGTGTTATTTGTACAGAATAACATGGATTCGTTAGAAACAGGTCTACTGTCACAAACCTATTAACATTCTCCCATAACTGTTCCAATGCCTTAGAAAGTGGTCATGAGGTGGACTGTGTGTACACTGACTTCTCCAAAGCTTTCGATCAGCTTTCTCATGATATTATTATCTATAAACTCGAGGCGTTAGGTTTTCCCCCAATATTTATTTCGTGGGTTGGCTCTTACCTCAAGCAGAGGTCATATCAGGTTAAATTTAGAGGTTGTCTTTCAGACTCCTTCTTAGCAGGATCCGGCGTCCCTCAAGGGAGCCACCTAGGTCCACTTTTATTTATTCTTGCTATCAATGATGTTCCATCAATCATAAAACATAGCAACATTCTTATATTTGCCGACGATATGAAGATCAGTAAAGCAATTACAACCATAAATGAATGTAGACTTCTGCAATCAGATATTAATAGTTTCAGTACCTGGTGCTCTAAAAATGGTTTAGTCCTTAACCCACTCAAGTGTCAGTCCATGACTTTCTCTAGGAAACTGGTACCGACTATATTCAACTACTTGATATCGAATCACTCTCTCAGTCGGGTCTATAGTTTTAAGGACCTGGGTGTTTACTTTAGCCCTGAACTTGATTTTAAAGAGCATATAAACCACATTGTGAATAAATCAAATTCAATGTTAGGTTTCGTTAAAAGATGGTGTAAAGAATTTAAAAATCCTTATGTCACCCTCTCACTATTTAACAGTCTTGTCCGTCCTCACCTCGAATATGCTTCGCAAGTATGGACACCTTATCAGAAAAATCTCAATACTCGTATTGAAGCTGTCCAGCGACGCTTCATTCGATTCGCATTGAAAGGTCTTCCCTGGGACGATCCTTTTAACCTCCCTCCATATTTGTATCGGATAAAACTGTTGCAAATGCAGCCTTTGGCTCAAAGAAGGGTCAATAATGATATAATTTTTATGCATCAACTGATCTCAGGTCTGATTGATGCACCTGACTTATTATCCTGTTTAGGATTAAACTTTCGTGGGGGATCGCATCACCTGCGTAGTATAGAGTTACTGCATGTTCCTCATCACAGAACAAATTACGGGATGCATGAGCCTATAAGCCGCATGAGTAAAACCTATAACTTAAATGTAAACATTCTTGACTTTAATCTTAACAAAATTACACTTAAAAATGTCTTGCGTAATGTAGTTCCTCGAACATAAACTCTAATTATGTATATTTGTTCTTATATTTGTTTATTTATTGCTAGTGGTAGTGTTGAAATGTAGCGTAGCCTAACCACTAACACCAGCACTAAATCATGAGCCTGTTGATGCATATTTTGCACTGGCAAATTTCTGCTTATGGCTGTTGCTTGTATTAAGCACACCATGACACAGATCTGATAGTGTTAAAAAAAAAAAAAATGTAAACACGTTGACGTTCTTTTCACATTAGGTCGTATTCTTATTGCTATATTTCACTTTTAAACGGTTACTATGTGAATATCCGAAAAGTATCCAATTTTAGAAAATCGGTTAAAAAGTCAAGTACCGTTGTACAACTCTTTAGGCAAAAACCTGATATGACAGTTGATAGCATGTGTCTAAGCTAACTTAAATGTGTAATTTTAATGAAATCGTTGGAGCCATGTTTTCTAGAAAATCCGCTTTTTATAAAATCGGTCCCAAGTAAAATATAGGTACCTTAATTTTTGAGGGCTAGAATGAAAATTCCAAATTGGCCTTGTGGTATAGTCCCACAGACCCCAGATATAAAGTTTCAAGCAAATCCGGCCAGCCGTTTAGGCTCCGGTCTCAGGTATAGCCGTGTTTACAAAATGAGCGTTACTGCTTTATTCTATAGTATGAATGTATGATGATAGTCTTTATTACAATTCATGTGGTAGTCTCCTCTTCTGCTGCAGAGAACGTCCCGATGAGGCGACATTCTGTGCAGGCGTCTTCTTGAATCGTCCTCGTCTTTAAAGTTGTTGCACAGGTTGGTCATCTGAGGGATTCTAGGATACTTTGTACTTTGTATTTCGTCAGCATTGAACTATGGTAGGTGCCCAAAGATTAGGTCATCTTCGCCGGTATTTTGGTATGTAGAGATTCTGGGTTGATTAATGATCCCACAGCGGCCCTTTTCAGCACAAACTTGCCCGTGCATTAACTAAGGACATAAGTGGTTACGAAAACTTGATCACTGACCTTGAATATAGTGTTCGATAGCCGATTTTGTTTCAGCTTAAATGTTGTTGTGATCTTGGGCTTTCTCGGTTGTCTCTCTAGTTTTGGGTAAAATATCGACAACTTTCGACAGTTTTGGGGAACGAAATTCTCTGAGCCTTAGATTGTGGTTGACATCATCGACTGTACGCAGTTCTCTGTCGAATGTGAGATATGACATATGAGTAAAATAAATCCAGTTGATTTGTCCCTTCTAATATTGCAAGCTGACCACCCTCAGGCCAGTGCTTAACGTTCTGTAGTCGAGTAGTTATGTCCGACTGAGGTTATGAGTCTAGACGCATATTCAATTGGTTGCTCTTCGGATTTCTCGCACTAGAATACAATTCTGCCGTTCGCATAGTTGCTATCTTTAGTTTTTAAATAGAAGGGCTTGTTTTCATTGGCTTTGCTGTAAGATTGGTGCACTTATGAAAAGGGCTTTCAAGGTATCAAATTATTCTTGTTTTTTTTCATTCCATTTCGTGGTTTGGAAAGTTTAAAATAAATCAACGATACCATAGGCAAGTTTGAAGAAATGTTATGACCTCTATAGCATTTCTTGGCTTAGGACAACTGATGATAGAAGATGTCATATTTGGATCGACTTTGATACCTTCATCAGTAATTACATGTTGAAGATATGTGACTATTGGACAAAACATTCCTTATAGTGTGACAAAATCGGTCTTATATAGGTCTTCTTCAGCAATTTTGATTAGTTAATAACAGTGTTTTGCAAGTAGAGACATAATAAAACTCCGTTCTATTAAAGAAAATCCTGTTTCTCCGATTGTCCGTCAGCAACATTCTCTCTTTGTACTCCATCGCGAATTTGAATGTGAAGCAGACCACACAATAATAGGTATGATTATGACGTTTTTGCCGTTGCTTTCATAAGATTAATTTGCGTTTGAGAAGAAGAGGAATGCATTTAAGAGAATGGGATTCATTAGAACTTATATTATTATTATTTAAACACAAACTTGTGCATAGGTACTACATATCTAGGCTTGCCATCCATTCTCCTTCGAGGAGGACAGTCCTCCTTTGTAAGGTGATGTCCTCCGTCTTTCATAAAAATTAAAATGTCCTCCACACACATAATTACTAAAACAAAATCTAATTCCTTTCACTTCTCAAAGAGTCAAACAGTACGATTTTTAGGATGACGCCAAGAGCAATAATGAGCTTCTGAAATTATCGAGAGCCAATGAAAAATATGTTTTTAAACATTAATTTCGCTATTATTCTGACATGTTTATTTACTCAAGCAATATTTTTATTTAATCGCGCTAGTGAAGAAGCATTTTTTTAATTTTTTGTATCTTTTTAGTCTATTTATTTATACGTTTTTCATTGAATTATTATTTTATTATTATTTATTTTGAAATAATTGGGCAATACACGCATTTTAAGATTTAAAAAAAGTTTTATTTTTTTAAGACCTCCACGGGATTTTTAAGAAGGTGGAAAGCCTATACATATCACTTGATATACAATAAAAATACGAGTTTTTCATAACGACAGCACTGCTGCACATAATTTCACAGTTCCAATAGAAGACTTACCCTCGGAACTGACTGCAGCTATGAGGACATATCAGTTGAAAGGGTAGGAAATAGTTTTTCAACAGCTGCCTGGGGATGAAGAAAGAATTTCATTATAATACCAAATTTTCAAATGTCTAATTAAATATCATTCTCATGTCAGCGAAAATTTCGTTGACAATCTGGAATAGTTGCTCTAGCTCTAGGCTGTTGTATATTTGAACGAGTTTCCTACCAACCACCTCTTGCTTACTCTTTTTCAGCAAAGCACAGAAATTCAAATATATAAGATGCAGTTTGTTAATAAACACTTACAATAATAAACACAAATGCTCCTTGATAAGCCAACTCCTGTCATTCAGAGGAATGGTTGATTGCTCTCCCCTACACCAGCTGGGGAGTTATTTCCCTTCACATTGTGCCTTCTTACTTTACTTATAATTCCAAAGCTTAGACTTATTTTAAGTTTAACCAAAGAAGCCGCATCTCTTATAAGATGTTTCTATGAACAATTTTGTACAGAGGGTCGCATCGCAATGAAACAACCCGCTTTTCAGGAAAACAATAAATTTAATTAAATCGTTCCTATTTTTCTACTGATTTTTTCATGACATATGCATTTACGTATTAATCTATGCGAATGCTGTGCGTTTTACGCTAAGTTGACTAAGATGTGTGGGTTCAATAAAAATTAAACTTTCAAATGATTTTGCATTTTATTAGAAAAACAATTTGACATTGAATCACCTTTTATCAGAATAAGAATTGTATGTAGTTTAACTACCTTTCTGTCTATTGAGTAAATGAATTAAAATATCTAAATACATACGTACATATATATGTATATATTATACCATCGAAAAAAGGTGTCCCGCAGTAATTTCGTTAATTTCGTTTCTCATAGTAGTCCTTAAAAAAAAGAACATCAAAACAAACAAAATCCTCTGTATACTTTATTCGCCTTAATATCGGATGACAGGAATTACTCACTCGTTATCCTGCCGTGTTTTGCTAGCAAAGCACTCCTTTTATTTTTCTCTCATATCAAAGGGGTAGCTGACATATAAAATGATGAAATATCATACATTGTGGGTATAGTATAGTGGGTATAGTACATCCGTAGCCCGTAACCATTGACTCCAGCTACGGAAAGTTCGTAATAAAAGGCTTTTCACCAGCTTTTCAAACGAAATCTCGATTGTTTTAAATGTCATTCGGATTCCGACTTTCGTTTTAACAAAATAAAATATGAAATTCAATGGGATTACATTGGATTTTTCCCATCGTAACGCATCCTTTTATGTGTATATGTGTGTATGTTCACCGAAAGTTCTTAATTACAATGGGGTTTCTCTCTGTAATAGAATTAGAAAGAGAACGGCCATATGAGTTATGGTGTGCTGAACTAGTTTATTTTTCTAAAAAAATTCTTTTTTATAACCTCCTGAGACCACCGGTACATACCCTACGACCTCTCATAATGTTTACGTATGAGTACACAATCGGTATACACTACGTACGTAGTGAACATGATGAGAAAGAAAAGTACACTACGTTCTGTTCTTCGCATGCTAACTCTATTTTTCGATTTTAGTGTTTCCGCACGCGAGCACAAACAGTAAAATCGAAAAATAGAGTTTGCGTACGAAAAACAGAATACTACACACGTACACAACCATTATGAGTTTAGTGTACGGTTTTTTTCGAAATCTGGATGCAATTTCCCCTAATTGTGTTTAATGATTAAGATCCTGAAATATTGAATCTTGTGCACTGTTGTCGCGAGAGCTTCAAGTTCTTGCACAACATACACTCCGCTAGATTTTCGGCTGCAAAGTTGGGGCGAGTAGTGAGAAGGCCGATGAACTTACTAGAAAAGGTTCAGCGTTAGACTCTGATTAATAAGATCCTTTAATAGGAATCTCGATATACCATGTATGGTATGTACATACATAGATACATTCTCAAATTAGAAAAATAAAAATAAAATGTCCGAACTTTGTGCAACTGAGTTTCTGAATGCTTCAAATTCTCCATCGATTACCCCCTATGAGAATGTTCAGTCGTATATGTCAAGAACTTACTGCAAAGGCATAACACTGACAGGATGATGGTGGTATAGCTGATAAAATTGATCGCATAAAAAGGTAATACAAGTACTTATACGCAACAAAAGAAATCGAAATCATTCTCATGTTTAGGGTTAGTTCCAACCTAAAATTCGACGTTGCCTAGCCTACTACTACGCCAATCTGTATCTCTCTCTCTCTCTCTCTCTCTCTCTGTTTGTTTTGTCCTCCAGGTGCTCGTGCTAAGGTATCTACATATTTGTAATATTATAAGGGTCCTATACCTAATCCTTTAAGCGTGACTGTATCAGTACTTCATCGAGGTTGTCCTCGTGATAGTTAAAAGAAAGACTCTTAAATACATTCCTATATACATACAATGTATGTCGTTCAATTAGCATGAAAAATGATTCAATTAGATATTTTTTTAAAGTCAAATTATTCAGGTAGAAAGTTCCTGATAATTTTCTCCACAGAAACACCGCCATCAACATCTTCCATACGAAATGTAATGTTAAAAGAATATCAAAGAATTATTAATTGCACCATGGAAATATACTGTTAAATCAACAAACATCATTTAAGCTCTTGCGATCAATTTCCTTTTCCGCACGTCACACACATTTCCTCTCATTTTATATTGGTATGAGTATGTTTATGTTTAGTAGTATGTGTGTATTCTTTGAAATAACATAAATGTGAAGATGCTACCGCAACGCTACGAGTACAAACCAACCCCTAACGACAAAAGTCAATTTGATTCCACCCTCGTTGAGCGATAAAGTTGTGCGTTGCTTTTGGCTGAACTCACCACAAAAACATTTTTATAAGGACATTTTCTCAAGAGACGGGCTGAAACTGGAAAGTATAGCAACGTACCATACATACATACATGCGTCCATATTTTGATTTAATTCTTTATGTTATGTGTGCCTTCAACGTCAAGTGATAAATTTCAAAGTAAATGGAGCAAACTCAAGAGCGTACCATCACTTACCTTAGCAGCACACTCGCATACGCCCAGGGCAGGCGTAACGTAGCATCCTTCCGCACAGTCAAATACACACACAAACATATGTATACGCATACCCATCACCGGGCCCGGCCATGAAAATATAATTTAATCCTATTTTAAGATTTCCAACAAAAACGAGTCGACACTTTCGTACGACAACCGTAAAATTTTACACTAAAACGATTAAGTTCTATCAGCCACTGGGTGTGGCATGGGTCGTGGGGGTAGCTGAATTCCATGCTCTATACATATACATATTCATACATATCTCACAAGGGTGGGTAACATAGGAGAAAGCAATTTATTTTTATTATGCTTTCATTGTTGCATTTTTAATTGATAGTTTTTTTTTTAAACTTATTCTTTCTTATCTGAGAACTTAAGGCATCAGTTGTGAACATTTTTTTCGAGAGCCCTGTGGGTGACATGACAACATATGAAGCTTAACTTGGCAACAGTCAATTTATGTTGGTTAAGCTACTTAAGATGTTAACGAGATGGTCTTAAATTATAACAGTTCTTGTACGAGAACTAAAAGCATACTGATGAATAACAGCCACCATTTTTTGTTTGACTCAAATGCAAAAAGGATACCGCAAGATATACTGAGGGAGAAAATAAGTGTCATTATAATCAGTAATGCCATATTGTAGCAGAGATATACATACACTTATACAGGGTGTTTCCAAGTTAAATGTCAAGACTTTGGCAACTGATTCTTGATTTTATTCTAAGAATAAAATCGTTCTACAGCAACGGTCTATCTCCAATTTGGACATCATTTATCGAGCATTTAAAAAAACACCTACTTTGGTGTACCTTGACCCATACTAACTGAAATATCTCCGCTAATACTTAGTACAAAAACTTCTTTTAGGGCTTTAATTTTAGAAAAAATAACACCCTTTTTAACTGCATTTAAATAAATTGGATGGCACCGTAGCGCAAGTGGTTAGTGCGTCGGACTACTGAGCCAGCGGTCTTGGGTTCGAATCCCGCCGCAAACACCTAAAAGTTTTTCACGGTGCCCACCTCTTTCGAATGTCTGACAAGCATCAAAGAGTATCATTTGTCACGATTGAGCTTCTCAACTCGCCGTTCGGAGTCGGCAAAAAACTGTAGGTCCCTTCCATTCGTGAAAAAATATAAACACGCACACACAAATGGTTGCGAGAAGTAGGCCCAGGTTCACCTCGAGCTGTAGCGCCAACTAAGTAAGTAAATAAATTGGATACCTTTTTCTGCTTTCCAGATATTTTATTTTTAAGTCAATATCCAAAATTTTCTTTTCTAATTTATTTATACTACTTTTCATAGTTAAACTTTCCAACTAGGCCTACATTCTCAGTTAGGTTTGAGTCTGCGATGTTAAGGGGAAAATGGTATGGAAATTATGGTTTTGATGGGTATTCTAATAAATGAGCATACTTTAAAACCTTCGTAAAGTCATACTTTATTTAAAAAACAAATTTTAAAATTATGATTTAGTTAGAAAATCGCATTAATTGCCAACTGTGGTTAAAAAAAATAGGTAAAAAATAATTTTTTAGCTTTTTACCTGCTGCGGTTTTTTCCAAGTATCATAAAATCTTTGAGTTTTACAGAATACTTACAACACATTTTTTTGTTAACAATTGTTACGTTCATAAGAAAAAATAATAAAACGGTATGTTTATTACGCATTTTTTGTAGAAAACCAACCTGAAAGTCAAAAAAATGTATGGGCAAGATTTTGGATATTGACTTAAAAATAAAATATCTGGAAAGCAGAAAAAGGTATCCAATTTATTTAAGCACAGTTAAAAAGGGTATTATTTCTTCTAAAGTTAAGGCCCTAAAAGTTTTCGTAGTAAGTATTAGCGGAGATATTTGAGTTAGTATGGGTCAGGGTACACCAAAGTAGGTGTTTTCTTAAATTTTCGATTAATGATGTCCAAATTGGAGATAGACCCTTACTGTAGAACGATTTTTTTCTGAGAATAAATCCAAGAATCAGTTGCCAAAGTCTTGACATTTAACTTGGAAACATCCTGTATATTTACATACATACATAGGTATATGTATGTATATCAATATCTTCTTAAAAATTAAAATTCTACTGTACTTAAAATTTGTAAAAATACAGTGCACTCTCGATTTTTGCAACTAATTTAAACAGACAATGTTGCAAAAATCGAAAAGTTACACAAATCGAATAGAAAATTAAAACACTTTAAAAGGGCTTATACACTATGACTGTTTGGTAACCATCGAATTCATGCGAATTCTCACAACTTTCTGTTTGTTAACCCAAAAGATTCGTCACAATTCGTAAAAATGAGAGCCAAATGAGAGTGTCAGACATTTCCCCACAACTGAGAGACTGACGAATTCTTACGAATTCTTGCACCAACTTTTTCTTTGGGTGATGTGGGTAAAATCTGTCAAACCAGCCATTTGGCAGTTTCTGTCAGTGAAATAAGCTGTCATGAATTCATTGTAAAGTGAAAAACAAAAACAAATTGACGGTTTATACCCACAAAGCGTCAAAAATGTGGTTCAATGCGATTGTTTACTTTCTTCACACTGTGAGAGAATTTTCTCCATCTGGAAACATCTTTCAGACAAAATTCTATCCCGAAAGCAAAGGAAGATGATCAGGAGTTCTGATTACTTTTTTCCAACATTTAGCAACTGTATTGGCTTTTAACTCTTTCCCAGCTTTTATGGCATCATTTAAAATGTAAGCTTTTCAGTGCTTCTTCATAATTGCAAGAAAAAACAAGATGTCTCAACAAACTTTTTTTGTACACAGAATCTACGTTTTTGATCGCGATCGTTTGGCTACGTATTTTATAGCGATAGACCTTTTTTGAGTGCTGCTACATAGTCTGCGGATTTATTGCTTTATTGCTCAAATGATGATTTGTTTCACTCCGGGATTCGCCGCATTTAAAACAAAACGAAATCTAGATGCGTTGTTATTATCACACTGCGTCAAGACGATTTATAACATCGGCAGAAGCTTGCTCTTGCCTGCAACATTGCACACACAAATTGTTTATGTTGCGAAAATCAAATCTCAAAGTTGCGAAAATAGAGAATTTTTTTGGATTTGTTGCAAAAATCGAAAAAAGGAAATCCATTTACGAAGGTTGCAAGTATCGAGGTTTGCAAAAATCGAGGGTGCACTGTATATATATATTTTTTTTAAATAATGTAAAATTCACATCTAGTTGCTACATTAAATTAATATAAATATAAGCATCTAATGAAAATACTAAAAAACTGAAAGAATGTATTTAAAATACTAGAGTTTTCGATATCTTTGCGTTTTTTTTTTGTGGTTTGATTACTACGCTTACGCTTCGACCAAGACTTGGCCTTACGTACAAGCAAATTAATTTCGCAAGAATTTCAGAGATCATACATTCTGACCAAGACTTGACCTTACGTGCATCTTTTGTTTTTTAATAATTATTACAATCTTGATATATAAAAACGTTGGTGCGTATTTATGTCACGGCTGAACCACTGAAGCTATCCAACTTATCCCTTAACTGATGTCGTGAAAAAAATTAACGCTTCTATAATGTATAGTCATGGGGTCCATTGGACCCACCTGTTTCAAAAGGTGATTAAAATAAAAGTATTCATTTTTTTAAATGTTTTTTTTTTATCAAACTTTAAACTTAACAATTACAAATGTAATTTTTAAAAACCAGCGGCAGGAACATTCGTTTTTATTTCAAATTTGCACTTTTATTAATAAGTCTCAATATACTTATCATAAAAACACGTAATTTCAATGGGTCCACTGGACCCACGACATCAGTTAACACTAGAACCGCCGTCGTCCCATTTTTGTCCCACCGACACTTTCAATCACCTCAAACTTCGTTTGTTTTTAATTTAGAATCATTAAACTTCCTGACTTTTACTCAATTGGTATATTTTAATAATTTTTAACACTTTCATCTTTGTAATTATCATAGGTCTTGAAAAAAATATTGATTTACCTAGAACCGCCGCTGGGTCGTTTTTGTCCCACCATAATAAAATGAAGAGAATCTATCTATCTGTCGCTAGCGCAAGAGCTTGTGATTCCCCCTTAGAGTTTATTTTTACACCGATTTCAATGATTCTAACACTGATCGAAAGCTAATAAGCTGAACTTTGTTCATCAGTATAAACAATTTTGAAAAAGAGCATATGAGTAAAGTTATTACGAAAAAACTTTATTACCAATGCCAACGGGTATAGGGTCTCTACATGCGAGATTCCTCGCACTGGTATACTAGTATTAATTATTATTACATTCGATTTCTCCCAATCTATACAAGAATAGTTTTACTATAAATCACCGTGACTATAAGTTTTAGTTATTGTACCTTATATTCTAATGTATCTAATACAGTCTAATATATTTATAGTTGGCATCAAGAAAATTTACTTATTTATGTAAAAGTACACAATTTTTGGTTTTATTATTCCACGAATTTTGGTATTATACCCGGACCGTACATAATGATCGATGAACAGATTTTTCCTTTGAGTGCCGTTGTCGATTCACACAGTTTTTGAACTTTAGACTAAATAAACACTGACAAACATTTTGAATGGCAGTAGATAAAGATAAAAATTCTGTGGTAAATGCGTTCCCTTACGTCGGAAGAGATAACAAAAAACCTCAAGATGAGCATCCGGCTGAAGAAAAAATGTATCGAAAATTATATCAAGGGTAAAAATATTACATATGTAAAAACGTTTTCACTTCGCTACTATTTCATGAATATTTGATATCTAAAAAATACTACTATCATGTCGGTACAGTCAATAAAGCTCGCAGTGAAATACGAGTGTGCGTGAAGACTGCACAAGAAAAATTGTACAAATGTACTTGTATATATCTAAAAAGGCAATTCTTTGAATAATTATCAATCTAATGCTAATAAAAAAGTCCTTATGTTAAGCACTATAATAAAGCAATAGAAACTTGTTCTTTGAAAAAACCATTGGGAGAGGAATGGGCAAAAAGTATTTAGAAATAGAAAGACGAGTTTGTAGGTACTCCTCTTGCAGTTCCGGAACACCCCGAGAAACGAGACAAAAACAAATCAGAGTTCATAAATAATAATAAATCTTCTATAAATATATTATTTAAAAGTAATTACAACTTACTTGCATTTCAAATAAAAAAAAAAATACATAATATTAATGATAACTAGTGCATAGATTTTGTCTTCAGTACTTGCAGAAAAAATATTAATTAATATTGTGACGTTTTTTTGTTAATCAAACAATACAGAATATGATTTAAAATCATTACAAAAACAATAAAAAGCATTTTATGATGACTTCGTACATTAAACGGATGATCTTCGCAAATTGGGGTCAAATTTGTCCCGCCGGCGGTTCAGCTACTATGACATAAAAATACTGAAAGAGTTAGGACCACGCCCTATCTCTGGGCGTTGATTTAGTCATATTTAAGAACCGCCCTCGTAAAACAATCGAAAATAATGCGCCCAGCCCGTGAATACTTAAGCAACTCCTCCACTCTTGTTTACTTTCAAAGAATACCTCTATATGTATACACATATATTTTCGTCAAATCTGATTTAAGCTTGAGAAAAGCATATGCTGCGACATATGCCTTTTAATTCACGCTGAAAGAAGGTAAAATCGTATCTTCATTCAGAATTCTGCAGTCTTTCTGGGTGCAAATCTATCAATGTGTGTTAAAGATAGCATTAAGTATTTCGGACAGACAACAATAAGAGCAATAGCAATATGAAACTGGATTGGTTTTTAAGCTTACCTCAAAAATGGCCTTAGGTACCCCTAGCAAGGTTCTTTTCAGATACTTTAAAATTTAAATAAACGGGAATATTTCAGACTACGGTATACATGCAGTTTCTTCCAGATGGAGATCGCCAGGATTGAAAATGCTTAAGATTGTAATATTCATAAAAGGGAAAAGAATCGACCTCCCTCCGTCGGAGATAGCTATTCTGTTGGATAGTCAACCACCTAAAATGAATAGGCTCAAATACAATTAAATCAAAGGCAGTTTCGCAATGCACTTAATGCCATAAGGCATTATAGGACAAAGACCATGTTATATCTGGACAAATCCTCCATGTATGCATTATCACCGGAATAATCACAGGACTTTGTGCCATAGCCATAGGTCATATGACAAGCAAATGGCTCCCTGAATCCACACGATATTTGTAGAAGCTGCGGAGATAAGAAAGAAAGCGAATCGATCCAACATCTACTCTGCTACTACCCCGCCCTCCAAGAACGACGCCTCCGTACTTTAGGTCATAGATTCTTGGAAGACATAGCAGAACTCGGAAATTTAAAGATATCGGATCTTTTAAAATTCACCTAGACCACAAACTGGCTTACGAGTTGGTAAAAAAGAGGATTTACTCCCAAACTAAGAGGGGATTCACAATGGACCTTCGGGTCTCCGAGTGTAAATTATTGCTCGTACAATGGCACACCATTCCTAACTCATTCTTACATAACGCAAATACAATATTAAAGCCCTTTAAACCATAATTTTCATTCTGTGATAAGCCCTTTAAAGTACCCAGGTATAAATGGACAAAAATATGAAAACACAATGTACAATAAAAGCTGTGCCAACCATCATCCCAAAAATCAGGGTGCGTATCGTGGGAGTCAGTGTTATGAGAATGGAATCTATACAAATTTCTTAGTTTCTTAGAAAACATTGCCTTAGCACGCGTGTTTAAGTTCTTGGGATGGACTTCTATTCATATCCTCACCTGAAATTTTGTTTGAAAAAAATGTCAACAGTCTCAAATGTATGCGAATCTCCATGGCAATATGCGATATTGGAATTCATTTTGCTATTTGTAATTTGGCATTCGTCACCAAATAAATAAAATTTTTTTATAGAATTGAAGTTACAAACATACCTACCTACTACCTACTTGTTTGATTTAAACAGTTCAGATACTTTCAAATTCAGTTTACAATTTTTTTTAGGGTGTAAATTCTTTTTTTTATTTCCATTTACGGAAAAAATAGAACAAAATTAAATCTATTCGTAGTGCTAGTGTTTTTATGGCGGGTTTTTATTTGTTACAGGTTCGGTAGTATCCAAACTGTTAGCATTTATCAAAAAATTTCTTTTGAATAATACAAAAATGTGTAGGTATCCATTATATTGAGTGAACGTTTTAAGTAATGAAAAATATACATATGTAGGTAGAAATTTAGAAGATACATTAGGTTGGGTCCTTACAGATGTTTGGGCTTAATGATGGCATTGAAATGCCAGTCCAAGCTATAAAATAATACAAGTATATGATGCAAACAGGGCATAACAGGCGCTCAAGCCCACACCACAACTTGGCATAGAAAGGAGGAACCGGAGTTTTCTCGGAAGAAATAGGCCTACACCAGTCTTCCCGACTGGCCGACTATTCCAGCGTATTCCAATCAAAGATATATGCTATTAAGAAAGCAGCACAAATTGTCCTAGCCGCAACCGAAATCAATATTTACGTGGGCAGCCAAACCGCACTGGACTCCACTGCCATAAATTCAAAATGCGTGAAGGACTGACTGAGCACCGTGATGTAGTGGTAAGTGTTTTGGACTACTACGCAATTCTCCCGGGTTCAATCCCAGTAATCACATAAAAGTTTTTTCACCGTGCCACCTCTTTCGAATGTCTGACAAGCAATCAAAGAGTATCATTTGTCAATGAGCTTCTCAACTCGCCTGCGCCGTTCGAAGTCGGCAGGAAACTCCAGGTCCCATCCATTCGCGCAAAAATAAAACATGCACACACAAATGGTTGCGAGAAGGTAGTAAGTAATTTTTTCTATTGAAATTTTGGTAATGGCATCTGTTGATACTAACTCGGCAACAATTTAAAATTTTACGTTTTTTCCCAGTAACAATTTTGCATGATGGCGGATTATTGTATCACTTTGCTGTCCCTAAGAAGCACGTGGCGCTAGGAATGGAACCAAATCCGCAGACGTTGTACGAAAGTGGTAGTTCACTGGCAGTCTATATATAATTATTCCATGATGTTCATATTTTTCATACCATCAGCAAACAAGGCAGATTCACAGTGTCTAAGTCATAGAAAGTCATAGGTATATATTACAAATAAGATTAGGCCAAGCACTGAACCCTGGGGTACACCTGCAGTAATAGAAAAATTGTCTGAGTATCAGTTGTTAAAATATTCCTTAAAAGTTCGCTCAGATAGAAAAGATTCAATAATTTTAATCGGGTAGGTCGGAAAATTGAACCCGATTAGTTTGTGTAGCAAACCGTCATGCCAGACAGTAACGCTTTTTCAACATCTAGAAGCACCATACCTGTGCTTCGTCCTAAAACTAGATTACTTTTTATGAAATTGCTAATACGATGAACTTATGAATGGTGTTGTGATGAGCCCTGAACCCGAACTGTTTTGGTGGTTGTATGTTACGATTACTTAAATAAGTTAACAATTTATTTTTAATTACTTTTTCAAAGCATTTGCTTAAGTAGTTCAACAAACTGATAGGTCTATAGCTATACAACCCAAGGCAGCATTTTTACCCGGTTTCGAAATCGAGGTAACTTTTGCTGATTCCCATTGATGAAGAATATATCCTAACTTTAACCACACATGAAACAATCGTTGTGGGAACTTTATCCCTCGATTTGGAAGATTTTTAATGAATAGGTTTTTCAGTCGATCGAACCCGCCAGCTTTATTTGGTTTTAGGCTTGATAAAATATCTTTCATCTCAGTGAAGGATACAACATTTGGCGTTTTTCTTTTTTAGTTCAGAGCAGAGCCTGAGTTGTCAAAAAAATATTCGTGTTTCTTTTTTAGCTCAGAATGTCGAGAGTTTGGAACGTAGTGGAACGTGTGTTTCTCTATTCGTTCAGAGCGTGGGCTGAGCGCGCTCGATGCGCTCAGAATAAATTGACTTAGCATCCTGAGTAAAATGCTGAGCGCAACCAAAACAACATTTGACAGTTAGGAAAAAATCGAAAACAATTGAAATTGCGGACGAGGGTTTTTGTTATGGCGTAGAAGTTAGTTAATACAATTTAGTAATTGCATTAATTAATATTAATAACTAGTTTGATTATGCATAATCTTAATTTAAGGTTATAAATTGATGAAAAACAATTTAAGGTTATAACCGATTCAAAAATCATGTGACAGCTAAGTGCTCAAGTGTGTTTCAAAATTAAATCAGAACGCTCAGTGCTCAGACGCGCTCTGAACTAATAAAGAAAAACGCCTATTGTCACCTATGGTTACTGGAAGTGAATACAAGAGGTTCATAGAATGCTCAACTGCAGAATTTGTGCTACTGCTGCCAACAATGCTGTTTGTAGTGTGATGATTTGAAAAAAACCGACGAACTAGATTCGGAATTTTCTTTTTTTAATACAGGAATAAGACAATGTTTTTTTTAAATTATATTCACGATATTCCAAAAGGGCTTGCTATCCTTCTCTAATCGCTGAAGCTTATTATTCCAAGCAGTGTTTCTAAAATTTGAGATCAGTATTTTTATATGAGCATTAAGGATTATCATTTCGTAGAGCTATCTACAGTTTCTAGTCCTTATCCAATACGATCTGAACAAGTTCCTCATTTTAATGAGCGTAAGTATATAAGATGGTAGTGTGCTCCCACTGTCTCGATTATTCACTTTTTTAGGTACCGATTGGTCAATGCTCTCCAGTACTCCAACCATAAAGTTATCAATGGCCTGATTGACTTAAGATAGATTTATTCGGTCTACAGCTACTTCATCAAAGTCACTTAGTCTTCGTGTCATAGTTCTTTTCAAAATATCCCACTTGGCATTTTTTAAATCAAACACTAAACTGCTGGTTTGTACAGGTGATAACAGGACACTACATAACACTGGTAAATGGTCTGGACTTAGTTCATTAATAGCCATGGGCTGGCTGAAAAGTTCCGGAAAATAAGTCAAAAAGAGGTCAAGCGTTGATCGACTGTTTGTAGGGATATAAGTGGGATGAAAAGGATATAGGATATGAAACGGATGTTTAGCATTTAGATCAGCAAGCAAGTGGTTTGATAATTATTTCAGAGGCAATTTTTCGAATTGAGTGCCATGAAAATATGTACAGGCACCAGTGGTTTAAACAAGCTCCCCCATAAGGCCTGTACTGACGATTCTATTGAAGCCAAGTATAGTTCGCATTAGTATAAAAGAATAGTTTGTTGTTTGTCACATTACATGTGGCAATACACATACTTCACCGAATTCCAATTATTTGGGATCACGAGTCCAAAGTACATGCATGCCTTTAACTTTAACAATAAAAAAAATCCATAATCCAATTATAATATAAAAATATATAATCTCTTTGGATGGTATACTTTATGTTATGGGAAAAAGGGACTAGCACACAAACGCTCATACATATGAATCAAAACATACATTATTAGAACTCTTCAACCACCACCCTTGAGTAAAGGGAGAATTCAACTTCCTTTTGCTTTATGAGTATTTACTACAGTGGCAAGGATTAAATATTTTTTTCCACTTTCATTTTGGGTACTTAAGAGATAACCATTACATTCTCTTGGACATATTCTATTGGGAATTTTCAAACACATTCTTCTAGCCATAAAGATAACATAAAGAAACCAAAACAACGACGACGACGGCGGTGATTGACGCTCGAGGACAACTGACTCTATTTACTTAAAAGGAAGAAAAAGACAAAACAACACACCACTAGAACAAGCTAAAACAGCTTTCACGAGACTTTTTCTCCATCAGATCTATCCTGTTTTTGTTTTTATCAAATTTTATGCGTTGTAATATTACGGTAAAATGTCGGAAACGGAATGTTTTGGCCTCGTACTCGTAGTGGGGCTTTTTTCTGCTAAAGGTCTGTGCAATTTAGTGTCCATTCTATGGGATGAATCTTAAGCTTTTCTTCCTTCAGCGGTGTGGCATAATTTCTTTGTTTTATTTTTCTTGCTCCCACTCATCTAAATGAGAGGCGATAAATGCAATAGAAGAGGGATAAATCAAAGTAACTAGGATATGGTCGGTCGTAAAAGTATTACGATGGAAAATTGTGTGTGATGTTGGCTTGCGGAGAACAATTTTTTTTTGGTTTTTCTCTGTTGATTTATGAGCTGAAATTGTTTGATTATTATTTAATTTGGCTTACAAGCACACAAGGATTGCTGAACAATTGTAAGGACATCAAAATAATCTAAAAAACAAAAAAATAAATAAATAAAAAAAAAAATGTTTTCATTTTGTGATGTATACGAGATTTTGCCTGAAGCAACTGAGTTCTTATATTGTTTTCATTTGAATTACATACTATCAAAGAGAAATGCCCTTGAGCAGTGGTGTCCTGGAATTAATCTTTTGATGTCAAGCCAACAACCTACACAGTGTCTACTGCGGGATGACATGTTTAGAGTTTGTATGTCTTCAAGGTTTAGCCCTTTCAATTTAATCTGAGGATGATTGGGGAGATTTGTTTATTTAGCTTGCGAGAATTTAATTGGCCTTGTTTGGAACTGTAAATGCGTCAGAGTGGTACAACTTGAACATTTATTTATTTATTTTTTTAAATAATAAAAAAAAAAAATTGATAGAAGTTGAGTTATTGGATGTAAGGATATTGTGTGGGCAACATGTTATTCCTTAAAAGTTTGGAAAAGAAAAGCAAGTGCTCTTCTTTTGAGATAAATGTAACTAAGCGTGTCTTAAGCACCGCTATACAGTGTGTGTGTAAATTTCGAAATGTATCGGATATCGTCACCTCAGTATTGGAGTGATCTTTGGACAAAAACCTAGTTTCGAGAAAACGACGTTTGAAGTTACTGAACGCGATTGTGATTTATGAATGCATATGTGTCATATTTTAATGCAAAAGTATGTATAAGAAAACCCATTTTTTAAAATATGTAGGTATAACTTTTCTCCTCCTTGTTTTTTTTTTATTTAGCTTGACTTTTCATAAAAAAATAAAGGTTAGTTAACATTTCAAAGAAAAATGCGTTTCGTCATAACGGATATCTAAAGACAACTTTTTATAGTTTTTTACAGGTACGGAACAGACCTAATAATTGCACTTATGTGGCACTTACACTGAAATCATTTAAAATGCTTGGACCTTCGATTCCTTTTGTTCCTATGAATCATTTAAAAACTGAAAAATAATCATGCATATGAAGCACTTTTGAATAAAAATTGTATGTATAGAGTATATCAGCAGTGAATTATATATGTGGTTGCAAATAAAGCATATCAGTTGTACGTATAGGTCATTTAAACCCTTTAAAAAATTTCCAAAAAATTCATACAAAAAAATTACTTCCCCATACAAAGGCTTATGTGGCAGATCAATCAATTTTCAACGCTGATATCTTTTGAAATAATAGAGATAGGAGAGATTTTATTACACCAATCGAAAGATCTTGTTTTTTTCACTTAGAAACCATTCCCAACTCAAAAATGACGAAAATGCATTTATGTCACTCCAATGCTAAGGTGACGATATGACATTACAGTAAGTAAATAAAGAGTAAGTGTGCAAGTCAAGGCATTACAGAACACTCGTACAAGAGTGGGTTATTCGTTTTATATAATATGTGAAAATTCAGAGGGATGGAATTCTCTTAAGCATATGAAGCTTTAAATTTTTTTTAGCATAGGTTTTCAAGATTTTAATTCATTTCAGTAAACCAACTGGACATAAAATATAAATTGGATACAGTTGACTGTGACTGCCCGGGCTGCGGTTATATAGCAAACGAGTTTGTAAGGGTCCAATAAAAATTGAACTAAATAACGCTTCAGTTTCTGTTCGGTTCCAGTGAAGCATGTAGCTATTTTCAGACAAATAACTTTTATTAACAAAAAGCGTGTGGTTGAGATACGCATTTAACCCTAGGATGGGCAACTGGGTCTGGCCAGACCAAATTTGACTTTGTCATACAAGAACTTTTTTTCCATACAACATAAAACCCTGAAACTTCTTGACTTCTAGAAACATAGTTTTCTAAATCGAATACAGCCATTGTTGGGTCAAATCGGATAATTTTGTGGTAGGAACTTTTTTTTCAAATAAATCAACTGCTACATAGACCACTTGGTCTTGCTGGACCACAACAATTTTTCTAGGAACATATTCCGGCATATGAACATAAAATGATCACATTTTAGGCAGAGACATGTCAGACATTACCTTTGTGATGATTGCCAAAATAATGCAATAATTATTTTTTATATTTTACCAATTTCCTACCTTATCTGGCTGGAATAAGCATAATTTTGTACTGAGTCAAAAATTACAAAAATGGCGTTCATTAAATAGTTTTTTTAAATTTTTTTTTCTCGAATTTTCGTGAATAACCGTGTAATTTCTAAAGATGTTACCAATAAATACAAAAATGTAACTCCGAAGCATAATAGCACAGCTGGCAAGCCAATTAAAGTTTATATAGGCCAAATCTCATATCAAAAAAATATTAGGACCAAGTAGTATAACTTACCGCCCACAAAGTAGTTGCCCATCCTAGGGGATTCTCAAGAACCAATTACGGTCATTATTTGTATAAAATGCTTAGACGATGAAGAACGGTTTTTCCGATATCACCGAATGACTCCTTCAACAGACAACGCCCTTTTTCAACTTTTCACTATCCTACCTCGTTTGGTATGAATTCTCAACTAAGCTCGCGCTGGCAATTCAACACACTGCGCATTTCTCGCTTGCTACATAACCGCAGCCTCGGATTAGATTATTATTTTGTGACCAAACCATAGAAAAACTATTTTTTGTTTGAATCTTTGAGCATGTGAAAATCAATTGCTATAAGATAAAAACGTTCAACTATCTAATTTAATGGGACCAATTACTCCTGCTCCCTAGGATCTAGATACACATAAAAGATAGCGGTTGATAAGGTCATTGCCACAAGTGATAAACCTCCTAAAACAGTAAAAAAAAAAATAAGGAAAATGTCATTTTCAACCATTAATGGCGTTCCTATTATTTATATCTATAACAGAAAGAATGCCATAAAATACCAAGAAAAGTGTCATAAAAGTTCGGAAACTTCTTCATATGTATACAGCGGAACATTGATAAATACACTGCCTTTAATAAGAAAACCTATACATCCAACTTGAGCATATAGCTAGTAGGTTTAGCACTAAATTTCCATACACCCAGTTTATTGACAAAGCTTAGGAAAATAAAAGCAAATATATTTTTTTATGACACATCATGCATTCTGTCATTTTATTGCCATAGCGACTTAAGTGGGCGACCAACCACAAAATATCCAATATATAACATATTTATATATTTTTTATTGGATGCCTTGTTCTTTAGCTTACCGATGACGTAATAAAACTGCAAACCAAATACTGCAACGTTCAAAGGTCCAAAGAGACTTGTGTACCATATGTGAGCCCGATTACGGACCGAAACATTTTTAAATTGGTTACGTCACTCGTGCTTTTCTCAACAAATATGCTCCGGCAGAACATAGAAGGGTGTTAACCCTGAACAGGTGTGTAGCAAAGATGCATGCAACGATTCATGCAGTAACGCATGTGAAACAGACGTGCGCCCTCTTATATGTTTTCGCATGTTCATTAATTGTGCTACACCTCTGTTTCAGGCTTTACGCATGCTTATCTTTAACAATGATCATCGAGCACGCAGTAACATACAATTTACAGGATTTGAACAAGAACAGGATTAAGTTTGAAACGAAATGTTGAATGGAAAGCGGATGCTCATTGAATATTTAATTACTTTATCGTGCAGTTCACCACCACTTTGATTCGCGTTGTTTTATGCTATTTATACACGAGGCTTTACATGATGTAATAAAATTCCAAGCAATTAATTAACCATTTAACTAGTCCTTCTCATTTGAGGCTCGAAAGTCGTAAAATAATACCAACATTCAAATAGAAACCTCAAATGCGCTAAAAAAAAGAAGAAGAAAAGTGGCAGACAATTTGTTCTACACACACCCTCGTTTGACCTACAATTAAGTAAGACCTAACTATGCTTTCATTAGGGTAATTCTCTACGCTATTAAGCTAAATACGTACGACAAATTAAATTGAACTACGAGCTTGTATAATATGTATGTATGTATGTGTGTGCGGGTACGTATTTACGACAATAGGAGAGTACAAAAAGTCCAATTAGCTGCACGTGTACTTCGCTAAGTGTACGCATAGGGTCATATTTCCTATCCTATGTTTCTATTTGGAGTGAATATAATATCCACTAGAAATGTTTGTGGTTTTTTTTTAAATCGAGACAAAAAAGCGCAACGAAGGATACACTCTGATTCAGTTGCAAGTTATTCTTGCAATATAACCATAATAAAATTACCTGTTTTCCGTATAAGCTTTGTTTGTACACACAAATGCTTGAAGTCGTTGCATTATAAAGGATGTACGCTTTAAATGTTATGAAGCAGTGAGTGTTTTAGTATACGTTTTTTTGTATCTAGGCCAGGTGCCAATTGCGTTAAAATTTTATCCACACTATTTTCTGACACTACCTAAGTATAAATGGGTGAAAATTATACCGTGGCTTATTTTTGACTTTTGTATATACCTATGAAGGCATGAGAGAGACGGTAAGAGGATTTTCCCAATCCATTGTCGGTTGACAAATGGGAGAACTACCCATCGTGAAAATTATTTTAACCAGTTCAACATTTTTTTTGTAAAAAGAAAAGTAATTCATATGAGCAATACCGTGCAAATACAAGTAAAATTGATTGTTTGAAAAATGTTGAATTGTCAAATTGTTATCTTTGTATTTTCCATTAACAAATTACGAACTTTGTTCTTCAATTATGTACACAAATAACATATAATTTACATACAAAAGCGTAAACACCGAAAATAGTAAACTATTTACTATTATGTTATGTTTTTCTATGTTATTTTTTTTTTTTTTTTTTGTAAAACTGGGAAAACAGTTTGGTAATTTTAGTTATAATAATATATGTATAAAGAAAGGGAAATTTTTCAGTTCTATTGGGAAAATAATGAAATAAAGTATTCAAAAAAAGACACAGCAAAAAGCTAAAATTTTATCTACCCCTGTATAAACGTCAAAAATTAGCCAAGGGATAAGATTTAAACGCAATTGGCACAATGGGGCCTTAATGGGTAAAGGATAAAAATGTTGGTCTCGTCTTGTGAAAAATTTCTAAAATCACGAAAATTACGTTTACTTGAAAAAGATAACATAGCTAAGCCTAAACGTTTTCTGATTATTTAAAAAAAGCTATTCACGAGTACATGTATTCTACGCTCTGTATGGCTGGCCAAATAATAGTATAATTCAACCGCCGGCCGCCGATTGTTTCGTACAACTAACAAAAGAAGTGTTTTTCAAATCTGTTTTATATGATTCGAAGCACATTTTTGCCTAGCTACGTGACTCTAAATTTAATTAAAATTTAATACGTTATGAGTGGTCTTTCATATGATTCGAATGAGTGAGTAAATAGTTTGTTTGTCCCTCGAGGTTCAAAGACTTAAGAAAGAGACAGCAAAGCGATGCTTACTGATTTTTGTAATTAAGTTGTGTAACATACACAACATATATATGTATATATGTTACCGGCCAAATCCGATTTCAGGCAAAACTAGTTTGTCCTCGGCCAAACTAGTTTATCCAAAGCATTTTAGGACAAACTAGTTTAACCTAAGCATAAGCATGTCAGGACAAACTGACTTTGAATTATTATTCAAGTGATCAAATGGTTAAAATTGAAATTCTATCAATTAGAAGAGTAATATTTATTCAAATAAAGTCTACTTAACTATAAAAAAAACAGTATTTATAGAAATTTTCGAGTTTTTTTTTTAATATGTAGCGGGGTGTACAGAATTCATGGATACAATTTCATTTTATAAATTTTTTTTTTTTTGTAAGGATGTTGAAAATTTTGGTGAGGATCTCGATTTGTGAGTAATATTTATTGGAACCACCGTTTCATTTGGAATAAGAATAAGGTAAGCTTTATGGTAAATATTTTATACATTATTCATTATGCTGAATTTTGTATTACTACGCATGTTGAGGCAGGTTTGAACAAAAGGGGCGGGGCACTTTTGAACACGTTCTAAGGTGCATACCTTCTCATTTCAAAGTTGATCCTCTTTTTGTTGAATTCATTTCTGATGGTATAGTAGATAATGTTTAGCAACTACAAGAAAAGAAATACCGATATTAACGCAAATTAGCAGTAACTCAACACTCCAGGAACTTCAAGATCTTTAAGTTTGATGTTTTTTTATAAAAGAAAATAATTTGTTTATTTAAAATGGTTTTTATTGAAATACAAATGTTTAAAAAAAACAAGCGCGCAGCCCCTAATTTGCTGTCATAAACCATTCAAATAGCTACAGCTCAAAAGTGCCCGAGACCTGTTTAAAGCTGCCCCGGTTGGAGCACATTTTAAAATTCGGACTTATTTAAAAAAAAAAATTAAATGAAATATAAGCCTTTATTGAATTTACACAAATGTTGGTTTAAATCAAATTGTAATTTGTGAATAACTTAAAGATAAATAAATCAAATACATTGGTGTTAAGAAGCCTTTAAAGGAAAAAGTGGGGGGGCACCCCCTTACTGACCCCTTAGATCGAACCAAGAATGAACAATCCAAAGGTAATAAGAGTGTTTTTCGTTGGGAATGGCATCGAATCTTTTTTCAGAGCACCATAACAATATGGGATTCACAGCCCCGTGGGATCGAGACATCAACGGCTCAGAAAAAGTCCTGCATAATTTGCAGAGCAAACGACAAAACGCAAAGGAAAACCAGATTTGTATGTACTGCCTGTGAAGAGCCTGTCTGTTTTCAACACATTTCAGTATACTTTGTAATATCACTATTATGTAAAACAAATACGTTTAACTACAAAAAAAAAAAAAAAAAAAAACAATTACATGTCCAAAATAACAAACCAACATAAATTATTTCATTGTGTTCCATTATTTTCCATACAAAAAATGTATGAAGGTCCAGCAAGACCTATTCCATTGATGGGAAGGTTTTAAAGCATCCATTGGCAGAAAGAAGGGTTAGTTTAAATTTAATACTAAATCAGACGATTTTCTTGTTAAAAAAGCCGTAAGTCTACAAAAAATCAGTATTAGCATTAACCATAAATTACGAGTATGTTGTTGACTTTTTTGGAATTACTATAATAAAACACTGTCGTACTTAAAAAAAACTTCACTATTTTTCAATGGCCATTACCCAGCTCCAGAAAGGGTCTCGCTTTTATTAATTAGCCTTTTGGATTTAGTGGCTTTTGGGTTCTTTTATATTGGTTATGTGTGTGTGCGAGTTTTTTAATTGCCTGACTGAACTCATAACAGAAGCGCCCTACCGTTACCAGACAACAGGCAACGTATGAACTATAAATGACAAATATAATGTGGACTTCTGGGTTGAGTAAATTTATGATCGGTCATAAAAATTGTGAAAACGTCCGAAAGTCTTTGATCTGAAATAATGGCGTCTTTATGTCCTTTAATCATTTTGCAAGCGAGTACGAGAACTGTGTAATATACAATACGTACATAGTATGTGCATATGCAATATATGTATAGTATTGTTGACAGAACGAAACCACATGCATGTTGATTGTGTATCTTTTTGATGAACGAGTACATATTTCACTTGACTGTACTTTACTTTCAGTTGCAATTGGTGTACTTTATATTAAACTGGAAGGGCTTTCCGCATTAATTAATTTTCACTTTTACGGCATTACGTGTATTTTTTTTTTTTTGATGTAATGAGGGCTACGTATGAAAGGTGAATGTTCTGCCAACCAAGCACTTCAAAGATACGAATAACATGCAATGATATTGTAAAAGTTAAATTTAAGTCTAATGTGAAAAAGTATTCTAGAAATTGGTTAATTATTTTCCTGTTGTTTTTGTATCGACTTTACCGTGTTGTCTCTTTATCACATTCTAATTAATATAGCATAATTTATAGGAGAAATTACTAAACAGAAGGAATTTATTATTTAACAGAAGGAATTTATTATTTAACTCACACTAAAAAGTACACAACGCTAGATGTACATATGTATATAAAACAGAAATCTATTTTGTATTATCAAATGTGAATTATAGTATTTTTAAATTCAGCAATGAATTAGCGATGTCCTTACGATGGATTATAAACATATGTATGTACATCAAATCATGTTGATTTATATTACCATGACACCATGACATTACCTCTAAGAGGTATGGCTGCCGTAAGGCAGCAATTACATAAACCTAATTTACCTAATTTAAATCAAAAAACATTTCGCGTTCAATCAATATTTTCAGCTTTTTGGGAAAAATGTAATTTCTTCTTGTCTCAAAGTTTTGGGCTGATGCGTTTGCCAGCAAAAGAACATTCTCTGTGACAAGACAGTGAGTGAAGACAAAAAATTATTGATCATTTGGTGTAAAATTTAATAAAATATATTTCTAACAGTCAGATTTTGGTGAAATTTTTTATAGCTGCGGGTCTTGTGTCATATAAGGAAATATGTTTAGGTGGCCAGCCTTTTACATAAGAAAAAGAGCACAGTACTAGTTTTGACATAAGACAGAGGGCAAAACTTCCTGTTGCTGGCATAAGGTATGACAATACCGACAATATGACTTGACAAAGATGGTTGCCCTGAGGCCGCCTTCCAATTTATTTATCTGGTGGCTAAATTGATAATTTTTTTTTGTTCGTCACTAAATTCGTGCTTTTTAAACCAATATGGCGGCCGTAGCCGTAGTGCTTAGTGCATTGGAATACTACGCATGCTGCTCGGGTTCAATTCCAGCCAGGGTCCAACACCTAAGAAAGATTTTCACGGTTGCCACCTCTTTCGAATGTCTGACAAGCAATCAAAGAGTATCATTTGTCATGAGAAGCTTATCAACTCGCCGTTCGGAGTCGGCAAAAAACTGTAGGTCCCTTCCATTCGTGCAAAAATATAACACGCACACACAAATGGTTGCGAGAAGCAGGCCCAGGTTCACCTCGAGCTGTAGCGCCAACTAAGTAAGTAAGTAGCTTATCAACTCGCCGTTCGGAGTCGGCTAAAAACTGTAGGTCCCTTCCATTCGTGGAAAAAAGTAACACGCACACACAAATGGTTGCGAGAAGCTAGACTTAGTTCTATATAGGACAGCTGATGCCGTATATTTATTTTTTTTAAACCAATATATCAAAATTCTGGTTTACCTTGCGTCATTTGGAATGGACAGAATGAAGAAGAGAGATACCTAGTAATGGTTCAGAAATTTCCAACACAAATTTTTGTAAGCTCATAAAATTCCTCATGTCACAATATCTATTCATAAGCCCAACAGAGAAAACCAGGTTGAGTATCACAATATAGGCCATACAACCTTTCTTCCTTCCCGTCTAAGGGGTGTTATCCCAATGTGTCCGTTTGAATGTATTGTGTTCTCCGTATTTCTCATATTTTAAAAAAATTTTGCGACGAACTTTTGAACTAGAGTAATATGATCAAGGAGTTCAAAGCAAGAGATGTCAACATCAATCACTGGTTGGTAAACTAAAAGACTGAACTACCCAAGCCTTTACTTTTTAGATTAATCATATTTCATAAAATAAAATATAATACGTAAATGTAGATAGCAATCACTTAGCTTGTATTAAACTTTTACATTTCCACAAATCCATTATTCAGTTATTTTCTCCCAAAACAACAAATATTTTCAACTCAATGCTGAACCGCATTGCACCAAGAAAAGAAGTACCCTTTTTCCATCTTAAACCGGATATTTATTTCCATAAAGCAGTCGCCTAATTTGAGGTTAGCAGCTGTATTAAACCATTTGAACAATTCGTATAATAATAAACTATGCTCGTACAAAAATAACAATAAACTGAATAACATAAAATAAGTTCATAAAATGTAAGAAGTTACTCCTGGACTTTTATTACGTAACTTAACGACTGTTGAGCCGGCAAAATGTTGTGTCTTTCATCTTTTGTTTTATTGGCATTTATATAAATAATTAAATATAAGGCGTTACCAGTCCTATGGTGAGCCGAGCCTAGCTTCTTGCAACCACTTTTGTGTGTTTTATTGAGTAAAATTCAAGATAAATATAATTTTCTTTTTAGGATGAGGCTGCGGCTTAGTGGTAGGTGCGCTGGACTAGTTGTTGTATGTTCGAATCCCGGCAAACATTTAATGTGCTTTAATGTCAGATAATACTGGTAAAAACTGTTTTTGTCACACGAACTTTGTGATGATTTTTTATGGTGTTTATGGACCCTCGTAACAAAAGAAATATTATTTTGATTCAGTCAGTAAAAAGGCTTTATTCGTTGAAAACGAAAGTTGCCAACATTTATTTGTAACTGCATAAATTTGTATACCTACTAAAAATAAAAGGTGATTTAACGGTTTTGCGTTTTTAAAATAAAAAAATGTAATATGTTTTGAACAAAAATGCCTTTGATTAACATATTTATACTTGTTTTGGGCATGGGTGAGTCGATTAGAGTTATGTTAGTAATAATGTACCCACAACTACGATTATTGTTTAATGGCAGTGTTGCTGTAAAACGGAAACAAACTTCCTTTGATCCCTGTAGCTCATGGTTGCAATATGAAAAAGACCTACGCAAATATGAAATCCCTTCTCGAAAAAATTTAATACAGTGAATACGCCAGGAATATTTATGGAGATTTCAAAACCATTACTTTTCTGCTTGTACTGTTTTATTTGTTTGAATAGGATAGAAGAGACAGAAAAAATCACTACACAAAGATGCTCTCTTTCTCAAATGTAATTCCCTTATTCTAGGACAGAAGAATGTTATTATAAAAATAAACTTTTATTGAAGCCTGAATATTACATTGACACATGAATACATTGCATATAAAACTCGGTCTTATAAAAAATCTTGTAAAAGGTATGGATCAAAATGGTAGTGGGTTTTTATACGTATCTGAAAGAGAAATTCCAAAAGATCAGCGACGCAAAAATTAAAGTGGGGATATTTATTGGACCACAAATACGGGAACTAATAGAAAAATGATCTTAAAAATTGTGTTTTTAGGTAACCATAGGAGGGAAAATTACAAAGATTTAATTAATGAACGCATGATCTCTACAAAGCTTTGGAAAGTATGAATGGAATCACATTTGGATTTCTTTCCTGAAAACCTGGGTGCCGTGTATGAAAAATAAGGCGATAGATTTCATCAGAACATTTCCGTAATAGAGAAGCGCTATCAAGGAAATGGAGTACAGGAATGATAGCTGATTACTGCTGGAAACCTAAAAGGGCCCTACCAGAAGTACTGACGAAAATCATAAATATTTATTGTGCATTACAAATTCTTTTTTGTAACATGTATAACTATAATTGTCAAAGTGTTTGTGATTTTCGCACTTTTCATAAATACATATAATGTCACAAGGAAACCTGACGTGCCAATTGTGTTTTGCCAAAGCACAATCAAAGTCAGATATATGTAAGTGTTCGTGTTTCAAAAAAAGTTTGAACTTTGTGTACTAGTGAATGTATGTAACTATCCTTTGTCGGAAAGGGCTTATCAAGTCTTCATAAGAAGCTAAAAAAAAACAACCGTTGGTCATTTCCATTCGTGCGACTATCTTATATGAACTGCAAACACAAATGATTGCAAGAAGCTAGGGCTGGTTCTCTATAGGACCGCTGACGATTTATGTATCTTTGTTTTTTAGTGTTTCGGTTGTGTGTATTGCAATCGCCGCCATCGAATCAAAATTCAAGGGCGCTACTATACAAGTAAGAATGAAAAATGATCAAGTAGGTACTTTTCCAATCTATGTGGTCATCAATGAAAACCAGGTCCCCAACTACTTTGCTTGATACACAAGCCCACACCATGACAGATAATTTACCAAATTGTTTTTGTTGGAATAGTAGTTATTTTATCCAAAGCTTTGCAAGGTTGACGCCACACTATATTAGGTCGCTCATTATAAAAAATCATGCAACAGAAAATAACATAGTCCCAATATTCATCAGTGCATAGCATATTCTCTGTCGCAAACGACATTTTTTTGCTTATTTTGCTTTCTGAGAACGAAGGCTATGTTCACACAACTCCTAATGAAGATTTGTGTTTTAAAACACTTCCCGAATAGTATCGTGAGATGCAAACATCAACTCTACTTAACTCTTTACAGCGCAAGATCGTAAAAACATCAAAGTACTAGTTGATTTGATAGCTTTTCGAATTTAATGAAAAAAAAAAAATTAAAAAAGGGTTTTTGACACATTCAGACACAATAGACCAAGAGCCCGCTGCAAATTCTTGGAGTGAGAAAACCAAAAAATGTGCACATAAATATGAAGCTTGGAAGTGTGTGAACTCAAATATAACCATCAGGCAGCCTTTTTCTGGTACTTTTGTTAGTTATGTTATGTTGAAAATGTGGTTTTGGTCAAAATCTGGATCGTTGTTAGTGTCCTAGAACCGACAGCAAATTTTGGGAGTGGATGTATTTATAACCACAATATATGGGTATGTATGTATAGGTATTAACATATACCAAATTCAATCGTCTGGCAGCGTTTTCCTTTTAGCCATGGCAAACAATAGATGGCTTTCGCATTCTAAATATGAAGTAAAACCAAAAGGCGATTGGAAAAACTTATATGGAGCTTGGGTCAAGAGCGTACATCAATGAAATTGATATCAAAATAAAGCTGAGCTTCAGTACATTAAAACTGTGAAGTTTTATAAAAATCGTATGTTGCGATTTTGAGATTCTTTTATGTGAAGTTCGTATTGCGGGTCGACCTTCTGATGACGTAGTCAATCGATTTATGGCGCGAAAAGCTAAATAGCAGCTGAGCAAACGTCATTTTTGAATAAAGCAAATGCTTAAGTTAGTTCTCTCGGATACGAATCCGAGCAAATTCTCAAAATTTTAGCAATTGCCACATATTTGAGTAGTCAGGTTTTATTAATATGTACGACCCAATATATTTCGTAAATCCAAAGTTTAAAAGTTGAGCGATAGATGGCGCTGAATACTAACATCCCAACTGACAGTTAATTGCTTAGTGTGTAAGTATTATGCGAATAGCCTATTTCGGTGAACAAAGTGTAGTACAACGAGCAACGGTTCGCAGACAGTATGCAACCGGTACGAGCTGCAGAAACAGACAAATAAAGTGCAGTGCTTTCAATACGCGCCTACGAATTCGTAAAACTGTAACTCGAGCAAGTGTATGACCAACGTGTCGCAAATGTACGAATTGCAGACAATAGATGACGCATTATTGCTTCATTTGTATTCGAATGTATTATATTCGAAAATTAACTATAGTGAACATGCATTAGTTGTTTTTGACCAATGAATAAATTGTGTCCATATTACCAAGCACTGAAGTACAAAGCAGAAATGTCAGGAATGTGCTGGTGCGAATGAAAAAATTATTTGCCGGCATTAAATTCGCCACCAGAGTTACTATTTTTAATGTCAGAAAAATTGATTCATAATAATATTTACGTAAGCCTATTAAAAACTGACCCCTTTCCATTCTAAAAACTTGCATCTCGCGTTTCATCGGAGTTTGGAATTACTGCCCAACGAGCCATAAGAAGTTTCACTTCAAAAAATTGTGTCATATTGGCATCTGTCAATATTTACTCCTGGTGGAATAACTTCTTACAATTATGGAAGCCTATTATGAAAATGGCCGATCAAAAAAGCAATGTATATCACGCGTTACGTGTTTTTTTTTTTTTTTTTGTGTTTTAAATCGGCCAACTGAGTATACAATTTTGAATATGATGCACAAATTCTATGAAAATGAGTCACTAAAAGATGTAAACTCATCAGTGCCTGTTCGTACGGTCGTTCAGCTGAACATATTGCTGCCGTACCTGAAAGTGTGACCGAGAGCTGGATGTGGTCGATATATTGTTCCAATAAGACGGACACATACCACACAAGTGTAGCAATAACTTTATTAAACGAGTAGTTCCCGGGGCGTATTATCTCGCGAAGCAGCGATGTCAATTGGCCACCCAGATCTTGCGATTTGATACCTCGGAGTATTTTCTTTGGGGTAATCTTAAAAGTAAGGTACATATTTATACATATATACCAATAAGTCTGCAATAAGAGCTTAAGTCGATAATAAAGCATATTGGTGGAATGGTGAGCAAGGATGTCATTATTAATTTGAACAAACATATTGATATACCCCGCTAAAGCCGTGGTGAGCATTTGACAGGTATTATCTTTCACACAAAATTGGATCCGATCAATAAGCAAATCAAACCCTCAAACACCTCGCATTTCAATGTGAAAGTTAACACAAGTTCGACCTACAATAGATGGCTGGATATTTTTTTCAATTTCAAAGGTCATATAGCATTAAATACATATCCCACTTCACGGTGCGTTTTATTTTTAAAACTGGGTTCAATTACTTTCAATCAATTCTGTTATATTCACAGAGTAATGTTAATTTCACTGAATGAAATTTATCAATTTGTATTATCTATTTTTGCTGATTCGAAAAAAGTAACTGAAAGGTAAAGAAAAAATATTGAAATCATATACTCAGCTATCGACTGAATCAAATGATTAGGTCTACCTGCACAAAAGCAATAAATATATACAATCTGTAAGAGTAGGATGCCAATGATCTATCTTCCATCAAAGTAAGAAAAACAGATAGACAGAGATATTTTTAATGTACTTACAAATCCATTCCCCATCTCTGTATATGCTGCTGAAAATTGTTTCTCCATTTCTTTACTGACATTCAAAATAGAACAAACTGCTCTTGCAAAAAAAAAAAAAATAAAAACAAAAATAATAATAACTGACACAATATCTCCCCAAGGTGTTGAGAGAAAATGGATTTTCTAGGAAAAATATTTCGACCATCTTTCTTTTTTTAATGTGGGTTGCAGTAAAAAGTTCATAGAATTAAATTCACAGTATCCAATTACTAACAAGAGTGTACTGTAAAAATAATTTAAATAATATAAATTTCATTTCTTTAAGTAGCTTACAACTTCAACCATCTAAAAATTGAGTTTGTATAATATAGTTTGTATAGTGGTTACAGGTCAGTAATTAAGCTTAAAGGCAAAAGTGAACATTAAAATTAAAAAAAAAATTAAAAGTGCACATTAAATTTCAAGGGATATAAAAATATTCGACCTGGATAAACTTTTCATAAAAATGTATTAAGTTGATGAGATTTTTTTTTTAAAACAGGATTATAGATATGACATTTAGGTAGGTACTGGAACGTCTGCTATTAACGATTTCGTACGAGGATATTAGACGGTGATGACGGTTTGGGTTTATCATCTTTAAAAAAACTGATGTTGTTCCCTTAGAAAATATTATCTTATATTAAATTGCGGAGAAAACTCCTTCAAAAATCACCCGACATACTATTTATCTACCACAATGGCATTGAAATTTTTTGTAATATAAGCATGTATGTATATTTATATCTGTAGTGTTCTATCTTTATTGCTAGAAGCTTATTTCTATTAGCTATTTCTAATTGCAGGCTTGGAAAAAAAGCTCGAAAAATTTATAGAACATAAGTTGAATGAACATCAGAAAAATCGCCAAAAACAAGACAGCTTCTGCGCTCTTTTTGCATAACAGAATAACTATAATAATAATTTCTCAATCGAATTGTATTATGCGATGAAAAATGGATTCTGTTTAGTAATCAACATCATTCGGCACTGTTGTTGGATGAAGTGTTAATGGATCACGTTTGCCAAAACTTTACGAAATGAAAACAATGGTGTCTCTTTATCTTTAATTCAAACCATCACGACAGAGAAGTATTGGCAGGGAATTGACATAATGCACCAGAAAATGTCGGTTCTACGCCTAGAATTAGCCAACAGGAAACAGTCCTTCTACACGATAATGCTTGACCACACGTGGAGTAATAGATGCTGTAAAATTCACCCAACTCGGCTATGAAATATTAACGTGACCCCTTCCTTTCACCTTCGGTTACCACTTCCACAAATATCTCCACCTCTTGCAGAGGAAAAAAAGCTCAAAAACTGAGTCTTCAAAGAAATTGTCGCCCCCCAGAAATCCACTAGTGGAATATATAATTTTCTTTCTCGTTGGTACAAATGTATAGATTGTAACCGTTTTTTTTTCTACTAATGAAGTTATTTTGGGCTGAGATTCTAAGTATTTGAATTTGATGGTTAGAAACTGTAATTACTCCTTATATGAGAACTAAAAAAAAAACACAAAACGGTAGCGAAACAAAAAATTAAGGGAAAGAATTTCTTTATGAATTTCAGAGAATTTGAAACTTATTTCTAATCAAATAAAGATATCATTAATTGACAAAACTAATTTCTAAAAACTCAACCAATTTATCTATCTTTAACTCTAACCTCAAGGGCCACTGGGCCAAATCTTATATAATGTCTACACTTCGAATTTTCCTCACCTAAATGACTGTTATGCTGCTATCTTCGCTGATAATAATTGCATATTTTCATCAGATTAAATAAGTTTGAATCCAATTTGCAATCTGTACTTAATACCATTTAAATTTATTTCAGCGACTCGAAGACCAAAATAAATCCTAACCAGAACCAGACTATCTTCTTCACTAGGAAAAGAAAGCTCTGATACTTAACACGCAATAGACTTATAAACTGAATGTGGGTCAAGTGTAAAATACCTTGGGATTTATCTAGATAAAACTTTAACCTTTAGTCTACATCTACATATTCAAAACACGATTGAAAAGATTAATTTTGAAATTAAAACACTTTTTCAAAAAAAAATCAAAACTTAGTAAAGAAAATACATTTATTATAATATTCAAGGCAATCTGTCAAACTTCTGTGTTATACTGGTCATCAGTTTGGGGTAATTGTTCTTGTTGTCATATTCGAAGACTTCAGATTTACCAAAATAATCTCTGAACCCTTTCGGGACGGAGGAAAGTTTAGCGATATATAATCCAAACCTTCAAAATTAACGGTTTAGCACAAATTTGACGTCTGATAGATGGAAATACAGATACCGTTTCTAAAATGTTGAAAAACGATCTGGTACAGATTTCAACCAAATCAGAGGAAAGGTTTGGTTGTTAGGGATGTTTATACTTTTGGTGATACATAAATGTACCACCCCGTACCGAAAGGGTTAAGGATGATTTTTAATCTGCAATAGTAGTTCTGAACAGAAGAACTAAATACATTTCTTGGCAAATGTTGAAAAAATCTTCGCAAGTATTTCAATTTTGTTGGAGCGCTTTAATTTAGTATATAGTACATCTGGTCATCAGATGATATCTTAATTTGAAATTTTAGGTTTTACCTAATTGTGCAATATTTGATTTAAGTAAGTACATATATTTATTTTCTTAATTAAAAAATTATTTATCCATTTTATTGTATATACAGTACTTATGTATGTGTGTATTTATTTATTTCTTTATTTATATCTATTTATTTATTTTTATTTATTTATTTATTAGTTTGTTGCTTAAATAATTCAAATATTTATTTACTTATCTATTTACTTTTTCTATTTGCTTATTTATTAGTTATTATTGTTGCCCTTCTTAATAGCTTATAAATTAATATCTAGCTACGTAATTTTGTTTCTGAGATCCCTTATCCAGCCAAACCATTAAAAATACTGCAATCGGAAACCAGGTACGGGTTTCGGCGTTTTGTTATGCTGGATGGTCCGAAAGTGTTTACTTAGAACAAAAACCCAAAAGATTCAGGTGATTATTTGTACATTGCTCTACATACCAGTCAGAGAGTTTATTGTATCTATGCATGGATTATAAACTATGAGTGGAATTTATTTGAGTGGTAGTTGATTTTATGTTAAAAATTGATCCTTATCAAGAAATTTTATTTTTGTTTACTAAGATACCAATTCAGTATTTAACTCAGTATTGAATAGAAAAAGAAAATGTTTGAGCAAATTAGGGGACTCGAATTTCTGATAAGTCCTCTATTAAAAAAAACATTTCTTAAGTATCTTATCAGACTTTTTCTCAGTTATGCTTCCGCGATTGATAGAAGAAAAATTCCACAATGTATTTTAGTGTACGAAAGCAATTGAAATCTAAATGCGGATTGTATCTATTATTTAGTTGCCACGAATTATTATGCATTATTATGTAGCTTGTTAAAAACGTTAAATGCGTAAGTGCTTTTTAAGCTATAAACATGAGGATATTCCTATACAAAAATATGTAGCGTATACGCCACAGATATATAAAAAAATATTAATATACATACACCGCAATTGCTATAAGTAGTTTCGTAAAGTGCTAATGTCAAGGAAAATTTTTACTACAAGAACTCGATAGATGGTTATACAATGTAAATCGGTTAAGGCACCGATCCATAGACTGCGCCGAAGTCGGTGCGTTTAACGTTGACGTTGACGTTAACCGCAGAGAGCCGTCCCATAGAATCCGTTGCATCCCCACATTAAGAGACAGCAGACAGCTGATGATATTTGCTGTTTTGCTGAAAGTGTTTCTCATGCTTCCACCAATGGAAGTGCTTACTTTCAATTTGTGAATGCATGAACTATAATAAGTGAATGTGTGAACTTTAATTCGTGAATGTGTGAACACCCAACGCATAACGCACTGAAAAAAGTAGAAAGTAAACCTACTTTCTGCGTCGGCGTTTTCATATGCGTTGGTTATGGGTCACCTCCCATAAGAATGCGTGTATTTAATCGATTTGTGCGTTAAAACGGACGCAGTAACACACTAGCGCAATCTATGGGTCGGGGCCTTTAAAATCAACTCGAAGGGACTGAGAATTTAGTTCGTTATATTCAATATGTCGTTAAAACCAATATATCTGTAGTTTCTAATATCTTAAATGTGAACATACATACATCTGTGTTATAAAAAAATGGATCTGAAACTGTCATTGAATTCATCAAAATAATGTTTTACTTGGTAATGTTTTGTTCTTTACACTTTTGTTAAATTTGTTTTCAATTTTCATCTCCCTTTTTGACAGAAATTCTTTGTATGAATTGTCAAAAATGTCGTTCAACAAAACAAACTTTTATTCACTGCAGAAAGTGCATTCCCAATTGTTGATCTAGAAATTTCACATTCCGAAAAAATAATTAAACAAACTGGGTACTAAAAGGGGAATCCCTAAAAACAAGATATTTAAAATATAATGAGGACTTCACAGCCTACTATGTTTGCCAAATGTTTTTTTTTTTGCTAAGTTTGTTATAGGCGTACATTCCGTACTTAGTGCTAATGCATTCACATAGGCGATATTTCGTTATACGCGTTTTCGTTAAAAGTGATATGTCGTCAGTGTAATTTATATTCTCAGTTGGTAGTTTGAATTTGTTCGCAATAACCGACATTGAATTTGAAGTTATGACCCGCGCTGTGCAAGACATTTTAAGGGTTTTCATAACCCCTTTAGCGCACGTAAATTATAAAAAAAAAGAAGTCGTACCGAGGCCATCTTTCAATCTATGCCTTTCCTTTCTCATAAAAATAAATCATGTTGAGAAGAGTCCTCAATTTTTAGAAGTATTCATTTTATATGTTCAGGACAAATATAAGTATTGTTTTTTATTTCGTTTGTTTTTTTTTTTGTGAAGGTGTTTTTCTTTGTTCGGATCAGTTTAAGATCAATCAATTGAAACTTGAAATTTGTGGACAGCTACTGTTTTTCGATGGGCGATTTGATGACAATTTTTTTTTTAAACATTGCCTATTATTATTTTATCAAGTTACACTGAAATTAAAATTATATCAGGTTTTGAGCTCAAATCATGCGAAAGTCGACTGAGGTATGTATGTACGTGCGCTGATAGTTGAGGGCCGTATGCGGGGTTAACCTTTGAGGGGAATTTCCGCAAAATTAAAAATTTCAATGGAACAAGAGAGATCGATAATAAAAAACATATTGCGACTGGTAGTGTTCAAACTTGGTATGATAGTGGCCAACAACCTTGAATCGTGGAGCACAAAACTCGAGGGATCTCACGACAAGTGTCGACTGAGCTCGGTACACTCATCGAAGACCTCAGTTTAAGAGGTTTTGAATCAGCTATTAGAAAAAAATCCTTTGTTATTATATGGCAATCAAGAGATGAATAATATCCAAAGAAAACAAGACGAAAAGATTAAATTTCATTAAAGACATATCGACAAGCCTTAAAGCTAATGGGACTCAATTCTATGGCCTGATGAATCTAATTCGAGCTTAGAAATGCGAAAAGATGTAAACGAACTTGGTGCCGCCGCCATGCCAGTCGACCGTCTGATAACAAAGTATGTTCAACAAATGGTCAAACACGGAAGTGTCAATATTGGTGTTAGGTTGCTTCTCTTCATCTGGTGTTGGCAAGCTCTTAAAATAGATGGGGTCATGACTGAAGTAAGCTATACAGATCTGTTGATGGATAATTTGCACCAATCGGCAGAAAAAATCGGATTGGAGTCGATTCTCTTTCAGCAAGACATCTCGAATAGCAAAGGGTTTTCTCAGCTCACAACCTTTCCAAATATTATAATGGCCACCACAATCTCCGGATTTGAATACAATAGAGCACCCATGGTCGTATGCAAAGACCATTTGATTTTCAATTTGCACTCAGAAACTCCCTATACTCAACCTAATTCCCCTTCCTTTCTTAGAAATTAAGTATCCTCTTAGTGTTTAATTGTTACAATCATAATTTCTAATAGTTCTTAGTTAATATAAGGTCATATTTTATAGTTTATATTAGTTTATATATTAGTTTGTATAAGCTAGCTTTTACTAAGCTGAATTAAAATTAATTTATTAATAGTGAATGTTTTAGTTTTTACATTACAAAAATAAAAATAAACCATTATGGTTTACTTTCAATCAAACTCTCATTTATTTGAATCTATTCCCCTTCCCTCTAGATTATTTGAACTCCTAATATTTTACACTATCTGGTCCCTTGAGTTTCAAATTATTGAGAGTCGACTGTACTACAGAAATGGACATGTTTGTAGAATAGTTGCATTATTTTTGTGCGCTGTGTTGTTATTAACAGTAACAAATTACAGAGACGCGTTCTCATACAGCAGTAATGCCATAAGTCAGTGTACCAACTCTATTGAAAATAACTATCCAAAAGACTTTTGCAATATTTACTTGACTAGATTCCAAAGACTGCTTAAAATACATCTTTTTTCGTTCTTAAAGTTTGTCACTGTATTATCACATTGCTTTGATTACATATATTTGGCTTTTGATAGAATTCGAATAACTAGGAACTTTTGTAGTACAGTATTATACGGATACAAGCAAACTCTATATTAGAAAAAAAACGCTTATAAGAAACGCAGACGAATTCCTCATGTTCTTTCCTATATTAATCCATCCATACAAAATAAATCTGATATAAGAAAAACGTTTATAAGAAAAAAACGGATATAAGAAACTTTTTCCAAATACCAAAATCTATTAGTGCATAGAAAACAAAACGCTTATAAGAAATGTTTCCCCGTGAAAATAATTTTTGTTCATACTGTACAACATTTCTTAAAAACCCACGTCTTAACATCAAATGTGAGTGGCCCTTAAGAAAAATGACAACCCAAATAAAATTAAAACCCATGAGAGATTTGAAATTAGTTTTTTTTTTTTTGTTTTTGCTATCGTCGTCCGCGGTTCTGTTTTTGTGTTCTTTATCTGATTGTTCTTACTTTGTGCTCCAATGTCGGAGCATTTTAGGAGACGTCAAGTGCGGGAAATCTCGAAAAGAGATTTCGAACAAATTCCAGATTTCTCAAAGCAGTTTGCGCAGAATAATTCAAAACACTGAGGATATTGAGAAGAACAAATTTTCGTGCAAAAATTTAAATAAAAATCAAGAAAGAAATGGAAAAAATGAAACCCTCAATCTTACGATGGCTAAATGGTTCGAGCAAATGGTTGAAAAAGATGCAAAAATAACTAGTCCGATTCTTCTCGAAAAAGCCCAACAGTTCGTCATACAGTTGAATATTCTGGACTTCCAAGCCAATTTAGGATGTCTTCAACGTTGGAAAAAATACCAGAATATTTGCTTTCGTAGAGTCCACGGAGAGGCCTGCTCCGTCGATACTGAAGCTCCAGAAAATGTCAAAGTGTATATTTTGCCAGGCTAATTGGAAAATAATGAAGCTGAGAACATATTCAGTGCCGACGAAACAGGCTTCCTAGTGGAATATATGTGGCGGTGGGTTAAGCCACACTGAGCCGTGGCATTCTGGCATCACTGCATTTCAAAATGTCATCAAGAAGACGCCCGTCGACAGCCAATGGGAGATAAGATGATGAAATCACCATTCAGTCGCATCGTAGAATCATCGAGACCAGATCGCTTATATTTCGCGCATAATTTGTAATTCGTTTTTTATTATTCTATTTTTGTAAGTTTATCAAAGAAATTTGGAAACAATAAACAATTTTAGTTGATCATTTAATAATTGTGTTGCGCGTTTATTTCGAAGCAACCAAAGTGGTGACCCCGACGACACCAAAGTGGTGACCCCGACTCTTCGCCGTAAACGGATCGTCTATCAGAGTTTACGGCGAGGTTATCTCGAACCAACCAAAGTGGTGACCCCGACACCAAAGTGGTGACCCCGACGACAACCAAAGTGGTGACCCCGACTCTTCGCCGTAAACGGATCGTCTATCAGAGTTTACGGCGAGGTTATTTCGAAGCAACCAAAGTGGTGACCCCGACGACAACCAATGTGGTGACCCCGACACCGAAAATAAGAACGGATAGTCGCAAATTCGACACCGTTTGCTCGCAATTGCCGCCCGCCATGTCGCTTCCGGCAACCAACGTCAGCGTCCTCGCCTCCGCGCCACTCGCATAGTGGAGCATGACTCCACTCGACGCCCTCGCATATCGCTAACTCCGCCCGACTAATACGCAACTCTTCGCCGTAAACGGATCGTCTATCAGAGTTTACGGCGAGGTTACTCATGAACTCAATCGCCCATTCGTTTGGACATCGTCGCCGATGTCACTTCGCCAATCATTGGAGCCAACTTTCCCCGCCGCTCATCGATCGAAACTCACCATTCGCAGACATCATAAGTGAGTTCCCCAATATTACTCGCCTCGCGCCACCGGGAGCTTCGACCAACTCCGGTAGCATCGCCAAACAACCAGCAACCGCCACAACGCACTTCGACTCAGACATCTCGCTCCCTTACAGGCCGGAAGCGCTACCTGTAGGGTGCGCGAGTCTTCTGGGGGGCCTCTGTGGCGGTGGGTTAAGCCACACTGAGCCGTGGCATTCTGGCATCACTGCATTTCAAAATGTCATCAAGAAGACGCCCGTCGACAGCCAATGGGAGATAAGATGATGAAATCACCATTCAGTCGCATCGTAGAATCATCGAGACCAGATCGCTTATATTTCGCGCATAATTTGTAATTCGTTTTTTATTATTCTATTTTTGTAAGTTTATCAAAGAAATTTGGAAACAATAAACAATTTTAGTTGATCATTTAATAATTGTGTTGCGCGTTTATTTCGAAGCAACCAAAGTGGTGACCCCGACGACACCAAAGTGGTGACCCCGACTCTTCGCCGTAAACGGATCGTCTATCAGAGTTTACGGCGAGGTTATCTCGAACCAACCAAAGTGGTGACCCCGACACCAAAGTGGTGACCCCGACACCAAATATACATATGTCCCGAAAAATAAGGAAAAAAGTGGGCAAAAAAACAGAAAGACAGAATAACATGTTTATTTGTAATTCTTCTGGTTCAGATAATTTCGTATTTGCAATTGGAAAATACAAAAAAACAAGATGTTTTCGGGGACAAAACATTCCAATTCCCTATAAATACAACAAAAAAGGATGGATGACGAGTGCACTGTGGGCTGAAATAATAAAGCAAATTGATGATGAAATGAGGGCAAAAAAGAGATAGATTTCACTTTTTATTGATAATGCTTAGTGCCATAAATTAGATTTTAAACCTACTAACATTGAAATAGGTTTTATTCCTGCAAATAGAACAAGCATCATACAACCATTGGCCCAGGGTAGCAAGCTTTACATATTAGTCTTTAAATGCACAACAGTTCATAATCGTTCTTATTTTATTTTTGCCAGGCAGCATTCATTCGTTTAAGGCCCATTGCAGAAAATGTTTAGACCGAAAACAAATTTTGGCCATAGAAGGCGGTCGTATGGCGGGCTTTCTCCGAGAAATGCATATACAGTCGAACCCGGATATAATCACATCAACCGGGCAGCCAAACTTTGTGACTATAAGCGGGTTGTGCTCTTATCGGGAAAAGAAAATATGTATAACTAAATTTTTAATAATATATGAGTCGGGAACAAGTTCATCTTGCTGATTTCTGATTAGAATAAGGCTCATAAATCTAAACAATTTTTATTCAGACATGTGCTTATGTTGAGCTTACATAGCCATGTTGTATTATAGTCCACTTTTTTCAGGTTCGTCGAAAAAATGTTTGTTGCGTTGCAAACAACCCATTTGCATTCCATAAAATTGTCTGGATTTTCACTCAGCCAATTTTTAAAAAGAGGTTCCTCTAGCCATTTCTTCCTAAACATTTGTTCATACTTTGTCTTTTTCCCTGAATTCAACTTGAAATGGGTTAAGATACAAATAAACAATAAATATACAATACATTTATGTGCTTATGTTTAGCTTACATAGCCAAGAAAAACTAAAATCAAGGAAATTAGCAACGGCTAACTTTACTTTATTCAAATTGTGAAATAAATAAATCGCGTACTTTTTGTACCAAATATCGAAAAGTGAGGGTGAAATTCTCTCAAATATAGGAAAATTACGAAAAATTAAACGAACACGTTGACCAACAAAAAATGCAAAATGTATGCGATTTGACAGTTTTCATGTAATCTGCCAAAAGAAATTTCTTGAGCTTAAGGCCGTGTGCCAATTGCGTTAAATTTTTATCCACTGGCTAATATTTGACGTTTCTACCAGAGGTGGATAAAATATTAGCTTTTTGCTGTGTCGATTGGATTAAATGGGATTTTATTAGTGCTATTTTCCATTAATTTCCCACTAGAATTGAAAAATGTCCCTTGAATTTCATTCACATCGGATTTTATTATAACTAAAATTACCAAACTGTTTTCCCAGTTTAAAATAAAAAAAAATAACATAAAAACCATACCTAATAATTATTTTCCGTTTTAATGCTTTTGTTTGTAAATTATATCTAATTTGTGTATATGATTGAACAACAAAGTTCGTCATTTTATTTTCATTTCACCAATCAACATTATTATAACTATCAATTTTACTTGTTTTTACACGATATTGCTCATATGAATTACTTTTTTTATAAAAACAAATATGTTGAACTGGTTTTTACATAATTTTTACAATGGGTAGTTTTCCCATCGTATGTGAACACTAGTGCACTACATTTGTCCACCGACAATCGACTTGGAAAACCGAAACAAACACAAAGCTCTCGTCGTCTCTCTCATTCCTTCATGGGTATATACAAATATCGAACATTAGCCACAGGATCATTTTTTATGCAGCCGGCTAATTTTTTGAAGTCTACATTCACCTCACTAGCGTCAGAAATTAGCCAGAGGATAATATTTTAACGCAATTGGCACACGGCCTAAGTTCGCAGCCTGAGAAGATTTCTTAAGCCCCATTTAGATGATCAGTTTCCGTTTCAGTTATCAGTTCAGTTGACATTTCAGTTCAAAAAGGTAGTCCATTTAGACTTCAGTTCGGTATTGAGTTGAGCTTTTATTTTACTTCGGAGCAGTTTAACCAACAACTGAACTGAAAATTGATGGGAGTTCCATAAGTTTTTGAAGTTTTTCTTAAATGTTTCAGCTTTTGCATTAACATAGCAGTTTAACTGAAAGCACAACTGATAACTCAACTGAAACTGAAACTGAACTGATCATCTAAACACTTTACACTTTCCTCTACGAAAAACTACGAAATTTTTGCGCAAACAAACGGCTTTTCTTAACTTTTCGTAGATTTCCGTAGTTTTGGGAGCGTACGCGAACGGACCTACTGTTATTGTAGACTTGTAGTGCCAATAAACAACCAGAAATGTTATTGCTTCGGGTTTTCACCGTAGATTATTTATTGCTGTTTTTTTTTATATTGGCGTTCGATTTCGAATTTTGTTTTTAATAAAGAAAAATTAAACCAATAGGATAAATGGTCTAAAAATTTTCTGGGAACAGGAAACAGTAGATTTTACTTTTTCGGAGCTATGTAACAGGAGAAACGGCAACACTGTTTGAAACGGACTATAATAAGCTCAAAAGATGAGGATGTAGTTATAGTTACGTGTTTCATCTCTATTATGTATAAGCTTTGACTACACAAGCTCTCTAAACCGTCTTCATCTGAATATAAATAAATCCTGTGTCCTATCGTTTTCGAGGTCCCTCTGTCCAGTTCTCTTTGAATATACTATTTCGAGTGCTACGCTTCAAAGAGTATACAGCTATAAAGACTTAGGCGTCATATTCGATTCAAATCTAAATTTCAGGATGCACATAGATTATGTAATCTCTAGGGGTAATAGTTTGCTTGGTTTTTTGTTCAGGAATTCTAAGGATTTCCGATGTCCGTACACACTGAAATCGCTTTTTGTTACCATCATTCGTCCCATCCTTGAATATTGCTGCATAGTCTGGTCCCCATTTTACAAAAATGCTTCGAACCGTATCGAAAGAATACAGAAAAGGTTTACGAAATATTCACTTCGGAAGCTAAATCGGACATTGCCTCTACCACCTTATGAAACACGATGCAATCTTATATCACTCAAACTTCTTCAAACTAGAAGAATCTATTTTCTTGTCTCATTTGCGAGAGATGTTGTAATTGGACAAATTAATTGTGCTCCCTTATCATCTTTGTTTAAGCTTTATTCACCAGCTCGATCCTTAAGACTGAGGGCTTTTTACTTCTTTTCAATACCTTTTCACTCAACAAACTATGGCTGTAATGAGCCAGTCACTAAAGCCTGTTATTACTTTAATAAATATGCCGATATAATTGATCTAAATTGTCCTAAAGAAATATTTAAAAATATTATCATGAACGGAATTGTGTATGATTGAAGGCATTTATACTTATGTACATATATGTATATCTATATTATACTAGGAACATTAGCTCTAAGAAAGTAAATTATACCAATAATTGTACTTATAGACTATAAATAAATAAATAAATAAAAAAAAAAAAACTTCCAAGCCAATATATGCAGCAACTACATTTTCCATAATAATGCGTGCTATTAAGCGGAAAAATTTACTACGAAATTATTTTCTCAGGCTCATTTTTGAATGACTCTATGCGGGTTGTGATACTAAACGAGATGCTATAAAGAGGTTTAATTTCAATACGAATTATGTAAAAAAACATCTGGCTTAAACATTTTGTGATCTAAAGCGATTTGTGCTTCTAAGCGATGTGATATTATTGGGGTTCGACTGTACTAGCTGCATTAACTATTATAAAGCAATTTTGGTGGCTCGTGACTCCACAAACTATCCAAAATTTTTTAAGAAAGGCAGGCGTTACTAAAAATGATGGAGTGATAGAATTCTTCAATGACAATAACAATGAACTCGATGAATATGAAAATGGGGAATTGCATGAAGAGGAAAATCGAGAAAATTTTGGAGAGATAGATGAAGCAGAGCTAGTAAGTGTAATGCTTGCTGGTGAGAAAGAAGACGACGAGGAGGGACAGGCCGATATAAACGAAGAAGTGCAAAAAAACTAGCAGAACTGAAGCAATAAATGCGTTCTTTGTACCAAAGCAATATTTGGAAAGTGCCATAGAAGAAGTTCTTTATAACGCTCATTCAAAAAAAAAAATTAATGAATATTTCAAAGTCAGATAAACCTAATATGTAACCTAAGATTGTTTTTTTTTTTTTTGCTGTGAACTATTTTTGTTTGTGAATTATTTTTGTTTGTGAACTATTTTTCTTTGTTTTTTTTTTTTGTTTTAGTAAATAATTTCTTCATGTTGAATGAAATAAGCTTTTATATTTATATTACATACTTTCGGATCGGTTTATAAGAATTTTTTTTTTCTTTTTTCCGTTGTTTTTGTATAAGAAAATATGAGAAAATCGGATATAAGAAAAAGATTCTTTGAATTTTTCGATTTGCTTATATCCGTATAATACTGTAGTACATACTACCATAAGTGTGTCCGTACTAGTTTGCTATTTAATTTCTATTTGGACCTACTTTGCAAGTGTAAGGTATATTGTTAAAATAATGGCAGTCACTTTTTTTTTTCTTTCTAAAGTAATAATGATTCGATCCCTAGCTGGCCAAGATAGTAACTGGTTATAATTATAATTATAATTATTTTCAATTTGTTTTTTTTTTTGTTATTTATAGATACTAACTAAATATTTGCAGAAAAACAAACCCGCAATCGTTGATTTAGTGTTTGAAATCCAAGATGGTGTTTAACATTTTCCAAGTTTCCAACTACTCAAAGTCTTTGTATAGTACAATTGTATTATTAATTGCATTTCTTTTATTTCGCAAGTTCAAGAAAACAGTAAGTTTAGTAAAGTAGCAAAGGGCAACAGACAGTTCGAGTATACCAGCACACTTAGGCCACTAGAGGCCCATTATGATACCTATGATCTTGGGGTAATTATATATTATATATTTAAAGTTCTTTTTTCTTGGAAATTCGTTTTCATTTCCAACAGCTACTCTTGGAAATACCTATTCCCAAGAACTGATTTCGTGATATCCTTTGGAATATTTAGACTTGAAGGAGATTTGCTTTTGTCTACTCTAATTAATGCCCTAAAAACGTTTAGAAAACCATAAATTGTTTCAGAATAATAAAGAATAATTACAGGGTTTACAGAATAGGAAAGGAAAACCAAAATCAAATGAAATTCGTAGTTTCTTTTCGGAATTAATTTCACGGGCTGCTAACTTAAAAAAAATATTCCACATGCCACAGGGAATTCTGCAAACAACCCAACAAAGACTTCAATTTTTTCTCTTTTTTTTTCGTAATCCTCGAAAAATGAAATATGAATTCAAATAACGAGGAAAATAAAATAATGAACTCACCAGTAAAGGAATAGGATATAAAAAAAATCCTTATTTATTATCCATGTAGAGCTTATCTTGATAGCCTTTAAGGAATAAATTAAACTTTTCTTCTATATACGAGTGCAGCTCCGGCTGCAGCTATTAATATTGGCTTCGTTGTGTATCCTTCTTTTTTGTTTAGTCACGAACCATCAATTCTTTTTTCTATTTCTTAAACTTTTTATTCTTCACTTAACAAACGGCGATTGTGAAATTTGGCATCTAAAAAGATTTAAATTTTGCGTAATAAAGAAAAGCACAGTTTCACATGCAATTCTCGCATTTAAACTTTTTCTTTTTGTTATACAACGACAACAATACATAAGAAAACAATTAATCATCAATTACATATATACTCAGGCAAGTAAGAGGATTTTTTTCTCCTATGCTAAAGATTTTCTTTTTATTTTCACAAATTTTCAATTAACTATGTACGAATGTATAAATGTATACATACATCAATGATATCCATCAGTAATGAATTTTAGCTTTACGGCAATAAAATGATGGGCATCCTGTGAGATACTTCCCAACACACACACTAATTATGATTTCACTGTAACACATCACATCGAAGAGTAGGCAAAAACATAATATTTCATATTCACATCAATTAATCACGCAGAAATTGTATGAGCTTCAGAGAATAAAAAGGAAACCAAAATAAGAACGAAGAGAAAAAAACAAGAAATTTACACACTTTCCGCTTTCGCGCGAATTATCCTGATAAATTGATCAAATAAAAATTAATCAAAACATTACTGCTGATTGCTCAGCGATGAAATTGATTTGATAAACACATATGCTTACATGTGTATGTTTTTATATGCGGGCTTATAATGTAGATAAACTTAAAAAAGGCCGAAACCTTACCACGTTAACTCACTTAACACACTTAGTGTACACGAGTGCACACACATAGTATTTTGCTATATCGTAGATTAATAACGAATTTCCTGAGATACGATCGGCGGTGGGGTAGAGGGAGTGAACTAACTGATGCATAAGGATGTCGCGACACTAGAGGAAGTAATTAATTTATCTTATTATTTTTATTTTGTTGGCTCACATAACCTTCTTTAGGCTGCTTCATTAACTTTGCTTGTTTTTGGTTGCTGTTTTATTTTATGTACGAGTAGGGACGTATTTTTTTTACATTTGAATTTCTAATCCGCCCTTAATTGAGTAAAGCGTGTGTGTGTTGGGGCGAAGGATACAGAGTTGATGCTATTTTTTAATTGCGTAATCCTCTTTTATTATTATTATTATTTTGTTTGCATTCCCTTTAAGTTGTTTGTGATGTTGATGAAAAAGGATATCCTTGTGATGCCGATTCTCGAAACGAGTTAAACACCAGCACCTATACCGGTACAATGGAAGGATGCTCGTTAGCCACTTGGATTTTCCTTTTTTTATGCTTTATTTGATTCCCTCGCAGTTAATCCTTTTTTTATTTATTTTGTAAAGCACATAACGTAAGTACGAGAGAATTTATACACTTTTAAAGAATTACCATCCCGTATAAATCCTCAAAGGATATCACACTGTATGATGGGGAGAATCACTTTAAAACACTTGAATTTTAGGGTTTTCTCTTTTTTTTCAAAACGCGAACGAATCCGGAACAAACGGGAGAATACCGAACCGCCACGGTAAAACGTTACGAGTATCTATCTAGCTTTAAACACCACATTTAAATTGCACATTGGGTTTATTTATTTTTTTTTTTTTTGAAAGGGGGGTGGTGGTGGTGGTTATGGTGGTGTGCACGAAAATTAAATAAAAAACAAAAAAAGGTGCACACACAGCCTGACGTTATGAATTAACACGAAATTGGGGGTTGTCCCAGTACCAATCATTACAAATATCGAACTACAACTGACGTCAGATCTGTGTATTTGAGATTTTGAATCACTTGGAGAATTTTCTCATGTGTTTTGGGAAGGCGGGTGTTTTCCTTTAAACGATTGTGGCGACAGAATCTCCCACGCACGATACTGGAAACTGGACGGATGACAGAAGAACCTTGAGTTGGGGTAGAGCTTGAAGTGCGCATGACTTGGGGTACGCTCTCTCTTTAACGGGAATATGTACTCAGACTTAGAGGGAGGAGAAATTAAAGGAACTTTTTTTGTTGTCGGTATAAGGAGTGGTATTTTTGTAAGTGCCCTAAAAAATTAATCATGTAGGTCATAATTACAGATTTTTAATTGCTTCATACTAAGCTGAAGATGAGTGTGTGTGTGTGTTGGTAGGTTACAGATTAAGTGAATGTTAAATGCGCCCTAGTTGGGGGTTATACATACATAACTTAGTGGTAGGTAGTAAATGGAAAAAAATGTTGAAAAACTGGAACAACTTTAAAAGGTTTTTCATACCCAATCATTTCAAGGTGTTGTCAAAGAAAGTAAGCAAATATACACATGTACATATGTACGTAGACATTAAAATAGGTACCTATTCGTATAGAATATTAGTATGTGTGGCACCTTTTATGGTGGTCATGCTGAGTTGTTGAATTTCTTCAGTGGTAAAACGTTCTTATAATTGGCAGATTCTAGTTAGGAAAGAATTTCTGCATAAAGATTTAGCTCAAACTAGTAGGGATGTAATTATAAATTCTATAACGTGAAACTGTTTTTTTTTTCTAATTGCAATCGCCTACCTGGACGGATGCGGCAGTTTACAAATCACTTATTTCACACTTCTCCAGCGCTTTTTGATATGTAAAACAACTTCGTCTGGAAGCTTATAGGTACAGGTACATAATGTTCGAATTTGATTTCTTACAAGACCAACAGGTATGTATGTATATGTACTTCAGTGACTACCATTCCAATATATTTCTCGTTTATCTCAGTTCAATTTGACGCATTTGAAACGATTAAAAACCGAAATGAAATTTTAAAGTTTTGGCAATATTTAACTCAGCTTTGCTCTGCACGTATGTTCAGTCACGTCGCGCCGCAAAAAGATGAAAGGCGGAATCACCCTACTGAAGGTTTGAATTGAGACCAAATTACTTTAGGCGTCCTCCGCTAACCGCTGTTATATTTCCATATAAATGAACAAACAAATACGATTTAATGGAATTAATAGTTTGGAATCAAGTTTATGTTATAAAATTATGTTCGGATAATTTTTTTAGCCAAATCTTCATTAGTTGAATTCCTTTTCTTATTGTGAGCTATAGGTACTTTCATTAATAGAAGACGAAATTCTTTTTGAATTATGATCATACGTAATTGGCTTTGATTGCAGTACTTACTGATCAAGATATTGTGTTGTTTGGAATCCTTACTATCATAGTACTCAATTCCTTAAACTCATTAGATTCCTCATCTCCACAGAATAGATTTGAGTAGTACCTAAATCCCCAAAATACATATAAACTAAAAAATTAAGCTTTGGCAACCAAACGGCGCATATGCGCTAATTGAGTATGGCAATATACGCCATACTTATCTACCTACTGAAATATTATAAAATACGTTACTTACTCAAAAGGCTGCCAATGCGTAGAGGGTCCCTGCCCTCATCCTTCTATGCCCACCATCCTTCTATCCTCTTCAGTTCTGGGCACGCTGCTTCCAATTTCAAGGACCAATCATCTGACTTTCGCAATTGCTTGGTTCCTTAAGCGGACCTCCGGTCCTCCTTGTCATCTCGAACCCGTGGTTTGAGATTCGAAGATCCTGTTAGCTGGAGCATAATTCTCCATTCGCTCAATGTGAACAAGCCAGTCGATGTGTTTTGGCTTTTTGGATTATTTTCACATCTTGATACAGCCGCCTCGCGTATGGAAAAAATTATCCGACGACGAATTTTTCTCTCGAAAATGTTTAAATTCTGCTCTTCTTTTCTGCTTATTGTCCAGCTTCGAGTGCCATAGAGCAGAACTAGCAGGTTCAATGTTTGCAGAGTATGCATTTCGTCTTCCGAGGTAGGAATTTTGAGCCCAGTTGTTTCACCAAACGTAGCAGCGGATTCCAAGGGCTGAGTCTTCGTCGAATCTCCACTAAGGTGTAATTTGTGGAGTTGATAATAATTACTCCGAAATATGTAAACTCTTTAACTAGTTCTTAGTAATCGTTGTCTAGTCTCTTATATACTTATACTCTTTAGACGTTATACTCTCGTTAGACGTTAGCAAAAAAAAATGTATAAATAAATAAATTAGTTATAAGCAACATCGGCATACATATCTTGGATTATATTTAAGAAATTACTGCAATCAGTAAACAGAAGAATCAAAATCGTGTTAAATATAAGCTATTCCAACACAAAAAAAAAACGTGTTACTAATCGAAATGCAAACAAGGGATTTTTTCTACAGTTTAGAGGGGTAAGATATTTCCTGATATGTATTTTACTTCATTCGAAAATTCGGAAATTTGTCCCTTTGTTAGCTGAAAGCTTTATTTCCCCACTCTGATGTAAATTTCCCTTATTTCAAAGAATAATGGTTAATTTCTTATATCTTTGGCTTTACATTTTTGCACCAAATAATTCTCATACATTAGCATGACAATCTTTTATTTTTTATTTTTTATTTTTTAAAGGGGTTCTGACCCGCCAGTTGCGGAGGGCACCGCGACCTAAAATATCTATTGTACCCCAAAGTCGGTTTAGGGAACCAGCAGAGGTGCAGCTCTTTAAATTCAGTTGCGGATCTCACAAGTGGAAACTTACGAAGTTCCGTGGGAGTTAGGATTTCTCTGCGGAACTGTTGTCTTCGGAGGATAGAAAGTGTCATGCAGTCACATAGAATATATTCCGCAGTTTCGTCGTCCTCCATGCAAAGGCGACATACAGTTTCCTGAATAAGACCTATTTTATTTAGGTGATATCGAAGATGGCAATGCCCTGTTAGAAATCCCACCAATCTCTTGATATCATTTCTACTGAGGAGTAGATTTTTTATGGATTTATTTTGGAAGGGTTGAATGGCTCTTTTAGCCCAACGAAGACCCTTTCCCAATAGAAGATACACATGCTGTTTCCCAACTTTTGATGTTAAAGTTAATAGCTGAACTTGGAATGTTGCAAAACGGCTCATGGCCGATAAAGGATTCAGCCGAACCTTTCCTAGCCAGTTTGTCAGCTTTTTCGTTTCCATCAATACCCTCATGCCCGGGCACCCACCAAAGTTTGAATTTGTTTCTATGGGAGTAGTCTTGGAAGGTATTGAAGCAGTTCAGGACTGATTTGGAGTCAATCACGTTTGAACCTAGTGCTTTTATAGCTGCTTGATTATCCGTGAGTATAAGGATAAGGACACCTTTTATTCCCGATTATAGGATGATGTTGGCGCACACTTGAATGAAATGAATTTCCGCTTGAAATACACTGGGGATTTGTCCCATTTGGTATTGATATTCTAGTGTTTGGTCCAAAAATACCAGCACCCACCTCGGTGTCCATCTTTGATCCGTCCGTATACTACTTTTTACCTTTAAGGTCTGAAGTAGGATTCTTATAGCGCCATGTTTCATGGCTTGGGATCCCTGTATCGAACCTCCTGCCGGAGCATTAAGTTTTTGGTAAGCGGTCAATTACCGCGCAGATCATGTCAAGCTGTGAAATTTCGTAGAGAAATTTCACCTGATCTGTGTGATCTATGTGGTTTATCTCTCCCGTTCGTAGTAGTCTAACAGTGCTGCTAATTGCCAACCTTTATATGAAAAGGTGGAGTGGCGTTAGGCCAATGAGTGCTTCTATAGCGGCTGTGGGGCAAGTGCGCATAGCGCTTGTAGTGCCGAGGCAAGCCAGTCTTTATAGCTTTTGAAGCTTTAAAATGATGGATTCTTCTCTTGTCATGTTCCACCATAATACTGATGAGTAAGTGATGATAGGTTGTATCATCATTGTATATATCCAATCTGTGACCTTTGGAGCTATTCCCCAGGTCTTACCGTACAAACGGCGACAGCCCCACATGGCTTTTGTTGCTTTGGTAATCTTGTTTTTAACATTTGAGTTCCAATTTAGTTTTTTTTATCAAGAACCATACCTAGATATTTTACTTCATTGGAATACGCAATTGTGATGTTGTTTAGGGATATCTGGTCTAGATTCAGATTTCTTTTGCGGGTAAAAGGGACAAGAGTAGCTTTACTGGAGTTAGTTACTATCTTAAAAACTGTTTGCATCGTGATGATGCAATGATTTTTTCCTTTTATGGTCATCGGCATAACCAATTATATGGTGGCCAAGGTTACTGAGCTTGTCAATAACGAGCTCAGTAGGGGTGAGAGTAAACCTCCTTGTGGACAGCCTTTAGCAGCTGAAACTGTAACCGAGGATTCCCCGGAAGATGTGGAGATTTTTCGGTTTTCGAGCATCGCTCTAACCCATCCGTTTGTAGGATGATCAATACCTAAATAGAATCATATCCGGTATTTTCGAAGGCACTTTCAATATCTAAAAAGGCACATAGTGCGATCTCTTTGTGATGGAATGCCTATTTAATCTGTGTTACCAGATTCAAAAGAGCACCTTCCGTAGATCTTTCTTTCCTGTATGCATATTGTTGTGGGTGCAGAGGTGAATTTCTATCAAAAAAGTCTCTAATGTGTATATCGATTAGTTTCTCCATGGTTTTAAGAGAAAAAAAACGATGTTGGGCTAATGGGTCGATAAGATTTAGGTAGCTTACTCGGTTTGTCTGGTTTGGGGATAAAAACTACATTGAGCTCCCTCCAAGCTTGTGGGAAGTATCCATAACTAAAGCTAAACCTAAATAAGGCAGTTAAAGTTGGTAAACTCTGGGCCAGACCTTTTTGAATCAGAGCTAGGAAGATTCCGTCTGTACCACGTGCCTTGTAGGGAGTGAGAATGAGTTTATGGCCCATTAACTTTGTCTATACTGAACATTTTTCCAGATAGGCTGTTAATTCTGTTGATATTAGAGAAGCTTGTGGACTCAGAATTAACAAAGGGTTGGTTATTTATTAGAGTCGATCCTGGGAAATGAACCTCGAATAAGGTTTACAAGGTTTCCTCTCGACTAGCCGTATAGGTACCATCTTCCTTGAGCAGGAGACCTCGGCTGTTTGAAGAATCTTTAAAGAGAGCTTTTTGGAGACGTGCGACCTCTGGTAGCATTTCTAGGTCTTAACAATTCTTTCTCCATGTGGCTCCCTTAGAATTTCTTTGTTGAAGTTAGTTAGTGCGGACTTGTATAGATCCCAATTACAGGTGCGTTTTGCTTTGTTGAAACATTTTTCGCTGTTTTTCCAGCTGAGTATTCCACTATGGTACACAACTTTTAACCAGTTAGTATTTTACTTGCAATTGCATTTAAATGAGGAAATAATAGCTTCATTTAACTGATCAGCTACCTCATTAATGTCTCCTATAGACAGAATGAATGAGGGCAGTGTGTCAGTTTTAATAACGAAGTTCTCTCGATAAGTCTGTTATTTTCTCGAATCTGAAATCCGTAAATTGAAATGCGACCGCAAGCTTTCGTTGTTAACATAAGACTCGCCGTTGAACTCCAGCTCCAGTCGGAAGTTGAGGTGGGTCAGGAAGCTAAATCGGCATTTCTCCGTTGGTTGACCTGCTGTTGCGAAACTGAACAATATTGCTGCATAAGCGAAACAATGTTATTGCAGTGAGCAATAACATAATTAGTACACAGCAATATTGTTTGTACCATAGTGCAACGACTTGCAAGGTGAACAAACGGAGACACGCGCCGCTGCCAAAACTGGGGCACAACATTCCCCCCCCTTTGAAAAAGTTCCGACTGCATCTGGAGACAAGGACTTATCGTTCTTTTATTGAAATTAAAGAAAATCTACTTAATTCTAACAATAGGTATTACTAACTAATCGTACTATAATAAAATCTTAGATTTATTTAAAGTTATATGGTTAAAATTGGTTAATTCTATTTGCTGCTATGAAGTCAAATCCATATTACATATTCAAAATTAAATTAGACTTAACTCTATCAATGCAAAATAAATTCTTAAAGCTAGGTTATATTTTTTTTTGTGTTACATATTTTTTATTTTTTGTTTTTATATATATTTTTTTTTTATTTTTACAAAGGTAAGAAAAGTCTTAAAGCTATATACATATTACATATACAAGATAAATTCTTAAAGCTAGATTTACTTTTATTGTTTCTATTAATATTTTTTCATCAAATCGAAACATCCTACTACAAATTTTCAAAAAATTGTTTTCTTGGTTATAATTTGAGTCATCTAGTTCTAGGTAATTTAACAGAAATATATGAATTATTATTATTTATATATACATACTACATATATTTATGTATTGTAGTATATACTTTGTATATTTATGGCTACTTGGTTTTTTTATATTTTTTTTTTTGTTTTTATCCCACTATCTGTGTAAGTGATCGTGCAAGCAATTTGTTTGTTTTATTTACATAGATCTTGATTTGGCGGTGAAACAGGAGCGTAAGATACTAGAGCCAGGGGATAGGGGGGATAGGGTTCAGTGTTGGCGTTATGTATTTGGACTAGGATGTGACCTTTGACTACTTTTGCTATTGTGTTAGCTAAATACACTCCCGGCTTTAGTATTTGAGAATGTACAAGAATTTTAAAGTTATCGTTAAGGGTATAGGGTTCGGTGTGAATAGTGAATGTTATGAACCAAAACTGATTTTAGGTGGTTATTGTGTATACATAATGTGACCATTTCACCCGCTTTTGGCGGGTTTAACCCGCTTTTTCCTCCAAAAACCCGCCACCCGCCACCCGCCACCACAGCCATTTTCCCGCTTTTTGAGAACATTTTGTACTCACCACAGAATTTTTTTTGAATATGCCTCTTTGTGCTATCTAATTTAGCAATGTCAATGCTTTTGCATTCAAGTTGTGATAAAAGGTATGTTTTGCAACTCACGAATTCGTATACATTCGTAAGATTCTTACGAATTTCGTGTTTGATAACCCAAAATATTCATAAAAGAGAGAGCCAAATGACAGTTAATAACAATTCCCCTCAACTGAGAGCTTACACAATCTTACACCGTCTTTTTCTTCGCGTAAGTTTGATCAACTCTGTTAAAACAGCGATCTGACAATTGTGAAATGTCATAATCTTCATTGTTAGTAGAAAACAAAAACAAATTTACAGGTTTTACGCACAACGTGTTTGGTTACTTTTCTTACGAATTTTCCACTGCTGAGAGGATTTTCCCCCACTTTTCAAATTATTTATTATTTGACAGCCATGTTGCCTTACACAGAAAATATACCAAACAATCCTAATGAGGTGGCAGATCTTAACTGCCGTAGACAACTTCAGTTCGCATCAGTGCGTGAAAATTGCATTGAAAAGATCACGCGTCAAAGAAACAACCAAAAACAACGTTATTCATTCGCTATCCGACGATACATTCGCGTACTTTTTGCACCGAATATGTATTTTCTGTCAAATTTCGAAGAGAGGGGGTGAAATTCTCTCAAAGTCAGAAAAATTATTATTTATTTCTTACTATCCGAAATGTCAAAAAATCCAAAAGTTAAAAAAATATGTAACGCTTACGCCAGATTTTGAAGCCCATTTATTAAAAAAAACCGATGACAATTCGAAGTTAAAATGTGAAATGTGTGGTGGTACAATGTTAACTATTGGGAAAAGTGGTACGGAGAACGTGATTGTTGTTTGTTTCTAGTTTGTATTCCAATTCCACCAATGTATCGACTGTGCTGATCTACTTTTGCGAAGCCCGACAAACCCGCTAGAACACGCCCACTTTTAGCTTAAAAAAACCCGCCGCTTTTTGCCAAAAAAAAAAAATGGTCACATTATCTATACACCACTTGTTTTCTACTAATTTTGAGCATAAGATACTCGAGCCGCCTTCGCTACTGGAAGAGGTTAGTATGCTTATTCGCTTGATACCAGGGCGGCCTTCGCTATAGGAAGTGGTTAGTATGTTTAAGGGATTGATACCAGGGCCGCCTTCACTACTGGAAGAGGTTAGTGTGCTTATTCGCTTGATACTAGGGCCGCCTTCGCTATAGAAAGAGGTTAGTATGTTTAAACGATTGATACCAGGGCCGCCTTCGCTATTGGAAGAGGTTAGTATACTTATTCGCCTGATACCAGGGCCGCCTTCGCTATAGGAAGAGGTTAGTATGTTTAAACGATTGATACCAGGGCCGTCTTCGCTACTGGAAGAGGTTAGTGTGCTTATTCGCTTGATACCAGGGCCGCCTTCGCTATAGGAAGAGGTAAGTATGTTTAAACGATTGATACCAGGGCCGCCTTCGCTACTGGAAGACGTTAGTATACTTATTCGCTTGATACCAGGGCTGCCTTCGCTATAGGAAGAGGTTAGTATGTTTAAACGATTGATACCAGGGCCGCCTTCGCTACCGGAAGAGGTTAGTATGTTTTAACGATTGATACCATTGCCGCCTTCGCTACAGGAAGAGGTTAGTATGCTTGGTCCGTAGTTTGTTTCACATCGAATGCCATCTTTCGAACGGTGTTTCTTTTACATAAAACAAGAGGAATATTTTTTTTTCAAGATCAATAAAGAATTGTTTGAGTAAAATGAATTTCATAATAGAAAAATTAATTTCGCACATAAATGCGAATAACTTATTCAGAATCTAGAATCTGCTACTGTTGCAGGGAATAGAAATAAAAATATCGAAGTGAGAAGAATAATATACTATATATAATATTAACCCTCTAAGACTACTTTTGAAAATAATGCAAGAAAATAAGTCGGATAATTTTTTCTTAGGTAAATTGACCCTCCTGAATTCAAAAATGAACTCAGAAGGGGTGTAGAAGCCCTCGTTTACCTGTAAGCTGCGAAAATGTCTCGATGCCGGTTATCAGTATTTCACTGCCACAACGCACAATTTTCATATATTCACAAATATGCAACTTGATTTTATTAGTAAATAAACATATCTTTGACGAAAATAATTATGAGTTGGATTGATTTGTTAAATTTCACTTTTATTAACGCTGCAAAATAACAACGTGCACCAAATAAAATTTTTTTGCGCGAAAAAACACATGTCTTTGCAATTCAAAATTAAAGCTCCGCTAAAAGCTTCGGATAGCTTTCAAAGCTTTTGTATATATGTTGGTTTGTTTGTTAGTAACAGCCAAAAAATATTCAAATGATATAAAAGTTATTACTTTTTTAGTTAATACAAATAATATGATAAGTGTCTTGAGACACTCTTACGTGTTAGCGGGTTAATAGCTTTTCACCACACTTGGTTTTTGCCAAACAAAAACTCAGTGAGTGTACTTAGCCTTTTACAGTTTTTTTTTTTCTTTCTCCAACTTCATCTTTTGCGAAGATAAAGCTGGAGATGTTTATTGATTATTACTGCCCTTCAATTTTGTTTAATATCTAACATCACTTGATAAGAAAGGAGTTTTACTGTGTTTAAGTCAAACACCTATAATTATATACATAGTTTACATTGAATAGAAAAAAGATAATTTACATACGTTTCTTGCATAAAGAACTTAGAGAGTGCGTGCGTGTTGCAGCTTACTGCTGGCAAATACTTCTTTTAGCTGTATAGTTAATGCCATGCGTCCTGCGCTCGTTTGTCGCTGCTTAGCCAGAGCATATACCAAGAACGCCTGAACATGCTGACCCTGTTTTCGTTGTTGCTGCTATTGTTGTTGTTGCTGCTGCTGGGCAATGAAGTGGAGCTAATGATCGTTGTTTCTAGTGAATTTTTTGGTTCTGGGGTCAGAGTTGCTTTGAACGTTGTTCTGAATTCCATTGGTGGTAGAGCCAAAGATGTTGTGGCTTTGAATTCCGCATTGCCTTTGAGTGTTACTGTGGAGTCTCCTGGTAGCGTGACAGGTTTGACTGTTTTCTTAGCTTTATGTATTGTAGTCTTTGTTTTCGTCTCGGTGACTACTTCTTTGATCTGTTGTAGGCTCATCATGTAAGCCAACTTTTTGAATAGGAATAGCATTAAATTTAACATCTTCACTATTCACTTAACTTCACTGTTCTGTCTTTTCTTTATTGTTTATTATTATTATTTTTTCGTTATTTCAATGATTGATGTTATGAATTATCCATTATTACATATTATTAAATTTTTTTTTTCTTCACTTTATTCTATTTTTGCACTGTGTTCGAATAACCGGCTGCGCCAATAAATGTAATGAATTTGAGACTGAAACATCTAAAAAAAAATGCGACCGCACGCTTTCGTTGTTAACATAAGACTCGCCGTTGAACTCCAGTTCCAGTCGGAAGTTGAGGTGGGTCAGGAAGCTCAATCGGCATTTCTCCGTTGGTTGACCTGCTGTTGCGAAACTGAAAAATATTGCTGCATAAGCAAAACAATGTTATTGCAGTGAGCAATAACATAATTAGTACACAGAAATATTGTTTGTACCATAGTGCAACGACTTGCAAGGTGAACAAACTGAGACACGCGCCGGTGCCAAAACTGGGGCACAACAAGTCTTCCAGTTCGTTAATTTTTTCATATATCTAGTCTGACTTGCATCGACGCTGCACCTTATATTGAATATTATGTGCATATGATCCGATAAAGATGCCTCATCTGATACGTGCCAGTCTTCGATATACGAATGTAGAAAGGGAGACGAGAGTAACTCCAGTAACTCCAGTAACTCACCTCTTAGTGAATTTACGAAAGTGGGTTTGTTACCTCAATTACATATAAGTAGGTTATTACTAAAAATATACTTAGAAAGTGACTCACCCCTCTTGCTGTTATCGCTGCTACCCCAGTAATTGGCATCGCATACATACATTATGAATGTATATTATATAAGAATAAATTTTGATTTGTTGGGTTTTTGGACGCATTCTTTGTAACTGCGTCAATATCCACGTAAATACCTACGAGTAAGTACTAATCCGCCTCCATTCATCAGTGCATTGTTTACTACGAACAATGTTTAATGCTGTTACGAAAGACGTCAAATAACTGAATTCTATATTAAATATCAATCTTGAATCGTATTGTTTTTATCATCTACTTACCGTTATGCTAAAATAATATTTATTTTTTCAAAATTAATTTCAGCCGTTTCTATTTTTTGTAGAACTCGAGCAAAGGTTGCTTCGGACTATGGGAGAATATCAATTAGATCAAATCCGCATCATCTAATATAGATTTTAGGAAATCATTCTAGTTTTATTTCTAGTATAATTATAAATATTTTGAAATGTTGGCCATTTTCAAATATATATACAAATACATAATGTACATAAATACGTTCTTTTTTGGGCACCGTAGCGCAAGTGGTTAGTGCGTCGGACTACTGTGCCAGCGGTCTTGGGTTCGCATCCCGCCGCAAACACCTAAAAAAAAAAGTTTTTCACAGTGCCCACCTCTTTCGAATGTATGACAAGCATCAAAAAGTATGATTTGTCACGATTGAGCTTCTCAACTCGCCGTTCGGAGTCGGCAAAAAACTGTAGGTCCCTTCCATTCGTGCAAAAATATAACACGCACACTCAAATGGTTGCGAGAAGCAGGCCCAGGTTCACCTCGAACTGTAGCGCCAACTAAGAGAAGAAATACATTCTTTAAAAAAATTGATGTTTTGGGGACGAGGTACACCATATAAAACATAAGATAAATGAATTGGTAGATACAGGTGTAGATCTGTACATACTATATTTATGTATTGTATGTATTTATGTATACAAAATAAATAAAAAAAAAACATTTTTTTTTAATTAAAAGATGAGTATGTTATGTTCATATGTAGAAATAGCGAATAAATGAATATAATAATTATATTACATTAATAAAATGTAAAACTAATACATATAACAAAAAACAGAAACTAAAGTTGCAAAAAAATGCATAAGCAAAAAAATAAACAAGTAGAAGGTAAGCTAAAAAAAATATATGCAATAAACAAATTAACAGAAAATAAATAAGTTGATAAAAAATATATATGAACATACCTATCTTAGAAAAAACAAAAGTTTAAGTTATCTCTCAAAACAATCGAAAACGGGTTCATTCAGGTAGGTCTTCGTATGTTAGTTTTCAAAAAAAATATTGATACGTATTAGAAAAATCTTCAATAGAAAATTATGTCCCCAGGCCAGGATAGATTTGATCCCTATAATGTAGGAGAGACTTGTTCCCGAAATATTGTGCTTCAATAAGCTATATGGAACATTGACGAGACTAGGCTAACGACAGTTCATAAACCAAGGAGTGGTTGCTACCAAGGGGTAGAAACAAGTAAACAAAATGACGTCAGGCGAGCGCGGTGAACTGGAAATTACATGCTAAACGCAATGGGGAACTATCTTCCGCCCTTTATAATCTTCCTACATAAAAAGTGGCAGCACTGTATGCTGTATCCTCCCATAATTAAGTCTACACTAAGCCTGGATCAAGTCTCCCTGAATAGAGGATTTTGGTTATTTTGGATAGTTTAGCGAAACGGCAAAAAATATATTATATCTTACATACTTTCATTAAACAGTACGATATGATGAACCATTAAATTGTTTATTATATCACAAAAATAAAAAGGCAATTATTGTTTTACTTTTTGATATACATATTTGACAAATAAAAAGGGGGGATCAAGTGTCCCCAGGTTCCCCTACATACATTCAAAATTAATTTTTATTAATTTTTGAAAAACAAATTCATTTTCTCTCCATAGGTACATCATAATCATAACTATCAACATAATAATAAATCTTAATGTTGCCGTTACGATTTTATCTGTCAAATTTCTTCAAGGAAAAACTTTGTATACCCGTTCTTGAATATACTCCTATGCAGTATATGCTGATTTTAAAATTAATTTATACGTTATATTATTTATTTATTATTTAGTCCATGGGCAATGCCGAGTGGGCAACAGCTAGTGAATAAACAAACGTGAAAAGGAACGATATTATAAAAGTAACTTTCGTAACAAATCATAGCATTCGAAAGAGTAAAAAAAAAGGTGTTCGCTGGGATTGAACCCGGGCAGCATGAGTAGTAGACCAACGCACTTACACACCATGGTGTCACTTCTTTGTCTGAATTATCGCAGTCGGATTTTTCGTCCAAATTTATACCCCATGAGTTATGTACTTCAGTGAACCAAATAAATTCCGTAAACAAAATTTACAAACCTTTACTTTACTCACCTACCTACCATTATTCCATATATTTGATTAGAATTCAGGGAAGAGCATGCATCAAACCACAGCTTGTAAAGTTGTACAACTTGAAACTCGATCTAAAAGAGTAAAATGTTATCAATCTTGAAGAGATTCCATCTTTGTACTGAGATACATATTATAATTTTATTGTCATAACTGGCTTTTTTTGCTATTTTTTTTTAATTTGATTTAAATTGAAATCTTTCTAAACTCTATATCTAGTTATAAAATAATGTTTCAGAAGAAAGATAAAGTCTATCAAATCTCTGCATTGTCAAATGTGCGGTAACAAACCCTATGTAAATTATACATGAAATAAATATCTATCTATCTATTTACTTTTAAATTGAGATTTTGACCAACATTCTACGGCTGGCTATTTTATAAATTGTAAGCGGTCTTAATAGTGGCACTGAAAAGCCGAATGCCGTGTTAAAATCCTTACCCATTGATAAAGTTGGGCGATTAGACAACGACAACCATAATACATTTTGTAGATGTCAATTCACAGAAATTTGCCGGTTTTTTAACATTCATTCAAATAATGGGGGCGGACACACATGAGAGCAGAAATGGCGTTATTTGCTGTTTAAACTAATCGAAGTGCTTTGTCACGTTTTGCTGTTTAACTTTTGGAATCCAGGCATTAACTTAGCCATAAAAATAATGACACCTTCTTCAGTTTCATCCACAGCCGATTAGCTTTATTTAGTTATTTCTTTTTTTATATAGAGGTATGTCCGCCCTCCATCCCCATTGAAGTCATTAAGCGGAGATTCATATTTTTTCGAGGGAGTAAGCACTTAACAGGTGAAATGTCGACAGCCCACAATAACTCAACTCGACCGCAGGCAGTTAATAAAATATAAAGTAGACATTTTATAAAAAATTCCCCTTTATGGAGAAAAATATCTTCATTAGCATGGAAATATTTCGGACTTAAAATCGATAAACCTAAACAAAATCGAAAATAGAAAGTCTTTACTTTCAATAATTCTATGAATTATAAGCCAATGCTAACACCTTCACGATGATCTATAAATACAAAAAACAAAAGTAGGACATTTTGTCTTATACGTAAGTGCCCTTCATCCATCGACATCCCACACGTGCATACTCACATACTCGTACTCGTATTTAGGTTATGATCGATGGCGCATACGTGCTGTAATATGATTAATGGTCAGGTCATGTCCTTAGCAAAATCAATATCAACATCATCATTATAATGGCATTTGTTGATACAGTTTAAATCTATTATATATTAGTTACATGTTGTTCGTGCTCTTCACAGTCCAGGGCACCAGCTACATACATAATATTTTCTGCATCCAAGTGATGACATACAAACAACATGTCGAATAACCAAAACTACATAAACATCATTGTTGGTGTAGTTATTATGTTTTGTGTACGACCAGTATTTAACGTGAACCTTTGTACCGGAATCGTAGTACCAGAAGCAGAAATACTACATGTCCCAAATGTAGGTACGGGTGTATTATGTCAATTGTTTAAATGTTTCATTAAACTTAATTTACTTCGAGAATGAAACTGCCATTTGTGACGTGTTTCTCATTACATACATAAGTGTATGTTTGCGAAATTCAAGGCATTTTTTTGAAGTGGGTGATGACATTTCCATCTGGTAAAAAAACAGCGTTCTGAACTTACAGAAGTAGCTGATATAGACAAATATTCTCGCTAAAATTGCGAAATCTATCCGGTCTAATTTCCACCATTCATATGGATCTAGGTTAAACTTTAATTGAGGTTGACCGAAATATGTTTCCAGCTGATTTTGGATAGTATCATCTGAAGGTGCATATTCTAAAAGCGGCCTCTTCAGTTTATCTCTTATGGAAACATTCACTATAATCCTCATGCACAAGGTCTTTGTTATGCGGTTCGAATAATGATGCTAATTTTTGTCTGGCAGAAAATTCATCAGGGTGTACTATTCCATTCTAGATCAAGCCGTTTTCGTAAATCAATAGAAAAATGTATTTTAAACAAATCGGTCATATTTGAGTCTGTATCGAATGCCACCATATGCGGATGAGTTTTCATTGCTGAGAATCTTTGTTAGAACTTGAATGGGTCGAGGAATTTTTCCGAGTTCTTCCATAGATGTCGTCTCTTGTTCCAGAATTTCTAGCTTTGTACCCATTGTTGAGTATGTGACCGCTCTATTTCTCAATACATTTATCACTGGATTTTGGTTTTGAATCAGACGCTGCAGCATTAAAAAAATCGGATTCCAGCGAGTGTAAGAGGATTGCAAAAGGAAATGCACTCTCTCTTACTTTTTCCCCAAAGCATATGTGTACTTACTGGTTTTCTCAATTAATCTATTAATTTAATCAGGGGAGAAAGATGTCTTTATTGCCGATTGGAGACTATGAGCCGCAGTATTTTAGCAGCGCTATCGGTAACTACTGCACAGATCTTTTCGCCCAGTTTTGAATATGCTTTCCATCTTATTCGCAAGATTTTTGGCGGTGTGCCCAGTATCTATGTATTTCACTGGTCTCTAGAGTAAACTACAGTGGTAACCAATCATCATCCATGTAATTAAAGTGTTGAATACTGTCTTACTTCGCCTGTTCAATAGACATGTCCGCATAGTTTCTAAAACAGTCAACAACCCCTCAAAATCTTGGTTTACCGCAGAGATAATCGAACTTAGAAATAGGCGTGACATTGTATACAAAAAATGGAAGCGTTTCCGGTTTCCCGAATTTCACGATCTTTTCTGCTTCTTAGTGAACTTAAAAACACGAAAAATTAAGCGAAACTTTTATTTCAAACGTCTTTGTAGCTAGCAACTTACCATCAAAGACTTTGTGGAAAAACGTTCGTGAGATAGGAATCGGGGGACAAAATAAATTTGATTTTACTGATTAAACTTAATATGATAAACAATGAATTTGTAAGAGCTGCTACAGGAAATGCCTGTTAGTACAACATTGTTTGAATTTGCTCGGGTTGAACAATCAGATGTTGTTAAAGCTGTGATGAGTATTAAATCTAAATCAACTGGACACGATGAATAGAATAGAATAGAAAAATTAATGACTTGCCAATTTTTATAAATTTGGCCCGAACACCCTTTGCAAATGAAGCTAAATACCTGGGAATGACACTCGACGCAAGGCTGAAGAGGAATTCGCACGTGAAAATGAAACCTAAAGAACTAGATATCAAATATAGACAAATATATGGGTTGATCGGGAAATATTCCCACCTCAGTACCGAGGACAAACTGCTTTTATACAAGCAAGTGCTAAAGCCGGTGTGGACCTACGGTATACAACTTTGGGGTTGTACCAAGAAAACAAATGCCAATATTTTACAGACCATTCAAAATAAAGTGCTTAGAGAAAATGTCCAAGCACCGTGGTATGCTAGAAACGACGATATCCACAGGGATCTCGGAATTCCGACAATCGAAGCTGAAACTAGAAGCTTCGCGCGAAAGCATAGAAACCGACTAATCGGACATGTTAACAATACAGTCCTACTAATTCGGGATAAGAGCAATTTATTGCACCGACTACAAAGGACGAAACATTTTGACTTGGCAAGATAAGGATTAACAGCATCTATATTGCGGAACATGCAGGATCTTTCATTGGAAAGTAAGCCGCCAAACGTTTATATTTCGTGATAGAAAAATTGCTTGATAAGTATAACTTATATGCAGTTTCTAACAAATTTATATCGAAGGGTGGTGTTTTTGGTCAGTAAGAATCTTACACTACTATGAGCACGCGCTTGCTATTCTCATAGTGGCACCCTCCCTCGAAAAAAAAACCTTGCTTCGTTAAAATAATTCTACCACATATTCTTCCAGTGCTTACTCATACTTTTACAGTCATCATATTTATAATATATGTGTATAATAATACAATTTCATTTTCCTCTTGCTTCCCTAGTGCGTGAGAAGCTGCTAGGGTAATACCCCTGTTGAAAAAAAAGGAACATCACCTATGCCGCCTGAGTTCAGACCGAAATCTATTCTACCATTTCTTTCAAAAGTTATGTAGAGACTAGTACATCAACAATTGTCATCTTATTTACACAATTATGCTCTGCTTTGCCGGTTCCAATCCGGGTTAAGAAAGCAATACCGTTGTACTTTTGCACTGTTTAAAGTCACTAATTATTTGAGATTAGCTATGGACAATGATCATGTTTCTCTGTTAGCATTGTTGAAAATCTCTAAGGGTTTTGAAACGGTAATGCCTGAAACAGATGTGCAGAATTAAGCATGCAGCGCAATTAGAATACACGCGTTTATATGGGAGCGGTAACATGTTTATTCTGCATGCGGCTCAGCGCTGCATCAAGTCTCTATTTCTAAATTAACCTCTATTTCTAAGTTAAATATGTAAGTACACTGATCATTTGGCGTTATTATTTTTTTTTTTTTTTTTGTCATCTGACATTTTTTTGCGACTGCCAACTCAATGGAAGAATTGTCAGAAAACTCTGCACATCTGTTTCATATGCAGATATGGATGCGGCGCCGCGTGCAGCCTGTCTGCACATGTGTTTCAGACATAAACCATTCCCAGCTCATATCGAAACTCTTGTCACAGTTTAGACTGTCATCGTAAACTACTACTTTAATTTATTCATACCTCTCCGGTGGAATCCAAGCAGTTGTAGTAGGTAACGCAATCTCCAACTATAAGCAAACATTCATGGGAGTCCCGCAGGGATCCATTCTAGACCCTCTTCTGTTTACCATGTTCATCAATGATTTACCGACTTCCATAACCTACTCATCCGTTCACATGTACGCCGATGATGTCCAAGTGTACATAAGTGGTAAATTAGGACTCACTGAAGAAGACACAGTATTGAAAATCAATGACGACCTCGACATTTGGCTGTGAAATTTATTATAATTAAGTGTGTTGGACTGCTACGCAATGCTGCCCGGGCTTAATCCCAGCCCTGGTCCAACACCCAAAAGATTTTTTCACGGTGGCACCTCCTTCGAATGTTTGACAAGCAATCAAAGAGTATCATTTGTCAATGAATTTCTCAACTCGACATTCGAAGTCGGCAAAAAACTGTAGGTCTCTTCCATTCGTACAAAAATATAACACTCACACACAAATAGTTGCGAGAAGCAGGCGGCTATAATATGTTGCAGTATCCTTTGTTGGGTTGTGAAGATGTAGAGATATTTTTTTTCCGTTTTTATATGAACTCTTTTTCAAAATTTCTAGTGTTAAGAATCTGTATTAGCAGATTTGTTTTGTGAATGTATAAATTATCTGAGACTTAAAATTTATGGTCCTAAGCCATATTTATACATCTGTATGTACAATATATACACACATACACACATGTACATATATTTGTGACCTCAGAGATAGTTTTTTTTTTAATATTTAGACGTATTTTAATGGATATAATAATTATTTCGTAAACGTTATTTATAGAACTGTCTGGCAGGGCATTAGCCACGTTCAAATGGTCTTGAACCCACAGATCTGTAATCAGGGGAGTATGACCAGTGTTGCGCCATATACCAATTTCGGTTATAACAATTATTTCGAAAACAGATTTTTTTAGAATTTTGAAACAGTCTGGCATAAGTCTTGCTACGCTTGAAACGTCTTGGACCTACATAAGTTTTTGCCATGAGATAAAAGTACTTTATACAAGAAAACTAGCATTGACTAGTTATATCAATTATCTCAGTTTTGGCAAAATATGGATTTTTAACATAGTATTACTCACTAAAGCCGCGACCACGAACTACAAGATTTTCATTTATAGCATTAGCAAACCATTATCAAAACGGTTAAGAAAAAGTTTTTTATGTTGTTATTGTGCTCTCCGCACAATTTTTTTTATCTCTATCGCCTTCTCCTTTTATGCTCGCATACTCTCTTCTCTTCCTTGTTTCTACCTAACAACCTACTGACGATTGGAGACATAAACCTGCCGGCACTTACAACTCATGGGGGATGTAAAATTCTCATAACATAGAGAAATGGTATGCATATTTCTAACAAAATAAACACTAACACTAAAAACAAAATCACATACTCTGCTTGGAAGGCTGACAACTACATCCGAAACTCTATAATGCGTCTGACATCAGGGATCGTAGTTGAACTTTACCAACCCCCAATCGACTAATATATTTCAGTATTGCCGCAAGAAGGAAATAAAAAGTCTCCAAGCAAAGCTGGCGGGTAGCAGTGTTGGTATATCTGTTTTGCTACTTTTGCTCTATATATCTTACCCTATTCACATCTTGCTATTATCCGGCATAACATTTCGAAATATTGCTGAAATGCTTGCTTACTAACATTGCAATGGGCAGTTTTCGCCATCAAGCAAATCTTTTAACATATTCAGCACACTATTTTTCAACGTTCCACACAGGCGGATATTTCAAAAAACATATTATAGATCCAAAGTTTTATAGAAATTTTAAGTTCAAAGTAGATTTGAAAGGTCTCAAATACAAGTCCTTTTGAGACAAAAAAAAATTGTACTTTTCTGTTTCATAAAGGAAAAGTTGTAAAAACTAGCTTGAAATTTTCCTTAATACATACCTACTTATTTAGCAATCATCCAAAAAAGTTGCGAAAATTTGCGGTTTTGCAAGATATCGTCAAGTAAAATTTGTATTTATTTAAACGTTATAAGCGATGAGAAATTTTTTGTTTATAATTTATTTAAATCAAGTTGATTTTTTTTTCATAATTTTCATACATTTTTTTTATTTTTGGATTTTTTTGTAATTTTTTTAATACCTATTACAAAATTTTACAAAATTAAAAAAATTAAAATTTACATGTAAATTTAAAAAATAAATATTTGGCTTCGGCAGTCCTAGGTAGAACCAAGCCTAGCTTCCCGCAACCATTTGTGTGTGCGCGGTATATTTTTGCACGAATTGAAGGGACCTACAGTTTTCTGCCGTCTCCGAACCGCTGGCTCAGTAGTCGGACGCATTAACCACTTGCGCTACGGTGCCCACACATGTAAATTTACTAAAAATATATTTTTTACTTATTTTCTGATAAACTTATACATACAATAATTAAATACCAAAAACAAAAAAATTATTTTTGCCATGTTTTTTGGAAAATCCGCCTGTGTGCGCTCTTACAAAAAAACGTATATGCGAGTTAAAACTCTCTTGGGGGACAGCGAACGTCGAGCTATTTTTGTCTCCTGAAGAGAAGTGGCCTGATTTATAATTAATTTTTTTTTATTATTAATTTAAGATTGATAAATAGTAATGTATGGAAGATCCACTTTGTAAATGAATAACACCTTTACATTACGTATTAATTTTTTACTAGTGGAAGAGTGCGAAAAATCTCGCATATACATAGAAACCCTACAACCGTTTACGGTTTACAAATGAACAAAAAGAGAACGTAAGTATAGGTAATAATGTTTTTTCGTAGTAACTTAACTCATATCCACTTTTTAAATTCCTTATACTGAACTCTAGTGGGTTCAACCTCAAGAAGGACCTGCACCAGAAAGTATAATTTTATCTTCGCCGAATACAGTGTTGAAAAAAAGCATCACATGAAGCCAGGTGCTACGTTTATGATGAAACCATTGCAAAAAGGGGTCTCCAGATATGTTAAACTGCCTTATTGAAGCACATGTGTCAAGAGGTGTAAGAAACTTTCACTTTTGTTTTTGTTGTGTTTGAAATAAATAAAGTTAATCCCACACTTTAGTTCCTATTTTTCTATTGATTTCCAGTCATATTAATACTAAGTGCACTTAAAAAATTTGTTGATTTGTTTTGTTCCGTGTTAAATAGAACTAACATCAAATAGTATATTCAAAAGTTTATATTAGACAGTCAAAATAATACTAACTGCAGTTTAACATAATACGACACAAAATTGCAGACCTAGCTCCATCTCTAAAAAATGATATAAAAATTATGAGAGCAATACAGCATTCAGCTTAAAAATCCGTTAATAGGAAAAAAAGTTATTATCAAAAAAATTTAAATGCCTCTCCTGAAAAAAAAGCATAAATACACTGAGTATCTTTTTGCATGGGGCCATCGATATATGTACATATGTGCAAGCTCTGCATAGTAAAAAACTTTAAATAACACAAAATAAAAAGATAACAGGGGTGGGTCCCCTTTGAATACATTTCAAAAGAGTGGAACAATACATATCTTCTGTATAGACTTCTTAAATTTAAAAAAATTTTAAATGGTCGATTGATGTACATTTTTTTGTTTCTCTTCTAAGAGTTTATTTTGCATGTGGCTTTCTAAATTTTTTTAATGTTCGACTAACTAAGGTCCAGGGTATTGACCAAGGCCTCAACCAACAACCCCTTCCAGTTAGCCCGGTTCTTAGCTAACTGCCTCCAGTTGCGCACTCCAAGTTGGTTGAGGTCCTTTTCTACTTATACGCGCCACCTTAGGTGAGGTCGTCCTCTGCTGCGTTGGTCCTCCGGGTTAAAATCGAATATTCTCTGAGCCGGAACGTTGATGCCCATACACTTTACATGCCCTAGCCATCTTAAACGCCCAATGCGCAATTTTTTGACAAGGTCAATGTCGCTGTACAGCTCGTATAGTTCTTGGTTGAATCTTCTTCTCCAAAACGCAAGACTTACGGAGGTTTTTCCTCTCGAAGAGACCAAGGATATCTTCATTCGCTTTCGGTTAAGTTCATGCTTCAGCTTCATATACCAAGACTGTGATGATAAGGGTCTTATATAGAGTCTCCTTAGTCGATCGAGAAAGGGCTAACTACTACTCAATTGGCTTCTAAGTCCAAAGAAACAGCGGAGTAATCCTTTGTTTCTCTTCCGACGAGATGTAATTTTTTGATGTTATAGCAGAGCCGAAGTAGACAAAGTCCTTTACTACCTCAAAGTTGTAACTTTCTATTGTGCCGTTCTGTCCAATTCGTCGATGTTGAATTTCCCTTTACGTTGGCAGCCTATATACGTACTTTATTTTGCCCTCGTTTACCACTAAACCCTTTTTAACTGCTTCCATTCCTATACTCGTAAACGCACCGGTGACAGCTCGCTGTCCTTTAACGCTTTTATGAGTTTTGTGCAGTTTTTATTTGCATTAAAAAAGTTGGTTTTTTTTATAAAATCAATGTTTTTCCCACACAATGTGGACTACTAAAGAGTAGGCTAATGTGGTCTACTGGGTTCAATGCCTTTCAAGCCACATATGCAACCACGAACAGTGTGATGGGTGCGAAAAAGCAAAATTAATTTATCAGTTTTGTACCTCTGGACTATGTGGTCCAAATTACCATGTAATTTATTTTTTAAAACAAAATTTTTAAAATCATCGAAATTTGACCCTTTTTGAAAAAATCGGAACCTTTTGGACCCTTTCTGTAAATTGGGAAACAGTAATTGATACATTCAACCGAAAACACCTTCACCTCTTATAGCAGACATCGCCATCGGCAGCAATCTCACTTTTGCATTTACCCGATTTATATGGAGTTGCTTGCCAACGCCAGATAATGGGTCCGCCGTTCGCTCCTAAAACTACGAAAATCTACGAAAAGTTACGAAAACCCGTTCGCGTACGCAAAAATTTCGTTCTTTTTTGTGAAAAAGAGAGTAAGAAATGTCCCCATGCTATGAATTTTAGCACAAGAAATTTCATTGGGCAGATATATGGTACATATATAAAAACTGTTACTTCGAACATAATATAATATGTTTCATGTTTTGTCGTTCAATGCGTTCGTTTACTCTTTCGTAATTTTACTAGCCTTGAAAGCATTTCACCCTATATTTGTTTCAAATCGTACGCGAATGGATCTCTCATAAATTAACTGATGTTTTTTTCTTTTTGCTTTATGTATTTTTACAGCAATTGAATTACAAATAAGTAAAAGTAATATAATAATAATACTAATTCTATTCTCGAATTTTATATGGGACCCCTTTTGTTCGCCAGGTTCCCCTTTTAGGACCCTTTCCGGAAATTTTCAGAGGTAACCCTGTGCTCATGAACTTCTACGTTATAGTACCGCAACTGCGGACTGGGACATTACTGAGGATGAGGAAGCGGGGAATGAGGAATGATGCGCGCTCTCAGGTCGGTGCGTTACTATTGTAGCATTCTAGTTTTTAAGTTGGGGTAGCTATGTAGGTTAGTTAGGGGCTCTTCGTGGAGTAGCCGGAACCGCCATTGTGAAGCATCGTCTGCGAGAAGTGATCGACGCTGCGGCCTCGTTTAAGTTTCGACGCAATCAGGATAGTTACCACTCGGGGCACTAGGCACGAGTACTCACCACCCTGATTGCGGTTACTTTAGGCTAAGTAGATAAGGGTAGGAAGGTTAAGTTTTAATAGTTTTGAGAATAATAAAAATAAAAACTGATAAGCAACCAAGTTTGCCAAACTTTACTTGGAATTAATTATATGGAAGTGAAAAATTAGATTAGACAGCTAGTTTAAGGCCGAGAGCCAATAATTTTTAGTAAATAGAGTTAAGCCTACAGTGCCCTCTAAGCCCTAAGGCCCTTTTTTAGGTGGCGCTACAGTTCGGGGTGACTAAAATGTAAACAAATATCGAACATTTTTTAAAAAGTAAAAAAGAAAGTACCTACATTCAAAGGTCAACTGACACACAGCTAACCCCACCCATCTATGACAGGTTCATTGATTCCATTTTCGAATGATTTATTATAATGGTGACGTTAATCTCGCAATATTTTACCAGTCAGATGTAATTTCAGATTTCATTGGTGCTAAAAACAAAGAGTATTCTCTAAATGTGGGAACGCCTCCGAAAAAACTTCATTCAACTCAAGTCAGAATGACTTGAACGAATAAAAAAACAATATTTTAGTAAAGAGGATTTTCTGCGTAAAAAAAAAAAACAAAGAAAAGCAAAAATACTCCCTCGCGAAAAAAATGTCAACGAAATTACTTAAATAAACTTCCGACGTTCCACCTTTTCTCAAACAACACGCCAACGCACAGAATTGTCCGAAGGATGTTGTATCTTGAAATGCAGAGCATAACTCAATTACTTTGAATCCTGAAAACATTACATTTCATTACGATGTCACACAATAAAGAATGAACTGTTGTACCATGTTTTTTTTTCTCCAATTTTCCTTGTGTACGATAAGATACTCGAATTTTTTTGCCTTATATAAAATTGGTCATGTCCTGTTTGAGCTCTGTTTTTTATCCAGTACATGCGAAAACAGACATTCCTCTCTTCTCCTACTATTCGTTTGTGAGTAGGACGGCTGTCGCATAAACAAAAAAGTATTAAATATTAAATATTTCAAGGGTACCTAGACCTACACACACACACGCACAAGTTTACATGGCAGTCCAACTACTTACATGTGGCAGAGAATTTATTTGGGTTTACTCAGGCGTTACTAAGAAAGGATAATCTGAAAATATTAAGTGTTATTTGCCTTTTGCTAGTTAAATACTATAAATTTATTAAGGACTTTCCAGTTAGCAGCGAACTATTGTACGAGTATGATTGTTATTAACCAAGGACACACCATACCCGTTGTCCGTTTGGGGATATTTATATGTATGCTCAGTTACTACTGCATGTTTTGGGTAATTTTTATTACTTATTGACATTCTGGGGATATGTTTATTATTGCGGAGGTCACACCCGCACAATGCGATAACAAGGATGACATAGTCGAGGCGAGCGTTGTTCCAAAACATTTTCCGGATAACATTTCATAGAGGGTAGCAACTCATTAAGGTCGAAACTAAAGTGCAGAGATAAAATTGACAATAAAGTGTTGGGCGGGCGGTAGTGTGTCATTAAAAATGTTACAGTCGACGCAAATGAAAAATTTTCCATGGACAAATGAAGAAATGGAAAATGAGAGCAAAAGTGTAGGCAGTCGGCATGCTGTAAATTGAGTAGTTTCATGGTGAGAAAGTTTTGTCATTTCGTTCGTAATGAGAAGAAACTAGACGACTATAATAGGTTTCGGGCCGATTTGCTGGCCTAACAAATTAGTAATAAACTGAGATACTCCCGGAGAGTCATTAATGTGGCGAGATATAAATTTGGAACCAGACAAAAGAATAAGTGTCAGTTGTAAATGTTGTTGCTATGAAATACAGGTGCAATGTTTAGTTTAGTTGAGAGCTGTAACGAGGCTGTGAAGGAAGTTTTTGACGTCGTGGTGTTCTTAGATATTTTAAATGGTAAACTTTTATTTAAAAAAATAAAGTAATGAAATATAAATTAATTATTGGGCCTCAACACTCTGATACTTTCGTTTGATGCAAACTATTTTTTTTAGGAAAAGGGTAAGAAAAGTAAATGCATCTTTCAAGCTGAAATCTGTACTGTTGACAGGTGTGCCCAACTCAATCTTCATAAACGCTACAACAGACTCGACACAGCAATAAAGGCAGATAGCCAAGCAGCTATCAAGGCAATTGGGGCTCAGATCGTCAAATCTAGAATAGTCTGGGGATGTCTAGATAAACTAAATAGACTGGGCGAACGAAGCAACGTCATCATATACTGGGTACCAGAACACCTGGGGATAGAATTAGCCCTTCTGTGGCATAGGGGAACACACCATGAAGGATGAGATTCGATCATTAGAGAAAGCAAACAGGACTAAGTCCTGGACAGAAACTCAGGCCCTAAGACAGCCGAAGAATTACAGTCTGAAAAGGTTCAAAGCTTTTATTAGCCTGATGGAAAAAAACAAACTCCGAATCCTGACTGCATTTCTCACGGGGCACTGTAAGCTCAAGGGTCATCTCAGGAGCTATATCTATGATGAAGACTCATGCAGATTTTGTAATGAGTCCAGTGAAACTCCAGAACACATACTGGTGGAATTTGGGACATTAACCCAGAAAAGATTCAAGTGCTTAGGTACATACCAAATTACAGCAGAGGATCTACTACACATAGAAATCTCACCTGGGCTAGGTGCAAGTGAAGCTATCTCTAACTGATTCTTATAGGAATAAAAACGGACTTATAGGGGGCACAATAGATCGTAAAGTCGCGGTGCACCTCACCCTTCAATAATAATAATAAAAATGCAGCTGATTGTGGGTTAGATTGATATCCAGGGCTTGGTTACTTAAGACATCTTGCTTAGCAGTACAATGGAAGCTAAGATCTCTAGCAGAAAGGCTCGCATTCAAGTGCGAACCTCTTCAAGGCATATTTCTCATTACATTCATAAGATATAAACATTACACAACATGTACCTGTACCTATACAGGGTGTCCAAGTTAAGAGGTATAATCCGTTAACTGGAGATTCCTGAAGTTCCAGCAAACAAAAAATCGTACAATAGACCCCCCTATTTTCACCCCCCTCCAAGTTGTAGCCGGTCGAAGTAAGGGACCACCAATTTGGTGGTAAGACCACTTTAAGTGATATTACTTCTGAGCTACTATAGCTGCAAAAATAGTTCAGTAGATTTTTTAGTGGGAATCAGAAGCGCATAAAAAATGCTGAAGACTTTGAGTAATTCGGCCACAAAAAAGTTATGGCTGTTTAATCTCAAAATTATGAAAATTTGTTGTTCTAGTTTTTTACTTAAAATGCATTTTTCTCAAAACTTTTAATTAATAAAAAACTTATTTTATTATATTTTTATCTCTAAACAATTCTCTAAAAATAATGTTCGACAACTTTTTACGTACGATTAACAGAAGTTGTAGTAAAAACCATACTTTGTCAAACAAAAATGATAAAAAACCATTCGCGCGAATTTTTCACTTCTCAAAAATGAAATACAGTAAAATCTGCGAATAGTGGAATGCTTCGGTGCACTTTTTTTTTTCCACTATTCGCAACATTTCTACTATTCGCAATTTTTTCCACAATCGGCAACCTAATTTCTTTTATTATTTTTCGATCAATTTTGATATCGAAGTTCAGAATGTGTACTTGCTGAATGTAGCCGCTAGTAGAATGAGACACACACGAAAAGAGACAGTTGAAATGTCAAAATTCTCGGAAAAAGAAACGAAGCCGACAAAATGTTAATAACTTTTGGCGCATTCATATTTTGATTCTGCTATTGAAGAGTGAATTTGTATATGAAAAAAACAAAATTCATTGAAAAATTTTCTAGTATTCAGATTTCGCAGGTTTCCACTATATAAGAGTGAGTTTGTATAAAGGAAATCAAAAATGGCATCCAAAAATGTCCACTATCCAGGTTTCGCAAGATTCCTTTATTCGCAGATTCCACTATTCACAAGTTTTACTGTAGTTAACAATTCAAAGTACATACATATCTAAGGTTTCGCGCGAATTGTGAGCACCGTGGTGAAGTGGTAATTGCGTTGGACTACTACGCAATGCTGCCCGGGTTCAATCCCAACCTTAGATGTGAACTTTGAATTGTTCACTTCTTCATTTTTGGTGTGCTAAAGCAACAGTTAACAATTCATCTTAAAAGTATATATGAAACTATTTTAGTGAGCCATAAAACCAAAATCGTCGGGTCAAAAGTCCAGAAAAATTTCGTGTGGACTTTTGACCCAACTGGGTGGGTTATAACTGCACAATTATTGGTATGTGGACCTATAACCCACCAAGGTGGGTCAAAAGTTTATTGTCACTTTACTGTATTGGAGGGGGGATGCAAACAAAATATAAAATAACATAAATGGCAATTTTTGGGAGAGGCTAATGTTTGCTTACTATTTTCTTAAATAATTTTTTCTTAATAATGTACATAATAAAATCAGACTTTAAAATCTTTTTTTTAATACTTTCAAACATGTAAAATTGATTGTAAAAAAAAAAACAAAAAAAGTAGTATTAATGATAAGTTTTATTGATATTTTTAATATTATATATACAGTTGAACTTCGATAACTCGAACCATCACTTGCCCCAAAAAAAAAAAATAAGAGTTATGAAGACTTCGAGTTATTAAGTAAAATACAAAATTGATATAAATGTGTATGTACATATAAATATGTTATTTTTTCATCAAGAGATAATGTTTTTAACGTACGCTTTTCCTCTTTGTGTTTTTTTTTAGGCGACTGCTATTTTTACCCGACTACGCAGAGGAAGGGTTATGATTTTAACAGGCTGGATTTGTTTGATTGTTTGTATGTAAGGATGTCACCTCGTACAGCCGAAACTATGGGACCGTTTTCAACAAATGAAGTGTCGTTGGATTTGTCTCGATCCGGAGAGTGTCCTAGGCTATGTGACGTCACAGAAAAATTTAAGATGGCGGGCGCACCAAGCAAAATGGCGGACTACCTATTATTTTTTTTCCATTTTTAACCCATTTCCATTTTTGTTTTTACCCGAGTAGTCTTGATAACCGCATTGATAGTGGCTTGGCTTGGCGAGTAGAATACAATACGATATGACGTTATTCCAAATTCAATATGGCGGACACCCCCAAGATGGCGGATTTCTGTTATATTGAATACCTCCTTAATATAGGTATCAAATGAAAGGGCTTGGCGAGTAGAATACAATACGATATGACGTAATTCTAAATTCAATATAGCGGATGCCCCAAGATGGCCGATTTCTGTTATCTTTACTACCTCCTTAATATGGGTATCAAATGAAAGAGCTTGGCGAGTAGAATACAATACGATACGACGTCATTCTAAATTCAATATGGCAGACGCCCCCCAAGATAGTGGAGTTCCGGTATCTTTACTACATTCCTAACATGGATATCAAATGAAAGGGTTTGACAAGTAGAACACGACATTGCTTACTTATATGTACATATTTTTTGAAACTAAAAAGTCATAAATAAAAAATTAAGTTTAAAAAACTAAAACCCGACTACGGGAGAAACCAACTAAAAAGTACGAAACAAGATGAAACGAAACAATGATTTTCAGAGTATAGCCGTGGTCGCTAACTAATAAATGTATATCAAAGGGAGGTGTTTTAATTGAGTAAAAATCTCACGTTTCAAGGTATAAGCACGCGATTCTCACCTACCTGATTTTAAATCAGATATCTGTTGATTCACTGCCGTTGACGAGCATAGCCAAAAAAAATCACTACATCCCACAACTCAGTTGTAATAAGATTAATTCTTCAATATTCCATTTCATCTTCATTTCTTTTGTCAGTTTCTGAGCTCGTCTTTCATTCCTGCAATCAACAATTTCAGCAAAAGGATCTAAAAGAATAACGACATTCCTAGTCCTAGCCACAGCCACCGAACTATTTTTCTTTCCTTTCACTTCGTCTTTGTGCAGCTTAATTTTATTTGTTCTTTTCTCTGTTTTTTTGTCACGTGTCCTTGCCTTTTAAATTTTGTGCCCATATTCTGTGTGCTTTATTCGCAGTGTACTTCTGAGATATCAATTGCAATTTGTTTGTGTCACAATGGAACATCTAACCTAATGCGTATTTTTGTTACCGAGGACGATGCTATAGCTGTCGTCATCATGTTATGGTCTCGTCTCGTGTCTTACATAGCTGATGCTTCTATTGCACATCGTTTATTTTCCTTATAGCAGGGTTTTCCATCAAAATGTTTAACTAGTTCTTGTGAGTTTCTTCTGGTGGATTGTTTTAATATTCGCGCACCGGAAACGTTGTTCCTACAGAAATCTGGGGGTATTTTTTTCCAGTGTACTCCTCTATTTTCTCCTTTAGACTACTGGGTTTGGTTTTTTCTATTTGTTTTGTTTGAAATGGTTCCGCTAAATTAAATGGCAAATATAAAGCTCCTTTGCGTTTGATGATTTTATATTTGTTTCTTGGTCTACTCCATTTGCGGGTATAGAAAAATAAATACAAACATACTCGTACTCGTATCGTATATGCATTCGTCGAGGATACAGCGTACATAATTGGTCATGGCTGGGTATGCTACAACAAAGTAAGTGCCTAGAAAAGTTAGAAGGAAACAGTGTGACAGGGATAACCGCAAAGCAAAACTCATTCAATTCGCTATTCTTGTGAAGAAAATCACATAAGAAACAGGCAATGAAGAAAAAGGATTTATGCTGGGGGTTCTCATAAATGTTATGTATACGCACCGTTAAGCATTTCCTTGGTATTGTTTTTGTCTACGAGTTTATTAGATCTCGTTTTTATGTTTACTTCTTTTCCTCTGGTACGGACACAGTGGGGAACCTTTAAGCTATTAATCTTCTTAAATCATATGAAGTGGGTAATGTTTTTGTTATTCTGGCTAAACGAATAAACATTATAGTAGATATTCGTTTAGGAATAAACCATTAAATGCTCGTGTTGGTTGTATTCAAATAGTAACTTACAGAGATGAAATTGGAAGCATTTGTATATGAGAGAGTAGATCGCAGCTAAACCATTGACCAATTAGTTTCATAAGGTACAAAGTTAAAAAATTGGAAATACGGAACGAGATCACTGCCGTTTAAAAAGGATCAATGCAAGCGTTGGTGAAACGTTTCTAATTATTTACATGAAGCTGTGAATAATAATTATTTTTGTACAGAATACCCATCCACCAGGGACGTGCCGTGATGTTCTGGGCAGGGTGTTCTACACCTTTTTTTGTTAGATAATAACGTACATACAGATGTATAATATATACTCAGTTTTCTCCAGGACCACGACGAGGACGTTAAGTAAACAAGGCCAACAAAATAATTTATTAAGAACGGAGCAACCACACAACCAAAATTTTATTTCATAGTTAGAAATCTAAAAATGTCTACTAAAAGATTTGCTGGTGGTAAACTTTACAAATCAAATCCGGAAGAGACGGTGTTGGCCTTCCAGAACTAATTATTTCCAGTTTTTCTTCCGAATTTAATTGAGAAAATGGTTTCTTCAATAAATTTTCAATGCCGCATCGACAGGTCATATTTGTCTCTTATATGATTTGGCTTAAAAGAACGACATGCATATCTAACGACTGCCAAAATGCGAATGATCAATGATTTATTAGCCGTGTTTTATTTGTAGCCTGTACGTATAGAATAAACATGTTTCCGCAACATGTTTTCAATGTAAAGATTTGAAAAAAAAACACGCCTATTGTTGTGTACTGACACTGAGTTGCTTTTTGCTTTCGCTTCAGTCGATATGGAGCTCCACAAATATAGAGCACATCGAAATCGAACAATAACTAATATCAAGACAGAGAAGAGAATCGAACAAAATTCAACCAAACAAACGTTAACATGCGAAATAAAACAGAACATGAGAAGCAACATAATACCCACAGCTAACATCTTCATCGCTAAAGAAAAGGGTAGAAAATGTGTTGTATCGAGCCTGGGTGTGCAGTTTGCTGGAGAACCCAAATTTGCTATTCTTGTGAATACAGACGATTGTTGGGACTTTGAATGTGTTAGAACTTTTTTTTTATATGGCTATTTCCTTTGGGTTGGTGCGCTAGTAAGTGGAGAACAACCGTGCGAGTCGACGTCAAACTGAATTTAATAAAAAGTTGGCTTGGATAGGTTGCTGGACAGGGTTACCTCTGAAAATTTCCGGAAAGGGTCCAAAAAGGGGTCCCTGGCGGTCCCATATAAAATTAAAGAATAAGATGGGGGTAGGATAAGTACCAATACCTACCTATGTATTATTTTATTAATTTTTTTTTGCATTTTTGTCCAGTTGCTTAAAAATATATAAAGCTTATGCATAAACTCTTAAACAAAACAAAAAAATCAGTTCATTTAAAAAAAAGCAATTCATTTTAAAATAAAGTAATATAAACAAAAGAAACAAGAAAAGTATTTGAACAAAAAGTTATGAAACCCTAATTGTTAGAAATGAAAGCCCTAAACTTCTGAATTAAATTCGAGTTGGGGACCCACTCTTCTAACTCTTCATCTTCCAAAACATTTAATGTGGACATAATTTTTTTTTATATTAACAATAGTAGAAGTATGACAAACGAAAGGCACGAACTATTTGAATGTGTCTGTTTACATGGAAAATTTACATTTTGGCGTTTGCAAATAAATACATACATAGATAGAAATCCGTTTGATGCAAAAGTGTAATTGCTGTCGATAACTTTGTCTACTAAAATAAGTGAAGAAATTTCGGTTGAATGTGTCAATTGTTTCTCAATTTACAGAAAAGGTCCGAAAAGGGTCCCTTTTTTCAAAAAGGGTCCAATTTCAATGATTTTCAAAAAGGCGGGTCCTGGGGGTCGGTGCCATCAAAAAAGGGTCCATTTGACCCCAAAGGGTCCCAAAGGTAACCCTTTTGCTGGATAGAGGTTTGAAAGTATGTACGTATGACGGCGCGCACCGTTCAATTTCCGAAATTTACGAAAAGAGGAGAAAATTTTGTTCGACGTCAATTTGTGTTGAATGGTTTATATACATTTTGGTATTGCGACTTTGACTCCGGTGTTTGGTTTGGTTGATTTGGCTATGACGGTGCGGCACAACAGAGTTAACAAAAGTGGATCTTAGAGCAGTTTATTTTTAATTGAGTATTATTGAATTGCAACTCAATTAGATATTGTTAGCGCATGTATATAAAGAAATAAATTTTTCATAAAGATGGATTTCGTTGGGGTGTGCGGAGAACACTTGCACATAGTTAGAAATTTTAATATGCGTTAAAGTTATGATTTCGGTACATTTCAGTACAGTGCACTTTCCTTGATAAATCTTCGATTTTTAAATGGCCTTCATCGATGCAATATCTGATTTCATACTTATTCTCGTACTTTGTTAAGAAATAAGAAAACTGTAATGAAACTTTAATAGCAAGTGAATAATGTGAATTTAGCTGAGATTGCAAGTTTATAACTCACCTTTACGAAGGAAAAAATTCTTCCACTTGTCGTTAGCCAAATTCCAGTCAGAGCTTTCTCGGCTCAAGACCTTTCTTAAGGCTAAAGCTAGCTACTGTCACTTACCGTCCATAGGTTATAAAATGTTGTTGCCCGGCTAAATCAGTCGGCTAGCATGAATCATTGAGTGGGTTCTTCGCCATGTTCTTTTCTCGCCATTGAACCTAAAATCAAAAATTTGTGTAGCGTATATTTATAAGTACAAATAGTGATATGTATTTGAAGTCTGTTGCACACTTTTAAGGCATGCCGATCAGACTTACCAACTGTGCATGCGGCTTAGTTGAGAGTTTAAATGGATTCTTTCACATTTTGTCCAAGTGTCCGGTACCTCTATCCCTTTTGTCAGATGACCTCCAATATATCCGGAGGTTTGTTACGCCCACCTGTAAAGTAAAAATTAATATAAGATAAGACTTGGATTGAAATATTTGAAATATATTTATACCTACCAAAAATAAACAAATCTAAATAAAATAAACAAACAATTGATTAGGCCTATCATTTCTGTGGTTTGTCCACCTTGTCCTACATTGTGGGGGTAGAAAATGTCAGAATAAATATCAGAATTAAATTGAAACTCTACCGTAACATATATTTCAAAACTTTATTATAAAGATGTCGCCACTTTGAAATTGTATTTTTTTCTTTTTTCGATTTTGATACAAGTATGTGCGATTATTACTCGAACTGGAACTTGGAAGAAACTGCATATTGCGGTTGGTTTTCATCCAAGTCTGTTGTTGCCTGATGTACTGGTTTTAGACGCTCTACGGTGACATTGATGTTTATCGTTCCGATGTTGATTGTGAAAACTCTGTCGTTGATCCGATTAACCACCTTGTATGGACCGGCACGGTGGTTGATCTAATCTGAGTTTTGGCACATCTTGTCTTAAAAATACGTGTGTGCATGTGTATAACTCCTTATGATAAAATGTTTTAATTTTGCAGTGGTAACTCGGCGGTGCTGTTTTCATGGTTCTTAAATCCTTCAGGAATATATTCAGGTATATACATTATATCGCATGCATTCGTATGATTGCTAATGTAGGAGATAAAAGAAATGTGAGCGAGTCGTAAATCATATTGGTTCGGCTGTATGGGGGAGCCAAGTAATAATGGCACTGCACTGATTTTATTCTAATGGATGAGCGTTCGATAGGTGGTAGTTTGGTAGATCGCGGTATTGGTAGAGGGTATAGTGAAGGGTTCATGTAGTGTAGTTACTACAGTGGCTCTTCATGAGTGAACAACTCACCAGGAATCCTTAATATAGTTTCATACAGGAACTCTGCAGCGGATGCTTTCAGGTCTGCCTTGTAACACGATCGTAGTCCGAGAAGTATCGTCGGTAGAACCTCTGTCCAGGCTGTTGTTTGATGGCAGCGGATTGCAGTTTTGAAGGCGCGATGCCAGCGTTCTACCATGCCGTTAGCTGCTGGATGGCAAGCTTAGCAAGCAGTAGTTCGTATGCGCTTGCTTCCAATGAGACGGGTCATAGCCATGAACAATGTGGACTGGAATTGCGAGCCCTGATCCGTTGTAATGATCTTGGGACAGCCAAACCTTGCTACCCAGTGTATAAAGAATTGTTTGACGATTGTGCTCGCGTTGATATCTTTGATGGATATGGCTGCTGGCCATCTGGAATATCTGTCTACCATGGTTAAACAGTAGCGGAATCCGTCGACTTCCGGTAGTAGTCCAACGATGTCAATATGAACGTGGTCGAATCGTTCATCAGGTGTTAGGAACGATGAAGGTTGAATACGAATCTGACGGCTGATCTTAGATCGTTGGCATGGTATGCAGCTCCGCGGCCATATGATGATATCTTTGCCCATTGTTGGCCAGACTTATCTTTGGCAAATTAATTTGCTGGTAGCCTCCTGGATGCGACAAGTTGTGGAATGTGTCGAAAACGCGTATTCTGGAGCTCGGAGGAACATACGGTCTAATGCCATTTTGCAAAACGTCGCAATGATGCTTCTTTGTTGTGTTTCCATAGCCAGTTTCTGCAACTTTAATTGTGTAGTGTTGTTTTGGAGCAGCTCGGTTAGTTCTTCATCAGACAACTGAGCATCTGCAAGTGCTGATAGGTCGATGGTCTTGTCAAGCCGTATAGTTGTTTCTGCGTTTGTAACATCGATCCTGGAAAATGTATCAGCTACCAAGTTCCTTGTACCTTTGACTGAAACGATCTTAGTGGAGAACTGCCTGATAAAACCAAGATGACGTAGCTTTCGTGGTGAAGCCCTTTCGAAACGCTGTTGAAATGCGTAGACGAGGGGCTTATGATCCGTCCTTATGACGAAGTCATATCGTTCGATCAACCGTCATATCCTTTTCAACCAACTCCTATAGTTGTCAATATGACAATCTACGATTTTCATTTTTCAACTTGATACCTTGTTTTTTCATACAGTGGTGGTCCAGTATAACGAATGCCGATATAACGAATGATCGATATAACATACACTCTTTTCAAGTGCATTATCGGCTCTATATAGCGAACGAACAAAAAAATGATATATTTCGATATAACGAATGTTGCTACAATATCTGTGTATGTGTTTAAAAATAAGAGACAAATTTACCTTAGAATTACAAATGTTTAGTATACGGTCGATTGGAAAATTTGGGTATTGTACATGCAGCCGAAGGTAAGCTCTTTGATCCAACCATTCGCTTAGTTAAGCTAAGCGGAGGATTGGGAATCTTCGAACAATACAGAAATGGTTCTTCAAGAAGATACGCGTATCAGCCCACTCGAGGCCATTGAGAGTGTACGTATTAACTGAGCCAAATAAAACAACGTTAAAAATTCTGAAAAACTTGTTCTAATAAGTCAACGAGGAAGAGCTACAAATTTCTGCGTTGAACGTTTGCATGTCCTTAATGTCAATTTCTTTTTGGAAAAGGAAAGGAAAGAAATTAATTTTGTTTTAGTTCCTTTTACTTCTTTTTCTACTTTTTAACTTGTTTTATTGACTTTACGAATAAATTAAATAAAATGTTATGAATTAGAAACAGTATTTTTACATTTATTTAATGTTTCATACAAGGAAAATGTGTTCAATATAACGAATATTTCGATATAGCGAATGCAACTGGACATTATATCATTCGTTATATTGGACCATCACTGTATTGACAATTGCAATTGTCAATGTGATGAAAGCAGTTGTCATATTAAAAACTGACGTTATCAGATTGAAAACTGCGATTTTCAAATTTAAAATGGAAATGTGATATTGACAATTGCAATTGTGAATGTGATGAAAGTAGTATTCATATTAAAAACTTCGATTTTCAAATATAAAATGGTAGTGTCATATTGAAAACTACAATTTGTAATATGATAATTGCAAAGATGCGATAATCATATTGAAAATCTAAATTATCAATGTGATAACTAAAAAATTAAGATAATCATATTTATAAAAAATAAATAAATTACGGCGTCAGCACGAATGGAAGGGACCTACAGTTTTTTGCCGACCCCGAACGGCGAGTTGAGAAGCTTCTCATTTTTTTTTATATAATCTACACACGCTAAAGGGGATCTGAATACCCTTATAATGTTTACACACAGCGCGAGCATATGAAAAACAAGAACGAGAGACAGACAGATCGGCCGGCGTAGTGATAGGAAACTCAGGTTTTTTTTTTTAGGTTTCAATTTACTCTATGGGTGGTGTCCAGACTGGAGAGTTGCGTATTATTGAAAGTTTTTGTACTTGCTTTGTACAGAAGTTTTTCCAGATGTTTCTTATTTTAGTTTGTGCGATTAATTTCTTCCGTCATACCACCATCCTACTGCCAGTAGGTTTTTGATATTACTTTTGATACTGATCAACAGTGTTGTTCGACTTTTTTACTTTACGTTTTTTACGTTTTTTACGTTTTTTACATTAGTTTTTTACATGCTGAATTCTTACTAAATTTGAATTGATTTTTTTTAAAAAAGTCAAAAAAAAAAACACGGAAAATAATCCAAATTGGGGAGTTTCAAAATAGAAGATGAGAGTTGGATCTGATTAATCTGTGCGGAAGCCACAAAACTATTGGATTTTTATCTTCTTTTCAATAAAATGATTAAAAGCCCGATTTGTTGAAAACAGATTCTCTAATCCAACGTTTCTCAACCTTTAAGCGTATGTGGAATGCGGACCCCCAGCAATGAATTTATCAGGAATAACGCTGTTATTATATTATATTGTATTCTTTTCCTGAAATATAATAATAAATTCTGACCAAATAAAAACCGAGAAAAATTTGAGTTTTTTTAACAATGAAACATATTTGTTATTCTTCTGTTTCAATATCTAACATAACAACATTAATATGATTAAGCGAAAAATATACATGAATGAGTTTTTTATACCTTTCAAAGGTCAGTCGATTTCGTAAAGGACTATGTATTTGAGCGCAGTTTGAGAAAACCCTTTCAATCTGCGCGGACGATGCTGGTATATTAAGAAGCTTCAAAGCTAAAGATGACCGTTGAGGGTGACGAATGCTCGCGGTGCTCCAAAAATCTGTTGGTTTTTTAATTTCTTTTCGAAAAAGAGCATGAAAAATATAAATTTGTTGGCGAAAACAGTAAAAGCTCTCTAATCCATCTGCGTCTAAGTTTTTCATTAAGAAGTGGTTTATTATTTGTTCTTCGGATGTCGATAAAATGGTCTTATCGTAAAAAGGATTTAAATAATATGCAGTTAGTGAAAGTTATTTCCCTCAAAGTTTACGGATTTTGGTCTTCCAGTGAAACTCATTTTATATAAATTAAATTAATAATATTTTTGGCACATTATAAAACAAAATTCTCTTTAATTCAACACACGACACTGAATGAACGATTGCAAAATTTTCTTTATTTATGTAGATTTTGACAGATATGGCAATGCCTCTCATTTTCTCTCTTTTTTTCAGTAATTTACTTTAATTACCTCTTCTTTACCTTTTTTAGGAATTTTTTACGTTGTTTACACCTATTTACGCGTTTTTTACGAAAAAGATAGAAAATAGTTTTTTATCACTGCTGATCAACTTATTTTTATTTCTCGAGAAATAAATGCTTTGGAGACAACTGGATTCGAACCGTGAACCTTCAGCGTGACAAGTGACGATGACTACCAATACGCCACGGCCACCCACCATGACATCATGACAAAGATACTCTTTAATTGTCAGACATTCGAAAGAGGTGGCAACCGTGAAAAACTTTTTTTTTAGGTGCTGGACCCGGGAATTGAACCCGAGCTGCATGCGTACTAGCCCGGCCGTAGAAATCAACAAGATAATCATATTATATTTGAACTTGTTTTATAGAAACACAACTTTTAGTAAGACAATAATTAATTATTATCAATTTTTTGCATGTGGTTCGTAGTGTGATGGAATTCAATTACGATCACCTTATTGAACCCCGTAATTGTCAATTTGAATTACATGATTGTCAACGTGATGACTTCAAAACGCGATTATCACATTGAAATCTACAATTGTCAATATGATAACTGCAGAGATGCGATAATCATATTGAAAATCTAAATTATCAATGTGATGACTGCAAAAGTAAGATAATCATATTGAAAACCACAATTGTCAATATGATAACCGCAATTGTCAAATTGATGACTGCAGAACGCGATTATCGTATTGACAACCATAATATTCACATTGACTACTCGAGTTGTCATTTTGACAATTTCTTTCATCATACTGAATATCGAAAATTGAAAACCGAAAATTTTCATATACGGTTTTCAAATACGAAGCTAGTCGGCAATAATTTTCATCATATTGACAATTTTTATCATCACATTGACAATTTTCAGTTGACAACCGGCAATTGTCAATATGACAACCGACATTTTTTTCAGTGTAAAGCCTAGTACGCTGCTGCTGCGAAACGAAATTTTCCTGTGGTCTCCAAATCGAGTGCGAAAAGCTAGCGAAATATCGACGAAAAAAATATATGGAGAGTTCAATCAGCTGCTGCAGGCGAAAAAAACAAAAAAATTTAATTTAATTTAAAAAAAAACTATAAAACTCCATATTTTATTGACAGCAAACAAAACGGAAAATACAACACAAACACAATATGTACATTGACATGCTTCTGGAGGAAACTGCAACGCTCTGCAAACTAATCACATTCCAATTTCCATCCCCATGGCCGAGAAGCAATGTGTACGAGTCCTTACTTCGGTCGTATTCGCGCGGAAAAAGTGCATACGAAAGCCCGCTTCAATTCTCGGACCATCGCGGAAGAATGATATTGGCAGTCTCTTGAGCACGAACCATGCTTGACGCTATAAAATTATCCCGCACAAAAAAAGCAAAAAAAAAACGAAACACAAACACGAAACCGAAAATATAAAATATGAATAAAATGCAAACGTCAAAATTTCGCAAGGAATTAATGTACCGGACAATAAATTCTGTACGAAAACTGAGTGGAGAGATTTATCTAATACAATCACCATCAGTATAATTTCGCAGCGGAACAGCGTACTACAAAACGAAAGTCACGACGAAATTTTCCGTTTTCGATTTCGTCGTGTCACTTTTGTATGGGATTTTTCGTTTCGCATCAGCAGCGTACTAGGCTTAAGGAGTTGCTCGAATTAAAAAAAAAAATTAGGCGTTTAAAAAGAGAACAAAGAAAATGACAGAGAGACAAAACAATAAAGCTAAATTAATTGAAAACTATAGTTACTAGAAATGAAAAAGGCTGAAATTATTAACAAAGAATTCCCAAAGGAATGGAATTGGTGTCAATTGTGGTTTTAAATCTTTTATCTTTTAAATAAACAATGTTACAATTGCATATTTCATAAGTATCATTTTTATTTTTAACTAAATTTAACAGTTCATTTCGAACATCGCTTCCTTCGCTATTTAGAGCATGGGTGTTTTCACTATCTACTGAACATTCTTCTTCAGTATTTACTGCTTCATCTAATTCAATCTCATGATGCAGTGCGATATTATGGAATGTAGCGCAAACTTTAGTAACTTTTTTAGGCTTACAGTGAAGTTCTCGGGCTCCCATTGAACATCCCGACATGTTCCATACCATGGAATCATGGGATGATCCTGGGTACTTGGCATTAACATACTTAATAACTTTTTTGTGGTAAATTTAACCTCAATGTCTTGTAGCAGATTTATAAGCACATTTTTCGTCAATCTTAAGTTAATTTTAAACCTAAATAAAACAACAATAAAAAATTACTTTTTTTATGGGAAATATATTACTTTACCTACAAACATATTTTCGTCCATGCCCCGCGGATTAGAATGCACTCGTAAATTTTTTTCTGTATCGAAGACCTGATAAAACTACAGAACGATGAGCCTAGTCTAATTCGTCCTCAAAAATATCAAACCAAATAAAACTCATTTTTGAATAAAACCAACAATTCTTTGCAAGACAATAAACAAAACTGAGTTCAATTTGACATTTGAGATGAAAGTTCACCGATAGCTGTTCATTTTCTGTTCCGAAATTCGGTTATATTTAATCAATTCTATTGCGTTTCGCGATACCATGAATTTGTTTAATAGAATCAAATAAAGTCGAATAGACTTTTTGCGAATAGACTCTCGCAATAAGCCCCTGAACTTTTTTATGTAGGTAGTGGATAGTGGCTGCGAACCTTCGGTGGAAATAAGATGAATATCTATTCAATTTTGGAGGCACCAAACGCACATTTCACTCGGCAGATTGTTAACCCAAATGTTTGTAGGCAAGTCAAAACAGCTTTCAAATGCTCATGATGTTCGGTGGCGTTTGCTGACGCTATCAGTATGTCATTCAAATAAGTGTGGGTGAAAGGTTTGAGCGGCATTGCATAGGCCGAATGGCATAACAGTAAATTCAAATAAGCCAAAGAGTGTCGTAACCGCTATATTAGGAAGGTCTTCTGGCGTCGTTATAGGTATCTTATAGATATCAGTGGCCTCACCCTGTATTGCTTCTCTAAAGTCCAATCATTCGAATTCGCAAAGTTGTTACTCTGTAATTCGAATTGCAAATCAAAATTTAGGAAAATAGAACAAACTTTCGTTGCAAACTTCAATATCTGTTTCTTATCGCAAATCTAGTACTCTATTTTGCTAAACGAAATGTCAAAGTAATTCAAATTTGCATCATTTTGTTCTATAGTAATTTGGTTTGCAGATATTGAGATAAGCAATTGCGTTTAGTTGTATTTTTTTAAAACGTTAGTATTTTATAATATAAAAAATACTTTTTAGCTTAACATATAATGAAATTGATATATGTATATAAAATAATTTTGTGAAATTACTTGATTAAAACGTGTTTTGTAATATTCAAAGCGAGTCCAACAAAAATCAAAATACCAAACCAGCCCAGTTAGAAATAGTTTTGGAGTACATGGTAGCTCACTTAGAAGTTTCTGGAGGCTATTTAAAGATCGCTGAAGCCAGGAGAAAGTCCAAAAACCTTTGGGAATGTTTAGCTCAAGAGTTAAATGCCGAAGGGCCTCCTATGCACAACGGAATCGGATGGAAGAAGGTGAGAAAAACCAAATCGTGTGAAATGAAGTTGTTTCAGACTCATCAACAACAACCTTCTTATTTTCTTTAATATTGTTTAATTTAAATTCATTCATTTCAATTATTTGTAAAATCATTATCATGGTATAATTTTTTGACCACACTGTAGACTATTTGCACGCATCGAGCATATTATATAATTTTCCGTTTACTGTAGCAGGTGCCTGTAGAGTAGTCTACGGCGGTAACATCTCCCACAGCCACAGCATTCACCAGCCACACGCATTAAGCGGTATCTTTGCTATTTATTACTTAATCAATCGTACATAACTTAGTTTCGCTCATCTCTCTGAGAACAATTGTTCAGTTTCGGTAATTAATACAAATGTACATACGTACTCATGTCACCCAACATGCGTGGGCTGTTGAATGCTGCTGGGAAGCGGTCTCCTTCTCTTTTACTTTGGACACCGTGGAGAACACATCAATCTGGATAAGTAACATTCAATTAAAAATAAATACTGAATTTTATAACGTGGTAAAAGGTGGATTTTTCTGTTCTTTTTCGTCGATCTGGTTTGGGTGTAAATCCTTCGCTTTTTCTTCCAATAGTGGATTTTCGCTGTCTTTCATATATTTAGACTATTAATTTGCATTCAGAAGTAATATAAATAATATCATAATCAATTATTGTACTATGACAACTTTAGGTATGGGCCGATTTCAAGATTCATACAAATGCCAAAATGCGAAAAAAAATAAAATAAGCCTATCTGGAACTGGAAGTGGTCGCAGTATATGCTCAACCCTTACTTCTCTTGAGGCAAAAGTAATAAATTTGCTGGATCTCATCGTAGGACAGGCACGAAGCCAGGGGAGGGGGCGGGGGCTAGAGGGGCTCAAGCCCAGCAAATATGTCAGGCCACTTAAGTGGAGTACAGAAAATGATAAGGCTACAGTATCCAAACATCAGATATGTTCACTGTGCAAGTCATCGCTTCACTCAACATTAAATTTTTGAGTTTTTTAGTTTGTTATGTAATAAGTATTTAGAATGAAGTACAAATGATTTATAAATATGTTATGTTAATAAATTATTTTTCATTTGGTTCCTGATTACCTTAGAAGTATTTGATAATTCAACATTTTGTGGAATATCATGTTGATTTAAGTCATAGCACGTGGTTTCCTCGTCTGCATCGATTTGAATTTAAACTGGCATCTCAACACAGAGAGCACAGCATACATTCAAATTTTGCGTTGCTTTTCCTGGCGAATAGTGTATGTAGTTCCCTCGCGAAAAGTAGGCACCGAAATCTTGCTTTCATAACTCCAAAATTACATTCGGTTAATGACCTTGCAGCCGTAAATCGGTCTTTAAAATTGGATTCAGAAGAGTTGTCAGATGAGCTACGAAAAGGTGTTAAAAGCCACGGTTCTAGTGGGTATCCAGATTCACCTGAAATAAATATAAACTTTAATTATTATAGGCTCAATATGGGAAAAATGTAAACAGGCTATAACGGTCACATTGAGTGAAATGAAGGACACCAACATGTTTTTCCACAGACATTTAATACATTCGGTTGTTAATGGATTTCAGCTATCGGTTGCATTTTTCATCAGAGGTTATTTTTTAAAGAATTTTACAAGTCAGGTGGCTTCAAGAAATAGTGAATTTTTTCAATAATTTTAATATGTACATAGGTCTTATGTAATGTACTTAGTACTTATAGTATTTGATAAGTATTCTTTTTAAAATAAACTACCTATTTAAGTTGTAAATTAAATATCGATCAATTTTCTTGAGTTTACATTTAAAAATGAAAAAATAAATATACGTCGTCAGCAGTCCTATACAGAACCATCTGTGTGTGTGTGTTACTTTTTTCCACGAATGGAAGGGACCTACCGTTTTTTGCCGACTCCGAACGGCGAGTTAAGAAGCTTCTCATGACAAATGATACTCTTTGATTGCTTGTCAGACATTCGAAAGAGGTGGCAACCGCGAAAAACTTTCTTAGGTGTTAGACCCGGGCTGGAATGGAACCCGAGCAGCATGCGTAGTCTAACGAACTAACCACCACGGCCACGGCCGCCGCAACATTTTCCCAGCAAATATTTTTATGTGGGGAAATGTAAACATGCGTTTGGGGGTAATTTTAAACATGTATTTTGGATAAAATTTGTCTAGTATTGTAAAGACTATGTTGAATAAATAATTTCCAATTGCGTATATGCCTCTCAAATATATACTAAAAAGTATCACTGCCGTCATACTCGTTAGATGATATTGTCAAAGCAGTGCTAGTCGTAAAAAACAAAACCATGACGTGTTGAAAAAAGTTGGACGAAGAAAAGTCCAACTTCGTATTTTGCTGATGAGAATGATTTTTGAAGCGATTCAACAAACTGGAGGCAATAGGACAAAAGGAAGTTTACCCTGAGTAGGCTTACTGGTGCATCTATCAAAAACCACATTGACCCTAATTGCATTATATGTACATATTTTTTTCACCTATCGTGAAATGCATACCAATAATCCAAGACGATTTGTCTCCATTCTCAAAGTTTTGTTAAACATAGCGTGATCGCAAATCTAATATGAAATACAGTGGTGGTCCAATATAAAGAATGATATAATGTCCAGTTACATTCGCTATATCGAAAAATTCGCAATATCGTAATATCCAATTCATAACACTTTATTTAATTTATTTTATAAAGTCAACAAAACAAGTTAAAAAGTAGAAAAAGAAGCAAAAGAAACTAACACAAAAAGCAGTCGCCAATAATGACATGCTTTTGCTAACGTTCAACGCAGAAATTTGTAGCTATTTCCCGTAGACTTATTCGAACAAGTTTTTCAGAACTTCCAACGTTGTTCTATTTGGCTCAGTTAATACACTCTCAACGGCCTCGAGTGGACTGATATGCGTTATCTTTTTGAAGAAATATTTCAGTATTGTTCCAAGATTCCAAATCCTTCACTTAGCTTGACCAGTTCCATAATTTTGGATTTAGCTCCGATTCTTCTTCTTTCAACGCGTTCTCCATTGTATATTCTTCATAAAACCAAACTGCAACACTGTCCATTACTTTATTTTATTAATTTATTAACTCTTTCACCAGATGCAATAATATAAAAACATTTTAAACCATAAAAATCATTTTGATTTTATTTTTTGTTGACATTTGACATGCGAGACTCGAACGCAGAGTTTGAGAGAAAAGTTAACAACGGAGTCATTCGATTCTGTTTTCTTATACAGTGCCAACTCAAATCAGAATCGGAAAGAATATTCACATCCATTTGACTTTAGAATCGCAATACAAGGTAGGGCCCAAGGAATGGTCTTTACACTGAGCCGCCGATAATTACCGCAATGCCTCCAGTCTCTGGTTTTTTTTTTTTAGAACCATATGAAGAGGGCTAGCCCAGGGGCTGCTTAATGGTCGACAAAACCCTTGGCCTTTGTGTTCTTCGTGTACAGAAAGGTACGAAATTAGGAGGGAAGTTTTTTTATTTATTTATTTTGTCTGTTTTTTTTTTTTTTTTTTGTGTTTAGTTTGTTATAACATACAGTAAGAAAAAGCTTGATGTTAATCCAATTAATAAAACTGTTCACGCTTTAAAAAAAAACCTGCTCCGTTTTTTTCGGCTAATGGCCTGAGCTGCGAGGCATCCGTGCCACCGGACTTCCAGGCTGGGAGGGTTAAGAAAAAAACCGCGATGATCAGCACCAACAGCGCCCCTCAGTGTGGTATATCCATCCGTCCGCTACAAGATGGTAGAAAAGTAGAAGTTCTGTTTTTTTTGGCATGATATATGTATGTTTTTTTTGTAAGTTAGTTTTAGGGGGGCAAGAAACACCCCATTTCCCTCTTTCCTTTTCTTGTCATATCCTATCCTAACATCCCATCTACATCCTAACTCCCGGCCCATTATAAACTCCTAATTGCTCCTATCAATCCCCTTCTACATAACAAAAGTCATCGTAGTGACAGTTGAATGTTCAACTAACGCGCGAAAAAAATTGGATGACTTATTAAGTCCAAGATCTGTTATTTAACATACGCAAATAAACAAAATGTAATTTTGCTGTGTTTTCAAACAAAAATAATCTCTTAGCTTAACAATGTACAAATAATTAAAATTCGATAGTATAAGATAGGCTACGTCCAAAGAAATAGTAGATATTAGCGTACCAGCTTGGGGCTTAGAGTAAGGTAGTTAAATTAGCTAAACTAGTTTTAAACATATTTTGTCTAATGTATAAGAGATTATTTTAAATGCATTAAAAAAAATAAAAAATTATGGTTGGATGTTGTAGAAATAGGGTAGGCACTGATTGGCTTTAATTTGGCTAAGCCCAGTGTTGTAACTGTTACTACACATCAATTGTGCTTATTTTACCTCCAAGTGGTAACCATCGGGTACTGGTCGCTGCCCATCCGGGCACGACTTGCTAAACTTATAAGCGCGAGTGCTGAGCAAAGGAAAATAGCAGCACTATAATTCACGTCAGCGGATGAATTCCATCAATGGAACCAACGGTGGCGCTAAAATTTTCAGAACGGAAACAAAACCTTATCTGAGCTACTCCGACATATTCGGAGCTCAGGTCGATAAGGATTTCCAAGTACTAGTCAGGGTCTTGGAAAAGAGTTGGTGGCGGATGAGCCCCTAGTGGGCCAACGGCAGCGCTCACACCGCCCACCGCCGTAGTGGGTTACTGACACCGGTGTACCCGGCCCCTTGTCCTAGGGGTATACAAGGATCTGGCCCTCCAGGTTGGGGGTTGTGCGTGAGGCTAACTACCTAACCACGTAAAAAAAAATTTTGTTCCGAAACAACCAAAAGCCTCGGAAAAGGACGGATATACTGTTGACAACCACGCTAAACGAAATAAGGACAACGACGTTCGGATATGTACCTGGAATTTTCGTTCAATGAATGGCGACGGTGCATCCGAACAACTGGCAGAGGCCCTAAACTGCTACAAGGCAGATATAACCGCCATCCAGGAAGTGCGATGGAATGGGCCAGGCAGAAAAAGGATGGAAAACTGTGATATCTACTACGGTGACTGCTATACAGAAAATAAACAGCGCTTATTCGGATGCGGATTTGTCATACGCGGCAGACTTAGGCAAGAAGTCTTGAGCTTTCGGCACGTGAGCGAGCGTCTTATGACAATCCGTGTCAAGGCAAAATTCGCCAACATAAGCCTTATATGTGCTCACGCCCCCACAGAAGAAAAAGACGACGCTACCAAAGATAGTTTCTACGAGCTCCTCGACCAAACATACGAGCAATGCCCTAGACATGACGTTAAAATCGTACTGGGCGACTTTAACGCCAAGATAGGAAGAGAGGACATCTTTGGTAGGACGGTTGGAAGGCACAGCCTACACGACACCACGTCCGAAAACGGACTAAGGCTGATTGACTTTGCTGCGGGGCGAAGTGTCAGTATAGCAAGCACACAGTTTCCACATCTCAATATCCATAAGGGGACATGGCGGTCTCCGGATCGAATAACCGTCAACCAAATCGACCACATTGCGATCGACACCAGACATGCCTCCAGTATTATGGATGTCCGAACCTTCCGGGCGGCCAACATTGGCTCGGACCACTACCTTGTTGTAGCCAAGGTACGAATGCGGATATCCACAGCGCCACAACAACGAAATACTGTGAGAAAGTACAATGTCGAAAAGCTACAATCGCAAGACACCACCAGAGCCTACAGAGAACGCATATCCCGATCTCTTGATACGAGTCCTACCGCAGCAACAGCTAGTACAGAAGACCAGTGGCAACACTGCCAGCAAGCCATCATAAGTGCCGCGAATGATGTGCTGGGTTTCACACGACCACCAGCACGAAACCCCTGGTTTGATGAGGAGTGCAGACTAGCTGACGCGGAAAAACAACAAGCGTATAAAGCGGCGCTGCAAAGAAGGACTAGATCTGCTCGCATACTTTACGAGCAAAAGAGACGGGAAGAACATCGGCTTCTTAGAAGGAAAAAGAAAGAGCACGAGAAGCGTGCATTCGAGGATATTGAGAAATGCTACTCCAGGAACAATGTACGGAAGTTTTACCAGAGTAAAAAGAATGTGCCAGCAAAACAAATCCCGTACAGAAACCTGTAGAGACGCGGATGGAAACATCGTAGTAGAAACACAGTCGGTGCTGAGAATTTGGAAAGACTACTTCTGCAGACTGTACAATGGCGATGACGACCAAAATTCCGCTGTCAGGCAGAATGCACCATTCAACTTAGATGATGATAGCCAAAACTCCCATCCACCTGATCAAAACGAAGTGCGGATAGCAATATCCAAGCTTAAGTCCAACAAGGCTGCTGGACCGGACGGTTTACCCGCAGAGCTATTTAAAGCAGCTGGAGATGACTTGGTAGTGAGCATACACCAACTCATCTCTAAGATTTGGTCAGATGAAAGTATGCCAGATGAATGGAATCTCAGCATCGTTTGCCCGGTTCATAAGAAAGGAGACCCTCTCAACTGCTCCAATTACAGAGGCATCAGTCTCCTGAACATCGCCTACAAGATCCTATCTGCAATATTGTGTGAACGCTTGAAGCCTTTCGTCAACAACCTCATTGGCCCCTATCAGTGCGGTTTCAGGCCAGGAAAGTCTACCATAGACCAAATTTTCACACTCAGACAGATCCTGGAAAAAACCCAGAAGTCCAAATCGATACCCACCACCTGTTCATCGATTTCAAGGCCGCCTATGACAGCATCTGGAGGGATGAACTGTATAGAGCCATGTCTAGTTTTGACATCCCTGCCAAACTCATCCGTCTGTGCAGGATGACGATGGAGAAAGCTCGCTGCTCCATCAAGGTCGGTAATGACCTCACCGAGACCTTCGATGTCAAAAAAGGATTCAGACAAGCTGTCATGCGACTTCTTCAACATCATACTTGAAAGAATTGTTCGAAACTCACAAGCCAACACACAAGGAACGATCTTTCAAAAGTCCGTTCAGCTACTTGCTTACGCCGACGATATTGACATCATTGGTAGAACACAGCGAGCTGTCACCGGCGCGTTCCCGAGTATAGAAATGGAAGCGGCCAAAATGGGTTTAGCGGTAAACGAGGGCAAAACTAAGTATATGCTGTCAACAAAAAGGGACAACCAACATCGACGAATTGGACAGAACGTCACAATAGACAGCTACAACTTTGAGGTAGTAAAGGACTTTGTCTACCTCGGCTCTGCCATAACATCAAAAAATGACATCTCGTCGGAAATCAAACGAAGGATTACTCTTGCCAACCGCTGTTTCTTTGCGCTAAGAAGGCAATTGAGCAGTAAAGTCCTTTCCCGATCGACTAAGGAGACTCTATATAAGACCCTTATCATCCCAGTCTTGCTATATGGAGCTGAAGCATGGACTTTATCGAAAGCGGATGAAGATCTCCTTGGTCGCTTTGAGAGAAAAATCCTTCGTAGGATATTCGGTCCCGTTTGCGTTGACGGGTTTTGGAGGAGAAGATTCAACGACGAACTATACGAGCTATACAGCGAAATCAGCCTGGTCAAAAAACTGCACATTGGGCGATTAAGATGGCTAGGACATGTAGAGCGCATGGACATCAGCGCTCCGGCTCGGAGAATATTCAACTCTAACCCGGAGGGTCAGCGCAGCAGAGGACGACCTCGCCTAAGGTGGCGCGACCAAGTAGAACAAGACCTCAACCAACTTGGAGTGCGCAACTGGAAGCGGTTAGCTAAGGACCGGGCTAACTGGAAGAGGTTGTTGGTTGAGGCCTTGGTCCACCCCGGACTGTAGCGCCACCTAAGTAAGTAAGTAAAGAAAATAAAATAAACAGTGGTTCTAGAGCAATACGTTCCTCCCACATTTTATGTGAATTTTGATGTCTATTCTTTCAGAAATAATGACCTTATTAATTTTCGCCTACGGGTATGTTTGTCTGCATATGCTGATCATGTCGCTATAGCTATCTCCTACAGGCATCCTCACACGATCAATAAACTCATGCTTAGTTAAAAAAAATGCATTAAACAAGCTCTCGAAATGGACTGAAAAATGTAGACAGATAGACCCCCTTCTTTATACGGCACTAAACTAATCTTCACGGACAAGGCAAAATACAGGCATACCTCTTGTTACGACCATAATGCGTTCCTTAAAATTTGGTCGTATCTCGAACGGTCGTATCTTGGGTTCGACTTTTCATACATTTTATTTAATTCATTCCTAAATCTCAAAAGTTAAAAAAAAAAAAAATTAAAAAAATATTTGAAAAACAGTAAACTTCATGTAAACTATTCACTATTTATCCTCAATAGAAATGTGCACTATTAAATTCAAAACAATATTGAAAAATATTTGCTGTGGAAGCAAACGGGGATAATGCACACATGTTAGATATGTAAGTAGCTAACCGACGCGACTGCTGAAAAAAATGAGGTTGTGCAGGAAAAAATAGCATGTAATAACGAATCACGTCACGCTGTATCTATGGCAACAGATTGCTTTTTTATAATTTTGGTTGTATCTAAGAGGTAGTCGGTCGTATCGCGGAAAGTAGGTGCATAAAAATATTGGTCGTATGTGCGGATTATTTATCTTGAGGTGGTCGTAGCTTGAGGTATTCCTGTACTTTGATAGGTCTCATCGCAGATAAAAAACTTATCTGAAAGCTCAATATCCAGGAAAGAGTAAAGAAAGCTATGCGAACTTTAACCTTACATAACCCATTTGTTTTATGTGCCTGTAATCCGACCGATTCTGATGTATGGCGTAGTTATCTGATGGACTGGCCTAGAAAAAGCTATACATCGCGATAGCCTGCTGTACAAAGATCATCCCGTCTGTGCATTAGTGGAGCACTAAGATTAACACCCTCCGCAGCATAAGACATCCCCTACTTTATCTCCCACCCCTTGATATAACTGGTAAGCATATGGCAGTCAGTGCCGCCATTAGACTCAAAACCATCTCTTAGTGGTCAAGTAACTATACTGGCCACTTCACAATACTAGATCACTTAACTATCCCCAAAAACATAGACTATACTGTGCCGAAATCCAATTTTGACAGTAAATTTAAGATCATTTTTCCCGATAGATCCTTTTGGGATGACTTAGGAGCTATAACAGACAAGTCGATACACTTCTACACTGATGGCTCTAAAACCAATGATGGTGTATGAGGAGGTGTTTTTTCAGACAGATTAAAACTCTTTCTCTCCTTTTGCCTCTCTGATTACATAGACTATACTGTGCCGAAATCCAATTTTGACAGTAACTTTAAGGTCATTTTTCCCGATAGATCCCTTTGGGATGACTTAGGAGCTATAACAGACAAGTCGATACAAATAAAGAAATATTTTTTACATCACGGAAATCAATGTATTTTGTACAAAGTTTTCACTTTAAAAAATCGTTTCTAATTCTCTGTCAACAGCGAATTGTAACTATAGCCGAACTTTCTGCAATTGTGCCAGTTTGACAACCACCTGATCTCATGAAAAAATATTAAAAGAATAAACAGTTGAACAGTAATCTAATTTAATTCTGTGGCCACCACTGTATATATGTATGTTTGTACATATGTACATATGTGAGTATCGAACCCGATCTTTAGTAGGTATCGTATCGTAAAAAAGGGTTCATAGATCTATCAACATAAATCTATGACATACATACATACATATATATGTATGTAGTTAAAATAACTGATACATACTACGGAACACTTATTGCGCAAGTATGACTTGCACTTGACCGGTTTTTTTTTTCTTTATTCGAAGATCGGTTCGAAAGACTTCGACCACACGATGCCAAATGCACAAAACCCCAAGAAACAATTAATCAAACAAATAAAAAGGGTATAAAGTCTAAAACGATTATAAAATGGATGGCGCGATCGGAAAGAAGGAAAAAAATAAATAAAAAAATTAAAGACAATGCAAAGAGCGAAGATAAACTACAAAAGAAAAAATGATAATAAATATAAATGTGCAAAAAGTGAACCCAGGTATGTTTTCTGCATCGACCGACTGCTGTGTTAGACCATTAAGCTAGCGCCCGTTTGAAGATCTTTGGTTTTAAATCCAATCAAATTGATGGAAGCCAGCGAGGTTCAGAAAACGTAAACAACCAATCGAAATGAGAAAATACAGGAAAGGTGGCGTAATTTCTTCACTCACACAAAGAAGGTGTGTTGTCACAAACCATTATGGCCTTTTTCCGACTCCCCATTTCGGCCGGATTAAATTAATAAAATTCCAATTGGCTCAAACCATTTTTGAAAAATTCAAATTTGAATTTGTGAGTGTGGGTGAGGAGTCGTTCCCCCTCTGACTGGTATAAAAGGGAGGCGGACGCTAGCAACGCTCTGTTTTGTATTGTTAAATTCGGCAGCGGTGAAGCTTGGGCAGACGTGGCGGTCGTGCCGGGAAAATTCCTCGAAGTGAGGACGGTTAAGCGCGGACGGTTAATATTGCAAGTGAAAAGGAAAACAATCTCCTTAAAATTTACAAAAAGGAAACAGCACCCTAGGAAAATAAACTCGAAAAAAAGAACATCGCCGCTCGTTCCCCCCGCCGACCTATCGAAATTGCCCTTACGTTCCACAGTGCAAGTCAAAAACACACAGCGTCCCGTGTCTCCAGTGCTAAGACGAAAAAAAATAAACACAAAACAAAAAGTTGGAAAAGCAAAACGAAAGAAAAATAAAAACCATCAAAAAACCCCAAAGATAAAGTTCGAGAAAAAGAAAACGTGGAAAAGCAATCAAGCAATCAATCAGTGACCTCAGTGCGAAAAAAAGGAGATAAATGTAATCCTCCATGCCCCTCCAGTTGCCCCTGAAAAAAATTAAAGAAAACAAAAGAAAGAAAAGAAAAAAGTGAAAAGCACGTGCCCCTACGAAAATTAAAGTGACGAAAAAAAGTGACAAGAACAAAAAAGAAAATCATATGTATAGGTGCACCAGTATCCGGCCACCTAACACTTTTTCTTACTTTGATCCATGATAACTAATTCACCTGACCAGTTAAACAATTTGTTTTCTGTTTTTGCACATAAATGGCAATTTTAAGCTTAAAAAAAATTAGTTGAATGTAATTGGATTCATGCATCTGAAATTAAAATTAATTTTTTGAAAAAAGTGAAATTTCACCACTACCCGGCCACCAAAATTCAGTAGTCGGCCACTTTTGCACCAGTATCCGGCCAGGTTATTTTTACTCTAGCAAAACTGCAGTCAAAAAATAAATTAAACATTTTAACTCTTTTTTTATCGATTTAACGATTATTTAATAAAAAAAATAGTTTAGTATCACATGTACAAAGTTCAGGTAGATTGCATTTTTAAGACTTTTCAAAGACAGTCAAAATATGTAGCTTATATAGTGAAATAATAAGAATTCAGTTCTACATTTTTAATAATACATTATAAATAAACAGAACACTACTTCAGGTAGACTCGATTTTTGATACTTGTTAAAGACAATTAAAATAATAAATATAGTAAAATAAAAATAATTCAGTTATACATTTTTAATAATACAGTATAAATAAAAAATAATACTAGTTCAGGTAGAGTCGATTTGTAAACCAACTAAAATAATATGCAGTAAAATAATAAAAATTCAGATACACACTTTTAAAAAATAACACTTATAGGTACTTAATAAAAGTACTTAAGCATTTCCTAAATCTAGACAATTATTACATATAAAGTCCATAGTAATAGCCTCATTGTATTCCAAAAAGCTGATTGAGCTACACTTTAGGTGATACCAACGAGGACATGTGTCACAACCAATGTTTTTTAAATCGTCTTCTTCTGTATCGCTTATAAGTTCTTCTTTGCATTTATTGCAATTGATGACTTGTTTTTTTCCTTTTCTCTTTAGTCCCTTTGACTTTTTAGCTTCTTTTTCTTTTGTTTTCTGTAGCCTTTCATCTTTTCTCTTTCCGACTGCATCGATTTTTTCTTGCTTAGCTCGCTCTTTTCGCTCGTATATATCCCTCCAAGCCTGTGAAGAAATTGCGCAGGGAGACCTACAAGGCTGTGTAGGGGTCCTATTATTTTTGGTAAAAGGATCTGGATAAAACAAATGCTTCGACAAAACAAGTGGAGAACGAGATCTGCATGGCGAACAGGATTCTGATCTGTCGTTTGATGAAATCAGTGTTTTATATCCTATATTTTTTGCATTTACTGGGTTAACATAAATAGGAGCTATTGAAGAAGTTTTCTGTGTTGTTGATTTGGTGGATTGAATTTCAGTTGATTTTAAATCGGTAACATTTGAAGTGGAATCTGGATTTTCACAAATATTTGGCTCTTTCAAAGTTATCTGGGCAAGCGAAGATCTTTTTGATGAAGTTGGTGTGGCGAGATAGTTAACTGGTGATGAAGATGTGCCTTCCGGTATTTCATTTAATATGCCAGTTAGATCGGAAAACGTGTTACTGTTTAGATTTTCGTCAGCAAACTCGAGCGTTCCATCTTCATTCAAATCAAAAACAATATTAATCGGAATTGAGGAAAGGTTGATGAGTTCTGGCTCTGGCTCTGGATTAAATGCCAATTTTGCACTTTCTAACGCCTTTAATATTATGTCAACACTGACCCCATTTCTTTCCAGTTCATTCCTAGTTTCAACTATTACGGATGCAGCTATTGCAAATCGATCTTGTTCGGTAGGCAAAAGTTCTCTTGATTCTTCATGAGATTTTGTAGACACTTTTTCAAGCATGTCTTGAACACACTTTCCATAGTCGACAGCATTAGGATCAAATGGAAAAAGTCCACACTTTCTAAATCCGTTCCTAATGGTAACCGGCAAATTTTTGTTTTTTGTAAGCACAATTTCAAGAAGTGGACAGAAGTCCTTACGAGTCAAAACCTTTCCTATATTATTCATGTGCCATTCTCTTACCGTCTGCTTCCAATCTTGTTTCAGCGGCTTAAACACACTGACGTCAGCTGGTTGAAGGATATGGGTGGTGTTTGGTGGCAGAGCATAAAGAATAATATTCTTTCTATGGCAAAGTTGGCTTAGTTGCATGGACAAATGAGACTTATGACCGTCTACAAACAGCAGTACTGGTTTCGGAACTTCGTTTTCTTCAATCCATATGTCGACGCAGTTAGCAATATATTCAAAAAACGTCTCACTCCGCATCCATCCTGATTCGGTTCTTCCTAAGAACCAATCCTTTGGAACGCTTCTGACAATATCGGCAGGTGGTCGAATGTATGGAAAAATGACTAATGGCGGCAGAAGCTTTCCGCTAGCAGTCATCACAGCTAACACTGTGATAGTGTCTTTTTCTTTGGCCATTTGAATTTGATAAACGTTTCGGTGACCCTTTGGAGATATGACCTTTCCTGTTTTCGGACAGAGGCAAAAACTAGTTTCGTCTCCGTTCATAATCCTTCTAGGGTCAAGTAGCACATCTTCATTTCCTCTTTCTTTCAAAAAATTCTGGAGATCTTTGAACCATTTTCTAATGTTATTTTCTGTTACAATTGCCCTGCCTTTCGAAATGGTCTCAGCTTCTCTAAGGCTTAGAAAGGGATTTCTTTTAAAAAACAATCTTAACCATGTTCTACCCGGGCGATCATTTTTAAATGGGTTTTTACGTTTTTCTGCTTTAAGAATTCTTTGAACTGTGTCAAGAAGGTCCGTTTTCTTAAGGGGAAAGCCACATTTTGCCACATCAATGCACCAGTCTGTTATCGCCTTTTCTTCTTCAGGATACAAAACAGATTCGGGTCCTTTTTTCTTGCATTCCTCATCTACTTTCCCATGCAACCTATCTTGCAAGGTACTCTTTGGAATATTGTATTTGGAAGCAGCTTTTCTGTGACTCAAATCGTTTTGCCGAATATCATCCAAGGCAAGCTTGATTGTATCACTTCGTGATAAGCTTTTCGAAACGTTGCCTTCAGTTTCTGCGCTCATTTCCTATGAAAATATGAAAATAAACCAAATTATCTCTATGGCCGGATACTAAAACAGGATGTATTAGAAACTGGCCAGTGTGATCTATGGTGGCCGCATACTAAAACCTTACACATTAAAGACATAGTATTTATATGGAGTGAAAGAGAAAAGTATGTGGCTTCGTTTAAACCAAAAAGAAACAAAAAATTCAATTTTAACCAAAGATCTAGTATCCGGCCACTCTGGCCGGACACTAGAACACCTAACTTAAAAAAGTTCTAGTAACCGGCCACCGCCTAATAATATTGTAAAAATAAAAATTCGCAGTTTTTTCACCTTTTATAATTAATAAATATTATAACTTAACAGAAAAACAAGCGATTAGCTGGTAAATATTTAAAAAAACATAGAAACTTACGTTTTTTTGTTTGATACCTCCACTAACACTCGCGGACTCAAAAACGCACTTCTTACGTTCTCGACGAACTACACAAACTGCGAATTTTTTTTTCGCGGTTTAGTGATGTTCACAGCTGTCAAATTTTACCAGCATGTTAGATAGGTCAAAAACTATTGAAAACAATCAGTCGCCCATGCAAATAACGATTAATTTACTTATTCTCAGCTATTTCACGCAAAGTGGCCGGATACTAGTGACTGGCCGGGTATTGGTACACCTACCCTAGGTACAAAAAAAGAAAAGAAAGGGGAAATCCCTCTACGTGCCCCTGTGAAAAATATAGTAGAGAAAGAAAAGGAAAAAAAAAATAAAGGAAAAAATTCCCCATACCCAGTGACCCAGTGCAGAAAAAGAAAAAAGTAGAGAAGAAAAAGGAAAACCAGTGGAAAACATAAGGAAAATGAAAATCTAGATAAATACCTAAAAACCCAGTGCGAAGAAGAAATTGAAAAGAAACCAGGTAAGAAACCTTAAAGAAATCCAGCAGCATCGATATCAACTAACAACGAGATCATCGACCCCATCAGATGTTCCCGATCGTTGTGTAGTTAAGTGTCCCATTTTCACCCCTATCCCCTTCCCCTAATAAGAAAACAGTGAATGTCATACTGAATCCGCGAGCGCTATTAAAATTAAGTTCAAACAGTTTTTTTTGTGGTTAACATTCAATTTATTTTGGGTGATCTTTATAAAGAAAGAAAAAAAAAAGAAAATTGTGAAACAAACACGGCGAAAGGGAATCGGTATCGGTATTAGGAAACCGCGGAATAACGCTTTATCGTCTAATTTTTTTTTATATAATTTTTATTAATCCCCCCCAAATAGATCTTCTCGCCAAACTTCAGATGCTGTGCACAATATCCGGAGGAGCAGTTTAAATCACAATCGGATCGTGTTGAAATTCATATGATAAGTGGTGTTGCTCCTAAAGCCTACTACAACATTAATATAATTTGATTGATTCGAATTTGTTCCACCAGTTTGAGGAGTCGTGTGTTCTCGAAGTACTCTAGTATGTACCTAGTGTCAATGACACAAGAGAAGAGTTGCCACTTTTGATTATTCTTATCTTTTTTATATTTTGGATTTAGTGCTAATATTTTTTTTTATTTTGTTAAATCAATTTTGTAAAGATACTGTTTATCTTTGGAGTACTTCTTACAAGTTAAAACACACGAACACGAACACGATCAAGAAGCCAAAACAATATAACCGGACACCGGACACCTCCGTACTTCCCTTCCTATCCCATACATTCACCCCGAGCACATTCAACCTAAGCTCATTCACCCATTCACCTTGATCCAATTCACTGATAGCACTTTCCAGCCGTTCACCCATTCACTTTGATCAAATTCACTGTCAGCACTTTCCAGCCGTTCACCCCATGCACTAACCATTTCCCTTATTTAGCATAAGTGATACTTTGTTAGAATTAAGTTAATAAAAATAATAAAGCACACACGGTCATAGACTGCGCAACGGAAAAGTGGTGTTTTCATAAAAACTAAAAAACAATCAGTCGTAGACTTAATACTAAAATAATTTGGTATTTTCGTAACAATCAGTCATAGACTGAATACTAAAATAACTTACATAAGAGAAGGGTTGCCACTTTTGTTTATTCTTATATATTTTTTTATACTGTGGAAGTAGTGCTAATAATCTTTGTTAAATTTTGGTTAGATCAATTTAGTAAAATTTGGTAAAGATATTGCTTACATTTGGCTACGGCCATCACCGAAGAAAAAAAAATAAAATTAAAAAAAAAATTTGTTCCATTGATTTTTAGTCATTTTTGTATGGTTAATTTCATTTTGACGATTATATTAATTAGGTCTGGAATGATGTTAGTTAGTAAGCTAAATATTTAATAAATGAAGTATTGTGAAGAAAAAAAAAATTTCCTGAATGAGTTTTTTTGAGTTTGGTTGTTCCCATTCAATTCATTGATGATTTTAGGTGGACCCGGGGTAGGGTTACCATCAACAAAATTCGAAAAGCCGGACAGTTTAGAGAGAAAAGCCTGATTTTGGAGCACAAAGCCTGACAAAAACAAATTAGATTTTTTATTTCAAAACATTTTATTTAAATTATTAACAATAAATTAAATAAATTAACAAAATTTTAAACTCTATTAAAAAAAATATCAAAAAAAAAATTTAAGATTAAAAGAAAATCAATTCATTGCGTGTTTTTTTTTAAGTAGCTATATCTATATAATTAAATAAAGATTTAATTTAGAACGTCTGGTTTTTTAAAATGTAGTTAAAAAAATCTTCGCAAGATATATTTTTAAAATATTCTTTTACTAAAATTATTGCTTTCACTGAGTTTAAATCGAGTTTATTTCTTTCTTTCGTCCATTGTTCGTTTATAAAAGAGACAATTCTTTCTGTTATAGAATTGTGAGAAGAGATTGCAAAAATCCACTCACACATTTTTTTTAACTCAGTAGGATTGGTTTTGCAATACTCAAAATACGAAAGTTAATGTTTTTTTTAAAAAAAAAACTTGTTAGCTGCCAAATTTTTTCAAATTGTTCAAAAAAAGTAGGAATCATTAATAATTGTTATATTCCATTGTTTTAAAAATTTGATACTTTCAGATACAGAATCAATAGGCCCCATATCAATTGACAATTGCATCCACAAAAAAACAAAAAAACCATTTTGTCTTGATGTGTGTTAGTAAATTTGTATACTCTACGTCAACAACCTCATAAAAATCTTAAAATTTTTTCGTTCGCACCGTGTATAGGTACTGAAAAATGATTGTAAACTTTCATTACAATTGATTCTATATCAATCTGTAATGATTCTGCACCGAATCTTACACTGTTATGTAAAATATGGGCCGGACAACCGATTCCAATTTATATTTATATCAGCTTTTGAAAATGTGAACACATTATTACCAGGTCGTCGATTTACACCGCCGAAATTAGCGTTTGTATTGTCACCAGTATAAAAGATAACTTTTTCTTTAATTGAATTTTTTTCTAATACGGTCTAATACGGACTGTAAAAAATTTGCAATGTTTTCCGATTTCTCATTCAGCCTTATTGTGAGTCATCCGAACAGCATTCCGCCCGAAAATCATTTTCCCCCTATTGTGAATTTCGCCCGAAATTTCATTCGGGCGAAATAAAACTATTCTGCTGAAAAGGTAAACTATCTTAAGTCTATTTCCCCTACCTGACTATCTACCTCGTCGTGGTGTAGGGGCCTAAAAGGTCAAAGACTCTCGGGTCACCAACCCTAGAGGAGATCTCAACCAAAGGATAGTCGACCCCGTCACACCATTCCCATCCTCTATCCCTTCGCTCCCAATCCCGGGCCGGATTAAGGTGTCATACGACCCGTGCCGAGAATCGACCAGGCTGAGGGCCCTTTAAATAGCTCAGTCTTGCACGGAGTATCCGGAAACCTGGCGACATCCGGATTAGCCAGCCTTACCTGCATACTGCGGATCTCTGTGCAGGTGGACCTTTTTTCTCCGCTACTCGTGGGAACTATAATGAACACAAACAACAAAAACAACAATAACAAAAACAACAATTCCAAGACCGGGTCCTCTTCAATCCCGGCCGGCAGCAAGACCTCAGGGTCTTCTGCTGAGGTTGCTCGATGCCAAGCAGCAGCAAAGAATCTGCTACCCAAGCTGGATTCTAGCATTGCTGGCAAAGGCGCGCATCCACTTCTAAACACCCATTTGGATGCGCTGGGAAGACCGAAAGCTTCTGGCCCGTCTCCCAACGCATCCTCCAATCACCCACGGTCGTCCGCTTCGGACGCTTCGGGGACGGTACGCCGGAAACGGTATATCGCCCCCTCCAAGCAGGCTTATAGGGACCGTAAGACTGCTGCCAATGTACTGGAAAGAATTGGCAAAATTCCAGAAGAGGCCAGATCAGCACAGCAAAGGGCCTCTCTTGATTGGGCAATGAAAATCACCAAGAGGTCACCCGCTGCGTCTTCAGACTCCGCGTCAAAAAGACAAAGGTCGCTGGACGAGTCCCATCCGGACTCAAAAAGAACTAAGGTGAACAACACCACACCTAAGCCGTCCAGCATCACATCAAGGCCTTTCAGCGAGGTTCTTAAGGATCACTTGGTGGTTGCAGTCATTGACCGCAGCGATCCAGACGGTAGGATCTCCCCTGATAGGTGGCTGCTGGTCAACAGCCGGCTGCACAGTGGATTCCTTAGAATCTTCAAGGATCACCCAGGTCCTCCCCCCATATGTCGCGACAACGGATGGCATCAAGGCCATGTGAAGCTGGTCGCATGCGCTGACGATAGATCGGCGCAGCTTTATAAGCTGGCAATAAGTCAATTGGGTGAGATATGGCCAGGTGCTAGGTTGGAGGTCGTAGCAAAGGAGGATATCCCGAGCAGACCAAGAACCCGGGCCTGGATCCCAACCGAACCCCCTCTCGCCGCAGATGTGCTTAGCGTTATTAAACTCTGCAATCCACAACTTCCGACGCACAATTGGAAGATTGGCAGGTTAGACGAAGCCAGGGGTCTCTTTAGGAGTGCCTGTATTGTTATCAATCAGGAATCCCTGGCTCCTCTCGCCAAAACCAACGGCGTAATAAGCTACGGGTTTGACTCTATCACCCTTAAGGTGTACAAAAAAGACGAGGCAATAGCGGAGTCAAACCCCTCACCCAAGGACCTCGCAACCACTTCGGAGCTACCGTCATGCTCGCAGATGTCATCCGGTGCAATGACAAATGACTCGAAGACGGTACCCTCACCACTACCACCACCACCATCCCAATCCCACCCCCCATCCCTGGAAGAACCGCTCTCGGATATGGAGATTGAGCCCATCATATGCTTGAGTGAGGACGAGCTTCTAGCTTCGGACTCAGACCCAGAGGCAAACTCTACAGTAGTGGAGGTAAATCCGCCTGATTGTAGCTCCAATGCTGCGATTAGTTCAGATTAACCTCCACCACTCCAAAGCGGCATCCGCTTCACTTCTTCTCCGACTCCAACAACTAGGAGAAGATGTCGTCCTGATCCAGGAACCTTGGGTTAATGGTAACTCGATACTTGGACTCAGGACTCCTAATTATACTCTTTACCACAAGAGGAATGAAGGTAAGCCAAGAGCCTGCATTCTCGCAAAGAGTAATCTCAATTTATTCCTACTCTCTAATTACAGCGATCGAAATACAGTAGTGGTAAAACTGGAGACTGGCAAGGGCAAAATCTGGCTGGTCTCGGCCTATCTCGCCCATGACGATATAGGCCCTCTACCTCCGAACAATCTGAGGGAGGCGATCGCGGATGCAGAGAGGCGCAAGGATGGACTAATCCTGGGTAGTGACGCTAACGCGCATCACTCTATTTGGGGCAGCTCCGACACCAACAACAGAGGTGAGTTACTTTTTGACTTCTTTCTTAATACAAACCTCACCTACTGCAACAAAGGTTGCACACCAACTTTTATAACCTGCAATAGACAGGAAGTTCTAGATATTACACTTGTATCTGATAATATCTCCCAATCGATCAACAACTGGAAAGTTTCGGCTGAGCATTCGTTCTCAGATCACCGATACATCCAATTCTCGTTAGACGACCATCCCCCAGCCAGACCAGAGTTTCGGAACTACCGAAAGACCGACTGGGCTAAATACAGGGAAACACTACAGGGGTTAATCCCTTCTTCAATACCCCCGGTCCCGAGCAGCACACAAGAGCTTGACTGCATGGTAGGAAAACTCACTTCCGCCTGCAATAAAGCATTAGATGTGGCATGCCCTACAATAAGACCAAAGGGGAAACCGAAACCTCCATGGTGGAACTCCGATATTAGCAGCACAAGAAAACACTGCAGACTGCTATTCAATAGGGCTAAACTCACAAAAAGTGCCCTAGACTGGACCTCTTATAAGGAGGCCCTCGCAGTATTCAAAAGTACTCTCAGGAAAGCCAAACGGAAATCCTGGAGACTTTTCTGCGACAACATTGAGAACTTCTCGGAAGCCTCAAGGCTACGAAAAATACTCTCCACCAATCCAAGTACTCCTGGCTATCTGATTAAACCAGATGGCTCTTGGACCTCTTCAAGCGAAGAAACAATAGACCTACTACTGGATACACACTTTCCTGGTAGCTTCTCTTCTCCACTTAGTAGTTCGTCTAACAGTACACAACCTACTCAACTTACACAAAATAACACAAATTGTCTGGTCACAAAGGACAAACTGCTTTGGGCACTACGCAGCTTCCAACCATACAAATCTGCGGGACCTGACGGCATAATACCTGCTGAACTCCAGTCGGCAACTGACATTATTCTGCCCTGGCTGAAAACTATACTTACGTTTTGTATAAACAATATTTACATCCCCAAATTATGGTTGGAAGTTAAAGTAATCTTCATTCCCAAAGCGGGTAAGAGCTCTCACGCTAGTCCAAAAGATCTCAGACCTATTAGCCTATCATCATTCTTCTTAAAAACCTTGTATTGTATTGTATTTGGAAGGGGGTTGTCTCCTTAGAGACAACAAGCACGTAGACCTGTAGGCCCATTGTACTTTGGTGAAGTACCACCCCATTCGCTGAATTAGCGATTTGTTGCTGAGCTATATGTCGATCTAAATCTGCCCGTCGCTTTCGCAAAGCGAAGCAATAGGGCAAGATTGAGCTCCAGTAGATCAACGTCCCGTAGGACGTAGTTGCCTAGAGTGGCCTTTCTGATTCGAGCAAAGGCCGGACACTCGCTAATGAAGTGCTCAGCCGTCTCATCTTCTTCCAGGCACATCTCGCAGAGGCCCGAGCTTCTGATTCCAATTTTGTTCAGATGCTCGTTTAAGGGAGTGAACCCAGTGACCAGTCCTGTGAGGATTTTGAGGTCATTTCTACGAAGGTGGAACAGAAACTTAGTTCTGTTTGCCCTGGGCGCGTCTACTAACATTTTGGCCTGTCTGCATGACCTAAGTTCATGCCAATGGTTGTAATGCTGTAGTCGCAGCAGTTCAAGAAGCTCGTTTTTAGCATAAGCTGAACTGCAGCCAATAGCAGGCTGAGGACCGATAAAAGGGGTCGCTGATCCAGCTCTAGCCAGAGCATCAGCTTTATCGTTTCCCGGGATGTCAGAATGTCCTTAGAAAGACATTTAAAAACCTTAGAAAGACTGATCGATACCCACCTTCGGAGTAGCATCGAAGCAAGACTGCTATCAGAATCCCAACATGCTTACTGTAAGGTAAATCAGTGGAAACTGCACTGCATTCCCTGGTACGCACCATTGAGAAGACGATTTACTGCAAAGAATACACAATGGTTGTCTTCCTAGACATAGAAGGTGCCTTTAATAATATTAAATCGGAGGCTATAGTAGATGCCCTTTCAAAACTCAAGGTCGAGCACTCGCTTCGCAAATTGATTAATTTACTACTTACTAGTCGAATTATCAACACCAAGCTGGGCGAGTCCTCTTCCAGGAGATTTGTCAGCAGAGGCACCCCCCAAGGTGGTGTCCTATCCCCCCTTCTTTGGAACCTGGTAGTAAATGAACTTTTGCTACTCCTAGAAGGCGTGGGATGCAAAGTAATCGCATATGCTGATGACGTCGCTATAGCTATTTCCGGCAAGCATCTTCACACGATCAATGAACTCATGCAAAATGCACTAAATAAGCTCTCGAAATGGACCGACAAATGTGGACTGGGAGTTAACCCTCAGAAAACGGAGTTGGTTCTTTTTACTAGGAAATACAAAATCCCTCAGATAGACCCCCCTTCTTTATATGGTACCAAGTTAGTTTTCACCGACAAAGCAAAGTACCTAGGTCTCATCTTGGATAGTAAGCTTAGTTGGAAACTCAATATCCAAGAAAGAGTAAAGAAAGCTACCATAGCACTCTACTCCTGCAAGAAAGCCATCGGCAGCAAATGGGGTCTTCAACCCCGCATCGCCCACTGGCTCTATGTATCTATCATCAGACCGATTCTGATGTATGGCGTAGTGGTCTGGTGGACCGCCCTAGATAAAGCTATACATCGCGACAGCTTGGGGAAAGTACAAAGATTAGCGTGTCTGTGCATTAGCGGAGCATTAAGATCAACACCCTCCGCAGCACTAGACATCCTACTATATCTCCCACCCCTAGACTTAATTGGTAAGCAAATGGCAACCAGTTCTGCCATAAGACTCAAAACAATCTCACAGTGGTCAAGTAACTACACTGGCCACTCCATAATACTAGACAATCTCACCCTTCCCGAAAACATAGACTACACTGTACCCAAGCCCAATTTTGACAAAAACTTTAAAGTCAGTATCCCAGATAGGTCCTTCTGGGATGACCTAGGTGCTGTAACAGACAAGTCGATACACTTCTATACTGATGGCTCTAAAACCAATGATGGTGTAGGAGGAGGTGTTTTCTCAGACAGATTAAAACTAAATCTCTCCTTTCGCCTCCCTGATCACTGTAGCATGTTTCAAGCGGAGATCATGGCGATTTCGGAAGCACTGTCCTGGATCAAGAGGAATGTAATATCCACTAACGATATTAGCATTTTCTCGGATAGTCAGGCGGCGTTGAAATCTCTGGAATCAGTCTCATCCACTTCTAAGATCACCTCCAACTGCCGTTCATCTCTCATAGAGATGGCTAAGCAGTTTAACATTCACCTTTGCTGGGTGCCGGGGCACAGAGACATTCCAGGGAATTGCAAAGCTGACGAGCTCGCTAAAATAGGAACAACAATACCTATTCTACCCGATAAGAAATATATAGGTATGCCACTCGCTACTTACAAGCTAGCACTCAAACTTGACACAGTCAATAAGACCAACGCCAGATGGGAAGGTGGAACCACCTGCCTTGCTACAAAGCAAATCTGGCCTAGATTGGATCTTAACCGCTCTAGATACCTTTTGTCACTAAAAAGACTGCATATTAGTACGATTATCGGTGTCATCACAGGACACTGCCTTATAGGCAGACACGCTACTAGACTTGGCGTCATTTCGAATGACTTCTGCAGAAGCTGTAGAGACGAAGAGGAGGAGGAAAGTCCAACACATCTCCTCTGCTCGTGTCCAGCTCTTTCCCGTAGTAGGAAACTTCACCTTGGAGAATACTTCTTCGATGATCTAAGTGATCTCATACAAAAAGACGTAGGAAGCCTTCTTCGTTTTATATAAAGTTCCAAATGGTTCACCTGAGTAGCGGGGTGATTATCCCCAAGATCCTTGGTATCACAATGGGCCTCTATAGGCCTAAGTGTGCTGGTACTTGTTACTGGCAGCCACTGCTACCTAACCTAACCTAACCTAAGTCTATTTTCATAGTTTTTCAGGAGAGCAAAAAAAAAACAAAAAACAAAACACAAATTTAATAATGCATTTTATCGGCTTCATATGATTTTATTTTTCTATTTGTTTTTTTATAATCTACACACGCTAAAGGGGATATGAATACCCTTTTAATGTTTACACACAGCGCGAGCACATGAAGGACGAGAACGAGAGACAGACAGATCGACGTAGTGGTAGGAAACTCAGATGATAGGTTTCAATTTCAACTAACTCTATGGGTGGTGTCCAGGATAACTGGAGAGTTGTGTGTTATTTTTGTACTTGCTTATGATTCACAGGAGTTTTTTCCAGATGTTTCTTATTATAGTTTGGGTGATCAATTTCTTCAGCCATATGCAACATCCTACTGCCAGTGTTTCGGTTTCGATATTTACTTCTGAAACTGATCTATAGCTCGGAATATAAGTTAGATACAAGGACGAGGATTAGATACAACTACGCGTATTGAATTGATGAACCTAATGCACGACTTAAGATAGTTTACCTTTTCAGCAGATAATCAATAACTGACAGCAGCTGAATTTTTCCCTTGTTTTTAGTAGGCGAAAAAGAGAACAACAAGGCGGAAAATAAAATTTGTTTGTTTATTTTAATGCAAGAATAGAAGAAATTCTAGTAGAAATTGATACTTTTTGAATCTGAACAAAACGAAGTAACATTTAATTTGGGCGAAACTCACAATAGCTTTTAAAATTTCGGGCGAAAAACAATATTTCGGGTGAAATATTTTCGGGGTGAAACTGACAATAAGGCTGATTGTCAAGACTACAAGTATCTAAAACTTAGTTACAAAAATACAATACCATCTTTATCATCGAAATACTGAACGACAACTGGGAACATATCAATCGAGCCGTGATTACCAGCGTCTGTAGCAATTCCAATTTAATTTAATTTCTAGTTAAAAATTAATTGATGTAAATAAGTCAAAAAAATTAAAAAGCCTGACAAAGCATGAAGCCTGGCAGAGACCTTAAAAGCCTGACGCGTCAGGCTAAATCCTGACGTATGGTAACCCAAACCCGGGGGAAGTCAGTTCTTTTTTTTGTCTTTCTTTCAGGTAGCTCAAAATGAGTGATTTGTAGGTACTACAAGGGGAAAGTGACCGTGCCAAGGTCGGTATAGGGGGATGATGAGGAGAAGGCATCATTGATCCTTTTCTTTGTTTTTCAGATAGGGGCCACCATAAAAATTTGAGGACATGGTGGCCAAGGTTGTATCGCGCCGGAAGCGGTGTGATACTGGGACGTGTACCTCCTCATAAGGGAGAGCCAACGACACCGTTTTGCTCTCCCACCCACTGACAAGCAATCGAAGAACGAGGAGACATAGAAAAAAAACTATACTGACGTCGCAACATTTCGGGTTAACCCTAGTTATATTTTCGAGAATTACCATCTCTCTCGTATGCATTGAAAAGCGTAACCCCGTTCGACGACCTGTGGCAACGACCCCCCATTCCGGCAAGCTAGCCTTTGGCGGAACAAGCATGCCTCCAGCCTCAGAGAATCCAACACCCTTTCCTCTCTGCTGCCCGGATGGGCCCAAGGAGTCCTGTGGTCTTGGGATCTAAGGGTATCGTAGGAGAGGGAAGGTTGCAAAGGACACGCGGATTTGACAGTGGTGCGCGGGTACTTAACGTACACGAACCTTTTTGCCACTAGCTTGATCTTGGGTTTTTAATTTTTTTTAATTCTTTTTCCGACGCTTTTTTTTGAAACCCTGCCATCCCCAGTCCTTCTTCCATTCGTTACACTACACTGATGGCTCTTAAACCAATTTTGGTGTAGTAGGAAGTGTTTTCTCAGAGAGATTAAAACTCAAACTCTCCTTCCGCCTCCCTAATCACTGCAGCATGTTTCAAGCGGACATAACGACGATTTCGGAAGCACTAACGATATATATTCTGTGGGCACCGTAGCGCAAGTGGTTAGTGCGTCGGACTACTGAGCCAGCGGTCTTGGGTTCGAATCCCGCCGCAAACACCTAAAAGTTTTTCACAGTGCCCACCTCTTTCGAATGTCTGACAAGCATCAAAGAGTATCATTTGTCACGATTGAGCTTCTCAATTCGCCGTTCGGAGTCGGCAAAAAACTGTAGGTCCCTTCCATTCGTGCAAAAATATAACACGCACACACAAATGGTTGCGAGAAGCAGGCCCAGGTTCACCTCGAGCTGTAGCGCCAACTAAGTAAGTAAGTAACGATATATGCATCTTCTCGGATAGCCAGGCGGCTTTGAAATTTCCAGAATCAGTCTCATCTACTTTTAAGACCACATCCAACTGCCGTTCATCTCTTATAGAGATGGCTATGTAGTTTGATATTCACCTTTGCTGGGTGCCGGGGCCCAAAGCTTTTACAGGGAATTGTATACTGACGAGCTCGCTAAACAATACCTATTCTACCAGAGGCATTACAGGACACTGCCTTATAGGCAAGCATGCAACTAGGCCTCGCATCACTTCAAATGACTTCTGTAGAAGTTGCAGCAAAGACGTGGGAAGCCTTTTTCGCCTTATACATAGCTCCAAATAGTTTATTTATTTTTTTTTTTTTTCGTCAATCAAGTTTCATACAACTTTTAAGAGACTACAGAATAAAAAAGAAAAAAAAGAAAAAAATAGCAATCATAACAATTCCCTAATAATATTCTTAAGAGCTAATCTATTAATATTAAAATCTATAGCATAATCGAATTGATTATAGGTAATACAAGCAGATGTAATTGGATTATTTCTCGCATAATTTGTAAAATGGTAAGGAACATGTAAGAAATCAAACTCTCTTGGTCGTAAGCTACGAGATGGTGCATAAATTTTAAACATTGAAAGTAACAGCGGACAATTTATTTGACAATTTAAGACATCAAAGGCAAAAAGTATCAAATATAATTTTCTTCTTGAGACCAACGGTTTCAATCCAATTAATCTACATCTGATCTCATACGTAGGAACATTTGAATTTCTAAAAATCTTTCGCAAAGCAAACTTCGTAAATCTTTTCTGAACTCTTTCAATTCGATAAATACTAGTTTGATGATAGGGATTCCAAATAACGCAGCAATATTCAAGAATAGGCCGAACAAGCGATAAATATAAAGTTTTTAACGTGTACGGATCTTCAAACACCTTAGAATTTCTAATCACAAATCCTAACATTGAGTTTGCCCGGGAAACCATATGGTCAATTTGTAAAGAGAAATTCATTTGAGAGTCAAAAATAACTCCAAGATCCCTTTGGCTAGTTATCCTTTGCAAGACATGATTTTCAATTTTGTATTGGAAGCAAATGGGACTGAAAATCTTTGAGAAGGTTACCACACTACATTTACTAGCATTAAAATGCAAACCGTTGCGATTACACCAATCAACTATAGAGTTCAGATCGGTTTGAACTTTAGTTGCCTCTGATAAAGAACTTATTGAACTGAAAATCTTGAGATCATCAGCATACAGAAGACACTTCGCAAAGGATACCTGAGACGGTAAGTCGTTTATAAAAAGAAGAAAGAGGAGCGGTCCAAGGTGACTGCCTTGGGGTACACCCGAAAAGTTTATAATTTCTTCAGACAAAAAATTTCCAATTTTGACAAACTGTTTGCGTCCAAGTAGATAACTTTTTAGCCAATCAAGAAACTTAGAATGAAATCCAAGCAGCTCAAGCTTTTTTATAAGGATATTATGCTGTACACGATCGAAAGCCTTTGAAAAATCGGTATAAATAGTATCGACTTGTAAGCGATTTTCTAAATTATTAAGACAGTAATTACTGAAAATGGATAAATTAGTAGTGGTAGATCTACCACTTACAAACCCATGTTGGTACTCTGAAATATGATTTTGTACAATATTGTAGAGTTTCTTTTTAACGATTGCCTCAAACACTTTAGGTATTAGCTGGAGCTTAGCTATAGGTCTGTAGTTATCTACAGAACCTTTAGAACCAGATTTGTGCAAAGGAGTTATATACGAATGCTTCCAACAGTCTAAAAATTTGCCTTGTCGTAAAGACATATTAAAGATGAAGCAAAGAGGATTCGCTAAACTCATCTTACAGGATTTAAGAAGCAACGGTGGAATATTATCTGGAGCAATGGAAATATTGTTATCTAGAGATGATAACATAGCCATTACTTCATCCTCATATAATTGAAGGCTACCGACATCCGTTATCGAGTTTACGCCAAAGCAGTTTTCACAATCAATCCTCATATCAATAAAATTTGATTGAAAAAAAGATGCGAAACTGTTACATATTTGGTTTAAATCATTTGTAGAAACTCCATTGTAGGTCATGTTAGATGGAATCCCAAGCGATCTACGTTTTTTATTCAAAAAAGCCCAGAAAGATTTAGAATTATTTTTAATTTTTGATTCAAGAGACCATATGTATTGCCTGTATATAAATTTTTTCAGAAATTCATACTCCTTTCGTAATTGATAAAATTGTTCCCGAAAACAAACCGATAATTTTCTTTTTTTATGAAGCTTATTCATGGCATTTTTAAGTCTGGATAAACTTCTATTAAACCAAACTGGTCTCTTAGAATTCTTAAAAATTTTCGTTGGGACAAAATTAAGAATAGCAGAATCTATAATGTTTCGAAACATTGTAAAAGCTGCATCTAAATTAGTACTATCGAATACATTTTGCCAGTTTACAGATTCAAAAAAACAATTCATAGCAACAAAATCCGCATTTTTAAAATCATAAATTGGAGCTATAATGTTACTAAAAGAGTTTGATTCACTAAGAACAGAAAAGTTGAACATGACTTCAAGTGCCTTATGAAAAATACTATTGCTTAGTAATGGAAAACTTGCTTCATCCAATTGCACCTCAAGATCTTGATCTACAAAAACCAAGTCTAAAATACGACTCATGGAATTACAAACATGATTAACTTGATACATATTCAAAGAAGTAATACCGTCAATTAAATTAACTTCAAAATCATGAGATACATTATAAGGCAAAATACGTTTTTCTTCATCTGAAAATATCCATTTCAAATTTGGTAGATTAAAATCTCCTAAAGTTACACAATAGTTATTTTCATCCAGATTTCTCATAATATCACTAATATTTTTTATGTGAGCATCATATATTGAACAATTAGAAGAAGGAGGAATATAAGAAACAAAAAAGTATACATGAATAATTCTATTATCAGCATACATAAGCAAATCCACACAAACACAGATTTGTTCAATCTCAGGAGATGAATTAGGTAAAATAATTTGCCTACTCTTAAAATTAGAACGAACCGCAAATAAAACACCACCACCTCTACTTAAACCAGCTTGATCGTAGCATCGGTCCTTCCGGATGACATCGAAATCAGATGTAAACAATTCCGAGGTAAGAAAATTATTGTTCAACCAAGTTTCAGTGAGAACGATGATGTTGTAAGGACAATCAGCAGCAGCAATAAAGAAGTCGTGTATTTTAGTTCGCATTCCCCCTACATTCTGATAGAACATAGAGAGAGATTCATTGGCCGCAGCAGTCACAGAGGTATCGGCAAATTTTATGTTTGGTCCCCTTGTTGAACAGGTGCACCGTTTTTTGGACGGCTTAGAAACTCCTTTATCTGTACTCCGACAGGCCAAATAGACGGTTGAAGAGCAGCATTGAATGAGCCAGCTGCGATACCAAGTTTAAAATTTATAAAACGAAGAGAAGTTATATCTGTTTCCCTTTTTACTAACTTGGAGCAAACCATGCTGGATTTAGGCAGATTAAGCCTGCGTGATAAGTAATTCATAATATCGTCTTCGGTGACTGTGTTACACAGACGAGATAAATGTAGAAAACGCAATCTTGGTACAGATGGTAGGTCAGTGACAGCTTCAATATCAGAGCCAAACAGCTGTTTGTGTTTTTGCTTTTTGTTGCGAACAACAGACCATACAGGTGCCGAAATACCATCAGCGGCGACATTCTCCAGGCATACAGTAGAAACATTGGGACCAATGACATCAGTTTCTAGAGTAGCAACAGCAACAGCATCAGTCGGGCCAGCAACAACAACATTGGGACAAGCAACATCAACAGCAACATCGGCGCCAACATCGTCAATAGAAACCACAGCAGCAGAAGCAGGTGGAGTAGAAACATTAGCAACATCGCCGGCAGAATCGAACGAGAGAATAGGAGACGATGATGATCTTGTCAGTTCTATTGACTCCGGTGCAACAACAACAGCCGTGGCGTTAGAAAGAGAGCAGGTTGAAAGTTTACGGTGCTCTGAGGAAAGACGAACAGATGGAGTCGATGACAATGTAATTGGAACACGCCGATCAGCGGAGGTGGACAGCCGTTTGTTGGGTTGATTGACCGATGGGATTCTTTTTGCTCGAGTGGAATCGCGAATATTATAACGGCCCGAATTCGCAGGCAATGTTTTTGCAAGCAAGCTCTGGGAGGAAGAACTTTGAGAGCTGCTTTCCAGCAAGTACACTGAGAGCTCTCTCATCTTTTGAATGCATGCTTGCAATGGAATATTAATGCACTTTTCACACTTGTAAAATAAATTCACATAAGAGTTTATAGTTTTTATGTCTCTTTTGTTGATATTGCAACAGTCGAAATGCGAGTTTAAACCACATAAGCCACATGATAAAAAATTCTTATCAGAAATTAATTTAAAACACTTATTGCATTTAGAATTCATGGAAAAAATGGTAAAACGCGTGCGTATACGATGAAAGCAGTTCTCATGAGTAGCGGGGTTAAATATTGCCAGGATCCTCCTGTAGGCCTAAGTGTGCTGGTACTTATTACTGGCAGCCACTGCTACCTAACCTTATGTTTTTCTGTCATTCGAAAGATCATTCCAAAGGTACGTTCAACAATGTTGCTATAGTAAAAACTTTTAAGGTAACAGCACAAGTCACTTCACATATAATCGAGGATGGTGTCACTTGCGTTCTTTACCCCAACCCCTAGCATCATTTCACGCCTAGAACCCATACATTTTTTTCAAGTAGCTATGGCAACCCTTATTTTTCTGCTAGTTCAGCCGAAACCACAAGGATTTCAAAGTTTTCTTCAATTAGGATATTCTGCTCCTAATTAAAGAGCGAGTGTTATGCATAGAAATTTAACTAATAAACGAATCTACACGTGCTCGTATGTCCTCGTAATCCTGTCCTCCGACAATGATTGCAAATAATCCACTTGTAAAGGATTTCATTTTTCTAATCCACTTAACTAAATGACACTCTTTATTTGCCTCCTCCCTTACCACATTCAGTAAAGGTTTTCTCCATTTTGTAGTAACACAAAATTTCATGAACTCGTTGACATTTCAATGAGCGCGGCGGCATACAACAGTTGGGTGGGGTAAGGGTTAGTGACTGCTCTAAATCACTACGTCTCTTTGCTAAGAATGCTGAACGGATATATTCTTTAAATGTCTGATATACATACTTTTGTGGTTTGGTATTTGTAAATGACAGTTTGAAATGACAGGCAGAATGTGAATATGAAAAAAAAAAAAAATAATAAAAAAAAAAACAGCTGAGGTTCTTCTTCTTTCTTAATTTTCCGGAGGAATGTGTCGTTGTCGTTCTAAGCGAATATGCCAGTCGTAAATAACAAATCTCTTGATAGTCTCTACTGCTCCGCTTTCAAATTGTTTGGTTGTGGTTCTATTTCTTGTTCTTTTTTCCATACGAGTACATAAGTTTTCTTTCAAAAATGAAACGAGATTTGTTGCGTGCTCTATTCGTTTACAAGAGCTCTGTGCTATGCTTCTCCGCGCTTATGGTTCCATTTTGCTGGATACAGAATGGTGTATTGTTAGCCGAAGGGGTTTGAGAACCGCATGTGAGCGTGGCAACGTGCTCCCTAAATGGGATGAAACGAATTTGAAATGTGTCATTTTTATGTGGAATGCATTCGTAGAGAACGGGACTCAACTAACAATAGGTTGCAGTGATTATGTTTGTTATATTTTTTGTGTACATAAATTCCTAGCTACATATGTATGTTTTTTTTTTGTGTTGGATATAATTTTCAATTTGATCAACGAAATGACACACTGCAGCAAATAATCGCTTGCTTGATATTTAATGTTATGGGATTGCGGTATTTGAAGAGTACAAATTGTTATGTACTTAGTCGTAGTTACCTCTTCGACTACTCTTGTATTTGATTCGTGTTGCTTTGACGTATACTTCCAGTGGTGTATGGGATGGTTGCAACTCTTCAATTTGAGGATAAATATTTGGTTTAGTTTTTTATTTCAATATTTCATCAACATTTCATCACATTATTCTCTAACAAACTTATTAGAACAGAATAATAAAAATAAGTTTGTCCGCCTATTCATAACCATCTATCCCCAGCCCACGTGGTACCCAGTAGATGGTGATTTCCAACGGTATTCTATTAAGCATTCCCACATAATTCTAGATAAGATGATCTGCTTCGATTGCCTTGATAGCTGCTTGGCTATCTGGCATTATTGTTATGTCTAGCGTCTAGCGTTTATCAAGATTTAGATTCTGTCAAAAGCGCAGATTTTGGCTTGAAAGATACTGGTATAGCTGCATCTGTATTGGTCTAGTCCCGGGCCAAAACACTCCTGCCCCCGTTTAATGATATGTGGACTAGATTCATTGCCCCAGTCTCTTTGTTGCTGAATTTGATGTGGAAGTTTTGACCAATTAAATTTTCTGATGCCATTTTCACTAGGGAAGGTTAGGCGTGATCCTTATAGCTATAATAAATTTTCCTTTTCCTATTCCTTCTTTGGCCATTCCTAGGATCGTTGTATTTGTGATTTCTTTCACCACAAGGTGCAGCGGAGACCGTAAGTGCTAAAAAGAACTTACCATCTCATTGATTATGGCCTAGACTAGAGTTTCGATAGCCAGGGTTCCAGCGGTGTTAAATCTTCCTCACATGTGATTGGAAGATGAAATCTCCATTATGTGGTCGGCGAGAATTACATGATGGAGCTATGTACATAGTCATGTACAGTACATACATACATACATACTGCACCAGCAGCAACATCAAGAACTAGTTACAGGTATCTGGCACTTGGCTAGTTGTTTATTTAGCTGTTCATTGTTGTTATTTAAGATTTATGTGAAACCGTCAATCCTTGTTGTTTGAGACGTTATATATTGGTAATGAGTCTAGTGCAGTGCGTAACGTGTTGTCAAAAGTCCGTCTTTGTTATTTATCGTTTTATATTAATATATTGTTAAACTTCAATAAAGAATTTAAATAAAAAAAAAAGTGTTTGCTTAATTATTTAATCGTTTCTCAAAATTGAGAAACGTGACTCGAGCGTTTCTAATTTCATAAACAATGTATCTTGCTGTTACACAAGTCGGCTCCTCCGCCCTCGCCAACCGCTCTAAACGTGCTGCGACTGATTTGACGATCCGTACTACTTCCACTGCGCCCTAGCCCTGTGAATGTATCAGCTATGCCATCAACATCATATTCCTCTGGTTGCTCTTGCTCTACTTCATCACCTCTCACTGCGACCCCGACCACATCACATATGACACTGCACATAACAATCACATACCAGTGACACTACCTATGCTGTTCAACGAAATTATCAAGCTTCGAAAACTCAACACAGAAGTTATAACTAGAATTAAAATTTTGGAAGGGAGAAATGACACTCTCTCAAAAAAAATCGATACTTTAGACTTTAGAGCATAACTGGCCGAAGACAATGGTGACGCTGTAGTGGAAGTATGACGCGCTGTCAAAGTTAAAACACACGTTAACCCTATAGCGCGAACACAATGCGAAGCTGTTGCCGTAGTGCGAGTTGAGCCAGCTTTAACTTTCGACCGCGCTTCACATCTTTTGACAGTTCATCAAACAAAAAAAAAAAAATGGAAGAATCGTTCACGGAGCAATTTATTGCGATTATTAAAAGCAATGATATTATATGGGATTTATCTAATCCGAACTACAAAAATATTAAAAAATTTATATTTGTTTTTCTTTATAGCACACAAAGTAATTTTGATAGTTTCATTGAAGATTGTGGCAGCGAGTCAATGCCAATGACTCCAAGAAATGAAAACGAACCAATTTTTTCCTTTGATGCAAGTCCAGAAATACCTGACTTTAACTTGGCGGTTTCGCCAGAGTCAAATAGACCAAGTACATCCAGAAGTGCACATGTAAATGCAACAAAAAGGCAAACGGTTGCGTTGGAATCTACTTTTATCTCAACAATGGAGTCAGTGCAGCAGTTTCTCGCCAAACCAACTGCGCCGACTTCTGTTGAACTTGATGAAGATGAGTTGTTTTGTCAATCCCTAATAATATAAAACAAAGTGAAAATTCCTTTGCATGGACCTTACCCAGTGATGTTCAAATCTGTGTAAAAAACTATTTTTTACCTTTTTACGTAAAAAACGCGTAAATAGGTGTAAACAACGTAAAAATCCCGTAAAAAACGTAAAAAACTCGTAAAAAAGGTAAAGAAGAGGTAAATAAAGTAAATTATTGAGAAAAAAGAGAGAAAGAAGAGAAAATGCCTCATTGTAATATATGTCAAAATCTAAATAAATAAAGAAAGTTTTGCAATCGTTCATTTAGTGTCGTGTGTTGAATTATTCTATAAAGTGATTTTTTTTAAAATGTGCCAAAAATATTATTAATTTTATTTATATAAAATGAGCTTCACTGGAAGACCAAAATCCGTGGATTTTGAGGGAAATAACTTTTCTCTAGTTCGAGAAGGAAAAAAATATGCAGCTTATTGCAATTTTTGTAAAAAAAAAAATTGCAAAACACAGCAGAGTCGCGATTACTAGCGCATCGGTATATATGTAAGCTGTGCAATTGGATTATTTAATCATAGGTTAATACTCCAAACAGTAAAAGATGCAATGGGTTTGTCGTCCAAAATGAAGTCGAAAACATAGATGAAGCTGCTAAAGCAACCAGTCATATGGATTCGTTACAGTTCCATTTTAATGTACTTTGATTAAGTAGAGTAACATTCGAAGCCCTGATTGTCTATGTTGTTTTCTTTATAGAGTTATTCACACCAAGATCAATCTTTGATGTCAAAACTTAGACGCAGATGTATTAGGGAGCTTGCAGAGTTTTCGCCAACAAATTGATATTTTTCATACACTTTTTCGAAAAGAAATTAAAAAACCAACATTTTTTTGGAGCACCGCGAGCATTCATCACCCTCAACTATCATCTAAAGCTTTGAAAACAAAAACAGCAACAAATAATCTACGGTGTAAACCCAAAGCAATTACATTTCTGGTTGTTGATTGGCACTACAGGTCTACAATGCGTAGACTCGCGTACGCTCCCAAAACTACGAAAATCTAAGAAAAGTTGAAAAAACTTGTTTGTTTATGCAAAAATGTCGTAGTTTTTCGTAAAAGAGAGTGTAAGAAATCTCCTCAGGCAGCGAACCTTAGCATACCAAATTTCTTTTGGCAAATTACATGAAAACTGTCAAATCGCATGCATTTTGCAATCTGTGTTGTTCAACGCGTTCGTTTAATTTTTCGTAATTTTCTCATCTTTGAGAGAATTTCACCCCCACTTTTCGATATTTGACAGAAAACACATATTTGGTACAAAAAGTACGCGAACGGACCTAGTGACATTGGCATTGACACTTCTTTGAAGTGCTTTTTATTTATTTTACAATTTGAATAAAGTAAAGTTAGCCGTTGCTTATTTCCGTGATTTTAGTTTTTCTTGGCTATGTAAGCTCAACATTAGCACATATGTATTACATATGTATTTATTGTTTACGTACTTTGTATCTAATCCCATTTCCTCTTTCTCTTTCTCTTTCCTCTTTTAAAAATTGGCTCTGAAAATCCAAACAATTTTATGGAATGCAAATGGGTTGTTTGCAACGTAACAATCATTTTTTCGACAAACCTGACAAAAGTGGACTATTATACCACATGGCTATGTATGCTCAACATAAGCACATCTCAGAATACAAATTGTTTTGATTTAGCCTTATTCTAATCAGAAATCAGCAGGATGAACTTGTGTGCCGTCTCATATACCTACTGTTAAAAATTTAGCTATATTTTATTTTCCCGATAAGAGCACAACCCGCTTATAGTCACAAAGTTTGGCTGCCCGGTTGATGTGATTATGTCCGGGTTCGACTGTATATTTTTCGCTTCAACTTCTGTTGACCATATAGATAATGAAACAGAAAAATAATAAATATGCTTCATCGTTAAAAAAATTAAAATTTTTCTCGTTTTTTATTTGGTCAGAATTTGTTATTATATTTCAGGAAAAGAATACATTATATTATAATAACAGGGTTAATCCTGATAAATTCATTGCTGGGGGTCCGCCTTCCGCATACGCTTAAAGGTTGAGAAACGTTGGATAAGAGAATCTGGGGCCCTACTCTGTATTTCGTTACGAAAGTCAATCCTATTCGAAATTGCTTTTCGTTTCGCTTTTGAATTGGTACTCTGTAACACTTTCGGAATGTAAAAAATACTACTAGATGATTTTCCCACTTCAGGATTTTTTTTTGTCGAGTCTCGATATATTTCTTATGAGATATGTCAAATCAATAAACCGAGAATAGGAGGAATAATATTGTTGTGAATTTTAAAGGAAGAATTTAATATAATAAAAAAGGAAAATGTATTCTGTTGCACTTCGGATGGACGAAAAAACAAGTTAAGAACGGATTGAGTGGAAAATTATACGGGATAAATCAAATATTATTGAAAAAGGTGATAAAAGGTAAAACTCGGTTGGTACCAAGGATTCATATCACCATTACTTATCATTTATTATTTTAGTTTTGTTCAGAACTTTCGTCTTTCGAAGAATGCTTTTTTGTATGTTTTCAATTGCATACGAGATGAACTTCCTTCTCCTTTGGGATCCACTGGAGTCCCTCTAAATTTAAAATACCCGATGATGCATCATCAAGCAGCATTGAACAGCAACATGGAGAACATTGCAAAGAGAATACGGGAGCAAATCAAAAATAATTTATTAAATCAATAAACACAAAAAATAAAGCACACATGAATGGCTTGCTTGTTTAAATTGTTATCATCACTAAAATTTTCTTAAAAATCTTGCATTCGCAGGTACTTTTAAATCCTTCCGTTAGCGAATGAGTTGTAGAAAGAAATTTTCCGTTTTTCAATGCTTTTGACATTAGGAAACGAGTTACAGAGTATCAAATCTCCACTTTCGGAATTGTAAATCCGAAAGTAGTAGAATTCATTCCGCTATCGAAATAGAGAGTATAAAATATTCGTTTTCGGAAAATTTCCGTTTCGAAACGAGATACAGAGTAGGGCCCCTGTTTTCAACAAATCGGGCTTTCTAAGAGCGCGGTAATGCCAAATCGTCACATTTCGATAACGAGTAACTCGTCAACCAGGGAAATTATTTTCTCAACTACTCACATTAGTGTTAGAACAATTCTACATTCTGGACTTATTGGCATTTGGATTGATGTCTTCCTGAGAGTACATTCAAAAGCAATTCATATTGCACTTTGGGCATCCGAGTTGACTTGAAAAATAGTTCAGGGTCATGGTTTTTCATAAAAAAAAGTGGTCTCGAAAAAGCCTTTGGAACTCCTTTCCCTGTACCTACATAGGACGCACCCACCATCTACGCCTGCTCTGTTTTATCAATAGCTTGTATGCAAGATAGCACATTTGCAGAATAGCCAATAAAAATACAACTTCTTCTATTTCATTCATTTTATTTTGATATTATAATTTCAAGTTTAAACAAATTTTCACACTTTGAATCTTTACAATTTTGAAAGTACAATGGCAACCAAACTGTTAATCTTTACAATTTTCAAGCACCATGGCAACCAACGGCTTTTCAAATGACAATTCAATTTGACATGTCGCGCATCACCATTGTGGACGTGCATTGCTACTTTAGTGAGCGACCTTTCCATTGTGTTCCGACGGTAAGGTGAATACATTGGAACAAATTCAACTGGAGTGCTCCGTTGATATCGTTGGCTTGCCTAACTGCCCGAAAACAATGGCGAAGCTGTAGTGGAAGTAGGCAGCGCTGTCAAAGTTAAAATACACGTAAACCCTATAGCGCGAACACAATGCGATGCTGATGCTGTAGTATGAATTGTATGGTGAAGCGCAAAGTTCAGCCAACTTCAACTTTCTACTTCGACTACAGCGTCACCATTGTGTTCGGCCAGTAATGTAAGTAAGGCAAATGTCAAAGAGAGTGTTTTTAAACTTTTCGTTAATGGAATTGGGAAAACAATAGTCGAAAATGACATCGTATCATGCTTCGTAAACAGAGAGCTGTGTGCCACCGTGTATGTAAGTGAAATAATCAAGAATTAATTTTTTATTATTCGCGTATTTTATCTAGTTTATTATTTTTTTTACTGTTTTATTGTGTTATGTATATGAACACAAAAAAACAGAAAAACCAAGTACTCTTGCCATAAATGTCAACAATATTTGTGTCTTGAACACGTAGTGTCCTATTGCAGCAGCTGTTTACCTGAAGAAATTTAGTTTCTGAGATGTGTTTTTTTGTTATTTTTTGTTTGGAAGGATATCAGTTTTTGTTTATTTTGTGAAAGCTCCCAATGTCGAAAGACTAAAAAAACATTATTTTCCTTAATGAATGTGATTTTTTATTTTTTTCTTAATTTAAAAAAATGTATTACTAAAAACATTGTTATTTGTATTGCTCTAATCAAAAAATTTTGTGAATTTTAATATTTAAACACAATAGCATATGTTGATTAAATATCTTTGTTCTATTATCAAAGAGCATATACAGTAGAATCCGCTTAAGACGCTATCCCACTTTTAACGCTCTGTTTCTCCGGTCCCTTCATTTTGATTAGAATGAAAAAAAATCCGGTTAATACGCTCTATTTCCCGCTTAATACGCTCACACAGCTAAATGATCACTTCGCAAAACTTGTATTTTCTTATTTTTGAATGTTTTTCCCAGAAAAACCTTTAGGTGCATTGGGATATACGGCGGTGCCGACGACCACCTTATACGGATTTTATTGTTTTTCGCAAATAAACCATATGAAGCGTGTCGTACTTTTGTCAGTTTTATTTAATTTCTTGTGTATGCACATACAGGTGGTGTTTGTGCAATAGAATTTGATTGCGTACAATGGTTTGTACAAGGGATGAAAGGAAAGCTAGCATTATAAAGGGTGATTTTTTAGCTGGTTTGGTTTTGGCAACACTGGTTTTGACAGCTGACGTGTGTTTAGTACCTTGTGTCACTGTCAAACAGCTTCAGTTTGGTTTGCAATTTAACCATGGATCGTCTTACAAATGAACAACGCTTGCAAATTATTGAATTTTACTATCAAAATTCGTGCTCGGTTCGAAATGTTCGAAATGCTTTTTTATCGAAAAATTGTGTTCAGCGATGAGGCTCATTTTTGGTTGAATGGGTACGTAAATAAGCAAAATTGCCGCATTTGGAGTGAAGATCAGCCAGAAGCATTGCAACAGCTACCAATGCATCCCGAAAAAGCCACTGTTTGGTGCGGTTTATGGGCCGGCGGCATTATTGGGCCATATTTCTTCAAAGATGATGCGAATCGCAGCGTTACTGTCAATGGTGAACGCTACCGAGCGATGATAACAAACTTTTTTTTGCCCGAAATGGAAGTTCTTGACTTGCATGATATGTGGTTTCAACAAGACGGTGCCACATGCCACACAGCACGCGAAACAATGGCGCAATTGCGAGGCGAGTTTGGTGAACAGTTAATTTCACGTTTCGGGCCGGTCAATTGGCCGCCTAGATCGTGCGATTTGACACCATTAGATTATTTTTTGTGGGGGTATGTCAAGGCTAATGTCTATAGGGACAAGCCCGCTTCGATTGACGCACTGGAAGCCAACATCCATGCATTCATTCGTGAGATACCGGCCGATATGTGTGAAAGAGTATGCCAAAATTGGACTCAGCGGATGGGCTACCTGAGACGCAGCCGCGGTCAACATTTGCATGAAATTATCTTTAAACATTAAATTGCAAGGTTCAAACTATCGATTCAAATAAATATTTCATTCATTTCGAATTTTTTGTGTTTTTTTTTTTAAAAAAGTTCTCAACCTCTTAAAAAATCACCCTTTACATGTATAATTTCAAACTTTTTTTTATAAAATAACCCTTTTCTTAAATGGATGCAATTTTTTAGTTTTTCTAAATTGGGATAATACGCTATCCCGCTTAAGACGCTAATTTCTGTCGGTCCCTTGAAGAGCGTCTTAAGCGGATTCTACTGTATTTAAAAAAAACATGAACTATGATTAGCACGTTTCTAAAAATCTTCAGTTGAAAACCCCGGTGCGTTAGACCGGACCGGCGTCACCATTGATCAGCATCAAATTTGCGTCACCAATGGCGGTTAAAAGTGAAATGCTAGCATATATTTTATGAATATAATGGAAAAAAAGAAAGAAATTTAGCTTTTTACTCAAAAAATATTAGGGAAAACCTGCAACAGATTTTGAAATAGTTGTAATATTTTGGAATCTGGTTTTTATTTATAAGGTCTAATAGATCCTTTTTTTCTTTTCGTTGCCGCCAGATCCTTAATGTCATAAAAATCTTCATAACAAGGTTCATTGACATTAAAAGGCTGCCCCTCTTTCTTCGCTGCTTTGATTGCGGATATGAAGCCATCGGCATCGGGTGAATAAATCGGCCCACTCTTCAGCTGACGCTTGACCTGCCATTCAATAAGGGAGTGAGCTGAATTCCCTTCGTTTTGGGTGTGTCATTTTATTAAATATTTGTGAGTTATTTCTTGGATACCCAAAAATCGGACACCATATAAATAAAGCGCCAGCATAAATTTATTTTTTTACTCCCCAATACAGTTATCGGAATAGAAAATAACTTCTCCATTATCCATTGTAGCTATTTTCTGCAAATATTTAAGCACACAGGTCCCCAGCTCATTTACTCCTCGATGAGCATTCGATTCATCCCAGATAAAGCATTCGCAACTTTTATTTTGAGGTCATAAAAAGTGAAGTTGAGAACATTCAGCTTAGATTTGTAATAAAAGATAGACACGTGTCCTTATGGCATGTGCATAACTGCTTAAAGGTCATAGAACGCTAAGATACCGTTGAAGTTTTTGCTTTTTTTGTCTTTCTTCTTTTCCTGTATCTTTTCAGATTGGTGTAAGTCGTCCTTTAAAACGTCTTTTTCTTCAGAAGAAGCGTTTTCGAATGCAACTCAAGTTTCACATAAATCTTTCTTCGGCGTGAAAAAAGTTTAATTCATAGATTCGGTAAACAACTTAAAATAGGCCTCATTTTTTGCTTTACAGTCGGCGACATAATGTCTGTGAACTGTGAATATCGACAAGTGAACGACTTCCGTCAACGAATGTCCGGGTTGAATTTGCCCTGATGTAATGGCTATCAATTTTGGGAATGTAATTTACGTGATTTCGTATACCATCTCTAATAGAGTCTTATGCTTCCCATGCTTGCCTCGGTTCGAGTAAGCTATCAAACATCTTATTTCGTTTTTCTTGAACAGTTTTGATTGTCCGATCGTTGATGTCTAAAGTGTTTTTGAAAAAAAACTTTACAGACTCGGACCTTTTCAACTTCGAATGTAGGAAAATAGAAAGCATTACTGTTGCTTCTTGGAGCTCGTCACACAATTATTATTTATAAATTGTCTTTGCCGTTCTATGTTCCCTAAGGACCAATAATCTGAAAATATTCGCTGGCTCTCACCTTGGCATAACTTAGAGAAGCATTTGAGTTTACATTTTTCCTCACAAGCAGCTTTCAATTCTCTTCTAGGACTTACATTTTTATTTCTTGAGAGGTATTCCTCTCCAAGGTTTCTCTTTTTTTTAAAAGATTCTTTTCCCAACTTTCGATATTTGTCCTTATTTTAATATCTTTTTTGGGAGGACTTAATCACTATGGACCAACACTGGTCTATGTGAGGCTAAGCCGCCACCCCATAATCTAACCTTGGGAGGACTTACCAAAGTTAAAATATTTGCCTGAATAGATGATGAAGCCCAAGGAGTGCTTTCCAATGAAGCATCAGTATCACTTTCATCACTTTCATCACTTTTGGAGGTTATATGCTTTGTCGTTGAAGAAGTCTTCGCAGCCTTAAGTATAAGATCCACTGCTCTCAGATGATGAAGAAGTAGAAGACGAAGAACTAGAGGAGGAGGGTCTTGATTGTGGAGACTTAGAATGGTCAACTAAAGTTGACGAAGCGTATTGATTTACATTATATTCAATAAGAGATAAGACCATTATGAGCAAATATTGTTGAAAATGTGCATATAAAGTAAAAAATGCATGTACCGGGTTCATTCAAAATGGAATATTGCTTGTACATATCGGATATTGAAAGTATGTTCTCATCTATAAAAACATTTTTATAAAGGGGCATAATAAGAATTATAATTAGAATAGAATAGAATCGCTACCTGGAACATTCAAACCTTCTTGAGGCAGTTTTGACTTGATTGTTGTGCTCTATTATTGCTTATATCGGATATTGAAAGTATGTTCTCATCATAGCATAGTAAGAATAAGAATTATAATACGAATAGAATAGAATCGCTACCTGGAACATTCAAACCTTCTTGAAACAGTTTTTTTCTTGATTGTTGTGCTTTCGCAAGCCCAACGAGGGCTCTTCCACGGGAATGCATTTGTACTTTTCGAAAAAAAGTTGTACCTTTTTGTGGAAAAAACGACATAAATTAAAATAACACCAAAAAATCTATGATATATGTGATAACATTTGCAAGAAGAACGTCATATTGTGACATAGTAAAAAAAAAAAAACAATGTTCAAATCACGAATAGTTTTTTATCAATAACGTCACAAGACAGAATAATTCAACTAAAAACCTCCAATTTTAATTGAAGGCTGTCACATTTTCATATATTACGTTTGATGGTCCCGGAGATTTGGCCGCGAGCGAATTAAAAGTAGGACATTCGTGGACACGAGCTTCTGCCTCATACATATATTGCTCATTATTTGGAAATAGGGCCACAATATGCGGCCCCGCCCTGTGGATGTTTTTCTGTTGCTGTCCACAACTTTGTTAAAATGGGTTTTTAGATTCTGCAGCTTTTTGTCCAAATGCTGCTGCTTGGTGCCGAACTATACCCAGGTAAAAAATTATACAACTTACCAGATGTTTTCCTTGCGATATCAGCGTTTCGGGCGAGACTTGGCTCTGAAACAATTATTTACGTATTATAATACTTCCTCGATTAGTATTTTCAATGTCTTACCATTTATAATCCTGCTGATAAAATTTTCCGAATCCTCCACTTCGTAAAGATTTCCTTCATAATTGATGGTAATCTTCATCATCTTAATTTTTTTTACCAAATGCGAAAGCGAAAATAAACAAACAGCAGTATAACCGAACCAATGAGCCTTTTGACAGTTAGTCAAGATTTTCTTGACTAAGAATCCAATCCCTGACCTCAAAAAAATTGACCAATCAGAGGCCGTTGACTAACTGTCACCTAAGTTTCTGAATCCCCCCATCACAAGAAATTGGGAGCGTATCGGAATCCCGCTTTTTAAATCCCGTTTTTTAAGAATCCCGACAAAAAAGTTTTAAAATACAGTATACTAAAATACCGTTTTTTTTTAAATACCGCTTTAATCCCGCTTTCCCCGTTTCTCAGAATCCTACTTTCGTATTTCAACAAATTCATTGTTCAAAAATTAATATTTTTAGTTCCATTTTCTATGAAAGAAAAAATCCTTTAAACGGAAAATTATCAAAAATATATGTCCAAATCAGGGTTTTTGCATCATATCGCCCACAATATATGTACAATTGAAATAATTACATAAAATAAATTTGGTTGTTCCATTAATATTTAAATGGATGTACATATTTATGGAACAACTTCTGAAATGTATTCCATTTATTTTTGGAGTACTTAAATGAATTTTAATAATTTATTTGCATATTTGTTGAAATGTTATAAAGGGTTTTCAATAAGAGCGCTACAAAAGTTTTTTTAAATAAAACAAAAACGGTTCTGGATATCAATGAAATTCTCTATTCCTGTGAAAGCACGTTCGATGCCATTATGTATGGAACTCGATTTCTTTTGCATGGCCACCACGGGCACGCTTGCAAAAGTCCAGACGCTGAACCCAATTTTCGACGGGTTTCAAGCATAAATCGGCCGATACTGCTGCAATTTCACGTTCGATATTCGTACGAAGTTCATCAATCGTCGCTGGCTTGTTGGCATAGACCATAGACGTAGCCCCACAGGAAATAGTCTAACGGCGTCAAATCGCACGACCGAGGCGGCCAAGCGACTGGACGTTCTCCAAACTTGGTTTCCAATAAATTGATTGTGACATTCGCTGTGTGGCCTGTGGCGCCGTCCTGTTGGGACCACATGTCCTCCAAGTCCATATCATCCAATTGGGGCCAAAAGTATTCGGTTATCATTGAACGGTAGCGACTCCCATTCACAGTAACGTGCCGGTCTTGATCATCACGGAAGAAGTACGGCCCAATGACGCCGCCGGCCCATAAACCACACCAAACCGTAATTTTTTCGGGATGCAATGATGACTCATGGAGTACGTGTGGATTGCTGCCTGACCAATACCGCATATTTTGTTTATTGACGAAGCCATTCAGCCAGAAATGAGCCTCATCGCTGAAGATGATTTTTTGATGAAAATCCGAATCACTTTCAAGTTGTTGCTCAGCCCAATTCACGAACATACGACGCTTCTGGTGGTTAAGCGGCTTCAGTTCTCGCGTCAATTTAATCTTGTAAGGATGTAGGCCAAGATCTTTTCGCAAAATTCGCCACAACGACGTCACAGAGATGCCCAACGCTTGAGAACGACGTGTGAGAGACACATTTGGGCTTTCTTCAACTGAAGCCTCAGCGGCAGCTCTACTTTTGTAGTGTCCCTGTTGAAAAACCCTGTACATAGTTGTTGTCATAATATTATGTATATTTTTGTTTGTTGAAAATAATACGAGTTATTAGTAAAAGAATAGTGCATAATAATACCTCTGTTTTTATTTCACTTTTTTTATAATCTCAGTTTTGCAATCAGAATTATTGGGGATTATAAGAAGCAGGATTATAAAAAGCGGGATTTTAAAATCGGGATTTTTAAGTCGGGATTTTAAAAAAACGGGACTATAAAAAGCGGGATTTCGTACCCAACCCCATGAAATTTACTTAGTCACAATAATGGGAGCGTATCGGAATCCCGCTTTCGCGCGAAATTTGTTTTAAGATGCAATTAATTGCAAGGCATTTTTTAAAATAAAACAAATAGGTCTTATTGCAAAAACGAGATTATAAGAAGCGGGATTATAAGAAGCAGGATTATAAAAAAGCGGGATTATAAAAAGCGGGATTTTGAAGTCGGGATTTTAAGGTCGGGATTTTAAAAAACGGGATTATAAAAAGCGGGATATTGTACCCAACCCCACAATAATAAATTACAAGTTTTGCATCGGCATCGGCTCTAATCCAAAGTAGTCAGTATGCGATTAATCGTAAATCTTAAATCGAAGGACCTCAGGAAAGCTTCAATTAGCCGACAAAGAATCGTAACTGGTTGCCGCTATCCTGTTCACGACTAACTTGACACTTGAGTCACGTCACCCATAAACGGCGGCTTTCTTGATTTTGACGGGAAACCTCACAATTCATAACTATTGCTGTTTAGTTGTGAAGTTCCACCCGAACCGTTGTTGTTTTCGCCTATTGCATCATCATTTTCGATTTCATCTGAACAACATTAAAAGCAGCTATAATGGCATATTTTATAGCAAGGATAAGATTTCACTAAACGGTTTGACACTTGCATTACCCAAAAAGCTTGTGCAAGAATCAAACCGAATAATATTCGAATTCGAAAAAGTTTAATATTATAATAGCATCACGGAAATAGTTGCCGCCATTTTGGTTCGTGTTCTGACTTTCGGAGAAAAACGGAGTGTGTACCTAATAATTCTGTTATTTCCGGGTAAATCAATAATCCCAAAAAAATCCCATTTTATTTTGAAATGTCATGAAAGCTTTTTTTTACTCAAAGCAGAAAGCATTTAACTTTCGCCAGTGCTGACGTAAAGCTTACAATAGCCACGGAGGAGTTGCATCTCAAATGTTATGATATGATAAACATTGGTGGCGATATTAGAAATTAGCTTGAAAGTTGTGTGCAACTTTTTGAGTGCAAATAGCTTTTTACTCAATATTTGTTCCCATTTCCCAAACCCGCGAATGACTGGTGCCCTAACAACCGCATATTATGACAGCTGCTTATTATGGTTAAGGTACATTTCCAATGTTTATTTTATAAGAAATTTCTTAAAAAATATTATTTGAAAAACAATAGCTTATTATCTGTGAAAGGTAGTTGATATGCTGATGTAGAGCATCAACCCTTATATGGGTCGCTGGCGTAGAGGCAGTGTCCTTAGATCAGAAAACAGGAGGGGCGCAGGTTCGAGTCCAACCGGGGGGGTAGCTAGTTCTTTTTTGAATTTCATGCTTACCGTAGGTTAGTCAGTGAGATGAGCAGTTGGATAGATTTTGAGGGATGGTCACTTGCGGAGGAGTCTTGTGCGAGACTGCTTGTACAGTCAGAACATTGGTCAAATGGGCCAGTAAGCGAACGTGGTGGTAGCGATGCCAACCATACAGAATTTTCTGTAGATCTCCAGAATTTTTACTCTTCCTACAGAAATACACAAACCACACGAAAATATACAGACATTTCAAATTTCAGAAAAAAATAAAAACTTTTAACAAATAAAACAATAGCATAGAGAAATGTTCGTTTCTCCCTTAACAAATCTGTTACGTTCGCTGTAGAACTAAAAATATTGACCTGAACATGTAAACTCAATAATCTAGTAGTGCATTTTAGCGTGAGAGCGAGAGTACAAAAAATAAAAAAAAAAAAAATATTTGGCTTCAGCAGTCCCAGGTAGAACCAAGCCTAGCTTCCCGCAACCATTTGTTTGTGCGCGTTATATTTTTGCACGAATGGAAGGAACCTACAGTTTTCTGCCGACTCCGAACGGCGAGTTGGGAAGCTTTTCATGACAAATGATACTCTTGAACGCTTCTCAGGCATTCGGAAGAGGTGGGCACTGTGAAAAAACTTTTTAGGTGTTTGCGGCGGGATTCGAACCCAAAGACCACTGGCTCAGTAGTCCGACGCACTTACCACTTGCGCTACGGAGCGAGAGTAGCATTCAAATTAAATCTCTAGGGTAATTTCATATCGATGACGTCCATATAAGCTCTTATTGAACCGTTTTAGTTATTTGCAAGAAATCTATTGTGTGTGCAAATGTAGAGCGACTGTTTTCGTCAATAAATCTAATGAAGACAAAATTAAGGAACAAACTCACAACGAAAACCTTAACGGCTTTTTTATTCACATAAGGCGTGCTCTCAACGCCGTGCTATGAGATTCATCTTTCCGAAAATACAGGATGCAAAAAACATGTATGATTTCAGAAACAAAGATTATTGATTTTAATGACTCAGATTGCTAGTAAACGATGTGCAAGTTCAATGTAAATAATGATTTATGTATTTTTTATAGTATCCTTATTTTTATTCTAATCACTTTTTATGCGTTAAAAAAAGTCTTGATTTCTACAGATTTGGATCAAGCAAAAATACAGAATTCTACAGAATTTGTAACTTTTATATACAGACTTTTAGAAATTCTGGTTGGCATCACTGCGTGGTGGCATGATGGTCATCACGCCACCTGATGTGATACTATATGTAGGTGTAGACTCGCTCTCCAAAAGAAAGTCTGAAGGAGGTTTTAAATAGCTCTAGGTGGGCTAGAAAGTCAGTACTGCGAGAATAATTGAGCTGTTAAGAACTGATTGTTAAAAAGGGAAAAAAGAAAAGTACCAACGAGTAATTGTGTTTTTATTTTTATTTTTTATTAATGCATCGTGTTTTACATTGATTGGTAGTGGATATACGGCTTTAAAGCTAGAGTTTCAACTGTCACTTTTGGTTTTTTTTTTTTTGAAGCGATTCTTCGTGTTTGGAGGTTTTTGTTTCCTGGGACACAACCTGGTCAACGTTTTATCGGAGCGCCATAGCTGGACATACGAAGGGCATTGCATGTGGAGTACCGAGCCAGCTAAGTGATTCATTACATACATTTATGTATATTCCTTGTTTTTATATAACGCCTTACTGTCCAACTACAACAAACTACCAGAAACCAGTATGGACATATGGACTCCAACTATGGGCTTGCACAAGCAAAACAAATTTATAGAGCAAACAAACTTTCCAAAATAAAGTACTTCGTAGCATAGTAAATGAACCCTGGTACATAAGAAACGCCAATCTAGATAGAGATCTAGAAGATGAAATGGATAAAGACGAAGTCAAAAATTAGCTAGAATTCATAAACTTAGACTCCTCAATCATGTCAACCTGGAAATAACAAATCTATTAAAAAATGACAACCAAATTCGGAGATTAAGAAGTGTGAAACCTTTTGACCTAGCTTACTAAATTAAATAAAAAAAAATAAACAATATTATTCTAACCAAGAAAAAAATAAAACCAACAAACGGTGGTTTATTAATAAACTTAACAATATAATTACGAAAAATAAATAAGTGATTAGTCGAACGACTAGGTGCGATTCTCTAAAAACCGACGCGACGTCAGTCAGCCTTCAGGAGGTTTTTTGGATTGGGATAAAGTCCCTCACTATTGTAGACAAAACCAAAAATTTAATCGCTAGCGCAAGAACTTGTGATACCTCCTGAGAGTTTATTTCTGCCCCGATTTCAATGATTCTAACTGCCCGAACATAATGGCGAAGTTGTAGTGGAAGTAGGCAGCGCTGTCAAAGTTAAAATACACATAAACTCTATAATGCGAACACAATACGAAGCTGCTGCTGAAGTATGAGTCGTATGGTGAAGCGCAAAGTTCAGCCAACCTCAACTTTCTACTTCCAGTTTCCACTGCAGCTTCACCATTGTGTTCGGCCAGTAACACTGATCGAAAGCTTATGAACTGAATTTTGTTCATCAGTATGGATAATTTTGAAAAAAGGCGTATGAATAAAGTTGTTACGGAAAAACATTATTTCACAAATGAGGTGTCTTAATATTTATCAGGATCTCTATCACGAAAAGTAGCTCTTATTTTTTGGAACAAGGTGCCACTAGGACACTAGAGGCCAGTAGGTAGCCATTTCATTCGTAAATAGTGAAGGGCACCGTAGCGCAAGTGGTTAGTGCGTTGGACTACTGAGCCAGCGGTCTTCGGTTCGAATCCCGCAGCAAACACCTAAAAGTTTTTCACAGTGCCCACCTCTTTCGAATGCATCAAAGAGTATCATTTGTCACGATTGAGCTTCTCAACTCGCCGTTCGGAGTCGGTAAAAAAACTGTAGGTCCCTTCCATTCGTGCAAAAATACTTCAAACCCCAGGTCGAGTGGTGGTTTGATATATTGCGGTTGCAATATAAAATAAATGTGTATAAGTATGTAACATTCACATTGTCACAAAATTATTTGCACAAGATATCATCTGGCACATTGTCACAAAATTATTTGCACAAGATATCATCTGGCGAAAAGCTGTGACATTTTGCGATCTGTCAAAGTGGTTTTGCCCAAGAAAAGCTCTGTGATAAATTAATAAAAAGTCAATATATTTAAACTTGTTTCTTTAAAAATCGCAGCAAAAACTTAAAATAAACGCAATATTTACATCAGCGGAGTGAAATATCTGTAAGTCATAGCTCTTAAGACACATAAAATCAAAAGTAAAGGTGCCGCCAAATATAACCCAACTTATGAGCAAAAGAGGCCTTGAACAAACTTCCCCTGTCCATTATAATAATCCTAAAGGAGGCCCTTCAAAATTTCTAGTCGAAATGACATCATCAGGCATTAGTGTGGACGAAATGAAGGAAATCCTGAAGGACAACAATTCAAAGCTTGTCTCAGAACTTGCCACAAAGTCAGATCTCAAATTGCTATATGCCGATTTGTCTAACCTTAAAGCGACGCAGAATGAGATTTCTGCGAAAGTTGTCTTTTTAGAAAACCGAAACAAGTTACTGGAGGCACAAATTGAACGACTTATGCAAAAGAGTGTTGAAGATAATGTGGTAGTTCGTTTGCCGACAGACCCCCACACCGATCCAGTTGAGAAAGCCAAAAACGTATGCGCTGGACTGCTCGACAAAAATGAAAACAACACTGACATTGAATCTGCGCACAGAGTAAACCACCAAAGTGCATCCAGGGCGGTAATTGTCGTCAAATTGAGGTCCGGAACAACTGCTTTAAATGTTTTACGTAACGCGAAGAAACTTAAAGGAACGAATATAAGTATCAACAAAGATTTGCCACATAGTGCACGCCAAAGAAGAAGCAAGTTGGTATCCATAATGAAGGTGCTACGCGAGTCGAAACCTAAATTGAAAATCTTTTTGAGAGACGATAGGCTACATGTGGAAGACACTGTTTTTACATGGGATTCAACTCAGGGGCTCAAGAATGGAAGCAATAACGACAGTCTAGCCATATTGGGGCGGTGCGTCGGAGAGATTCCTCATTCTTTATTAACATTATTACACAAATTACAGATGGAAAATCAAAATAGCATAGTCAACAATAAAGAAATGTCAACGTCAAGGAATGACAGCAATGTCAGTTTGTTAAATATTAATGGAGCAAACACAATGAAGACTGGAGCTGCAGTGCGAACTGAGGGTGGACACACAAGTGGGTGTTTACACGAAACGTCATCCAACTGAGAAGAATCCGTCTGCCAGGCGATCGTTAATTTTTCAACGCTTAAAATCTTAAGTTATAATGTCGCTGGGCTAAAAAACAAAAGTCTATTTACTGAATTTTTTAATTATATTAAGCAATTCGATATATTTATTTTATTGGAAACACATATTATTAATTATGATGAAACTAGTTTTAAGAATATTTTCATGAGCCACGAAATAGAATGCATACCAGCTGTTAAAACTAGTATTTTTGGTAGGGGATCTGGAGGCGAGCTGTTCGGTTACAAAAAACACCTCAAAGATGCTGTAATTAAGTTTAAGAACATAGAGCAATCCCGAATATTTGAAATTAAAATGGAAGGCACGATTTATTACGTTGTACCTATTTATTTGAACTGTAGCCATTGGGAGCGCGACTTCGACAAACTACGTGATCTTGTTAATGTGCTAGGAGCATCAAATCTTATGCTAATCGGCGATTTTAATGGGAGAATAGGCTTGTCACAGAACACTTTTAATAGCGGTGTAGACACAATCCGTATTGACTGCGATCGAAGATCAAAGGACGAGGTGTGCGATTCGAAGGGGAATAAAATTCTTGAAATAGCAGATGCTTTGGATAGTTGGGTACTAAATGGAAGCTGTGAAGGCGATCGTTTTGGGGAATTCACTTTCATCCGTGGAAAAGCCTGCTCTGTGATAGATTATTGTTTTTTGTCTGGAGACTGGGCCTGCATTTTTGATGAATTTATAGTGGCAGTAAAAACGTTCTCAGACCACATGCCCTTAGAGGTGTCTTTTAAAATTAGATCATCAGGTGGTGAAACTTTTGAACCTACGCTTGGGCTCCTCCCGAAATTACATTGGAAAGACAGCTTTAGAGATTTATTTCAACATAATCTAGACAGGCAGCTTGAAACCCAGTTGGACATGAACGCTTCAGGTAATCTTGACATGGACACCTTAATGAATGTCATCAAGAAAGCGGCTCCTCAACAGAAATCAGGAAGGAAGATTTTGGAAAATAAACAAAAGTGGTTTGACAACGAATGCTTGAAAGCTAGGAATTTATCTTTTGCATATTTGAAATTAGTCAGATCGACCAACAATACTAACATTCGATTCCTCTACGCAACGGCAAACAAAAACTTCAAAGAGCTTTGTAACGTGAAAAAACTTAATTTTGATCAAAGAAATATTGAAAGAATAAACAAAGCGAAATCCTCAATGGAGTTCTGGAAAGCAATAAGGCTTGTGAGTGGGAAAAAGATTTTAACTGCCAAGGCTCTGCACATTGAAGAGCTTAAAGCTCACTTTACGAAGCTGCTAAATATAAATCAAATATCACCGTCATTTCAGTATGCAGCACCTTTAATAGTTGATGAATATCTAGATGCACCAATTTCCCAAGCGGAGGTAGAAACGGCTATTGAAAATGCCAAAAAAGGTAAAGCGCCCGGGGAAGATAGAATACCGATTGAATACTTTAAACATCTTACACCAGAATTCATACGACTACTTACTTCGGAGTATAACAGAATTTTCGAGACCGCTGACGTCCCTTCGAGCTTTCAAAAGGCGATTATATTGCCGCTACACAAAAAAGGGAGCATTGATGATCCGAAAAACTATAGAGGCATCTCATTTTTAAATACAGCGTCGAAGCTCTTTAGCTCAATATTGTACAATAGACTCAGTGAATGGGTCGAAACCAAGAGTATCTTAAACGTTTTTCAAGCGGGGTTCAGAAAAAACCAATCGACAGTGGACCAAATCTTTTCGCTAATGAATATAGCCGACTATTATATAAGCAAAGGAAAAAAGCTGTATGCTTTTTTTGTGGATTTTCGGGCAGCTTTCGATTCAATACCCAGAGAAGTACTTTTTTATAAACTCTACAAATACGGAATCACAACAAGGATTATATCTGTCATTAGAGCAATTTACGAGGAAAATCATGCGCGTATATGGAACGGAAAATCTCTGTCAGAAGAGTTTGGTACGTCGATGGGCGTTAAGCAAGGATGTGTTCTAAGTACCCTTCTCTTCAATTTATACATAAATGACATAGCTGACTCGGTGAATGGTGGTATTGCCATGGGAGGAAAAAATATTCCAGGACTGATGTTCGCTGACGATATAGTTTTCCTAGCTGAAACTATAGACGGGATGCAGCTGATGATAAACAGGCTCCAGCGCTACTGCAAAACCTGGAATCTATCGGTTAACCTCTCCAAGTCAAAAATGATGATATTCAGAAACGGCGGCGGGAGATACTCCAGAAGGGAAAAGTGGACTTTTGAAGAGGAGTCAATAGAAATAGTCAAGGAGTATAAGTATCTGGGAGTCTTGATTGCTTCTAACCTAAGTCTACATAAGCATCTACAAGCCAAATTAGCGGAAGCCAAGCGTGCTATGTGTTCTGTGTGGAGAAGTTGCATCCTTAAAAATAACGTTTCTCACATAGCTAAGTATAAAGTCTTTAGAGCAACCGCAATTGCAATTCTGTTTTATGGAGCACAGGCATGGGGATATCGTTCTTTTGAAGCCGTGGAAAAGTTCCTTCGTTATTTTATTAAAAGTACCTTCAGACTGCCCAGTACATCACCAAACTATATGCTATATCTTGAAACGGGAATAGCGCCCCTCTTTTTAGACACCCTTAAAATGCACTTCAACTATGTGGCAAAAGTTATGGCGATGAGCGAAGAAAGGATTCCAAGACTAGTTCTAACACAAATTATAAATTCGGGTGGAACATGTGTAAATGAGTGGAACAAACTGGCAATCGAATGCTCATCAACATTTTTAATATCAGCCGACGAAAACCCCGATTCATTTAAAGCAAAATTTGATGACTTGCTGAAGAAAGCTGGTAATATGATGTATGATAGGTATATTAAAGAAGCCGAATCGTCAATCTACAGGGCTTACTACAGTAAAGTAAACCACTTCTTAAAGCAAAAAACCTACTTCTTAGCTGAGAACACTTCTGAAAAAATCAGCTTGTTATTTAAAGTAAGAGGTGAACTCCTTAGTTTGAACTACATTCCACATCGACCAGAGCTACCATTATTGTGTGACTTATGCAATCGTAAAGAACGGGAGGATGTGTTCCATTTCCTGGGAGTTTGCCCAATACTCAAAGATTTCCGTAAACGCTTCTTTGGTGTAGCCACGCTTAATTTAGAGGAAACGATCAACATTCTGAACGGTGAACGAAGTTGGGACCTTCTTTATCAATATTGCTTAGGAGCTATTCGTTACAGAACATGCATAGTTCAGGAAACTTTTTAAAAATCATTCTCAGAAAATTGTAAATAATTGTAATAGTTTTTTCTTATTATGTATAAATTATAATATAAATGTCAGTCTGGTAGACGGCCTTCGGCCAAACCATAAAGGACTTAAGTCAAACTTAAAGTTAAGAAAATGTAAATTGTATTTATTTTTGAAGTCAATAAATCTAATCTAAAAATCTAATCTCATCTGGCGAAAAAGCAAAATTGCACTAATTTAAACGTGAAAACTTATTCCAAAGAAACTAAAGAAACACTTCTTGTACTACTCTGTTCCACATAAATTGACAAATTTAAACTCTGGTGCCTGCACATAAAATAAGAATTGCCACTGAAATAAAAACCAAACTACTGACTTTACACAGGCTTTGTTTTTGTAATTTTCCTCAAATTCGCATAGATCCCACAACGTACGACCAGACCCCCCCCCCCCCCCCCTGAGAGGGCTTGTCTTCGGGCTTGCCTTCGTTTATACAGAACACCAGAGACCGAGTACAAAAAATTCTATTCTAATGAGGTCCTATACAACAGGGCTAACGTAATAAGAGTGGACAATTTCCTAATCAAGATGACTCGAAGGCTTGCTTGGGTTCGATGAATAGCCTGATCTTCGGGGCTTATAACCCCAATTTCATGTACCACGAAAGAGTGCACCTTAACGGCTTCGTTCCACCAGAAGCGTTCCTCTTTTTTGACCAACAGGGTCTGATCCAGGATAGAACAGCGGTACCGCTAATCTTCCATGTTGCTCGCAAGACTGTGGATAGGCGGCTCAACTACGACAGAGACGTCGCACAGAGCCAAACGGAGCGCCTCCGGTTTAGTAGGTCGCTTTCGGGGCGCGATGGGCACGATGTTGAACAGCAACATCAGAAATTCTGGTGGCTGTTAGAAAGAGATGGAATTCCCTAGTCGATTCCGTTTGATCCGGGGTAGACCCCAAGGCATAGTTGGCCGCCTTTTATGTTTATTATGTAGACATGCCGTGGCCGGCTTACATAGGTTTAGGTAGTGTAGGTATTTGTAAGTTTTATAAAAAAATAAAAAAAAAATATATAAAAATAAAAAAAAATACGCACAGCACTTTGCCAACAAAAAAAAATATAAAAACAAATAAAAAATCACAAAAAAAAATTATAAAATAACACAGCACAAAAAACAAAAAAAAAATTACGTATTTAATTACGTAGCTAGACTTAAGATAGGTTAATTAGTTGTAAGTCTTATTTAAGGTAGTTCTAAGCAAAAAACATGTCCTGTTGCTAGGTTTTTTTTTCAAACTTTTCTTAGCTCTAAAATTGTAATTTTAATTAAAATTCTATATTATAAGTTAGGTTACGTCGAAAGACATAGTATAGTGGACAATTTCCTAATCAAGATGACTCGAAGGCTTGCTTGGGTTCGATGAATAGCCTGATCTTCGGGGCTTATAACCCCAATTTCATGTACCACGAAAGAGTGCACCTTAACGGCTTCGTTCCACCAGAAGCGTTCCTCTTTTTTGACCAACAGGGTCTGATCCAGGATAGAACAGCGGTACCGCTAATCTTCCATGTTGCTCGCAAGACTGTGGATAGGCGGCTCAACTACGACAGAGACGTCGCACAGAGCCAAACGGAGCGCCTCCGGTTTAGTAGGTCGCTTTCGGGGCGCGATGGGCACGATGTTGAACAGCAACATCAGAAATTCTGGTGGCTGTTAGAAAGAGATGGAATTCCCTAGTCGATTCCGTTTGATCCGGGGTAGACCCCAAGGCATAGTTGGCCGCCTTTTATGTTTATTATGTAGACATGCCGTGGCCGGCTTACATAGGTTTAGGTAGTGTAGGTATTTGTAAGTTTTATAAAAAAATAAAAAAAAAATATATAAAAATAAAAAAAAATACGCACAGCACTTTGCCAACAAAAAAAAATATAAAAACAAATAAAAAATCACAAAAAAAAATTATAAAATAACACAGCACAAAAAACAAAAAAAAAATTACGTATTTAATTACGTAGCTAGACTTAAGATAGGTTAATTAGTTGTAAGTCTTATTTAAGGTAGTTCTAAGCAAAAAACATGTCCTGTTGCTAGGTTTTTTTTTCAAACTTTTCTTAGCTCTAAAATTGTAATTTTAATTAAAATTCTATATTATAAGTTAGGTTACGTCGAAAGACATAGTATAGTACAAAGTAAGTTAGAGTAAGGTAGTTAGGTTAGTTAAGCTAGTTTTAATCACTTTTGTCTAGCATTTAAGATTTAATTGAATTGATAAATAAAAATGAATTAAAAATTAAAAAAATGATGCACGACCAGCCCGCCGATCAGCCAATGGCTGTGTGAAAGAAGATATGGACATCAAAGGAGTGTTACCATTACAACCATGCAATCAATGGACAGAATATTTCACTTCGACAAAATAACACAAGTTTTAACACAAGGATCAAGAGTGCAACCACCAAAGAAATAAAACATCACCTGAATTACAGACAAAATCATGAAAAATCAGCTGGATACGACTTGATAACTGAACAACTACTAAAACATTTACCTGACAGTGCCATCATATACCTAAGGAATATCTTTAACGCTGTTATGCGACAAAAAAATTTGGAAGGTATCGAAAGTAATCGCAATTCCTAAACCTGCAAGGGTCCTACAAATACTACCTACCTGATACAGGCCGATAAGCTTACTACCAATAAATATCCAAAATATTCGAAAAGCTGCTACTTTACCGTATTTAGAAAGTTGTATTTCAACAACAACTTATACCGGACCACCAATTTGGTTTTCGACAAAAACACTCGACTATACAACAAGTCCACCGAGTTACCAATAAAATTCTAAATGACTGAGAATCTTAGATGAAAAAAAGGTGCCGTGACATAAGGCCGCATTTACGAGTAGTAAAGCCAAATTATTTTGAGACATAAGACCAAATATGGTTTCGATATTTTTCAATAACAAAAAAATGCTTCAAATTGATTGAAATCAACCACTGGAGTAATTTCGTTTTACAAATTTGCGCGGTTTTCATTCGTATACTGTGTCTCAAACGCAACGTGGTGCAATGGAAAATTTCAGTGATTTGATTGTATAGTTATGAATTTTGTGAAGGTTTGAGAAAAGGAAGCCAACTGCTGTATATACCAGAAATTAAACAATTATGTATATAAATTTAAAGAAAATTCTAAATTGTCTATATTATATTTGCTATAACAAAACATGTGGTGCGGTGCCAGTGCAGTGATAGATTTACATAACCAATACCTCGTTCGCATCCCGAAATGAAGTGCTGCGCATGATCTTTCGGATAATACAAATTTAAGAATAAAATCAAAGAATGTGGAGATTCTTCACTTAAGAGAAAAGGTATTTGAGACGAAACCTTCACAGATGAGCTACACAAAGTAATCCTTTCAAATAACAATCTGCTTGCTAGTCCAACTAGTTTGCGTTATTTTCTTTTGTTGGTTAAACATTCCCAACCTACTTTCGTTGCATTAAATTTTTAAAATACGGCTAATTTATTATTCTAGGTTCAGTTTGATAGATTACGAAGGCAGCTAATGCGAAACATGTCGTTTCCAAAAGCTCCCGCTACTGCGAAAGAGGTTTTGGACTTGTTTAAAACCGAACTTATAATGGATAGTTTTGGCATGTCGCGGTTGAAAACATCTGAAGCTTTTTATAGGAGCACCATAATAAAATAAATCGTATATTTGTCTCCAACAATCGCAACTGCAATTCAGAACCTACCAAGAGGTTCCCACCGAAATTATCTTTTGGATGGCACTTTCAGTGTTGTGCCATCATGCGGTTATAAGCTTTTCCTCATTCTCCAATTTTCACATGACAAGTTTACACTTATAATTTGTGTCGTGATTGTAACCGTTTTTATTTAAGTTTTTGTAATTGAAAAAAAAAAGTTTCAATCAATTAAGAAAACAGTCTACAATGTTGGAGCATTTTTGTAAGAAAAACTATTTCGATTCCATGCCCTTCATCCACTTTCTCATGAGTCATAAATCGGAGCCCGCTTATACTCATGTATTCCAATACATTGAGGCGAATTTGTTTCAATTCAAACCCGATCTGTCACAACGGATTACGAAAAGGCTCTAAAGCAAGGGTTGGAAAGTAATTGAAAGTGGGGTCCAGATACGAATAAAAAATTTGATCGAGGTCCAAAAAAAAAAACTTATAATTTTTAGCTTTTATGAGACACAGATTTATGCAAGCCATTGAAGTCGGATTGAGAGGCAAACGTCCTATCCTCCCCGTACTAACAATTTTTGTTGGACTGAGTACAATTACGGTAAAATTTGGTAAACAAACAGAGCACAACAGTTACAAGTGCACCGTTGTTAGGGATTTTCATTCAAAAAATACATCGTTGTGTAGTTCTGAAAAATATATGTATCCATTTTAAATTGAATAGATAGATAGGCATATTTAAAAATATTCCACCGTCCAAGGTGCGACCTTGCTTACCGCTGCTCTAAAGGAATGGTTGGTTGGTTTATGAGGGTGAAGATTACTTCTCTTCACGTTGGCCACAAGTCGGGCCCGTTGTGCTCCCCTCTGGAATTGTGTTGAGAAAAAAGGGTTGGGGTGTGTGTAAGGCTGAAAACACACCCGAGCAGTCAAAACTTTTTCGATTCAGAAGGCAAGAAAACGTTTTTTATTTCAACACACACCAACCGAAACACGTTGTAACAAAAAAAATCATTCTGCTTTTCTGTTTCCTTTGGTGTGTGTTGAGGAAAAACAGAACTGAATTCGTGACTTTTCGACACTAATTTTATTAGCATGGTCTTTATGTTTGTAAATTGTATAATGAGCTCAATTAAATATGTTATATAGTAATTTCTCTGCGACTACTTCCATCCTCAATGAAAACTTTAAAATAAATTAAACGCCAGTGCAAAAAACAACATTAACGCAATTTTGTTTCTGAAAAACAAATGTGCAGCTAGCGACAACAAAACACGTTTTTCTGTTTCGCATTGTTATTTATGTTTTGCCGCATAAGCAAGTGTGCAAAAATGCACAACGACGCTAGTTTTAAACTTTTTTGTTTCATTCGGTGTGTGTTGGCCGTATGCAAAGCCATGTATTATCGGCAACCAGTCAAGAAGCGCACTGAAACAAAAACATTTTTTTTATTTTGCCTGCTTTGGTGTGTATCGTCTCATAAGAATCAATGTACTGATGTTTCATTAGCCACAAAAAAACGTTTTGACTGCTTCGGTGTGTTTTCAGCCCAAGTGAAAAGGGGGTAATGTAGTGGAATGGAAAGGTTGGAAGGAACATGTGAATTCAAGAAAAACGCTCTGTGTGTCGTGTAAACTCCAGTGTTTTCGAGAAATCGATAGATGTCAGCCCGGGTAGGATATGTCTTCCCAGGTATTTTTGCCTTATTGAACATAGAGCAGGACAATCGCAGAGGAAGTATTTGATACTTTTATCATCTTCTTCGCAACCCGGGCAGGTGTTGTGCTGCAGTAGTCCCAGTCGGTTAGCGTGTTTATTTAAGTTGATATGTCCCGTATATAAGCCAATCATCAGTTTTATTTGGACTTTGCCCAAATTCAGTACTTTTCTAGCCCGCAGTGGAAAGCATGTCGGTTCCACGTCTTTGCTGTGCCTAGCTATGATCTCTGTTTGAAAGCTGGCCTGCAAATTCGACGGAAGCTTGCCCTCGTCGTACCAATCGCAGTTGGCGGTTGCGTCTCTGTAGCTTCCCATATGGCGGGCCTCTGGATGGTGCTGCTCATTTCGAGGATTCCTTCCGACCCACTGCAGGCTTACCAGATACAACGTGAGTCGTCCCTGGTATGGCACCGCTGGTTCCGGGATCAGTCGCTCTTTTCTTGTAGGTGTCCCGGGCGTGTTTGGAGAAACGTATCTTCCTTTTTCCCCCTAAAACAGGGTACTCCTCCGGAGATGTAAGGGAAAGATTTGGTTGGCGTCTCGCAGCTTCTATGGTCTTCGGTGGGTCTGGTTTGGAATCTACCCTCCTTACCTACGAGGCATTTGCGGCAAGATTTGGACCGGAGGTACTGGAGCCTTCTGGGTTATCCCCCGTTGTGCCTTTTCCCTCCTCCCTTTCTCTTTTTCGTTTTTGGGCCCCGGATAGACGAAGTTTCGGTCGGTCTTTCTTACTGCCTTTGTCTGCAGTGACCAAAGTGAATTACTGGCGACTTAGCACCTGACGGATCCAAGCCCTCGCCGGCAGTCGTGGTTTCTGCCGACACTTGGTTGTATATCCCCACTCGGTTTTTATTTTCTTCGCTGGTACTTTCCATGTTTGTTTGTTTGTTTTTTAGGCTAGTTGGATCTCTTAGTTCTCCGACGAAGTCGTAGTTAAGCCCCTCCAGCACGACAAGGTGAGACCCATGGGGGGTCTAAGGGAATAGCTTACAGAAACTTTTCCAAAGTGCAAACGCAAAGTAAACATCATGTTGGTTTCACTTTTGTGGTTGGAACCGAATCAATATCAATCAATTCATTCGAACGTGCATTTGCACCTTTGTATATATTCATACATGAAAACATTCGTATATACAAATATGTGCATACATAATTCAGCGATCTCCTACTCCATGGCTAATAGCCAAATTTTCAATGTAAATTGATTCTAACCAACCGAATGTGGGTTTCATTCACCAGAATTGATTTAAAGTCTATCCAGCATCTAAAGTGTGAATTGGACCCTTGGCACCACTTGAACGGAATTGTAAACGGAAAACATTTTCTTGTGGGTGGTATTAAAAGTTTCAAGAATGGCTGTCCCAAATTTAAAGAGCAGACGATCATATATTTTTTAAGGTAATCACATACACTACACCTAATTACGAATTCAAAATGTCAAGTCGATGATGTATAAGAAGTTTAAATCGAAAACTAAATAAACTCAATTCGCGTATTTCAGTTTTTGCTTAAAAAAAGGAAAATGGGCAAAATCAATTTGGCCCAATGCCATAAAACACACAAGACTGACAGTTTTCCATAAACATCACGTTCGTTTTCGTTTATGAGTTAGATTTTCCAAAAGACAAGAACAGAGGTGGTGAATTGAAAGAAATCCCGCGCCCACTCCGCCCAAAAAACCACAGAAGACACCTTCAACGAACGTGTTTTCGAGTGGAGTTTTGTGATGAATTAAATTTGAAATTGGCTTGAAAGTGTATAAATGCACCGTCAATGGATTTCATATTGCATGGCATAGGGCAGCAGTATAAAAATACTAAAAGGAAAGTATACAAGGCGGATAGGAAACGCTCCAGATTGATCTCGTGGTGGAAAATATTTATTTAATATACGAGTAGCAACGCGAGTTGTATGAATGAATAGAGGCAGTTGGATTTGTTGTTTTTTTCTTTTTTGATGTATGTATGCTCGTTTGACATAATGTGAATTATCACGTTGAATATTATTTTTTGTGCTATTTGAAGGATTATATCTAGAAATAGATGCATAAATGTATACGTGTCGACATCTCATCGATTCGAATGTTTTTGGATGATAATAATTAAAAGACATACTTTAAAGTGCCCACCTGATGTCTTCTTTGATGATAAATTGGGGTATTGTGGGACAATCAATCAAAAAAAGAAAATCTGTTTGAAGGGAATTTGAAATAAGTGAGTACTACGGCTTAGTCTTGTTTGAACGGATACATTTTGATTTAACCATAATCAACAAAGTGCTTTTGCATGTATTCTTATTTTTAGAAATTTTGACTGTCAACATTATAGAAACAAAAACCGGAAGCGTAAATTCATCATTTTCTATTGCTAACGGTTGCGACCATATTTTAATAGACTAATAGCCATATTTTATTACTCCCGTGATCTGAATCCATCTATGTATCTATTTATGGGTATGGTTCTTTTCGTCTTTTTTATCTCGTTTTTTTTGTTATTTCGTCTAAGTCGTTTCGCATTTTGTTGTTTCGCATTTTATTATTATTTAATTTTTTATTTATTTGGTATTTCTTTTTATCGACAAATTTGTTTCGTTTTTTTTTTGCGCATTGGACAAAGTAATACTTATTGAGAAATTCACGCGAAATTTCTCACTATTACTTCTAACTTTTACTTTAATTAGATTATCCAAAATAGTTCCAAATCAATATTATGTGATCATTTAAATGCTTCACAATTTTTTTATTTCTCTTTTTTTGTAACTGGACTACACTTGATATCCAAACTACATTAATAAATAGGTTCAAACCCTCTTAATTATCTGCCATTTTTTCTAAAAACAACTGCTCACTAACTCCAGTTGTGCACTCCAAGTTGGTTCAAGTCCTTTTTCACTTGTACGAACCACCTCAGGTGAAGTAGTCCACTGTTACCCTGACCCTCTGATTTGGAATCAAATACTCTGCGGTCCGGAGCTTGACTGTCTATTGGCTTTACATGTCTTAGCCATCTCAAACGTGCAATGTGCAGTTTTCTGACTAGATCAATGTTGCCTTACAGTTGGTTTAGTTCGTCGTGGAAACTTCTCAAATATCGTGCAAAAGATTTCTCTCTTTAAACGACCAATATTCTCATCCGTTTTCTACAAAGTCCATGCTCCCGTTTTTCATTCAGGAAAGAGGAGAGGAAACTCAGTCTCTGGAATGAACTTTAAAGTCTTAAGCTGTGACTCCACTTGTCGATTTGAATTTGACAAACGACGTATTTTTACGTCAATTAGAAAATTGGCAAATGGAAATAATGATAAATAAGCGGTTTTTCATTATTTTCAATTGCCAATTTTTTAATTGACGTAAAAATACGTCGTTTGTCAATTTCAAATCGACAGTCTTTATGACCAGACACTTCAAGCTGAGATAACACCACAATTAGGACTGAATGAGTCCTACAGATACTGCATCGAAGAGGAGAACCACCTTATATGCAGCTGCGAGTCCATAGTCTAGAGGCCTATTGTATTCAAACAGTGGACATTCCCTTAGTAGACCCACTAGAGATACTTAGATTCATCAGAATCACGGGACTGGTGGAGATTCTAAAGGCGGTCTCCATTTAGGGAACTCCACTAATCTAAATATTAAAGCTCGTAGTGTAGGTACACATTACTGTATTTCTTCATTCATTTATTAAACTGTCCTTATAGATTTTTTTTTTGGATTTAGTTGGAACTAGAAAGTTTTGGTTTATCTTTCCCCATTGAATGGGCACAATGAAACCACACGTTTCTCGGTGATTATACATCACGGAGCACCAATCTACCTTCCTCCTGACATTTGAAAACATACTGCAACTCGTAAATGTACAATATTTTTAGCTAAATAAGATGCCCTTAACCACAGTACACGTATCTAAGGTAGTATATTGCGCATCTGTCAAACATTTTCAAAGCAAAAAATGGCCGACAACTGTGTGGCATTTCTATGGGATTTAATTCAAATTCATTGTTTTCGTAGTTTTTCTTATCATTTCTTAATAAAATAACATACGTTTTACTTTATGAAATCGATTTATTCGTTTATCTTTTCATTTTCCTTGAGTTTTCTATAGTTATTGTTCGGATATTTCAGTCGGTCATATTTTCTCATCACAGTTCTTTTTATTATTGTTCACACAACATTCGTATACGACACAACACATTTTTCAAAGTTTTGACAAAAAAGTTAATTAAATAGTATAGAAAACATTAAAAAAACGAAAATTAAATGCAAATATCCTCACAGTTGGCGGCCATTTTCTTGAATTTTTGACAGATTGCCCGAACTTGGACGAAAATGAACACTCTAAGTATACTACCTTAGATACGTGTACTGTGGCCCTTAACCTCCATAACAAAAAATGTCTTGCAGTCATCTGTGAAGATTCATATGATTGGCTCCTTTTCTGTTGACTATTGCCAACCGAAGCCTCACATGTTTACGAGTCTCTTATTTTAACAGCACGATCTGAAACATACTGGTTTTATGATTATACTCCCGGAATGCGCGTCTTGATTGACGTTTTCATACGCAGCATAAACAACTTTTGCACTTGAACTTGAATGAACTCAAAGGAACTCGAATTTTATAAACACATTTAAAATTCATACACCTTCATTCTTGTATTTTTACCTTAGCTGCATCGGGTCTGGAAGTTATTGCTCTTGTAAATTTAATACTCCACTGTTCTTTTGTTTCTGTACATAAAATGAAGATTACGACAGAAACATTTCGGATTTATGTATGTACGAGATTGACTGGTTTTTATTTAAAAAGTTTTAATAAACTGGTGCGTTCAAGCCGACAAACAAGTACCCTTGCTCCTATTTTTCAAGTTAAAATAAAATGTTTACTAATCCACACGATATCGTAAGGATTCGCCGAGAGTAGATATACATTTCAAATTGGGCCTATTTTAGATTTTCAAATAGGACTTTTTTATGTTCCAGATTAGTTTGTCTTATTTCCACTTTTCTTAAGTGAGTGGGTTACCAAACTTTTCTTTTGATTCAGTGCGATTTATTCTTGCAATTGAATAGTAATTCTGTGAGATTGTGCCTTTAATTGTATGACATAGGTAGCTGTAAACAAAACATAGATATGTACCTACATAGACATGAGGATATTCAATTGCTCCTTCAATCGAAAAAAAATATTTGGGAAGACGAACACATTTTTCTTTAGGTGGTAGTAAAAGGGTTCATATTTTTTTATTTAAGTTTTAAAGTGTCCCAGCAACAGTTTTTTTTACTGCCATAATTTCGTGAGAGCATGCAGTTGCGGATTTCCACTGATTTTTGTTTTGTCAAACTAAACTTGTTTTTTTTTTATATAATCTACACACGCTAAAGGGGTTATGATTTATGAATCTATATATATAAAAATGAATTGATATTTTTGTGCGTTTACTTTTCACGCCTAAGCCGCTGAACCGATTGCAATACTATTTGGTCAGGAGATAGTCTGGTACCTGAGGAAGGACATAGGCTTAAAAACCACCCGCTAGGTGGCGCTGGAGTCAAGTTATTAACAAAACCTTTTCACGACTAAACCGCTGAACCGATTGTAATGTAATTTGGCAAGGAGATAGCATGGGATCTGAGGAAGGACATAGACATAAAAACAGCCCGCTAGGTGGCACTGGAGTCAAGTTATTAACAAAACCTTTTCACGCCGAGGCTGCTGAACCGATTGTAATGTTATTTGGCCAGGAGATATTCTGGGACCTGAGGAAGGACATAGGTGTAAAAACCGCCCGCTAGGTGGCGCTGGAGTCAATTTATTGACAAAAACTTTTCACGCCTAAACCTGAGGAAGGATAAATAAGAATAAACTAAGGATCTGGACCCGATAGGTGGCACTGGAGTCGAGTTATTAACAGATTCTATATTAAGGGTAAGAAACAAAAAAAGTTGATGGTGACATTCTGATTGACTTTACATTGCATTTAACACGAGAAACGAAAAACGCCATACAATTTTCTGAGGAAATAGACATACATATGTAAGTAGTGCATGCAATGGCATGGTATGATACTATTATAGTGCAATGCTAAACCCCATACCTCACTTGTAACAGTACAAAAACTCTTGCAAAATCAGTTTAAAGTTATTTAGCTACCAGATACTCTTCCGATACCAAGCAAAAGGCCATAAAATCCTTTAAAGATATCATTTTGTTGAAAATTCTTAAAAATATTTATACTTGACGTTTGAAGTCGGAAGAGCGATGAAGTTTCAAACCCCTTTCATTTTGATAAAAGATAAAGGTATTAAAAAAGTATTATTAGATTTTAAGTGTTTGTTACTTAATCGAACATTTAATTTAGTACAACCAAATAATAGAAAAATTATGCAGTTGTTCATTCACACGTTGAACATTTGGTGTGGTTTGTCCGATTTTGCGGCTCTTATTTCTATCCAGAACCACATTAGTAGAACAGTGTTTTACCTAATAAGTAACGCGACTATTTTAGTACAAGGGCGAAGCCGGGCGGGGCAGACAAGACAATCAGACGGATAGATAGATAGATAGACAAACAGACAGATAGATAGATAGATAGACAGACAGGTAGACGGACAGATAGGCAGATATATAGACAAACAGACAGACAGACAGACAGACAGATAGATAGATAGATAGATAGATAGATAGATCGACTGACAGACAGACAAACAAAGAGACAGACAGACAAACAGACAGACAAAGAGACAGACAGACAAAGTGACAGATAGATAGACAGACAGAAAGACAGGCAGACAGAGAGGCAGATAGATAGGTAGACAGACAGATAGATAGATAGATAGACAGATAGACAGACAGACAAACAAAGAGACAGACAGACAAACAGACAGACAAAGGGACAGACAGACAAAGAGACAGGCAGGCAGATAGACAGAAAGACAGGCAGACAGAGAGGCAGATAGAGGTAGACAGACAAACAAAGAGACAGACAGACAAACAGACAGACAAAGGGACAGGCAGACAAAGAGACAAACAGACAGATAGATAGATAGATAGACAGACAGGTAGATGGACAGATAGGCAGATATATAGACAAACAGACAGACAGACAGACAGACAGGCAGACAGATAGATAGATAGATAGATAGATAGATAGATAGATAGACAGACAGATAGACAGACAGATAGATAGATAGATAGATAGATAGATAGACTGACAGACAGACAGACTGACAGATAGAAAGACAGACAGACAGATAGAAAGACAAACAGACAGACAGATAGATAGACAGACAGGCAGATAGATAGACAAACTTATAGGCCAATAGAAAAAATAAATGGAAATTGAAGTTGAAAAATAGAACAGCAGTGATTGCATTCTTTTTGTGTACTTCCTTTCTATCATACCTGAATAACTAAGTGCGCGGGCAAATTTTGAGAAGGTAGGTGAAGCGAAGCGCACCGGGTTCAGCTAGTACCCTTATAATGTTAACACACAGCGCGTCCTTGTAATTCGGGCTTTAACCACCGGCAGGGCGCGTAGAATATTTTAGTGTCCGAGGAATTTCGATATTTCAACTCACTGATGATGATTAGTAAACTACAATAGTACTTTAAAACTTATTCTTTCTTCTTATTTTTATTGTAACTATTCTTATTCTTTAACTTACATACTATTATTAAAGTCTTCTTATAGTACCATAAATTATAATTTTTATATTTTCAAATGAATTTCTAAATCAAATATCGGATCGAATCTATGAACAGTGATGTTGATATACATAGAGTAAGTTCGGGCATTGTGGTATACCAGGGATGAAAAATGGCCTTTCAGCAATGTATATGTTGAAATTGTATTGAAATCGTACTATAAATTTCGCGCGAAATTCTTAACATGTGATAAAATACAAGCCAAACAAATTAAAAATACAAAATAATATTTTGTCAAATAAGATAAAGCGAAATAATAAATGCAGAATAACCTAGCTATGCCGAAATAATTTCAAATCGAAATAAAAGTTTGCGAAATAACAAATGCGAAGAAACAAAATGCGAGTTGTTGATATGCGAAATATTAAACTGCGAAATGATCGCGAGTTATACCATACCCCTCTTTAACATCAAGGCACTGGCTAAGTCGAGTGTGGAAAAGAAGTTGTCAACGCAAATTGTTCGTCATGTGCCAAAAAACGCTATAACGATATCCATTACCACTCGTTTGACCTGATTTACCTCTCTATTTTCATGGGGAGGTTAACCTGTAACTGTATAAATTTGACCCTGCAATGGAAAGCACGTATTATGCCCGTTTTCACAGTGCGAGCTTAAGTGTCGGATTAGTTAAGTGTAGGATTGAACATAAACATCAATTATGCCCGTTTTCACAGTGCGAGCTTAAGTATCAGATTATTTAAGTGTAGGATTGAACATATCCATCACTTAAAAAGTTTTCGCTTTCACAGTCAACACTTAAGTGTGGTATATTTAAAGTGGGGGAGAGACTGCTGGTATTGATACAATGGTATGAATACCAGGGTATAGTGAATACCACAAACCCTGACAGACTGCATTTCGTAGTACACGCTGATTTTCGCATTAGGTAGTATACGTTTGCGTTTTCAAGACAATATTCACAACAAAATAAAAAATATCGGTGCAAGTATCGTTATCGGATAAAATAATTATTTTTGAATCCATTGTATGTATTTGAGAATTGAATGCTACAATTTTTTTTATGAAAATTCTTTTTTCTTGAATTGTCAAAGAAGCTACCAAGAATCGCCAACAGAGAGAACGCGGCGCTGCAGTCAGTAAGAAGGTGGTATACCACCGAAAAAATTTCGAATTTCAATACCAGGTATGTTTCATAATATACCTACTAGCTTTAAACGTGGTATTGTAGTGACAGATATGTGGCATAGAATATAGTATTGCTAGTTTCCAAGTTTCAATACTTTTCTTGGCAGTAAATGTTAAATTAGTTTAGTCGTAGTATAGTTAGATTAAGGCCGAAAGGCAATAGTTAGTAATAATAGTGTTAAGCATAGAGTGCCCCCTAAGGGCCAGTAAGCTAGATTAAGACATTTTGTTAGTTTTAAATTAGATTTAAGCATTTTTGTCTAGTAAGTAAGTTAACATCGAAAATTGAATAATAAAAATGTTTATAAAAGTAAAAAAAAATAGTATTGCTATACCATGATATCAATAACAGCAGTGTGTCTCCCAATTAAGTCATGGATTGAGAGTCATTGTGAACAATTTATGGAAAAAAGTAATTGTGATGGACATAAAATGTCAAACGAAATTTGGTTTTCATTTCCTTGCCAAGTGCTTTTTAGAAAAAAATACAATGAAAATTAAGAGAAAAGAAGACAAAAAAGCCGCTGCATGTGTGGAAATAAAAAAATAATTCAATTCATTCATTTTTATTTAAAAAAAAAGAACGAAAAAAAAGGATTATGATGAAAACAAAAAAAATTGTGCATCCCTTCCTTTCCTCGATGTGCATCCTGATGAAACAGGAACACAACTGAAGTCACCAGGGCAGCGAGCAGCGATATCAGCAGAATCATCCACTTGCACAAAATGACAGTCGCAATGCCGGTCGCATTATCAGATAAAACATTTCGTTGCTTAGGTAGGTTTTCTGTAATAGGCATGTTTTTCTTTCTTAGCGGCTTAGCGGAAAATGAGAAGAAAAAAAACCCTGAGCAGTGACTTGGCAGCACTATGCTAATTGACATTTGATAGTTTCACATCGGCATTTTTTTTCATAGAAATTTTTTAAATAAAATCTTTAAGTACTCATGGGTTTTAAAGAAAAATCAAAATAATGAATGCAGAAACTCCAGAGGTCGTATATATATACATACATTAAAATAGTATAATAAAGAATTGAATTGTAAATTATGTTTTTAGTTATTAGAGATACATGCAGCAAGTATCAACAACGATGTGCGAGATGTTTTGGATGTGATTGCAAATATGTCTAGTGTTTCTAGCAACGACTCAGAGGAATCTGAATCGGACTGGGATGAACACAATAAATGTAAAAGGTTTGTCGAAACCATTGATCAATTCAACAATCAGGATTTTGAATCTCATATGCGGTTGCAGCGGCAAACAATGGAATACCTAATATGTAAGAATTCATCTTTCCTAAAATTTCAATAGTCAATAAACATATATTTTGTTTTACTTTTCAGCCAGATATTCACAATCCGAGTATGCAAATTCTCATGGTGGGATATTAAGAATTGACTCGAGAAAATCAGTACATCTGGTACATCAGCAGCACCGTGGCATTAAGGCAGCTGAGACACTTGTTCGGTGTTTCAAAGTCCTCGGCATGGATTGCTGTCCGGAGAGTGACGTCTTTTTTAATGGCAATTGGACACTAATATGTCAAATGGCCACAAGGAGTCGCTGTAGATGAACTTCAAGCAAAGTTTGTTCAAAAAAAAAAAAAGAATACCCAGCGTTATTGGAGCAATACCCACATAAATATAAAAGCATCAAAGATGAACAAGGAATGCTTTTTTGATAGGAAACAATCATACAGCTTAACTTTACAAGCGGTTGTGGATGCAGACAAAAAGTTTACAAACATCACTTGCGGTGAGCCGGGATCTCTTCGGGACTACAGGGTACTCCGGAGATCATACCTGTACACAAGAGCAGAGTCAGAGTATGAAAAAATGTTTCCCAGTGGATCTTTCATACTTGGGGATTCTGCATATCCGCCGTCGAGCTGGTTGGTGCCATCATTTAAAGATTACGGAAATCTGACGGAATCTCAATGAAATTTCAACAAACTGCATTCTGGAACTAGAATTGTTCTGGAAAACACGTTTGCATTGCTCGATTGATGGGACGATTTAGGAGATTGCTACATTTCAGGGAGCAGAATGATTTATGTGCGGTAACGAATATAATCGTGAGTGCCTGTATTGTGAATAATATATGTATTGGTCACGATGATACGTCGGATAAAAATTCCGAAGTGGAGCTCGAAGCAGATTACCTCAATAGGCGGGATACACTATTTAATTATTTACTCGAGCGAAATATCATTTAAAGACACAAATATGTATATCTTTTTCTTATGTAAAGATTTTCTAAATAAAATACTGTTTTCATTTTACAAATAGTATGTTTTTATTTTCTTGAATTTTTGATTTTTTTCCTTGGATTCTTTTAAGATATCAAGTTCCCTGTTCCACTTTTCTTTCAAAGTTTCTTGCATCGCATCAAGAAAATCCGCTTGTTTTTGAGCCTTTGCTTCCAGGATTCTTAGTTTCGCCGCATAAAAATTCTCTTTTGCACTACTTTTTCGTGCTCTTGTTGGAGTGCTTATCGACGACGAAGATGCTGATGAAAGATTTGCTGACGAGGAAGCTGTTGACGAGGGAGTTGCTGACGATGGAGTGACTATCTCTGCAGTGCAATGTCAACTATTTCTACCGACATTTCTGGTGGGGCTCATTTTTTTTCACATGACTTTTCATCAGTAGAGGGGATATCGGAAAATCTCCAAGGTTGATCGTATGGACGTTGGATATAATAAGTTTGTCTCAAAATATTTCCTCCAATTTGTCCATATATATTTTTTATTTTTTTTTTATTTCCCAGTTAAAGATTTACATCTATCCTTCATAGGACATCCAGTAATTGATTATACATTTACATTTACATGCATTTCACGGGACACAACAATACAAAAATAAGATCATTATCTTGAAACTTTTGTTTGATTTTATAAGAATATGTATACATAATATTTTTATATATATATATATTTTATTTTTTTATTTTTTTTTTTTTTGATATGATTTTTGTGGTTCTTCGATTATCGCTGTTGAAGGTCTACGGGTCTGCGTCTCTTAAGTCGTCTTCTTATGATGGTTTCTTGGTAGGGTAAAGCTTGTAGGTCGCTGTTGGTGTGCGTGGACAACTTTCTTATGTGTTATGTGCTCATATTCTTTATTTCTTCGTTGATTGAAGGTATGCCAAGGTCACGATGTATACTATCATTTGATATGTACAAGGGAGCATCTGTGATTGTCCGAAGGATTTTGTTTTGGAGTCTTTGAATAATGGCTACATTTGATGTACTGGCGGTGCCCCATATTTGTATTCCGTATGTCCAGATTGGTTTGATTATGGTCTTGTATATTAACAGCTTGTTGTCAATTGATAGTTTTGAATTTCTTTTCAGGAGCCAGTACAGTTGTCCAAATTTGATTTTGATTTGGTTTCGTTTTTGAATTATGTGATATTTCCATGTCAATTTGTTGTCTATATGAACTCCGAGGTATTTCGCATGATTGTGGATCGGGATTTGCTTATTGTTTAAGTAAATGGCTTGAGGGCTAAAGGTTCTTTTGGTGGTATAGATGACTTGTATTGTTTTATCTTCGTTGACTTGAATTCCCCATCTGCTGAACCAGTCCGCTGTTATATCCATTATGTCCTGTAGTACGTTGGTAGCCGTTTGAAGGCAATTATGGGAGGAAAGTATCACAGTGTCATCTGCAAATGTCGCTACCATAGTGTTTAGATTTCTTGGTTTGGGTATGTCAGCTGTATATAAGAGGTATAATATTGGTCCCAAAACACTTACTTGGGGAACACCTGCGTCTACTTTGCATAGGTCTGAATATCCGTCATTGTACTGTACATAAAATAATCTCTCGTTTAAATAACTCTTAATAAGGGGATAGTAGTCTGGTAGCAATCGTTTTAATTTTTGAAGGAGTCCTTTATGCCAAACACTATCGAATGCTTTAGCAACGTCTAGGTAAACAGCTACACAATATCTTCGCTCGTCCAGGTCGTTAAGGATCTTATTTATCACTCTATGAACTTGTTGGATTGTTGAATGTTGTTTACGAAATCCAAATTGGTGGTGGGGGATAAGGCTTTTTTGCTGTATGGCTATTTCCATACGGTCAAGGAGCAGTTTTTCAAATATCTTTGAGATAATTGGAAGAAAACTTATTGGTCTGTACGATGTTGATCTTGTAGAGTCCTTGCCTGGTTTTAGTATGGCGGTTATTTTTGATACTTTCCAAACTTTTGGAAAGTGGTTAAGTCTAAGAGTAGAATTAAAAATAAGCCTTAGGTATTTAATTGCCGTATCGGGTAATTCTTTTAACATTCTTCCTGTTATCATGTCATAACCAGGTGTCTTCTTAACATTCAGTCTATTTTGGAGGAAGTGTTATATGGAACCACACATGGAGTTGCGCCTGTCTTCTTACTGTTGTCCTTGGCGCTTATATATGCACTTAGGCGAATCTTTATTTTCCCCTCTAAAGTACTTGTTGTGAGATTGGTATCCTAGAATTAAAACAAAACTATGAACATTTTGAAAGCAGATACTTTTTTTTTCTTACCGCAAAGCCCTGGAACACCATGTCGTCCAGAACATGATCGCCTATTAACCGCATAAGTAAAATCTATAATTTAAATTTCTTGACTTAAATCTCAACAAGATTACACTAAAAAATGTGTTGCGTAATGTATGTAGTTTCTCGCACAGAAATTCTAATAATGTATATTTTTTTTTATAATTTGTTTATTTATTGCTTTTGGTAGTGTTGTATGTAGCGTAGCCTAACCACTAACTTACTTAGTTGGCGCTACAGCTCGAGGTGAACCTGGGCCTGCTTCTCGCAACCATTTGTGTGTGCGTGTTATATTTTTTGCCCTTCCATTCGTGCAAAAATATAGCACGCACACACAAATGGTTGCGAGAAGCAGGCTCAGGTTCACCTCGAGCTGTAGCGCCAACTAAGTAAGTAAGTTATATTTTTTGCAGGAATGGAAGGGACCTACAGTTTTTTGCCGACTCCGAACGGCGAGTTGAGAAGCTCAATCGTGACAAATGATACTCTTTGATGCTTGTCAGACATTCGAAAGAGGTGGGCACTGTAAAAAACTTTTAGGTGTTTGCGGCGGGATTCGAACCCAAGACCGCTGGCTCAGTAGTCCGACGCACTAACCACTTGCGCTACGGTGCCCATAGCCTAACCACTAACACCAGCACTAAATGATGAGCCTGTTCGCACATTTTTTCCTGGCAAATCTCTGCTTCTGGTTGTTGCCTATATTAAGCACACCATGACACAGATCTGATAGTGTTTTAAAAAAAAAAACCCTTACAAGCGAAAATACTATATTTTACACATATGCTTAGTTCATAGTTTAGTCTCTGAGTTCTGAAATCTTCATCTTCACGCTTAAAGGCTTGCACGCACCGGCGCGATAGCGATAGCGATTGCGATAGCGATAGCGATAGCGATTGCGATAGCGATATAATAATAATCATACAAAACAAAACAAACAAAACAACAAAATACACTATCGCTATCGCTATCGCGCCGGTGTGTGCAAGCCTTAATGCTCTCATTTTGCATATTTGTGTTCAAAATATTGCCTCTTACGTTCAGAGAGGTGTGTCGTAAAAAGTAGAATCTAGTCAACGCTGTGTGTAAAACTTAAAACAAATAGATGTGTCGTTCATTAATTGATTCGATTTGCCCGTTTTTGATGAATTGTATCGAATTAAGGCAAATTGTACTTTTGTACTTAAACAAACTCATTTGTACCGAATTCGATACAATTGTATCGACATTTCAATCACTGGTGCATACTCGGAAAGGTTATAATGTAGATCTTTATCCATACATGTGCATATAAAAATTAATTTTTGTTTGTTTGTATTTTTTCGATAAATTCCGATTTCGGAACTACTTCCCCGATTGAGCTCAGACTTGGACATAAAGTATGTTCTGAAGAGAGAAAGACTAAGCACATAGTACAATTACTTTACGGTAGGCGAATAACTATAAATTAAGGACAAAAAAAGCTTTTGGCACAACTGAGTTATAAGGGAGCCAATCTAAAACATGGAAATTAAAGTTTGTTTGCTCGTTTTTTATGCGTTCGCGCATTGTTCATCTGATTGCGATGAAACTTTGGCAAGTTATTATCTGAGCAGTGTTCGGAAAGTTTCTGGAATCGGTTCAGTAGATAGTTTTAGAGATTACCCCTTACAAATACAAATTTCACCTCCTATTTCAGAAACCTACCCCGGCGTCAGTACAACAACTCCTTTTTTAAGGATATATGGATATATGGATACCAAGTACATATGAGGCAATCCAAATCCAAATACTGAAAATAATGCTTAACCCACCTCAGTACCACTCCACTATTGACCTGCCTTTGGAAGCCAATGTGAAATTGATTGTAATCCCTGTATAGAGTCGTTTGGGGAAGAGTGCGCAGCGAGTAAGAGTACGCAGTGCCATTTTCTCCTTCTGTGAAATAATTAGCAGCAATCGCTAAATTAGAAAATATGTGCTTCACTAACCGCCAATGATAACCAACTTTTACGAAAATTTTCCAATTCACAGTGCAAAGAAAGTCAACAAGGAATAAAAAGCCGGATTTTGTTAAAAAAAAAGTTAATTTTTAAAAGTGTGTCAGGAAAGCGTGGCAACTCGATACCCCATAAGTAGTATGTAGGCATAAACAGTGTATATGTGTGTTAGATTTAGGATACAATTTTAGTGGATAATATTATTCCTTCTAAGATTTTCAATACGGTCGTTCTGTGGGTAAGAGTGCGCAGTACTTTCTTACCCAGTATTTAACTTTTTATAATAATAACGATTTTTAGGCTATTATTTTTAGGCTATTATACCCTGACTTCGGGGCAAGAGTGCGCAACTTGACTTACTTTGGTTTTTTGATCAAAACATATGAACAATTAAAAAAAATATAAAACATTTTTGTATAATTTTGTTCCTAAAATATAGAGCTACCAAATAACAGGCTCTTTTGTTCTTTATCTGTTGGAAGTTTTTCGGAATTTAATCCCGAAGTACAAAATGCGCACTCTTGCCCCAAACGACTATAATCAAGGTCACTTCTATTTATGTACTTTTCTAAGGCTGAGATAATGACAAATAAAAATAATTCACAGAATTAAAGGTCATTTATCACACTACCAAACGCGGTGTCCAAGTAATAAGGCGCGTGCCGTGCGTGGATATGGCGAAGAGTGGGCGGCGGTTTAGGTCTACGCAACATATTTAAAATAATGAACGTTTGACAGATTTTTTAAACAAAATCATCTTCAGCGATGAGGCGAATTTTTATCGTGATGGCTTTGTTAACCATCGAAATTGTCGTATTTGGGTTTCAGAAAATCCACGAGTGATTGTTGAGAAACAAATGCATCCACAAAATGTCATTGCATAGTGCACATTTTGGTCTGGACGCATTATCGGAACATTCTTCTTTGAAAATGCGGCTGGTCAGGCAGTAACAGTTAATGGTGCTGGCTATCGCGACCTGATAATCCTGATTTTTGTGCCTAAATTGCAAGATATGGATGATTTGTGGTTTCAGCAAGAGGGTTCCTTTACTTACTTAATGAATCGATAAAAAAAATAGGAACCGGTGTTTTCTATCAAAATCACTTCATGCTGGGACACGCTTTGTACATATACAGTGAACTCTCTCATAACCGGACACTGACGGTACCGAGAAAGTTGTCCGGTTATGAGAGGTATCCGGTTATGGGAGAAAAACATAAATTGACATTCTTTAAAAAGAAACACAATAAACATGTTGTATTAGTTTTATTTTATTAACAAATTCATTTTTATGTGATAAACACAAATAACCGAAAAATACTCATTTCTGGCACATACATACATTTAAAATACAAACCTATTTAAAAAATGCAATAGGATTTATAAATGCGCATAGTCGTTGAATAACACGTTTGCGGACAAGACATCATATGCCGTCAATAGTTGAGGAAATAAGCGGGCCATGACAATTTGAGGTATGTTAGGACAAGACGGGATACCCTGACGAAAAATGCTTCCATATTCCGGTATTATTTGTCCTATCAGAGACAAATTTTCACTTCACTGTGACCAGCGGAATCATTTTTATCTTTATACAAAAGTCGCACAATCCTTACTATAATAAAAATGTAACTTTTTTTCAACTGCAAAGACTTTGGCTGAGTTCCAAAACATCAAAAACATGCACATCGGGAATGCATCACTGCCATTAGGCGTGTTTTTTTGAAACGTAGCTAGTCAGTCGTTCATTAAAACGATTCCCAGCCAGCCGAACCCAGCTGACTTACCTCCAAGTTCGTGTGTGTGATTTCGATCAGCTGTTAAGTGTGAACTGTCAAAGTATTCGGCATTCAACCAAATCGATTTTTTGTTATTTGTTGTGAAAACAATTAATTTCGGTAATTTGTTCAATGGATAATTTACATAAAGTGATATGAAATCATAATATAGTGGATTATTTCTGTGAAACATCATTTAGCAATTGAAATTATATAATTTTCGTACACGGCAGTCTGTCAAATGTTCTACAAATCGCTTTAAGCGCCACCTTGCCATGAGATATCGCAACATTCCTAGCCAGCTGCTTTTGGCTGCGGATAAAATCAAGAGTTGTAGCCAGCTGGTTGTTGTATTTGTTTTACGTGTGAAATTTGACTTTGCTAGCAACTACTGGCTAGCCACGTTTCAAAAAAACACGGCTATTGTTATGCGATGGTACGATGTTTTCATTTTGCAATGCATCATGATGCTTTAAAATTTTTGTAAGAAATTCTGTCCATTTTTTCTGAAAATGTTTCAAGAAAATATCAAAATAACAAATAACTAAGCTTAAAATAAACATGGTGATTTTTTTTTTTATGTTTGTCGGTTCTCAAATTACAACGCATTACAATAAACTATGAGCGTTGTTTGCGCAGTGGTTGCTTTTATGATGCGTTTTGGAACGCGATACATTGCATCACTGCTATATATTGACGATATGGAACGCTTGACTTTGCAGTGCTGCGGAAGAACTGCGTTTTGGAACTCAGCCTTTGTTCCCATTTGTCTTAAAAACTACTCCACGAAATTGAATCCGGTTTTCACAGTTGGATTGCAAAATGTCAGGAATACAGGCTTAGGATATTTTTTATCGTTATCTGCTATCCAGAAGCGGAGATCTAAGCTGATATCTGGGCAGAGTATTTTTACGAATACCTTCTAGCTCCTAGCTTAAGAATGCCTTGGCCGATGGGAACGGTATTTCTTTTATTATAAAGTTAATTTTTGTACAAACATTTTAAGATAAAATCATCTTCGTACGTTATACAGAAGTTGAACGATAAGCATTAAATTAAAATAAACATTCAATTAAAAATGACATACAATTCAAGAAAGCTTAGATCGTTGGATTTTACCAACGACCAGTGGAGATAATTTTGTGTGTGCGCCAAAACCGTTTTTTTTTTCTTCTGCACCTGCTGTGCTGTTTTTAAGGGTTCAGTACCCATATGGTAATACGGAACCATTATAAGTTCGGTCTAACTCAAAAATGTCTGTCACGATGAAAACATCAAGAACCGTTCTTCCTAGAAACTTGAAATTTGGCACACTTATACATTATGGTGGTCCACATACATGGACAAAATATTACTCAAAAATATTGTGGGCAAAATGTGAACTCGAAAAAAAAAATCTGAAAAATATATCATGTGGGACATCATTCGAAAGGACAAAGATTCCAAAACTATTTTGCTCAGCTTTTTCCGTTAGCAACTTTGGGATTTATTGCCAAAAATGTGTGAAAAATATCAAACAAAAGCAGCAGAACTTTTTCTCAGAAACTACTTAAGTCAAAAATATGAAAAAATCATAGTTCGTAGGTGATTAACCATATTTTTGAAGAAAAATATAGCGAGTCTCGCAAGCTGTATAGTTTTTGAAAAATTCACGTCGAAAAATTCAATTTCTCAACCGATTAACTCGTAAACTACCAGACCAATTTCAATGAAACTATCACTATTCGATTAACAATAATTTTGGAAAAATTAAAGGCTGTCCAAAATTGTGCTGCGATACAAAAAAAATTAATAAAAATACGGATTTTGCCAGGAAACGAACCTTCGTTTTCGTTTTTTGTGTTAACGAAACGAAACAGTTATTTAAACAAAATATAGGTATGTAACTAGTCTTAAAACGGTTTTTTTTATTTTGAACTGGCGAGGAATTGAGGATATCTATACTTGTTGCAGTTTATATCGTTGCAACAATTGCATTTAGTCTAAAAACCCAATCATGTATAACTTACCCTATCTTTAGTACTGAAATTGTATAACACTTTAAATGTCAGTGGAAAATGAAATATGTTAAAGGTTAATAGTGTCAAATAAAAGACATTCCGAATTTTATAACGTTGAAGAGTGGTCGCATTTATTCTTTCATTTAATCTTTGTTCTTTTACATATATTTCAAGAAACTTAGAAAATTAATTACAGTCCACTAGCTGCAATTACATATATAGTTAGTTGCAAATTAAAACATGGTCCTTCGACGCCTAAGTAGAAATCAGTAGTGTGATAGTTTAATTAAACCAATCAAATACATTTCAAACATTATTCCAACTTTATTCTAATTAATTTCATTTTAATTAAATTATAATCACTAAGTGTGAAATAATTGGACAAAGTGAGTTTTTTTTGCAAGTGCAAATCGGTTTTCACGCGCCGTGTAATAAATTATTAACATAAACCCAAAAAGGTGTAGAATTACATTACACAATTGCTGTGATCGTGGGAGTCTGTGCACCGTTTTTTCCTGGAACCTGTGCACTGTTCCGTTTTGTTGGGAACCGTTGGATTTCAGCACCGTTGGACCGCTACCCAAGCCAACGTAGCACCGTTGCATACGGTACAGTGTGCCGTTGGAATTATCTGCAGTCCTCATTAAATTATTTCAAGTTGTTTCTGAAATAAAACACAAATTTATAAGTAAGTACAGTGAGTCAAAATTAAATTCTTACTTTTCTTGGTGATTTTTCTGGATTTTCTTTCAACTTTTTTTCGGATTCGGCGGCAAAATGTCATCGCTGGAAAAATTACAAAGGAACATCTTAGGCCAGCTGACAAAGGATGTCATCAATTTTGGAAAGCGGTCACCAAAGGAAAGGACAAAAAACTACTTACTTAGTCGAGTAAACGTGCTCGAAAGTAATTTTGAGAAGAGCACTCAACTCAATGCAGAAGCTGTAGCAGAGCTGGAACCAGAACCCCTCGAAACACTGGAGAAGTTATATGATAAAATCAAAGACGCCTACTTTGATTACCGAGCACAACTAATGGACTGTCTTGATGTCCTTTCAGCCAACAATCAAGAACCGCCGGTAAGTCCTGTGAAAAATAAAGTAAAGTTAGATAATACTGAATTACGGCTCCCCAAAATAAATTTACCCACTTTCTCTGGGGACTATGAAAACTGGAGATCTTTTCATGATTTGTTCGATTCCTTAATCAACACCAACACATCTTTGTCTGAGATTCAGAAGCTGCACTATCTGAAGTCAAGCGTTGCTGGGGAGGCAGATCGCCTACTTCAACACCTAAGAATAGACAAAGGAAACTACAAACAGGCATGGGACATTCTCAAGGCTAGGTACGACCATACTCGTGTGCTAGTAAACACCCAATTTAATCTTTTTTTTGGCCAACCTGTCTTGCATCAGGAATCATCGATGGGGTTAAAGACTCTACTCGATACATCGACTGAATGCAGACATGCCTTGAGAAATCTTGACCAACCAGTTGAACATTGGGATGCTATTCTAATTTATTGCATGGTGAAGAAGCTCCCATCAATAACACAGCAACTATGGGAAGAAAAGCAAGGGTCAAAAAAGGATTTGGCAACGTTTAAGGAATTTTGTGATTTTTTAGAATCCAGGTTCAGAACATTAGAAGCAGTAGGGCAAGAAACGCAAAAGGGTGTTAGTGCGACAAAAGCGAGAACGTTTTTTATCAATTCCTCGACAGGTCAACGATTTTGCTGTAAGGTCTGTAGCAAAGGCCAACATTCTCTTCGCACTTGCAATCGCTTTCTTAAAATGGAAGCCAACATGCGGAAAACCATGGTAAAGAAGATAGGTGTTTGCGAGAATTGTTTAGCTTATAGCCATGCCGTTCAACAGTGCCCAAGTAAAAGGCGTTGCTATTTCTGCCAACAGCCTCACAATTCACTCTTGCATACCAATGTCTCCATGAATCTCAATTTCAGTCCCAACACTCAAAATCATCCTCACACATCTCAACACCACACTACACCCAACACTGAAACTCACACTCACACGACACAACCAACATACACACAGTCAACACCACACTCTTCCACAATCACACAGAACATAAATCCTCCACCACACTCACAGGCATCAACTATGCCCACTCATGGTGCACCAGTCAACCCAGCAGTACAATCGCAGGAGAAGCCAACTCATCAGAATGAGCTTAACAATTTCCATACTACACAAGGATCTCATCCAGATGTGTTATTGGCTACTGCTCTTGTTCAAGTCGTAGCCTCCACAGGTTTACCGATACAATTAAGAGCCTTAATTGACCCAGGGTCTGAGGCAACATTTGTCACATCCTCTGCAGCACAGCTTTTAGGATTGAGATGTAAACATACGTTAGTCAATGTGTCAGGGCTGGGGTTGGTCAGAAGTGGATCTTGTCACAACTATATTGACATATCTCTCGGGTCAATATACTCGACCTTTACGACGACCACTCGTGCGTTTGTGTTCTCCGTGCTGAGTTTTTAGTGTGACGACACGGACTAAGTCATCTGCTCCTGGATGTGTTTTCGTCACACGCGCGAGAATCCATTTTGCTGGTGGTAAGCGTTCGTCTTTGATGAGTACCAAATCACCGACTCTTGGCTGCGACTTTTCTTTTAGCCATTTGGGTCTTTGTTGGAGTCGTGATAGGTACTCAGAACTCCATTGCTTCCAAAATGTTTGCTGGAGTTGTTGAAGCCGTTGCCATCTATCGAGCGATCCGACTTTGGTGTTGATTAGGTCCGGTTCTGGGACCAAATTGAGTGGTTGTCCGATGAGGAAGTGTGCGGGCGTGAGTATGGCGAAATCGTTGGGGTCGTCGGTCATGGGACAGAGTGGTCTGGAGTTCAAACAATACTGTTTGAATGCGCATCACGCTGAAACTAATGGACGGATTTTGATAAAACTTGGCATAGTGATTGCTTATGCTCCATACATCTTATATAATAAGTATGTACCTATATATATGTATGTATGTATATGTATATTAAAAGTAATGTTTGTGTGTTCCTCTTTTATTTGTTCGCGCATCGTTCATCCGATCTCGGTAAAACTTGGGGAATGTGCAAAAAAACATTGTTGATGTGCGCACGCCAGGTAAGATTCCTTCTATATTGTGGGAAGATTTCTATTTCATTGCAATCCTATTTTTTTCCAAAAGCAAACGCATTGATCATGATCTCGAACCTGCACTCGGTGGAGACAATAAAGGTGAATCCCCCTACATATGTCGAATTTTTAGGGGCGATCAAAATTAGTGCAAGTTAGAGGGATTTTTGAGAAAATCGATTAATCTCTTTTTTTTGAAAACCCATTTATTCATAGTGGATGTTAACAAAAAACAGAAAGAAGAAAAACTTTTAAGGAACTTTTAAGCCCGGGTCCAACACCTAAAAACGTTTTTCACGGTTGCCACCTCTTCGAATGTCTGACAATAAATCAAAGAGTATCATTTGTCATGAGAAGCTTCTCAACTCGCCGTGCGGAGTCGGCAAAAAACTGAAGGTCCCTTCCATTCGTGGAAAAAATAACACGCACACACAAATGGCTGCGAAAAAGTTAGGCTTGGTTCTGTATAGGACTGTATATATTTTTTTTTTTTTTAATTAATAAAAGAATACTTTGTAAAAGAAAGTAGGTACCGGTCTATTAGAGTTTCCGATTTCCTGGTATGTTAGAAAGTTAAAAAATATTTTGTTAACACTTCAGCTTCGAAAATCATTTGGACCTACCAAAAAAGCATTTAAATACGAGGAATTAGGTCAAGTTTTGAAAATCAGAAAAACATGTCAGGCGGGCGAAGCATAGTATAATATAAAATATCTCTCAAAATGTCAGAAATATGCGCGTGTCATTCTAGCGTTCCCCACAGAAAATCAAGTGTCCGCTAACGTGATAGTAAAGCAAAGGCACACTCCACAGCTTACTATTTTGTTTCGTTTTTGCAGCTACGAAAATTGGGGTCCATGTCCGGTTAGAAGAGAGAGACCGGTTATGGGAGAATTTTTTATATGGAAAATCGTGTATTTATTTCCATTCTTTGAAATCTGTCCGGTTATAAGAAGTGTCCGGTTATGAGAGGTGTCCGTGAGGAGAGAGTACACTGTATACATATGTCTGTACTATCGCAATATATTAGAAGAAAATAATTTGTTTTCTATTAAAAGTTGCTGGAAGGCGAAGCAAGGCGAGCACGGGTCCGCTAGTAAATAATGTATAGATAAATGATAGGTTGTGAATTAATAATTCCTCCAGCATATCGTGCGAACATTTGTCTAAAAATATTAATTTAGCTCTACAATTAAAAAGTGTATTCTGTAAAATTGGTCTACTATAATTACTATAATCGGCCAATTTATGTAGACATAATGTACGTAGGTACTTATGTATACGTATGTAAATCATTTGAAAATACCGATAAACTAAACTATTACAATCGTACTACATTTAACCCGAATCCTCCTGAACGTTAATTTTTCGAATTTTTTAAAAAAAATTTAGGAGCACTTTTAGTAGAGGAAATATAGATAAACTGTGTCATTAGATTTTTAATAAAGGTCCTAGTATCCTCAAAAAGTCCTGTTGCCATATGGCAACGCCAGGAGCAATAGGGTACAGGTCTGTATCCATATATAAAATCGGGATTATCATACATTTTCTGAAAGCTATGAGCCACTGAATAAAACAGAGAGAATTTATGTTATCTTTTTGACATTTTATTGATTTCATGACCAATTGGTGATAGAAGTTTGGTACGAATATGTAATTATTAATTAATTAAGGCTGGAAACATTTCCATCAAAGACCTTTATCACACTTTGAGCAGGGAGTTCGGACAAATTACTCCACATGGATCTGTAATTGCTCTGTCCAGTGTATCCACTGACAAGCAAAGTACCATTAAAATCCCTCTTCGAAGATTGCCTACCTTGTCGTGGTGAAGAGGCTTATGTAGTAAGTTGATTCCTTAAAGCTATGATGGCATGTGCGACGCTCTCCTACAGTTGAGTGTCCCGAGCTGTTGTAGTGTAGGAAGAGACGACTACAACTAAGAGGTAATCACTAGAGGAAAAACTAGTTTAAAAATCACAAAAAACATGGATAAAGGCGGAAAACAAAAGACGGAAAAACGGGTGGGGATATACACCCAAAAGTCGGTAGAAGCCACGGCTACCGGCGATGGCTTGGCATTGGAAAGTGTCAAGTCGCCAGTGGATCCTATTAAAGAAGCGGTAGTCGCTGAAAACCCCATGATTCCTGACTCTGTGCTTGAACCGTTGGTTGTAGCTGAGGTCTCAGTTAAACTGGGAACTCCTTCGGCTTGTTCTAGCGGGGAAAGCGAAGTCCAAAAGGTGGGGACTCCTGAAAGGAAGGGTTCGGGTACGGTCAACGTATCCTTGAGCTCTTCCAAACTGAAAGTTCCACCGGGGGATCATGGGAAAAGAGGAACGACGGAGAAGAGGGCGAATAAAAAAGCCCGAAAGTCGGTAGTTACCACGGCTACCGGTGTTGGCTTGGCATTGGATAATGCCAGGTCGCCAGTGGAGCTCAATAAGGCAGCGGTAGTCGCTGCTGTGAGTTTTAAATCGAAGCTCGAACCACTAGAGGCTGGACGCTCATCACTGAGATGTTCCTTGGCCTATTCTAGTGGGGACAGCAAAAAAACACAGGTTCTGTCATCGAACATGGAGGGTTCGGCTACCAAATCGGCAGCATTGAGCTCATCAGACCCGGTGACTGAACTTGTAACTGCCGCCACGCCTAGCAGTGGAAATGGAAGTGATGGTCACATGCTGAAGCGACCACGGGCTACCCTGTCTAGCACGCAGAGTGACTCATCCATCCAGACACCCACCATAGGTCAAAGCGGCGTTAGGAGGCAACTCAAAAAGTTGTCGCTTAACGAAGCTCGGGTACTACCACCTTCCTCTTCTTCAGACTCAGAGGCTTCCGAGTCCGATACACATTGTGCAGAAGGAAACGTTGAGGTCAAAGGGGCAAAAGAGAAGAGAAAACGGAAGAAGGGGGCATGGCGCAAAAAGAAGCGAGCGAGAGACCGTCTTGCTAACAAGGAGGCCAAAGAAGCGGAGCTAACGCTCGGCACAGAGGCTACCAAGTTGGCGGACTCGGTCCCTAAGAGCTCAAGTCTTGCAGCTCCTAAAGAACCTTCGGCTTCTACTGGATCAGTCTCGGCTGAGAAGGAAGTTGCTGCGGGAAGGGGTGGTAAGCCATCGGAGACTACATCTCATGTAGTAAAAGGTGGCAAGAGAACCGGAACCAGTCAAACTGGCGAAAGAACTCACCCCCCGAAAAAACGATTCGTCGACTCGGCATTGCTAGGACTGCGGTTGTCAGTGGTTTTTGCGAATGACCACATGCGAAAATTCACTGCAGAACACATCAGCAGTCTTGACAAGGCCTTGAATGACGCAATCTTAAGTCGGGTAAAGGAAGGCGGATGTCCTATATTTGAGCGCATCGTCAAAAGTGGTGGAGGATTTATTCTCTGCTGCGCTGATGAAGCCACAAATCAATGGATCAAAGCTGAATTTGCTCGCATCTTCCCGAAATTAGAGGAGCAGGACCTCAAAGTCTTGCACCCATCTGAGATTAGGGGCTACATTAAGATGAAGGTCTTCGTCCCGGATGCAAGTCTGGATCAAGGAACCTTCATCGCGCTCCTTAAGGGCCAAAACCCGGGTCTGCTTACCGAAAGGTGGAAAGTTTACCATTCTAGTGCAAACAAAGATGGTAAGCTCTACACCATTGGTATAGATGAGGACTCAGTGGAGGCTCTTGAGAGGCGTAACCTCCAGCCGTACTTCTTGGCCAACAGGCTTACTTGTAAGCTTGAAAAAAGCGCTAGGAAAAAAGCTGGGACCTCTAATGATGTTTAGCACCATGGCTAACACATCTCTAGAGGTCATTCAGATTAACTTGCAGCACTCCAAGGCGGCTTCACATCTATTGTGTAGGCGTCTTGGTAAAATGCAGACAGGCGTATGCCTCATACAAGAACCTTATGTGTACAAGGGGACGGTAAGGGGCATCGCTGAAGCACCAGGTGCGACTTTCGTCAAACCAGGAACACTGAAACCTCGTACGTGCGTCTTTGTCGCTAAAGGCTATGATGCAAGTCTACTGCCTGAATACAGTTCCCAAGACTGTACTGCGATCAAGATTAGCTATAAAAGAGGTGGCAACAGCACAGAAGTCCTTATGGCTTCGGTGTACTTGCCCTACGACTCCATCTCGCCACCCCCCTCGGCAGAGATGATGAGGCTTGTTGAATATGCTCGGCAAGCTAACAAACGGTTGATAATCGGTATGGATGCAAATGCACATAACTGCGTTTGGGGAAGTACTGATACAAACGTGAGAGGAATAACTCTCTTAAACTACTTCGCAGCCTCCCATCTTGAGATACTTAATCTAGGGACCGATCCTACCTTCGTCACTCGACAAAGAAGGCAAGTTATCGATCTTACCGTTGCCTCGGCAAATGCGGTGGACATGGTTACTCGATGGAGAGTTCTCAAAGAAGAATCGGCTTCTGATCATAGATACGTGGCCTTTAATTTGGCTGCGGATCAACCGGTCAAAGCCACCACCAGAAATGTGCGCCGCACGAACTGGGACGCCTATGCCTCAGCGCTGCAGGATCAATTGGGGCAGACTCCAATGCGAATCCACGACAGCGTTGCACTTGACATAGCGGTTGATACCCTACAGAGCGGTATTATAACAGCATTCCACGAATCCTGTCCTGAAAAAGAGGTCGGCGGTGCAAAACCAACTCGTTGGTGGAACACGAAGCTAGCCACGATCAGGAAGAAAGTGCGGAAGCTGTTTAATCGAGCCATGAAAACTGGCAGCACGGTTGATTGGAACTCTCATGCCGACGCGCAGAGAGAATACAAACGACAAGTCAAAAGGGCCAAGCTCACATCTTGGCGAAATTTCTGTGGGGAGCTAAAGGATGTAAGTGCCATTTCGCGACTGCAAAGAGTTCTCTCTGCGGACCCAAATGCCAAACTTGACACCTTGCGCTATCCCGATGGTCGTTTCACTACCTCAAAAGAGGAAACCCTACAATTGTTAATGGGGACTCACTTTCCTGGATGCAGCGATGCTGACGAGGAGAGTCATAATCCATACAAAAGCAGGCCCACTAGTGATCAATGGAGGTCAGCGGTGAGCACTGTAACGAGAGAAAAGGTAAGAACCATCATTCTATCCTTCTCACCTTACAAATCGCCCGGACCAGATGGTATTTATCCAATACTCCTTCAAAGGGGAATCGATACAATACTACTGTTTCTCACTAGGATCTACCGAGCAAGTATTGCTCTAGGCTATGTCCCTCTATCTTGGAGGAGGGCCAAGGCTGTCTTCATCCCCAAGCCGGGTAAGCCAGCCTATGATCTTCCAAAAAGTTTCAGGACTATCAGCCTTTCTTCCTTCCTTCTGAAGGGCCTTGAAAAATTGATTGACGTGCAGCTTAAGATAGGAACGCTAAGTGTAGCGCCAATCCATGATAGCCAGCATGCCTATCAAAGAGGCAAGTCGACGGAGACAGCGCTTGTGGAGCTGACAGGAAGGGTGCAACGCGCTCTCGACCGGAAGCACTATAGCCTCGCTGTATTCCTCGATATTGAGGGAGCTTTCGATAATCACACCTTTGAAATGATTGAATCTGCACTAAGATCAAAAGGAATTGACCCGACACTCATCGGTTGGATCCTAGCGATGCTTAAGAGCAGATCAACAACAGCTTCATTAGGTAGTTACTCCAAGACAGTGCAAGCTGTAAAAGGCTTTGCGCAAGGTGGAGTCCTGTCGACCACATTGTGGAACCTCTTAGTTGACTCCTTACTGAGAAGACTTAACGAGGGAGGATATCCAACAATTGGATTCGCTGATGATGAATGCATCATCGTCAGTGGTAGCAACTTACCAGCACTCTGTGAGCGGATGCAATCCGCTCTTAGCATTGTTGGAGCATGGTGCCGTGAGCAGTCACTATCGGTCAATCCCACCAAGACCGAGATGATGCTGTTCACAAACAAAAGGAAGTTGCCTCCTATAAGATGGCCTACGTTCCTGGGCACCCAGCTTAAACCTTCTAGTACGGTGAAATACTTGGGTATCCTGTTGGACCCAAAACTAACCTTCCTAGACCACTTGGTTGCAAGAACAACTAAGGCCACCAACATACTCTGGCAATGCCGTAGAATGTTCAATAGATCATGGGGGCTTAGCCCAAAAATGGTCTACTGGATTTATACGAGTATAGTCAGGCCATATGTCGTATATGGCTCGATAGCTTGGTGGTACAAAGCGAAGCCTCTCAAACGTTGCCTTGAAAAACTTCAGCACCTAGCGTGCATTAGTATTACCGGGGCCATGAGAGGGACACCCACCGCCGCCATTGAGATCCTTCTTGCCTTGCCTCCACTGCATATCTTCATTGAAAACGAAGCTAGAAAAGCAGTATACCGCATAGGTGTGCTTCTTGGAAGGCGAGTTACCTTCAGTGAAGGTAGTAGAGGTAGCAGGGTGGGGGAGCTTCTCGATTTAGTACCAGGAGCCTTGGGGGGAGCCCTGGACACCATAAGCTCCAAATACAATTTCGGGCGAAGGTTCCAATGTCTCCTTCCAGATCGCTCTGAATGGAACAGCGGAGGTTGGTCTGGTTTCCCATCAGGTAGTATAGTCTTCTATACGGACGGGTCCTTAATGGATGAGCTCTCCGGAGCAGGTGTCTACTCAGAAGAATGCCACGTTGAGCAATCTATTCCACTGGGTAGATTTACAACTGTCTTTCAGGCAGAGGTGTATGCTATCGCTACTACAGCGCACATTGCACTTAACAAGAGGTGGAAATCCAAGTCCATCTACATCTGCTCTGATAGTCAAGCAGCTATCAAAGCCTGTTCAGCAGCGTTGATCAACTCAAAAATTGTTGAGGAAGCTGTCAACAAACTGAATCAGCTTGGGCGATGTAATAAGATCACACTGGTCTGGGTCCCGGGACATTCTGACATCCCGGGAAATGATAAAGCTGATGCTCTGGCTAGAGCTGGATCAGCGACCCCTTTTATCGGTCCTCAGCCTGTTATTGGCTGCAGTTCAGCTTATGCTAAAAACGAGCTTCTTGAACTGCTGCGACTACAGCATTACAACCATTGGCATGAACTTAGGTCATGCAGACAGGCCAAAATGTTAGTAGACGCGCCCAGGGCAAACAGAACTAAGTTTCTGTTACACCTTCGTAGAAATGACCTCAAAATCCTCACAGGACTGGTCACTGGGTTCACTCCCTTAAACGAGCATCTGAACAAAATTGGAATCAGAAGCTCGGGCCTCTGCGAGATGTGTCTGGAAGAAGATGAGACGGCTGAGCACTTCATTAGCGAGTGTCCGGCCTTTGCTCGAATCAGAAAGGCCACTCTAGGCAACTACGTCCTACGGGACGTTGATCTACTGGAGCTCAATCTTGCCCTATTGCTTCGCTTTGCGAAAGCGACGGGCAGATTTAGATCGACATATAGCTCAGCAACAAATCGCTAATTCAGCGAATGGGGTGGTACTTCACCAAAGTACAATGGGCCTACAGGTCTACGTGCTTGTTGTCTCTAAGGAGACAACCCCCTTCCAAATACAATACAATACAATACCATTAAAATCGCGAGGCTCTGGAACGAAATATTAGCTTAGCTGCAGTATGGAGGGACAAGGACATTACCATCAGCCGTTAACAGTAATCTTCGGAAAAAAAATTTCTTGGCAAGTGGCATTTATGTACTGTACATACATATGTACATACCTCCGAACAATCGCAAATGTGCTTAAACTAGTTACCATCTATAATTTTTTTTTGAGTTGCTCGTGTGGTTTCAAATTATGACAGTACTCGTTATTGGGTTGTGAGAAAATCGGTATCATTGCGCAAGATTTATCTTCTGACCAAGTGAACGTAGTATTTTTATTAGATGCAGGCAAAAGACAGCTGAAGGTAGATTGCTCAGCACGACGCAACTGGAATGAAGGTGGCTCATGAGATACGCTAATAACTTTAGTTACAGCTAGTGAACCAGATAAATTCCAAGACATCCCGTAAAACACTATATTCGATAGCTTCATCCATATTCTCTGCGGGCGCGTCAAAGTCTTCAATACGTTGTCCGTTTCCAAACCCAATTTTATAACCTGATCTCAACTGCGCTAGGCAAACATTTTCTGGAATATCGCCTTGTTCATCAGCATCGTTTTCTCCACTAAAATTACGGTAATTCTCTGGTGGTTGAATATACAAGGCATGGAGTTTGCTTAGAAGACCATTTTCATCATCTGAACATAGCTCTCCTAAGTAATCGAGATCTTCTTGCAGCCTCAATTTTCTCGAAAACCAAATGATTTAAAAAAAAAAATGTCATGAAAACACAGTCTCCAGCAAAAAGAATCACGTTTTAGTAAAAAAACATCAATAATGTTAACCTGTACCCTATCGCTCCTGGCGTTGCCATATGGACACGCTGGCAACAATTTAAGAAAAAAAAAGTACCACAGAAATATTTTTTTCACGCTGTCACTTATTTTACTCTTTGTACATCCAATATACTAACAATTCTGCAATACGGTACTTATAGATAATGTACACTGTAAATTACTTTGATATAAATACTTTTTTGTTGTGCTCCATTATACGATTTTTTTAACTTTGTTATTTACGATCGAATTTGAGACGCTCTCAATATGAAAATCTAAATCTAAATCTATTAAAACTGACTACCCAATATGCAACGCAGATGCCCTAAGATGTGAAAAAATTCGAATGTGCACACATTTGTGTATTGATGACCGTTAGAGAGGTGCGAAAAGGCATGAATGTTTTTGGTTGCCATATGGCAACGCCAGGAGGATTCGGGTTAAAGAAACTAAATTTAATAAACTGAAATGAACCACAAAGCAATTAGAGCCGATTTGTGTCTCTGTGCCTGGTTAATTGGGTTCGTTTTAATTGATGCTTCGACAAATTTAATTCTTTTAGCACCACACCTCAAGAACAAATGAAATCTGCATAATAATAAAGAAAATTAATTAATTCGATTTTGGTTGGTCTATGCAAATCTATTCAATAGAGATTTAATAATTTGATTCAATCTTGGTTTATAACGAAGTACGGACATTTTTATATTACACATGTGAAACATATTCAGATATATAACGCATTGGACATATTAAAGTTACTAGCTCTGAAACGTTGACTTTAACTTAAAAAGTTATACAAAGAGTGGGAATCAGTGGAAATTGACGGAGTGGGTCGGACTGGGTTAAAACTATCCCAGAGCAATGATTGTTATCTGTAGCAGTGAATACCGAGTGTAGTAGAGAGTTTCACAAAAGTCGAAACATGGCGTACGGTTCAAGCTGTACCCGATGCACGGATCCTATACGGCAAAAACACATTGCGGTCTTCACCGATTGGTCGAGCATCGACAATGGCACGGGTTCTGCTATCTACACTTCGAGGATGATGATGGGATTTGTAAGTTTGTGCTGTGTTTCAATCTTTTTTTTTCCTTCAATGAAGTGTGTAATTATTATTCTTACTATTTATTTTCCACTCAGGATTATACATACAAAAATGAACATTGAAGCTTGCGTTATTTTATAAGATACTGTATCTTAATGTGTAACGCTATTACTTAAATAAATAAATTTGAAATTTGATCTGCTATCTACTCAGTAGAACCGAAGATAAACACGTCTCTAAGACTTCCGGATGACTGTAGTGTCTCGAAGGCCGAGGTTCTAGCAGTGCAGAGAGTAGCAGGGAGTACTGGCTATAACTAAATGGTGCACTTAGCACCACCATCATGGCGACCTTAGACCGGAACAAAGTTATGGTTGGACTAAATAGGGTAAAATTAAGAATTTTAATTGGAATAATTTCCGGACACTGTCTCTTGAGACATCATGCCAAAAGATAACTGGACTTTCAAATACGGATAAATGCAGACACTGTAATGACTAAGGTTCAACAGAGGATTTCAAACACATCCTTTGTGAATGTCAGGCGATTGCTCGTTCTAGTAAGAAGAAGGCTGGCCAAACTGGCCATAATCAAATTTTAACATTTTGCAGGGAAATTAAATGTTTAGACGGAAATGTTTCGGTTTAGGTACCATTTTAATATGGTCCCAGAGGATCGCGATGGGCCCATTATGGTGTCTGATATTGTATGATGGCTAATCATCATAATCATAACCAATCATCACCTTATCTAACTTACTTAATCTACATGCTTGCTTATGTATATGACATGGCGATTGTTGTATGTCACAAGTCTAAAAAAGGAGCAACAAGCTTGATGTACATACATACATATGTATGTCGAATTCGAAGAAGCAATAAAGTCGCACCAAAAACGAAGCTCTTGCACATTAGAAGCCCACAATATCCAGCGTTTTAAATTGAACCTAAAAGTTTTAATTGGGCCAATCCGTTCAACAGATCCTGTTCTATAGCGTTCGCCATTGATCTTTGCTGAAAATAGGCTCAGCGTATGTATCGTTTTAATTGCGATATGGAGATATCTGGTATAGTGAGAATTTGAGTTGGCCGGCAATATGGCTTCCGTAGCAAAAGATCCAATGGTGATCTGATGGCATATCTCGCCGAAACATGTAACCAAACTCTTTATCACTCTGGTGAGTATAAGATTGTCGCACTCGATATTTCAAAAGTATTTGACAGAGTTTTGCATCAAGCTTTTTCCTTCTTCAACAATTTTCTCGCAACACACGTCTCGCAAGGAATCCCCATCAGTTTACTATTAAGCTCAACTTCGGACGTGCAGTAAAATATAGAGATTTTTTGTTTAACCGGTTTAACAGTGAAACATCTCCAAAAAAAATTCCAATCTCTCATAAACTGTACCAATCCGTGTTTTAGGTGGTACGAAGTTCACCGGATCATCAATTGTTAGTACTTAAATAAAAATATATTCTGCATAAAATTATATTGTGAAAGCGGAAGTATGTTTCTGTACATTCTTTTACTCCTGTGAATCATTAATCAAGTAAAGATTAAGATTTAACTCAAACTCACCGCGTAACATACGGGAAAGGGTTAAACAATGTCTGGGAGTTAAAATTAAAAATTACAATGTCGGATTTGGCACGCGTTCTTTCTACACAAAACCACATTGCAAGAGCAGCGTTTTACCTAATAAGTAACACGACTGTTTTAGTACACGGGCGAAGCCGGGCGGGACAGCTAGTTGTATATAAATTATGATATTATTTTCTGCAAACAATCACAATTTTTATCCCTAAAGCATATTAGGTATTCCAATTTCCTAAATTAAGCTATTGTAGCTATATGGTATACAAACTGTGCTTAACGCCACCCACTCTGCCTGACCAGTAGGTAAATATACATAAGTACATTTACTTTTTGTAAATATTCCAGCAGATTTTATACATTTCAATTTAAGCACAATTAATGTTCTCCGAATAAGACGTATTCTTAAAGTAAAATAAGAACCATCCCCCAAGGGTTTAATAGAAAAAAATAATTATATAATCAAGTACAGCAAAGTTCAATGTGAACATGAACCGGAAATGATCGCCTTATGTCTCACTCTCTATCTTTGAAATACTATTTTACAGCCTAAGAAAAATGAGGGGACAAGTCAGAGTCGATAAAAACTCGCAGCATTTCCGATAAAATACTATAAATAATGCCGCCACTTAAAAGATACTTTTACACATTTCTATGAAAAACATTTAAAAAATGTTTGTGACACATAAATTCTAGTCTTCTCCAGCTTGGAGAATCAAATCCAAATCTCAACAAAACAATCTGTGGAATGTTAGAATTCTTAAAAGGTTTATAAAAAATATATATGGGTATGGGTATATTTTAAAATCAACGCAACGAGCACCATCCCGCGCACAGGCAAACATGCAAAATAAAATCTTTGGCTATATTTCACCGAAAGCTATAAGGCGACACGGATACGGGTGAATCTGAAGCCAAAAAAGAACTACGGTGCGTGCACCGCGTACAGACGATTAAACAATTTATAAAAAAAATGGAATACGAGGGATGGTATAAAAAAATGTATATGTACATATCTTTACTTGTTATTTTGTCATGTTGTGTTCCATGCTGGAGATGAAGATACTCGTACTATACAAATAATTTATTTATAGACCTATACTCGTAGCATGTTGTTACGGAAGTTTAACGCTGCTGCTGATGCTCGTTTTTTCCTGCAGTCGAATGGAAGCAGGAGGCATAATAAAATTAAATAAAACCAAAGCCGAAGTGATGAATGACAAAGAGGAAGCGAATGTCATCAAGGTGTGTGTACCTAACCAGATGCTCAGCTCAGAGATGTCTCTATAAAAAAAAGTTTTATTATTGTTCTTGTGATTTGGCGTTAAATTTATTTGAAAATAATATACACAGCATGTTTATAAAGTGGATTTGTAAATATGTATACACGAGGTTGACTAATGTCTTTGTTAGGGGCGAAATTTGCGGTGAAAACTTTGCAGGCTGACAATTTAGGGTTAAAGCATTTTCAAGAGTTTCACATTGCAATTTTGTTCTACGAAGAGCAGAAAATCAATTTTGAATTCGATTTCAACTTTAAGTAAGTGTATTGGATTACTTGCATAAAAGTTTGAGTGTTTGCACCAGGCAAAGTTTTCGCTTGAACGGTAAGTTTTTCCAACCCTTTTAGTACATAAAATTAAAAAAAAAATTAAACGGTAGGTATTGCGAATGCGATGAAACTTCTGTGGATTTCTTTTTTGCTCTTTAAGATAATAAAATGAGATTTAAATAATTAAGAAGATACAAAGTAGTTGACTCCTAAAGGATAGCTTCCATCTAAAGCAGCAGAAAAAAGTAGCATAGTCTTGTTAACTGCTTAAATAATTCTTTTAAGTCAACCAAATCAAAAGTAGCTGAGTGGGTGGGTGAATTTTCTCCCTCTAGCGACCACCATATATACCTGCGTATGAACATTATGTACTTTCTTTTTCTCTTTTAAAGGAACGAATTACCGGATAAAGTGATGCTTGCACTCAAACACCCTGGATTTTGTATATACTCCGATTCGATGTTTCTCTAAGTACTGCATTGAAGGACGACCGAAGAAGAGATGAATTCCTGAGTTTTCTTGCCACCGCACCATCGCCATCGATATCAAATGCGACTTCCACTCGCAGACGCGAGGACAATCGAGAAACGTCTTCATACATATATTTGGAAACTTGATGATGCAGTAAATACCAATGTCAACTCCACAGAAGGCGGGTTCCAGGATACAATCTGTTCGGTACATTGAGCGAAAGTAGCCATGTACATGGGGCACCTGACGCCACTCGAAGCAACGTCAACGATCGATGAAATAAATGTGAACCGCTGTCGAGGACTATAATTTGGTCGTACGTTGTCGCGGAACAGAGGAGGAAGAGCTCAACACAGTGAGCAAAGTGCCGTTATCTGTAGAAAGCATTGCAATCGATAAGTTGTGAACAGATCTGTATGAGTCTAATATGGACACAATGATTGACAATAATACGAGTAGGTGGGAGTGTAACGAATCGATACTAAAGCTGAAATAAACTAAAACTTACATCAATTGTAACATACAGTTTCTATTAAGGGCTCAAATCTACTTTAACTTCTGAAGTCAATTTATAAATCTACTTGACCTTTTGGAGTAAAATGCAATACATTATTTCCTCAAACAAATGTCGAAACCATTCGTGCAAAAATATAACACACAAGTGGTTGCGAGAAGCAGGCCCAGGTTCACCTCGAGCTGTAGCGCCAACTAAGTAAGTAAGTAAATCTCGAAACCTATCTCCGAAAAGTGATTTCAAATTTCTATAGTTTGACATTTTCTAAAAAATGGTTATGCTGAAATCAGTCCTCATAGTCACAGGTGTCACAGGCCGGATAGTTGAACTTGAAGATAAGACATTGCTTAAAATATATGCCCAAGATAAATATATTAAGTGGGGAAGTTTATGAAGGCGTTTAAGACAGATTCAGTCGTACCAGGGAAAGTTTCCAGGCAGCAGAGACAGATCACGAGTATTCTCTGGAGTTGGGTAAAAGCAGCAGTATCGTATGTAAGTTTAAGTTTTGCACTAGACAACCGACGCATATCATTGCCATGTAAACCTTCGACTTTCTTTGGTGATAAGAACCATTGGTTTGCCTGAGACAATTTGGCACTGTCCAAAGATTGACATCGCTCAAAATCAAAAGAAACAACCAATCGACGATAACTCCTAGATATTTGGTTAACTTTGAGAGAAAGATTTATTATGGCTCTAAGCGCTGCTAATTCCCTTGCCCTCTTTAAGAAAACAACCTCAGTCAGTAAAGTTTTAACTGAAAGCGACCGACAAGACGTCCACTTAGTAAGAATAATTCTGAGCCTAGGTGCTGGAACTAATTGTTTAAAAGCATTATTAATGCAACCATTGGAATTAGTACTTTTTTGTACACATTAGTATACAGTTTGAAAACAGTTTACCATTATGGTACGAGAATAATGGTAGAATGATAAATTTGCTGTAAAAACTGAAATGATATTTTTTTATCATTTCGCTGTTCACAGCTGTCTGTCATAAAACGAATGCTTATTTGGTAATATTCAGCTTTAAGAACATCGATCTTGCTTCAGTTCTTAGAGTTCGTTATTGAATCTTCTCTGCCAATGGCCCACCCAGCACATGGGACCAAATATTCTCGGTACCGAGAAATTTGTCCGGTTATGAGAGGTGTCCGTTTATGGGAAAAATAATTAAATTGACATTGCTTATCAAGGAAACACAATAGACATATGATATTAATCTTATTTTGTAAAGAAATTCATTTATGTTAGTACTAGCTGACCCGTGCTCGCCTTGCTTCGCCCCCCTGCCACTGTTAAGTGAAAACAAATTATATTGGAGATGAGGGCCGAATTATTTTTCCGAATTCACTCACTTAGAGATGGAATTTCAAAAAATCCTCCCTTAGTGGACGTCAATGTCATTACAGGAATATACTGTGTAGGTGTACTGAATGTACTTTCAGCCCTTTCGGTTCAGCGGTTCGGTCCAATTAAACGTTAAACATAGACGACACGTTACGCATTGCACAAGACTAATTACCAACTCACATTTTACTAGGAACAGTAATCAAAACAACAAGAACAGTTTTACATAAATCACATACAACAAAAAGAAACAGCTAAACGTCAGCGAAGGGGGGTGGGTTGTGTATTTGTTATCTACTTTTTGATGGCTTTTTCTTTGTCTTTTGTAGGCGAGTTGCCTGGACTTATGAGGTTATGACTAGTGATGACACTGCTTTACGATTCTTGCTTGGTCTTTCTTTCTCTTTTATTATCCAGTCAGTTTCTCTGATGAGTTCCTCCTCATCTGTGAGGTACTCCCGGCATTTTTCTTCCTGTTTTGACTTGAGTTCCCTTTTGAGGTCGTTATTTTTTTTAGATTCGCTTGGCGGTGATCTAGAAACTCAAGCTCTTATCTTAAATGGGTCGATTAAATGCAATAAGAGGTCCTCCACAGAATTCGTAAGACCGAACTCGATAGAGTGTGGATTTTCCAGTAAACCTGGTCTGCCAACTGGGGTATTACTTCCTGTTGTTTTGTTCATTGCATGGTTTTTTTCGATACTTTTTTTCAAAAAGTTTAAAAATCTTACGACAGGCATGTCTACCTCGGGTAAATTCTAGCCCCTAACCCGATGGGGTAGAACTAACTGACACACGACATAGGTAGGTACATACATTGTTTATATAACGAATGTGTGCAATTTAAAAGGGCGCCTAGATGGTGAAGGCCGGCCCTGCCACTACACCACGGTGCTCACTCATGGTATAAGTTCCTATTCGTTTTTCAAAAAAAAAACTTTTTCTGCCGAATTATTTGAGGAAATTTCATTTAATACAAGCTTAAACGCCATTCAAAACTATGCACGAAACTTTAAACCCCTAATCCCAATGAAATGAAAAGGTTTGAGTTGCACATTTTTTTTAACACTATCAGATCTGTGTCGTGGTGTGGTTAATACAAGCAACAACCACAAGCAGAAATTTGCCAGGCAAAATATGCATCAACAGGCTCATTATTTAGTGCTGGTGTTAGTGGTTAGGCTACGCTACATACAACACTATCACAAGCAATAAATACACAAATTAAAGAACAAATATACATTATTAGAATTTATGTTCGAAGAACTACATTACGCAATACATTTTTTAGTGTAATCTTGCTAAGATTAAAGTCAAGAAAGTTAACATTTAAATTATAGATTTTACTCATGCGGTTAATAGGCTCATGCATCCCGTAATTTGTTCTATGATGAGATACATGCAGTAACTCTTTACTACGCAGGTAATGCGATCCCCCACGATAGTTTAATCCTAAACAGGATAATGAGTCAGGTGCATCAATCAGACCTGAGATCAATTGATGCATAAATATGATATCATTATTGACCCTTCTTTGAGCCAAAGGTTGCATTTGCAACAGTTTTATCCGATACAAATATGGAGGGAGGTTAAAAGGATCGTCACAGGGAAGACCTTTTAATGCGAAACGAATGAAGCGTCGCTGAACGGCTTCAATACGAGTATTAAGATTTTTCTGATAAGGTGTCCATACTTGCGAGGCATATTCGAGGTAAGAATTTGATTTGGCGTTGATCTTCTAGATTAGATTATCGATCTATTGTTGCATATTAAGCTTTTATTAAATCAGAGGAATTAACTCTGCGCATTACTATGCACTTTTTATATTAAGCTCTGATTGCGTGCTAGCTGGATTATACTCCATAGCATGCGGAAAGAGTTGGGATATTTGCGCATGAAATTCTTGATCACCTGCATTTCCAATTAGAAATTGCCAACAAACTTCTTTATGCGAACCAGCATCTACTACCTCTAAACGGGGATGCCTATCTAGTTCAGAAGCAAACACCCCAATCTCTTCACCTGTTGCCATCAAAATAAAAATTGAGGTAAGACCACTTTATGATATTCAGCTAGACGGAGTTAATCACTCACTCATGATGGAAAAAAAGAAGCTACGAGATGCAAAACAATTGCAAGGTTAGCAAAGAAGTTTTTGGGTGAACTCACTTTTACTGTGATAAATGTAAAATACATAAGTGCATAACAAAAGAACGCAGTTATTTTTCGGAAAAGCATTCAAAACGGTCGCCGTGGTCGTGGTGGTTAGTGCGTTGGACTACCACGCTACCACGCAATGCTGCCCGGGTTCAACTTCTGGCTGGGTCTAACACCTAAAAGAGTTTTTTCACGGTACCACCTCTTTCGAATGCCTGACAATCATCAAAGAGTATCATTTGTCACGATTAAGCTTCTCAACTCGCCGTTCGGGGTCGGCAAAAAACTGAAGGTCCCTTCCATTCGTGCAAAAATATAACACGCACACACAAATGGTTGCGAGAAGCAGGCCCCGGTTCACCTCGAGCTGTAGCGCCAAAGGGTTAAAAATATGATTCGTGAGCTTTGCCATAGATTTTGGATCGTTATTCTGTTAAAACTTCCATATAACGGGTAACTTTTTCTCTGCCCATGGCAACAACACATTTTTCAATATTATCTCAATATGTCTTTCTTTTATCAAAATACCATCAATCCGATGAATTCGTATAACACCATTCCATGAATGCATCCCCGACGTTGATTGATACATCCCTATGTTGGACAACAGGTGAAGAACAAATCGGCTTCCGTTAGAACCGACGTTTTCAAGTTTCATCTCATCACTTCATAGGATGAATTTTCACTCTGCTGTTGTTCAAGATGAGTGCAACCGTGCATATTCAAGCCTTTTTTTAAATCTTAGTGATCACTGGCCCTTCTGAACTCGACCATGATTCCAGTCCAGCTTCGGGTAAACGTCTTTTGGCAGTCCAAACAGATATTTGTGGATCAATCTCATTCAAAATATCCCCTTGCATAACCCCTGCACTTTTTAAGCCCATTTTCGAGAACCTCACCATCTTTTTGAGATTCCGGATTTTCGTAAAACGAGGTCCTTGTTTTCAGCGAACGGCACTACGGCGACCAAATGCTTCAAAATGTTTAATTCCATCAACTACTTCCTTTTTGAAACTATTTAATTTTAAATTAATCCCTCATTTGTTAGTACATATTTGTTTAACCCTTAATTGATCTTCTGACCTTCGGACTCTCATCACAGTTTTAAACCATCGGATTTTTTTTTTGTTTTTGCAACTATTATGTTGCACATCCGTATACCTTTTCGGGTCTTGCAAAAGTGAGTATTGACATCAGATTGAGTACATGGAAATCATTTGTACTCTTAATATGACTCCAAGCAATCAGATTAAGTGTATAAATGTGCACTCATTTAGCCCCTACACGTTTCCTTTTGTTGTATGGGAGGTGTAGTTTTCTTTCTTTGTAATTTCTTCAATTATTTTAATTGGTTTCTGGAAAAAAAATATTTTTATTTTATTTAATTTTATTTTATGATGCATAATACTTTAAATCTTAAAATCTTGTAAAAATTGACATTTTGTTTTTTGCTTTGTACTATGTATATTTACAAGAAATGAAGATACATTTGAAAATTAAAGCTGTTTTCACGACAATTTTTTTAAAAATATTTATATGAGTCCATTGGACTCACATGGGACGTATACGCGATTTTTTCATGGGATAAATTAAGGGCTACAAAATCTCTTTTCGTTCAGCTGGTTTGTTACTAGCTGCTTTTCCCAAAATATACCGTTGCTAACAAATCAAACTATTAATCGCTTGAATAAATGATAAGGATAACTAATCGTTTCTTTTAAAACAAAAAAGATCACGTAATCGCGTTTTCGAAGATGATCACACAAATTGTTTTGTTTCTTATTAGTTATTCTGTAAAAAATTCTCAGTGTCAAGTCTTAACCCTTTACAGCGCCATGATGCAGTAATGTTACAAACCGTTTAAATGCTCCCAAAAACGAAAAAAAATGTTTTTAAGTCTATTATAACTCAATGTAACAGTATTGCCATATACCGTTCTATTATTTTTTAGAGTTTCAGCTGAAAGAGATTGCGTTAGGAGCTCGTCTCTGAGTTGCAGTTCACTTGTCCCGAAACTTGTGAAAAACACATGTGTGGATATTGGTATGTAATTGAAAAAATACTCAAAAGTGATACTCAGTGCATATTTTTGCGTAAAATGTTCAGTAAGTTCGGTGCATTATGCTTCAATAAGCAAAATAATCCCTTCAAAATATTCTATACATCATAGGGATATGTTATAATACATTGCGACTGAAAATGTCAAAAACCCATTTTTAAGTATTTTTTCAAAAAATAAAAAAAAATTTGTAATTCTAAAGAATACGTGTTTCATTAAATTCGACAAGCTATCAAATCAACTATAGGTACTTTATTCCTTTACTGCATTAAGATCAATGTTCTCGGGCCTCTCAAACTATATTCAAAATGATCTAATTTATTGTGGTGCTGCTGTGATTAGATAAAATTAAATCGGAAAAAAGTCAAGCTCGGTTTGTGTTCATTTTGATTGACGAAATACCAAATGTGAATCACAAAGAACGACTAAGTGCAGTTTTATGGTAAATACATCTCACAAGATGGATAGAAGAGATTCCTTGACTTTTCCATCGTTAGTTCAGGTTATGTTAGTTGGGCAATCATAATGATTGTGCCACAGTGATGTCTGGTGGTCCGTGAGCTTGCCCAATGGCCAATTTGATCCCATGTTATGCTCATGTTTTAAATTTGGAACTATCCCGATAATAAGAAAGCATACCTGAGGTTAAAGAATTTTTTGGTTTTACCAATATCATAGTTCGTTTCTTAAATAAGTCTACAAAATGGTCGTCTTTAAAAAAAACACCTAACCGACGTACATATGCCAGGACTATCAAAGACTCGCTGGTAGTATCATTCACGAACAATCAAGGTTTTGTTTAACTGCAGATTAGATATCAATTTTTAACATATTCTCCTTAGGTCTATGAAATAATGAAATAAATTGAAATGTCAGTCAAGCCCGGAAATATACTCTTTAATACATTTTTCCCCTGGAATTTTAGATTTTACTGCTCTATAAGATGAGCCTACAGTTTTGTATACAATTTTTTCGGGTCGATGATCTCACCATATGGATGGTTGGATGTTGTAGAAATAGAGTAGGCACTGATTGGCTTTAATTTGGCTAAGCCTAGTGTTGTAACTGTTACTACACATCAATTGTGCTTATTTTACCTCCAAGTGGTAACCATCGGGTACTGGTCGCTGCCCATCCGGGCACGACTTGCTAAACTTATAAGCGCGAGTGCTGAGCAAGGGAAAATAGCAGCACTATAATTCACGTCAGCGGATGAATTCCATCAATGGAACCAACGGTGGCGCTAAAATTTCCAGAACGGAAACAAAACCTTATCTGAGCTACTCCGACATATTCGGAGCTCAGGTCGATAAGGATTTCCAAGTACTAGTCAGGGTCTTCGAAAAGAGTTGGTGGTTGATGAGCCCCTAGTGGGCCAACGGCAGCGCTCACACCCCCGTAGTGGGTTACTGACACCGGTGTACCCGGCCCCTTGTCCTAGGGGTATACAAGGATCTGGCCCTCCAGGTTGTGCGTGAGGCTAACTACCTAACCACGTAAAAAAAAATTTGTTCCGAAACAACCAAAAGACTCGGAAAAGGACGGATCTACTGTTGACAACCACGCTAAACGGACAACGACGTTCGGATATGTACCTGGAATTTTCGTTCAATGAATGGCGACGGTGCATCCGAACAACTGGCAGAGGCCCTAAACTGCTACAAGGCAGATATAACCGCCATCCAGGAAGTGCGATGGAATGGGCCAGGCAGAAAAAGGATGGAAAACTGTGATATCTACTACGGTGACTGCTATACAGAAAATAAACAGCGCTTATTCGGATGCGGATTTGTCATACGCGGCAGACTTAGGCAGGAAGTCTTGAGCTTTCAGCACGTGAGCGAGCGTCTTATGACAATCCGTGTCAAGGCAAAATTCGCCAACATAAGCGACGCTACCAAAGATAGTTTCTACGAGATCCTCGACCAAACATACGAGCAATGCCCTAGACATGACGTTAAAATCGTACTGGGCGACTTTAACGCCAAGATAGGAAGAGAGGACATCTTTGGTAGGACGGTTGGAAGGCACAGCCTACACGACACCACGTCCGAAAACGGACTAAGGCTGATTGACTTTGCTGCGGGGCGAAGTGTCAGTATAGAAAGCACACAGTTTCCTCATCTCAATATCCATAAGGGGACATGGCGGTCTCCGGATCGAATAACCGTCAACCAAATCGACCACATTGCGATCGACATCAGACATGTCTCCAGTATTATGGATGTCCGAACCTTCCGGGCGGCCAACATTGGCTCGGACCACTACCTTGTTGTAGCCAAGGTACGAATGCGGATATCCACAGCGCCACAACAACGAAATACTGTACGAAAGTACAATGTCGAAAAGCTACAATCGCAAGACACCGCCAGAGCCTACAGAGAACGCATATCCCGATCTCTTGCTACGAGTCCTACCGCAGCAACAGCTAGTACAGAAGACCAGTGGCAACACTGCCAGCAAGCCATCATAAGTGCCGCGAATGATGTGCTGGGTTTCACACGACCACCACCACGAAACCCCTGGTTTGATGAAGAGTGCAGACTAGCTAACGCGGAAAAACAACAAGCGTATAAAGCGGCGCTGCAAAGAAGGACTAGATCTGCTCGCATACTTTACGAGCAAAAGAGACGGGAAGAACATCGGCTTCTTAGAAGGAAAAAGAAAGAGCACGAGAAGCGTGCATTCGAGGATATTGAGAAATGCTACTCCAGGAACAATGTACGGAAGTTTTACCAGAGTAAAAAGAATGTGCCAGCAAAACAAATCCCGTACAGAAACCTGTAGAGACGCGGATGGAAACATCGTAGTAGAAACACAGTCGGTGCTGAGAATTTGGAAAGACTACTTCTGCAGACTGTACAATGGCGATGACGACCAAAATTCCGCTGTCAGGCAGAATGAACCATTCAACTCAGATGATGATAGCCAAAACTCCCATCCACCTGATCAAAACGAAGTGCGGATAGCAATATCCAAGCTTAAGTCCAACAAGGCTGCTGGACCTGACGGTTTACCCGCAGAGCTATTTAAAGCAGCTGGAGATGACTTGGTAGTGAGCATACACCAACTCATCTCTAAGATTTGGTCAGATGAAAGTATGCCAGATGAATGGAATCTCAGCATCGTTTGCCCGGTTCATAAGAAAGGAGACCCTCTCAACTGCTCCAATTACAGAGGCATCAGTCTCCTGAACATCGCCTACAAGATCATATCTGCCATATTGTGTGAACGCTTGAAGCCTTTCGTCAACAACCTGATTGGCCCCTATCAGTGCGGTTTCAGGCCAGGAAAGTCCACTATAGACCAAATTTTCACACTCAGGCAGATCCTGGAAAAAACCCAAGAAGTCCAAATCGATACCCACCACCTGTTCACCGATTTCAAGGCCGCCTATGACAGCATCTGGAGGGATGAACTGTATAGAGCCATGTCTAGTTTTGACATCCCTGCCAAACTCATCCGTCTGTGCAGGATGACGATGGAGAAAGCTCGCTGCTCCATCAAGGTCGGTAATGACCTCACCGAGACCTTCGATGTCAAAAAAGGATTCAGACAAGGTGATGCGCTGTCATGCGACTTCTTCAACATCATACTTGAAAGAATTGTTCGAAACTCACAAGTCAACACACAAGCAACGATCTTTCAAAAGTCCGTTCAACTACTTGCATACGCCGACGATATTGACATCATTGGTAGAACACAGCGAGCTGTCACCGGTGCGTTCGCGAGTATAGAAATGGAAGCGGCCAAAATGGGTTCAGCGGTAAACGAGGGCAAAACTAAGTATATGCTGTCAACAAAAAGGGACAACCAACATCGACGAATTGGACAGAACGTCACAATAGACAGCTACAACTTTGAGGTAGTAAAGGACTTTGTCTACCTCGGCTCTGCCATAACATCAAAAAATGACATCTCGTCGGAAATCAAACGAAGGATTACTCTTGCCAACCGCTGTTTCTTTGCGCTAAGAAGGCAATTGAGCAGTAAAGTCCTTTCCCGATCGACTAAGGAGACTCTATATGAGACCCTTATCATCCCAGTCTTGCTATATGGAGCTGAAGCATGGACTTTATCGAAAGCGGATGAAGATCTCCTTGGTCGCTTTGAGAGAAAAATCCTTCGTAGGATATTCGGTCCCGTTTGCGTTGACGCGTTTTGGATGAGAAGATTCAACGACGAACTGTACGAGCTGTACAGCGACATCAGCCTGGTCAAAAAACTGCACCTTGGGCGTTTAAGATGGCTAGGACATGTAGAGCGCGTGGACATCAGCGGTCCGGCTCGGAGAATATTCAACTCTAACCCGGAGGGTCAGTGCAGCAGAGGACGACCTCGCCTAAGGTGGCGCGACCAAGTAAAACAAGACCTCAACCAACTTGGAGTGCGCAACTGGAAGCAGTTACCTAAGGACCGGGCTAACTGGAAGAGGTTGTTGGTTGAGGCCTTGGTCCACCCCGGACTGTAGCGCCACCTAAGTAAGTAAGTAGATCTCACCATATAGAACCATCTTCAGAGTGAGGTATTAAGAGATAGATTTCAAATCTGAGTAGCTTATTATTAACACGTCCAGTAACCGTCGCCTCTGTGGAAATATCCTTTTCAGCCTTTCTTACAAATCTAAGAAATTTTCAGACAGAAGATAGGCTTTCCGATTTAGCACGTTTATCGATAGAAAAATGACTCCTCTTAAAAATGAAAAATAGAACTAACTTCTACAAACAGGATAGCTATGGAATATAAATTAGGAAACGGATAGGACAACTGTTCACACGATTTCTTTTTTAAATTCAAATAATTGGAATTTTCGCTTTCTTGCTTCGTCTTCCCATCTTAAATCTGGCACGCCACGCCACTGTTAGACAACTTTAAAATTGTAGCATTTCAACCGTGTTTATAATTTTTTGGCGGGGTAGGTACTGTAGAAGTGTAGATCACAATACGATGAATTCTATTTTCAGTCTATAAGGTCGAAAGATGGTGAGTTATACCATTATACCTCTTTGGTCATGGTATGTTGAAAAAAAGTTTTCACACAACACATAAACCGCAATCTAAATATGTAAATATAAATTATTGAAAAAGGACCAACAATATTATTTGCGTTGTGAATGCATCTTTTCCGACAAATTGAGAACAGAGATAAGTGCAGAGTTTTCAAATAGTAAATTTGAAAATAATATTCCTAACTAACATATGATATATGATACTTAAAATGGATTCTTTAAAATTCTCACTTCTGGTTTTGGTTAAATTCGAAGAAGAGCCAAATTTATGAAGTTTCCTAGATGACGTGGGGTTCTTGATTATATTAAATGTTCCATCATCATCACTAATTGTGCACAAACACCCACACCAGATATCATTTAAGGGGGCGCGACAAAATTATTTTTAGAATTTGACTTAATTTTTCAGAATTTTTTATTGCTGGCCCAAATCTTGTATAAATTGTTTAACATTTCAACTCACATGAATAAATTTTTTTATGAATGATTTGAGTGTTCTATGTATTACTTCAAAAGAGTGAGGGAGAATAGTGAACTGGTTAAATAATTGAAAGTGACGTATTACCCCAGTTTTACAGAATATGATATTTTTGTTTTCTTCTAATTCGCCACAAATTGTGATTTTCGTAGGAAGAAAAATACGACAAAAATACATACATCATCATATTTCATTGCTCAATACGTACAGTAATAGCAATAATATTAAGAGTAGAATTTGACATTGAATTAGGTACTCTATGGTACTTTTGTGATTCATTTAATATACGAGTGAGGGAATTGAAATCTAACATTTTTTTTTACATGGAACATAGTTCATTGTGACTGACTCATAACTTCTTCCCATCTTTTAATGGAAATTTCGCAAAAGATTTCAGAAGAAGAAATTGCCTAAACGGACCTTGAGTCAGTTTATATCTTTTTTTATTTATTTATTTATTTATTCCATCTACGATTTGAAATCAATAGTTCAAGCTTAACTTAATACATTTTAAGTATAAAACATATTGATATCTTGACATGCATATGCATACATAAGTCGATGTTACAATAAAACATATTAAAAACATGAAAGTAATGAACTATGGGTTCAAGCTGACCATAATTTGTAGTATGAGCCAATTTATGAATAAGGCCTCACTCCTAGCGATCTACTAGGTGCGTATAGGTCAATTAACGTTAGAAGATTCTCACAATCTATGGTACAACAAACATATCACGAATGAACATATCACTATACATCCTACGTCGAGCTTCAAGAGTCTGCATTCCTATCTACTTTTGTAATTAAGAATAACGTTCCCGCTTACTGAAAACTTTTTTAAAGCGAACGTCAAGAAGTTTTTTTTGAACTCTTTCAATTCTGCCCGATAGATTTTTAGTACTTGGATTCCACACTATACAAAAATACTCTAAAATTGGACGGACCATTGAACAAAATACATCTTTTAAAGTGTATGGATCAGGTGCCGTGACATAAGGGTCAAGCGACATAAGACCAAATTTTGAAATTTGGCATTACATATTAAAAATATGTATGCTGACAAAGTCACGAAATTTTGTAATAATAGCTACGTAATTAATTAGGAAAAACTGGTTTTGTATGTGGAAAAGATCTGGCCAGACCTACACTGAAAAAAAAAGCCAATTTTTAATTAATATTTTTGTCATATAAACTTCAATTTCTTACAAAAATCCTACTAATATATAAATCTGAAAGTTTGAATGTTTGGATGTTTGGATGTTTGGATGTTTGTTGCTCTATAACACCTTAACGGCTTAACAGACTTGAATGAAACTTTCGTGAATAGATAGTCTACTTCCTGGATTAGAGATTAGGCTACTTTTTAAACAAAACATACAATTCCTTGATTCCATAATTGGAGTTATTCCAATTTCCGCTTTTATTACTTGGTCATTATTTTTGGGTACACCATTGTCATTGATCGTCACTCTGTTGGGAGAGGGTTGTTTTTGTAGATGTTATGCTCTTCTCTTCGCCACAAATCCATCGCTATCGCTTATTCTTTAATTTTCTTTTTACCCATACGCGCAGCGCATTGAATGATGGGTAAACCATTGCCATTTTTGATAGAATTTCATTCTTCTCGGACAGTTGCCGGAAGGTACCTATCCCTAGTGAATACTCGGGATTAGGCTCTGTGGAAACCTCCTGCTACTGTTCGTGGGGAGAAAAATAAATGAAAAAATTAGTATTTTAAATACTTTATATATAAAATAAAAAATATATTATTAAGTTCCCAATATTAGATAAAACTTTAAAAAAGAATAGAAAACACACGCACTCAAACTATAGTAAAAGAAATCAATATTAAATTCTAAACTTTTTTTTTTTTTTTTTTTTTTTTTTTGTTTTTTCCCAGTCTTATTGCACTTACGTATTTTAAGTATGTCTTTTCACATATTCAGTACATTTTCTTTTAAATGATCTAAAATTATAGTCATTTTTTATTTCACTTGGAAGCGCGTTAAATAAGTTAAATCCCTTGTAGATGATCGTATTCTGCGCAGCTGATGAGTTTTGTCTTCTCAACCTAAGGTCACTTGCATTCCGAAGTTGGTAGGGTTGAACATCACCAACATGCCTGACTTCATTTATAAGGTATCTTGGCGCAGCCCCATGTTTTATTTTAAAAACAGCCAACAGTGTATTCAGCTCCAACCTCTGTTTAACGTTAAGCCACATAAGGGCATCTAGCATGTACCTTACTGAAGTAAATCTGTTGCACCTCAGGATGCTCCTCATAGCTTTGTTTTGCAGTTTTTGTAGCCTTTCTACCTGCCCCTGGTTGCAGCATGAGAATAGAATTGAGGAACAAAATTCAAAATGCGGTTTGATGATGGTATTATAGACTGTAACAGCTGTTATGTAGTCCATTCTTCTTCGGATCTTTTTAAAAAACCCTACTTTTTTACCAATTTTTTTGCAGATGTAATCTACATGGTCGTGCATTTTTAATTTCTTATCGATGATCATTCCGAGATATTTTATGCTCTTAACGTTTTCGATCGCTTTTCCGTTGATTTCGATATTTGTTGTGCCATTCAAGTTTATCTCCATTAGCTTCGTTTTCTGCTCATTGAGTTCTAGCTTGTTCATTTTCAGCCATGAGGTCAATTTATTTATGTCAGCCATTAGTTTACGTTTGCATTCTTCTTCGTCTGTTCCTTCTGCATATATCAAAGTGTCGTCAGCGTAAAGTACTATTTTACAGAATTTTATTATTTCTGGCATATCATTTATGTATATTATAAATAGTAGCGCCCCTAGTATCGACCCTTGTGGCACTCCTTGTTCCACATCGATAAAGCCTGAAACGCTATTATTGACTTTCGTCCGTTGTGTTCTATGTGTGAGGAACGATCTGAACCAACCGAGCTCCTCATCATGTATACCATACATGTAAAGTTTTGCCAAAAGAATTTCTCTATCGATTGTTTCGAATGCCCGTTTGAAATCTAAAAAGAGTGCCATTGTTTTTTTACGATTCCCACCACCTTTCCATTCATTCAATACATGGTTTACTGCTGCTTCACAGGAGTAATTCTTTCTAAACCCAGATTGATATATTGACAGTATGTTGTTGTCTTCGGCGTACTCCATCAGTTGTTGTTTTACCACCATCTCTAAAACTTTCTCAATCGTTCTCAGCGTATTTATCGGTCGAAATTCTTCACTTTTGTTGGTTTTCGCTACTTTTTCGACTGGTGTCACCATTGAATCCTTCCATGGGCTTGGAAATTCTCCTGTTCGAAGTGATGTGTTCACTAGTTGATGTATTGTTTGTCCTAATATATTCCAGTTATCCGTAAGTATTTGCGGACTTATTCTTTCGAAATCCGCCTTGTTTTTAAGATTCTGACATATTGATTTAAGTTCATCTATTGTTATTGGACGGAATTTGAATCTGCTTTCTGTCTGTTTTATGTAGTTAACATATTCAGTGTCTTCGATTGAGTCACCAATTTCTTTTACACTTTTTATAAAGTACTCATTGAATTTGTTCGCAATAGACGCCTCATCTTCATGATCTTCACCATCAAATAACACATTTTTAATTTTGTTCTTCTGTTGTTTTAGCACTAGATGTTTTATTTGATTCCACATCTCCTTCTGACCATTCGCATTCCTAATTTGGTTGTTTACGTAGTGGTTTTTAGCGTTATTGATTTCGACTTTATATTGGTTCCTTATTATTTTGTATTCCTGCCATTGCTCTCTGCTGTTGCTAAATTTTGCTAATTGGTACTTCTCGATTTTCTTTGCTTTTAGATCTCTGAGTGTGTTATTAAACCATAACTTTGTCTTATTGCCCGTCCTTATCTTTTTCTTTGCAATATTGTTATTGACTGTAGTTCTCAAATTCATATTCATTTTGTTTGCGTTTCCGTTTATATCATATATCATGGGTTGTGTCATAAGCTGTATCCAACTGCATCAGATCTCTAGAAAATTTATCTTTCTTGTATCTAAATACATCGATTTCAGTGCTCTCATCTGCTATCCTATTACCATCAGCATTTATTGTAATTTCTAGATTTTCATGGTCCGATATCTTATCATCAGTGTTTACTTGCACCTCTACATTATCTATGTTTGTAATTACATAATCAATTATAGTTTTCGTGCTTTCAGTTATTCTCGAGTACTCTTCCGTTTTTTGAGTAAGGCAGTTATCGTTAAGTATTCTTTCTATTTCCAGCTTATACAGATGATTTTGACACCAGTCAATGTTGAAGTCTCCTGCAACCAATATATTGCATGGTGTTTCTGTTAAACTCTCCATATATTCTTTAAAAAAATCACAAAATTCCCTTTCTGAGCTACTGGGCGATCTGTAAACTGCAATTACTATCATATCAAGGTCTTTATATTTACATTTGCACTCTAGGAACCACATTTTGTAGTCGATCGCCTTTTTTACTGTATTTGTAATACTCCAGTGATCCTTGAAGTAGATTGTAGTGCCACCAGTCCGCGTTGAATTGGAAGGACACGATATATCTTTATACCCTTCAATCTTTATTTCATTTTCCTCTGTATTTTGTGTTATGTGTGTCTCCGACAAAATAATAAATTCGTATCCCCTATTTTCCGCCAGTATTTCCAAATCCTCGAAGTTGTTGGTTAAGCCTTGTATGTTAATGTATATACCTTTAATTTTAGTGGATTGCTAGTACCCAATTCTTTTCTTTTTGGTTTCAAGTTTATTTAAATATACAGGGCACATTCTGCTAAGTGTCATGTGGTTTTCATCGAGTCCCAGATTTAACTTTTTGTTAGCACGCATACAATTTTAAGAGGTTGAGAACTTTTTTTAAAAAAAAAACACAAAAAATTCGAAAAAATGAATGAAATATTTATTTGAATCGATAGTTTGAACCTTGCAATTTAATGTTTAAAGATAATTTCATGCAAATGTTGACCGCGGCTGCGTCTCAGGTAGCCCATCCGCTGAGTCCAATTTTGGCATACTCTTTCACACATATCGGCCGGTATCTCACGAATGAATGCATGGATGTTGGCTTCCAGTGCGTCAATCGAAGCGGGCTTGTCCCTATAGACATTAGCCTTGACATACCCCCACAAAAAATAATCTAATGGTGTCAAATCGCACGATCTAGGCGGCCAATTGACCGGCCCGAAACGTGAAATTAACTGTTCACCAAACTCGCCTCGCAATTGCGCCATTGTTTCGCGTGCTGTGTGGCATGTGGCACCGTCTTGTTGAAACCACATATCATGCAAGTCAAGAACTTCCATTTCGGGCAAAAAAAAGTTTGTTATCATCGCTCGGTAGCGTTCACCATTGACAGTAACGCTGCGATTCGCATCATCTTTGAAGAAATATGGCCCAATAATGCCGCCGGCCCATAAACCGCACCAAACAGTGGCTTTTTCGGGATGCATTGGTAGCTGTTGCAATGCTTCTGGCTGATCTTCACTCCAAATGCGGCAATTTTGCTTATTTACGTACCCATTCAACCAAAAATGAGCCTCATCGCTGAACACAATTTTTCGATAAAAAAGCGGATCCTCGGCCAGCTTTCCGAGCACGAATTTTGATAGTAAAATTCAATAATTTGCAAGCGTTGTTCATTTGTAAGATGATCCATGGTTAAATTGCAAACCAAACTGAAGCTGTTTGACAGTGACACAAGGTACTAAACACACGTCAGCTGTCAAAACCAGTGTTGCCAAAACCAAACCAGCTAAGAAATCACCCTTTACTTTAAATATGAACATTAAGTACAACTATTAGAGACAAGAAACCAGAAAGTACCATTATTTGATGCTCATAAAATACATATTATGTACATATGTGTGTAGACGTGTTTGTACACAGGTATATTACATTTCCATCAATTTTTTATGCAATCGTTTTATCTATAGGGAACAACCACTTAGTTCAGATAATAATGTATTGGCTTCAGAATTCTTTAGAATCTTAATTTAAATAATATCGCTTTCTACTACTTCCTTTCTATCATGCTACAATCAAATAACGCGACTGATTTTTAGCACGGGCAACGCCGGGCAGGCAACAGCTAGTTGTAAATATTTAATAAAATAATGTTATATCAATATTAAAAATATCAGATTAATTACTTTCATGACAGATTTACGTTAAAAGTTAACATTTTTTGAAATAATGATTTGCATTGTCATGTCAATAAACAACATCAAACTTTGTATGGTATTCTTTGTTTTCATTTTTACAAGTTTAAATATTAATTCTACATTACTGGTATAGTTTTGATGTTGAAAATATAAAATTGATAGGATTTACTTTTGCTTTTCAATTCTCATTAAAAACTGACATGATTTAATGTATTTCTGATATTGACAAAATATAAAATTCACATGAATCATGTTAAAAGTTTCAGTGGTTTGTGTTTATTATCATAGTGCTCGCTGAAGTGATCGGTTCGTGTGTGTTTCTTAAATTGTTTTTTTTGTTAATAGTTAAGCTATATAAAAATTTGTGTAAGAACAGTGTGTAGTTTAAGTGAACAAAAAAATTATTATCAACGAAAAGATTTTTTTTTTTTTTCTCTGACGCAGAGATTAGTAAAATAATAAAAGAAACCAATCTGCATTTAAGGGTAAATGGCATATACAGCTGTGTTCAAAATAATAGTAGTGCGTCATAGACTCTTCTTTAAATAGGATTCTAAACAAAGCTTAGATTTGTTTAAACATATTTACGATAAAAACACCATGATCATATATTTAATTCATTATTTCAAAGTCCATACAAAAGATTACATAAATAGTTTATGAAGAAAAAAACAAGTTATAATATTAATACAAATATGTATTGTTCAAAATAATAGTAGTGTGTGTTGGAAGCGGGCTTACCACGATATCTCGAAAAAAAGAATCTCGAAAAACAAAATCTCGAAAACAAAAATCTCGAAAAAAAAAATCTCGAATTGATATTAATTTTTGGGACAATGGTAACAATCCGCGCGCCCGAATTATTACCATTGTCTCAAAAATTAATATCAATTCTAGATTGATCTGTATAGAAAAGTGTTTGATTCACTGTTCATGCATGCAAATGAGTTTACTCAACACAAAGAGTTTTTCTAATATCTGATCGATGTGGACATGGTTTTACAAAAAAAAAATTATATAAACTAATAAATTTGCCTTCCTTTGGGTCTGAACAGCAGTTGATGCTAAAAGTTTTGAGGGGCATTGCCTACAACTTGAGTTTCAAAAATTTGAATAATATCAATGCATTAATAATGTTCACACATTTTTTGAGTAAATAGATTTTACACAATGTAATGTGCAGAATTATTCCTTGTATATAGTAAAAACAGTACCTACATACTACAGTAAATTTGGAAAAAAAAAAACAACAATTTTTTGCTGGAAAAAGTTTGTTAAATTCTTATTATTTTCAAAAAAGTTACAGAATTTAGATTTTGGACCCGTTTTAATTACCTTTGCAGTAAAATGAAGAGATTTTAAAAATCTCGAAAGCAAATTTTTTTCGAGATTTGTTTTCGAGATAAAGTCTTTCGAGATATTTATACTTTCTAGATTTTGTCCATTCGAGATTCTCGTTTTCGAGATTTATCAAATAAATTTTCCAGATTTTTTTCGTTCGAGATTTTAGTCGTTCGGGATTACGTGGTGATCCCGTTGGAAGCCGTCAATAACACCGAAATTAATTACAAAACTATCATGTAAGTTAAGTTAACATCCATAATTTATCGAAGTTTCATTATTGTCCAGCTCTGCCTTGCACCGACGTTACATGGAACCCCAAATAGATCATGGCAGCGTTTTGGGGGGATTTTATTGAATTTATTAATTTATTTACGAATTTCATGTAGGTAAATAGAATATCTTGGTTATTCAAAAATATTGGACTTATATAGGTACCTAGCTAGTTACCAATTAATTTAATATGAAATATATATATTTATTTCATTAATTAATTAAATTAAAATAATATTGATTTTACATTTTTAATATAAAATTAATTTATTTTTCTGATGTAAACTTACATTATTCTGATCAGAAATAAATAAAAGTAATATCAATTCTACATGTTTTTAATATCCATTTCACAATTTCAATATCAAGAGTTGATGTTTTCAATATCAAAAGTAAATGTACATGTATACCGTATCATTTTCACGTTTTTAATATCAAAATACAGTATAATCCGCTTAAGACGCTTACGCTTAAAACGCTATCCCGCTTTTAACGCTGTTTTTCTCCTGTCCCTTCATTCCGACTAGAATTCGTATGAAAAAAAATCCGGTTAATACGCTCTATCTCCCGCTTTATACGCTCACACAGCGGCACGATACACTTTGCCAAAATACGTATTTTCTTGTTTTTGCATGTTTTTCCCAGAAAAAACCATTCGGTGCATTGGGATATATGGCGGCGCCCACGGTCACCGCCGCTCTTATAAGTTATTTTTTTTTGTTTTTCGCAAACAAACCATATGAGGTGTGTCATTTATGTAGTCGTTACTTTTGTCAGTGTTCGGCTCCATTCACTACATATCATCATCATGGAAAGAAATTTAGCAAGACGTGATCAAAAATTGTTTCCGTAAGGCTGGCTTCTATTGGACAGATGATCCTAGCCCAGATGAGTCTGATATCCCATCAAAAAATATTGAAGAGTTACAAGAGTTTCCTGATTATGCTTCTGTTGCCGATAACGTAGTTACAACTGGTCCTCGCAATTTAGAAAAACTCATCAGAGATAGCGCTTCAACGGTTGAACTAGGAGGAGTAAGGGGTGAAGAAGAATCACTACCGAAACCCTCGGTGGCTAGTTCAAATACACATGCATTTCACTACACATATAAAAGTAATGTACTTTACTTATACATACATAAATGTATAATTTCAACTTTTGTCATAAAAAATACATTTTGTTTAACTGGATGTTATTTTTTAGTTTTCCCGCTTAATACGCTATCCCGCTTAGGACGCGATTTTCTTTCGGTCCCTTGAAGAGCGTCTTAAGCGGATTCTACTGTATTATGATATTATGATATTCATTGTTGAAATTACATTCAAAACCAATGAAATTATTATTGCAGTAATATCAGAATTAATATTTTCAACATCGGCTGAATTCTGTCAATGAAAAATATCAATTTTACGGTTGTTTTTTACATTTTTTTTTTCGGTGTAGTAGACAGTAGACAGAAGGGACAGAAGGGTTAACTCACATCAACGGTAAAAGCTTGTCAAATCCTTCTGAAAAGCAAGACAATCATTCCCATTTATAACCACCAGATAACAACACTTTTAAAATATACATACATACACAACAACGGGGGTGGTAGAACACCCCAGCCAGGATTAAATTAAAAAAAAAATACTTTTAAGGATAACATACATTTTTTATTCAAACAAAACAGAAAAAACGAAATTCATAAAAAAGAAATACATTGACAGGAATAGAAATTATTAATTATATTTCATAGTTCTAATTGTAACCATATTCTAGTTAGTGATGAGACACTTGGCAAAACTAGTTTTCCAATACCATATAGTTTAATAGCATATTCTTAGAATTATTTGGAAAAAAGGTCGGCTGGAGAATAGCTTTATACTTTTTCTTAGCTCGAAGATAATTCCGCTAAAACATCTTTATTGTTATAAAGTGTTGAGAATTTTCTTAATGAGAAGTGGTTATTCCCTCAATAGGGATACTAACGTAGGTATATACATATATACACTACGAAGTACATATAGTTCCTTGGCTACTTCACCACTTTTTAAATTTCTATACATCTGTAGCACCAAAACTTTTCAATAAATTGCCGCTTCAAATACGGTGTACTGTTAACTCTTTTTCCTTTAATCGGGAGGTTAAAAAATGGCTTTTTAGTTTTGATTTCAATGCAATTAAAAATCTAATCAAAATAATAATTTAAATGATATCTTAACTCTTATCTGTACTTTAGTATGCTTCTTTTGTTAAGTAATATTATGTAACATCTGCATCTTATAACGACCTAACTTTATTTCTTGTTTGATTAAACATTCCACCTTTTTTGTGAACTTTATTTTGTACATTTTATTTTTATTTGTACTCGATGCATTCGTCATTAGTTCTTGTAACTACAGAATGCATCTATTTATTCTTCACCTAATATGTAGAGTAAGTTAGGATAATATGGAATATGTGGATAATATGGAATACCACTTTTCCCTCGTATTTACTACAACTACATCTCTCTATTTATACTACAACTTACTTCTTAGCAAACTTGTGCTCGATTTCAAATAGCTGTCAAACTTAAAAAAATAAAAATTAAATTTAAAATCCGCTGCAACCACAACTTTGTAAGGTGTGAATGTTTTAAATAAGAAAATGTTTGAGCTATAAATAATATTGAAGTAAAAAGGTATGTTTTGTAAGCAGTTGAATTGGACTTGCATTTATTACTGATTGTCTGATAAAATCTATAAACGCTATGCTACTTTTTACTCTTTTACTTAAATGTGTCTGATCTAGTTAATATGGAATACCCAAATGTTGGTAATATGGAATAGTATTCCATATTATCAGCATTTTTTTTCCTTTGTTATGTGCAGGGAACGGATTTTGTTGACTTTGCCTTTATTCTTGCTCACACGAAAGAAATTTCAGTGTCCACACGTATGAGAGCAGGTTTTTCTCTTGTATGCACTAGCGCACCTACACACCAATACAATCTTAAATTTATTTGTATCAACTCAATATATGTACATGCGCTTCTTCTTGTGCCGTAAGTGCAATCTGAGGCATTCGCCGCAGTTTCATCTGACATCTGGGAAATATTTTTTTCGTAACTGTGCGCCTTTTCATCTAGTTCTAGAATCTAGATTCTAGATTCATATTCTGTGACATTATACTGGTCATACTTAGTGCTGGTCTGTTGAATATTTTGTTGCTTGTCATTGAAAGTGAAAATGCTCCAAGACAGAATTTGTGGTGAAATTGGAAAAAGATTTTTAGTCGACCCGAAAGACCGCATATTTAAGAGTTTACAAATTACAGGTGACTCCTAGTAGTTGTATGTATTTTAATTTGAGCACTTGATCTTAGTGCACTGCGTGTTAAGGACTTTGAACGGACTCGAGGAGAAATTACAATAAGCTAAACGGCCAGTAGCTGAAGATGGGATGAAAAAATTTGTACGCGGTTTTTTCAGCAAATTAACGAAATGGCGCTGCAAACTTTAAATTGGACTCAAATATTAAAGTCAAGGACGTGACATCTCTTATCTTGGCTCTAGTAGGCTCTGCCCATGTTGTAAGGTCCTTTATTTCATTCAAGGCTTTCCTGAGAGATAATCGCAGGCAATTGTTACATACCAGAGAACTTCAAAATGTTTCGGGTTGCAATGTTAATAATAATGCATAGAAACCTTTATTATTAAATGCCTTTTTTTGCCTTTTCCTGTGGTATTATTTTGCCTTTTTTGGTTTTTTTTGGTCAACAAAATCCGAACCCTGGTTATGCGAAATACCATACTAATGCATGAGCTTCTAATGCAATAGATGGCTACAAAAACCAACAACAAAATACATTAGAAAAGAGTACAGCTTGATAGTTGGTAATATGGAATATTCCATAATGCATCCAATTTTTGATAATATGGAATATTCCATAATGCATCCAATTTTTGATAATATGGAATATTCCATATTACCTGCACATTTTTTTGAATTAAGATATTTGCATTTTTTAACATAAAATCCATGACTCAAAAGTGTTAAGTTTTAATGTACTGCAAAGTCTGGCCTAGGTACTTGAATATACATCGGTCATTTTAAAACACTTGATGGGTGCTTTGGTCCAAAAATGTAGGTGTGATTTCACAATAATAAAGCTATATTCCATATTACCCTAACTTACTCTATATTTAGATTGAAAAACATTTTATCGAAAGGGTTGCACGAGTTGGAATCTGAGAAATATGAAGGGTGGCTGATAAAACGTGCTAACAAAAGAAAACTTCAATTTCATTTTTTCTATTTAAGTAAAATTTGGCGAGTTTTTGGAATCGCTTTTTTTAATGAAAAAAATGAGCAATAGTATTTAAGCTTTGTAGATATATTTTACTACATTAACAATATCCAAAAATACTAAAAAAAATACTAATAATAGTTTTAATTAAACAAAAATTGGATTTACAGTTACCCTCTTCAAAAAAATATATCTTGGTGGTGTGTCGTGTTTTGGCTCTTCCACTGATCGAAAATAAAAAACACAAAAAATTTTAATCAGTATGAATGTAGTTATCGCAGGAACTAGAATGAAAAAAAAAAATTAAAAATTGACAAAATGGCGCGTTGCGTTGTTGAAATTTACGTTTCGAAAAAATTCCGTTTTTTATTACCTTTTGTGTGTAATAAGTAAGAAGTATTCAACGTAGAATATTTTTTTTTTGTTCCGACGATAAGCACTGGTTTACTGAATAACATACTAAAATTTGAGACGAATCGGTCGAGTAAAACCGCCTAACACCGTGCTGACCTGCTAAATATGCTGTAAAAGTCAAAATACTGGAAATATTAATACGAAAATTTAACAGTATACTCAAAAGCCTATTCTTTTGAAATATCAAAAAAAAAAAAAACGGTTTGTTGAAAAATCTAGACCAGAAGGTCCCCTTAATGAATCGGCTCATACCATTTTTTTATTTTACAGATTGGCATTTAGATTTAACAAAAATTGTCGATTGAGACTATGACACTAGGATTTGGATAGTGCGTCCCTATAATGCTTTGAAGTTTGTGGTTTTATTGCAAAAAGAGTTCAAGCGGATGATTGGCGGCATTCCTCCGAGCAGATGGAATGTAATGAGGCTAGTTAACTTTTTTGCCGAGCAAGGGACAGTCACAAGAAAGTTTTATTATCGAGATCCTTCAGATCATTCGGAACTTATCTGCTCAAATGGTCGATTGCTTAAGGGATTACATGGATTTCAAGGCATCTAAAAATCGAGTTTTGTTTTATTATCTTTTTAAATACCTCTCTAAAATACTGTCGATTTCAAGTCGATCGTAGTTGTAGTTTCGGAGATAGAGGCTTGGGAAGTTGCGCGCTCAATGCCAGTTGGGCTCAGTTTTATTGTCACTCAATACTTAAAACGCGTTTTTCTCGAAACTGTATTTTCAAAGTCGGTTGTCAAGATTTCTCGAAAACTACTGAACCGATCTTGATGAAATTTTACACACGTCTTCGAGATTTTATTGACTAGGACTTGGACGAAGGATTTTTATCTATTTTTTTAAATAATAAAATGCCAAAAATCCAATTTTCACTTTTTTTTTTTCCTTCGTCCAAATTCTAGTGGTATTAACTAAAACACGTATTTTTTTCTGGACTTCAGTTTATCCTTTCATGAAAGATGCTTTGAACATTTTTGAAAACTTACCTAGCTTTCCAAATGGGACGTCATTGTTATTTTTCGAAAAGTTAAAATACCTTGGAATACACACAACTTTGTAACAAACACAGAAGTATAGTCTTAACACCCGACCCCTTTATTGGTCTATTTTCATTTGTATTTCAATTCTTTAGTTATAGTCCATGGATTCAATACAATATACCCTTTGGGGAAAGTGATAGAAAAGGACAAATGAATTGTTGTTCATCATTATTGTAGCGGAAGGGCGAATGTTGAACATTTCTGTTGACAGATTGAAATCAACACATGTTGACATGGAGCCAGAGGTTGATGCGAGGGATCAACCAGCAATCAATTTCTGAAAATCAAAACAAGCAAATGTTATATCTCAGACACTGTGGGGAGACTAATGTGTCAGCATCTGATTTGGCTATTATCGAATTGGCGACAGATTTCAGTTGGGGGCTATTTTTATTTAATTAATTTAATTTGCATTCTTCAACTAAGTAAAACTCAATATATGAACATATTTGTAGATTATTTAAAATGTTATGATTGGCGAGTCGAACACAAAATTTGGCGAATGTGACTATTTGTTCACTTGTTCTTGTTCGCCTCAAAAGTCAAATAGTAACGAAGGAAATGTTCTTGTATTTATTATAATTGGCGAATCGACTGAAATTGATTCGCCAAAAATTTAAAAGTCTGGCGAGTAGAATATTTTTGTGACTGCTAATAACTGTTGAATAACATTTTTTCTCGCAGTGCTTTAGATTTAGACCCGAGCTTCAGTGCCTTTTATTTTGTCATCGAAATACGTCGTTTCTTACTTTCAGTAGATGACTCCGATGGACGGCTCGGAATCCTGGGCCAAAAGAGTTGTCTATACATTAACCCATTTTGGCCCGAGTGGGTAGTTCTACCCAGAATTTTATAATTTTTTTTTCCAGAGAATTAATGAGAGTTTGAAAATATTTCTATTTGTATACCTACGATCTTATGTTAGTAGTGTTAGCTACCATCTTTTTTCTCATTCTCATTTTCTCTTTTACAACTACATTTATACAGTGCCGTTCGAAAAATGTTGCTCAAACTTCTTTTTTCAAATTCTGGCGAATTGGTTGCAATAACTACATATTTTTGAATGAGGTTTTGTTAAATTGGGTATTTTCAAACATTTCATGACAATTTTGGAGTGTTTGAGTGTTTTTACCTTGAATCAATGGTGCAAAATGGTCTTAAACCGAAAAATGGGTTTTTTGGGTACATGGCTCATTTTTAGCAATCAATGAAAAATGCTTAGGTTACTGCAGGTTTTTTTTTTTTTCTTGCTTCCCAGAAACATTGTCCATTCAATAAATACTTTGTCGAGCCTCCTCTTTTATAAATTACTGCTGCACACCTTCGATTCATTGGCCTATAGGGAGGCAAGCTAGCACATCAATATTGTTTTCTTCGAAGTACTTTTTAACCTAAAGAATTTAAAAAAAATACTAATTTAGTTTTTAGTCATAGAAGTTGTAGCTTATTTTAAAGCTATAAATAAATCCCTCATTTGAAAAATAAAAATGAGTTCATACTTATAATATTGACTGTATGGCAAGAAGCATTATCCTGAAATATGAATCTGCAAGTGTCACAAAAAAGCTCTAGCGCGGAGAGCTCTAATTCAAATTCTAGAACCCTTAGACAAACTACTACAGTGACTTTCGATTCTGTAGACGTTCTACCTTTTTCATCTCCAGAGAAGCATCCCCAGACCATCACATCTTCAGTTTTGGGGGTAGGGTTATCAGATTGAAAATGACGAAACAGGGGACATCGCGAGACAAACTATGTTTTTGAAAAATATAACACCAGCGTAAAAAAAAGTGAAGCAAAAAATTAAAGCAAATTAAACATGTCGCATGTTCAGGACCTTCTTTGCTTTTTGCTAATCACTCGAAACACTTTTCCCAGCACTGTAATTATATGCACACTTTCTTTTTCTATTCGCTTTCTCAGACATTTGAGGACGATTAAACGCAAACGAAATTAACTTGTAAATAATTTGTAAACAAAAACTGACAAAGGACAGATAGCAGCACAAATCATAAACTGACAGATAAAGAAAAACTTTTGCGCGTGAAGTACATAGTATCTAGTTCATTGAGTGGATCCGTTCAGCTTAAAAAAGATTTTGAACTTCAAATGGATGTGCTTAAAGAGAATATTTTTAAAAATATTTAATGAAAATATTTTAACAGTTTTAAATTGATTGCTTATTCTTTTTGAATTTTACTTAATAAGGGGGGACAAACAGCCTTTTGGTATGAAAAAGGGGGGCTGCCCCCCCCCCCTAAAGGGGGACGCCTGGTAACCCTATTTGGGGGCATCCGTAAGAAGCATTCAGAGCTCAGTCTTTCCTTTGGTTCTCTTTGCGCACGAATCCTCTCATCTCCAATATGCAGCTTAAACTTGGATTTGTCGGAAAAGAAATTATTGTTCCACATGTTTTGAATATGTTTTTCATCCCAAATTAATCGTTTTTCTCTGAATCTTATTGGTAAATCCGGCTTCAGTACTTGTTTGCGTGCTCTTTCTCACTGGTCTTGCTGAAACTATTTATCTTTTAGCTCGAAATAGATCAATTTGAATATTCACTGAGGTCTTAAACTGATTCCGATTGCTTTGGAGCACCAAAACATGATCTTTGCTTCTGCTTGTAGTCACGGTCTCACGATATTTTTTAAATTCCATGCTACAGTTCGTTGAACAACATTAAATCTTTCAGAAATTTGACGGGTTTCCGAGTTTAGACGTGACAGACAAAAAATATTAGATTTGCACTCCGAACTGATTTTTCCCATTTTATGTTTTTTTACTCACTTTTGTTCGTTTTGAACGGCTATCACGAGCTAAATCTCATTCATATTTACATCGACTTTTGTTGACAAATTGAACGATATTTGCTACCCAGTGCAAAAAAAACATCGTAGCTCTCATGAATTCCAAGAACTCCCATCCGAAAGAGTAAGAAAAGGTTTGAGCTAAGTTTTTCGAACGGCACTGTATGTACCTATATTTACTTTAAGTGATCCGTGTATTAGACGAGACCTGACAGAGCAACGTTCAAAAATTGATGGGTAGTTTTCTACCCAACGGGCCAATAAGTAAGAATTTGTAAATTTCAAAAACAGGCATGAAAATCATTGATTCAATTTGAAATGACGGTTTTTTGTTTATTATTTTGTTCCGCATTTCGAGATTATTCATCCAGATCCAGTTTTAAGCTAAGCAAATAAATTATACCTACAGGGTGTTTCCGAGTTAAATGCCAATACTTTGGCAACTGATTCTCGGGTTTATTCTAAGAAAAAAATCGTTCTACAGCAAGGGTCTATCTCCAATTTGGACATCTTTTATAGAGAATTTAAGAAAACACCTATGTTGGAGCACATCATCAACATCATCCATCAATATGTATTATTATGACTTTTGTAATGAACTTGAATTATTATTACGATTTTGAAATATTTTTGAATTATTAATGTTAAACTTTTAAAATACAAATCTCTGAATTATGGCTTATTAGTTTTGTACTAAATTTCGTTGACTTTTCAAATTGCCGCCTAAGATTTGTGAGCAGCCATATTTTTCAATTAATAATTTCGTTAAATCTTATACCAATTGTAACCTATAAATTACAATAAACGTCTAGTCTAGCGCTTGTACGAACAATAAATCGAAACGCTGGCCTTTTTTTTCTCGTCGTATCCGTTGCTGCAAGTTTGTTTCTCTTCGTCGATAATCTCAATTCTCAAGTCAATTTTCGCTTTTTTGGAGATCACGTGGAAGCCGAAAAAGGCATTCATAACCCACAAATACCCTTCGTCTTTGGTGGAATTTTTCCTACGATTTTGAAGTAAATTGTTTCACCAAACGATCAGACTTAGTTGATCGTACATTTCTGGCGCCCACAACGTGGAGCAATTTTCGGTTTCGTGAACTCTTACTCCCTTCTGTTTAAAAAATACCTAAAAGTGAAAGTGAACTATTGCAATTTGTAATCAATCGAAAAAAAAAAAAAAAAAAAGACAAAAAACAGTAAAGACAATCCCAGTGAGTCGCGATCGGTATACGGTATTCGGTTTACGCGAAGGCGGAAAAAAGTGCACAGTGAAAGGCAGCGTAAGGAGAGCACCAGCACCAGCCATCATCATCAAGGAGAAGAAGGAGGAAAGGAGAGACAAGTCATTGTTCCAGAGTCATCAAAAAAGTACAGGGAAAGCTATGTATTCCTCCCTGAAAAGGTACGTAATAATCACTCCAACTAGTAGAATGTGCGTTAGCTCACAAACGTTAAGTCGTCAGCAATAACTTAATCGAATTGATAAAGACTTATTAAAATCGAACTAAAAACGCACCTTCGACGTATGAGGAGAAATAATCAATAATGCATGCAAGTTTATTATAACGTACAAACATACATATATGTACTTTATGTATGAAGTCATAAACTTAACGTAAACCATGTTGAAACAACATTTGAGGGTATTATACATCAGTACATAATAAATATATACACATTCGTGCATAAATACGTACATCTCGTCGGCAGAAGATCAAAATTAGAATCCACAGGTGATCATCATAATTTTTACGTTCCACACACGTCTCTTTGGCCTTCCTCGCTATTTCGCAAAAAAAAAAAAAAAAAAAGCTTTCGCCCACGCAAAAAAGCTTTCGCCTACACAAATTAGTTTTCGCTCGCGCAAATCGTTGTTTCCTCGCTCTTTCGCAAAAAGCTTTCACCCACTCACATCGTCGTTTCTTTCGCTCGTTCGCTCGATCGTTTTTATATCTCTCTGCAAGGAACAAGTTTCGCAACTTTTTTGGCAACAGGTTCCACACAATTGAGCATCATCGTCATTGTTCGCAACTTTTGGCAGACCCATTTGGATATTGCAGTAATACGAGACAAATCATAACAATTATCGTCATTTAACTTAGATCAAAAAGTTCATCCGCATTCGGCAGTGCAAGCATTTTTGTGGGAGTTTGTTTCGTTTCTGGTCATCGCAGTATCCTCTTCTACATACACATGTTGCTACAACTTTGAGTTGATAGTAAATGGACAATAATTAGTTACAAACAATTAATTATAAATTTTGCTACATCGGTTTCAAGTAAATTTTGATTTAACAACTGTTGATCTTATCCTCGAAATCATTATCGCTAACGAAACTTCTCATATAGTTGATTAGTTTCGCAACATTTATCGTCGTTTGCATACAAACAATACTTAGTTGCAAATAAGCACTCAACATTCGTCGGAAGCTATTGCACTTCGGCAAGCTTCACATTTACTTATTGTACAGTTGGTATAAATTTGCAAACGAATTAATTTGAGTTCATAATGACGGAACCATCTATAGATGAACTGAAGCAAATGCGTTCTTCGACAAAAGGAAGCATTACCAGAATAAAGAATGGTATTAAGAATGAACTGTCACCAACGGAATTAGAATGTCGCCTAGGATTAGTAGAATCCTATTTTAAGCAACTTTTAGCATATCAAACGCAAATCGAGCGCTTAACACCTACAGATGTTGCAAGATGTGAGCTTGAAGAACTCTATATTTCTACAAAAACGAAAATTCTAGCTGCTCTAGGTACAACAAGGAGTAGTACGTTGGAAACTACTTTCTCGGTTCCACATTCGGTGAATCATTTGCAAAAGTTAAGCTTGCCAAAATTCAGCGGCAAGTATTCAGAGTTTAAGAACTTCAACATCTCTTATACTAAACTCGTTGATAATGATCCGAGTCTGTCAACTATCGAGAAATTTAATTATTTGCTCACTTGCTTAAGTGGTCAAGCACTCAATACAATAAAGGCATTTCAAGTCACAGAGGCTAACTATCCTAAAGCTCTAGCTCGACTCAAAGATCGTTACGATAACAATTGCCTTATATTTTTGGAAAATATATCTCAACTCTTTGAATTACCAAAGGTTTCGAAGCCATCTGCATCGCTTTTACGCAATATAGTTGACAATATTTCTGCACTATACGGTTCTTTACAGTCAATTGGGACGCATGTAGACATATGTAATGCTATAATAATCTATATCACGATGTCCAAAGTTGACGAAGATACTCGAGCCAAGTGGGATGAGCAGTGTGATTTTAAAACACTTCCAACTTGGAATTCATGTGCCGATGTGTTGAATAAACGATGCCAGTACCTTGAAGCACGTGATGGCCAGCAGCTCCACTCAGACCATAATAAAAAATGGCCAAATAAAACGAAGTCATCTTATGACCAACTTTCGCAAACCTCTTTAACAATTACGCAAAAATTTTGCGCATTCTGTAAAGAAACCGATCATTCGATAAGCAGTTGTTCCAGTTTTAGCAAACTTTCAGTACCAGATCGCTTTACAAATGTTAAGAAATTAGCTCTTTGTTTAAACTGTCTTGGTAAAGGTCATACGGTCTCTAAATGCCCATCTTCATACCGGTGTAGGACATGTAAGAAATTACATCATAGTTTATTACACCGTACTCAACAACAGCCTACAGCGTCTTCGGAAAATAGTCAAGCATCTACTAGTACAAAAGCTAGTGGTTCTGCGAATTCTGCGTTGGAAAAGCAATCCGGAAATAGGACAGCACAGGTTATTCTAGCTACTGCGTTGGTTTTGGTCAAGGATAGTTGTGGAAGGTTTCAAATAGGGCGAGTTTTATTGGACTCTGGCTCGCAAGTCAACTTTATAAAGGAGCGCTTCGCTAACACTCTAAATTTGCATAAGCAAAAACAAAATATAGATATAGTTGGGATCGGTTCAACCGAAACAAAAATTAGTTTTTTCACTCAAACTACTATTCGCTCGAGGTTCAATAATTTTGAACTTTCCTTGGAATTTCTCGTTACGCCAACCATTACAGGATATCAACCTGATTCAGAATTGAAGGTCAAGGACTGGAACTTACCTGACGATGTCGAATTTGCAGATGAGTACTTTAATCAACCATCACCGATCGATTTGTTGCTGGGAGCTGAAAACTTCTTTGAGTTGCTGTTAGCAGGTCAAATCAAGCTTGGACCAGAACTGCCATCACTGCAAAATACGCACTTAGGGTGGATTGTATCTGGAAGATACAGGAGCCAGCCACAAGCCGAAAAGCAGATGTGTCATATAAGTTCGATGGAGGACCCGCTGGAAGCATTCGTCGAAAGGTTTTGGGAGATGGAAGCAGTGAACGGACGCAAATCGAAGTGGACAGAAGAGCAGGAAAATTGTGAAGCACACTTTCGGAAAACTATAGAAGAGCTGCCTAGTGGAAGACTAATGGTTCAACTCCCCTTTAAAAATGATCCTGAATGTTTAGGCAAATCTTACGATATAGCTTTTCGGAGATTTCTATCATTGGAGCGTAGACTTTCGAAAGATCCTTCGCTCAAATCTGATTACGTTAAATTTCTACGAGAATATAGGGATCTAGGACATTAATCTTTAGTTGAGAATCCTAACTTGAAGGAATCCCATTATTACCTCCCGCATCAAGCAGTTCTTAAACCTGGTAGCGTTTCAACTAAACTTAGAGTCGTATTCGATGCCTCTTGCTGCACATCATCACAGATATCTCTTAATGGAATCCTCATGGCTGGTCCTACTATTCAGGACGACTTGTTTCTAATTTTACTGCGGTTTCGTCTGCATAGATACGCCTTGACTGCAGACATAGTTAAAATGTATAGGCAGATCCTGATGCATCCTTCCCATCGTAAGTACCAATACATACTATGGAGGGAAAGCGAGCAGTCACCCATACAAACTTTCGAGTTAAATACCGTTACCTATGGGACAACTTCCGCGCCATTTCTGGCAATCCGCTCGTTACTTTATCTCGCTGACAAATTTCCAGATAAAAAGTTAGGATCCAAGATACTTCGCTCGGATTTTTATGTAGATGACATGCTCACTGGTGCTGACGATCTTGATGAGTTGTTGCAGATGCAACAAGAAGTAATTACAATCTTGAGTTCAGCAGGCCTCGAATTATCAAAATGGCATAGCAATGGGTTAAATGTTCAACAACAAACCACGAAAAACAAAGACATAATCGTAGCAGACTCAAATCTAACGAGTACTTTGGGGATCACTTGGGATCCTGATAAGGACCAATTTTCCTTTACATACAAAAACAATCGTGTTTATTCTACTTGTACGAAACGATCGATGTTGTCTGTATCATCTGCCTGTTTGACCCAATGGGGTTACTTAGCCCAATAATTATTGTAGCGAAAATTCTTCTTCAAAAGGTCTGGATAGAAAAAGTAGGCTGGGATGAGACAGTTCCGCATAATATTGAGACAGAGTGGCGTCAATTTATGTCTGATTTATACTCCCTGAAACGCCTTCCTGTCCCACGGTTCGTCTTATCTGTGAATAAGAAGACCATAGAAATCCATGGATTTTGCGACGCGTCTCTGCACGCATATGGCTTTTGTATCTACACCAGAACCACGGATGCTTCAGGGTCTGTATTTGTCAAACTCTTGGTGGCGAAGTCTAGAGTAGCACCTACGAAAAAGAAGCAACTCCCGCGACTTGAACTTTGTGGTGCACATCTTCTCTGCAAATTGTGGTTAAAAATTGAACCCATTTTTAACAAATCTTACTCAAAGATCTTCTTTTGGACAGACTCTAGTGTCGTGTTGCATTGGATCTCTACGCATTCTTCCAAACTCACTACTTTTGTAGGAAATCGAATAGCGGAAATCCAAGAACATACGCAGGACATCGTTTGGAGACATGTGCCTACAAAAGAAAACCCCGCTGATATTGTGTCAAGAGGCTGTACAATTCAGAATCTTCGGGACTCAATCTGGTTTTCTGGACCCTCGTTTTTGTTGGAAGGACCTGAAAAATGGCCCCTTAATTTGAATGAAGAACTATCAACGGAGCTTCTTACCTTAGAAAAGAGCTCAGCGGAAAACGTCGGATATCTTACCCCTATGGAACTGGATTCGGCGCTTCATAAAATCGTATGGATTATCCAAACTTACTCCTTTGCAGATGAAGTTGACCTGATTCTTCATGGAAAGCAGCTTCAAGGAGCCATCAAATGCCTAAGTCCGTTCATCGATGAGTCAAATGGAGTTCAACTGGTAAAAGTAGGTGGTCGACTTAAGAATGCGAATATTCCAGAGGAGCAGAAACATCCATTGCTTCTTCCAAAAACAACGAATTTCGTTCTAGCAATAGCTAGGGATATACACAAAAGCAATTTTCACGCAGGGCCCAAAACTCTTGTTGCATTAATTAGACAACGATTCTGGATCATCAACGCAAGAGATATCGCAAGAAAGGTTGTCAAGGAATGTATTCATTGCACTAGATACCGCCCAAAGTTACTGCAGCAGGTTATGGGTGACCTACCAGTTGAAAGAGTTATTCCGTCTCGGCCCTTTTCTCGTTGTGGTGTGGATTTTTGTGGGCCAATTTATACCTTCTATAGGATTCGTGGCAAGGTTCCCTATAAGACGTATGTGGCAGTTTTCGTTTGTTTTGCGTCCAAAGCTGTCCACCTTGAAGCCGTATCTGAATTATCTGCAGACGCATTCATCGCTGCGCTTAAGCGTATGATTGGTCGTCGAGGTCTACCATGCGAAATCTTTTGCGATAACGCAACAAATTTTGTGGGAGCCGACTCAAGACTTAGAGAATTTCAAAAAATGTTGTTTCAACAAAAATCGTTAGATATCATTAATCACTTTTGTACTAATGACCGTATAAATTTTCGTTTCATTCCACCTAGGGCACCACATTTCGGTGGACTCTGGGAGGCTGCCGTCAAGGTTGCAAAGGGCCACCTGTACCGAAGTCTTCACAACGCTAAGCTGACATTTGAAGAGCTTTCGACGGCACTGGTCGAAATTGAAGCCGTGATGAACTCTCGGCCAATATCCTCGCTATCGACACATCCCAACGATTTTGAAGCTTTGACTCCTGGACACCTTCTCATCGGAGCAGCACTGAAGGCCATTCCCGAAGCAGCAGATGACGTATCTGACGTCAGTTACCTGCAACGATGGCGTCGCATAAACGCTGTTAAAACGCATTTTTGGAAGCGCTGGTCAGACGAGTACGTCAGTGAACTCCAACAACGATCGAAGTGGGCAACGCTTCAACAAAACCTTCAAATCGACGCAATGGTTATCATTCATGAAGATAACCTCCCCCCACAAAAGTGGCTACTAGGAAGAGTCGTCAAAACCATACCTGGTAAAGATGGAAAAGTTAGAGTTGCTGACATCCGGACTATAAAAGGGATTTTCAGACGTCCAATCCGCAAGCTTGCCATTCTTACTGCTTGAAAGGGACCTTTCAAAGGGGGCGGAATGTTGGAGCACATCATCAACATCATCCATCAATATGTATTATTATGACTTTTGTAATGAACTTGAATTATTATTACGATTTTGAAATATTTTTGAATTATTAATGTTAAACTTTTAAAATACAAATCTCTGAATTATGGCTTATTAGTTTTGTACTAAATTTCGTTGACTTTTCAAATTGCCGCCTAAGATTTGTGAGCAGCCATATTTTTCAATTAATAATTTCGTTAAATCTTATACCAATTGTAACCTATAAATTACAATAAACGTCTAGTCTAGCGCTTGTACGAACAATAAATCGAAACGCTGGCCTTTTTTTTCTCGTCGTATCCGTTGCTGCAAGTTTGTTTCTCTTCGTCGATAATCTCAATTCTCAAGTCAATTTTCGCTTTTTTGGAGATCACGTGGAAGCCGAAAAAGGCATTCATAACCCACAAATACCCTTCGTCTTTGGTGGAATTTTTCCTACGATTTTGAAGTAAATTGTTTCACCAAACGATCAGACTTAGTTGATCGTACAACCTACTTTGGTGTACCTTAACTAATACTAACTCAAATATCTCCGCTAATACTTACTACAGAAACTTCTTTCAAGGCTTTAATTTTAGAAGAAATAACACCCTATTTAACTGCGTTAAAATAAATTGGACACCTTTTTTTGCTTTCCAGATATTTTATTTTTAAGTCAATATTCTAAATCTTATTCATACATTTTTTGACTTTCAGGTCGCTTTTCTACAAAAAATGCATAATATACACACCGTTTTATTACTTTTTTAAATTGTTGACAAAAAGGCCATAGTAAATATGCTGAAAAACTCACAGATTTTATGATACTTGGAAAAAACCGCAACAGGTAAAAAGAGAAAATATGATTTTTTTACCTTTTTTTTTAACATTTCATTTCATTTTTCATTTATTTATTTATTCAAAGCTTAACATGATACTACAAGAAAATAATTCTTAAAATTAAGTATCAACATTTAGTGTTAATTACAATTCAAATGGCTATAAATGAATGACAAAGGAAACATTTCAAAAGGAAAGCTTATAAGAAGCAATAATATTATATAAATTATGTTTTTATTACTATACTAAGAATTTAATTCTGTTGCGACATGTGTAAAAATAGTTTCTCCCGAAATACGGCTGACGAACTTATTCCTTGTAACTGATGTGGAAGAGAATTCCACAAACGAATCGCGTTAACGAAGAAAGATCGCTCTCCAACTGTGTGCGTGAATCGCGGTAAAATAAGTCTCAACCCTCTTGGAGACTGTAAAAAATTTATATAATCAATCAAATACTCAGGGCAATTGTTATGAATTAATCCATGGAGCCTAAGGATATTTCTAAAATTATAATATTCATCCAAACTCATTCCCAGCAGAGACCTTTTCTGTCGTGAAACACTAACATGTCTTGGAACATTATATATATACCGAATACAGTCATTAAAGGCCACGTTTATTTTACGCCTGCATTCATAATCCAGACTGGGGTATACTGTGCAGTTGTAAGACAAAAAAGGCAGCACTAAGCTTTTTATTAGGTGCATTTTCATCTTCGGAAGGAGCATATGCGAGGAGGAACTTAAGCTTCGTAGCCCACCGTAAACTTTTCTAATTGTATCTGATGTGGCATCACAACAACTTAGTTTCCTGTTAATTCTAAATCCAAGATATTTGACGTGCTCCACGTATGGAATAGTGACACCTTTAACAGCAAGAGGAGGAACATCAGATAAGGCGATTTCACTTTTGGAGCATACCATACCCAAGGATTTGACAGGATTTAGTTTTAGGCTATTTAACTCAGACCACAACTGAATACGCGACAAGTCTTCTTTTACTCTAGACACACAATCTTCAATCAAGCCTGGTTTTCTGGACAGGTAAATAATCACATAATCTGCGTAAAGGTAAACATGACAGTTCTCGAGCGTATCAGGATTGTCATTAATAAAAACAGAGAAAAGAAGTGGTCCTAGTACTGATCCTTGCGGAACACCTACATTAACAATATATGGACTAGAACTTCCCTGATCCGTCTGAACTGTCAGTAAGCGGTCACACAGATAGCGAGAAATCAGATTAAGTGCAGAGCTAGAGAAATGAAAGTGATCTTTAAGCTTGTTTATTAAAATCGAGTGATTGATCGTATCAAATGCCTTTGAAAAATCTAAAAGCACCATTACACCAATTTCATTTAAGTCTAATGCAGTCCTTAAATCAGTTGTTACCTTTATTACGGCTGATTCACAGCTGTGCTTTTTTCGAAACCCAGACTGCCACTTAGAGAGCTTATTATGTCTATCGAAGTCTTCCTGAATCTGTTGTGACAAGATCCTTTCGAAAACTTTTGATAGAAAGGGAAGTATACTTATGGGTCTAAATTCTGTGGGGCTAGTGGGGTTTGATTTTTTTTGGAATCGGAACAATTTTGGAAAACTTCCATTTCTCTGGAAACTGTCAGCTATATATACAGTAGTTGAAAACATGTACTAGATAGGGAAGAAGTAGAGGGAGGACAATCTTAATAAACTTTGGCGAAATATTATCAAGGCCAGATGCATTGGATTTTACTGATCGAATCGCTATTTCAACATCCAAATTGCTTACACAACTAAAAGCGAAGCACTCGTTAGAGCTTGAACCACTAATGTTAACATTGGGAGCATTTGTTGAGTCAGGAATGAGAACCGAGCCTATTTCAGTCGGACTAAAATTACATATTGGACGTTCACTATCAACCACACCTGAATTTTTCAAGTTTTTCCACAGGATCCTAGAGCCTAACTTGGCGTCAAGTCGCTGTTAAAAATACGCACGCTTGGTAGAGCGTATTGTAGCAGTGACTCTATTTCGTGCAAAAATATATTGACGCCTATTGTAATCAGAAGGTGTTCGCTTGAGCCTCCTGAAAAAACGTTCTCTTTCCTGAACCAAGAATTTAAGCTGGTTAGTAAACCATTGACAACTCTGCGGCATAATAACTTTTGATACTGTGGGAACATAGCATTCGTAAAGTTCGGTTACTAACGTAGTAAGCAGGGATACTTTCGAGTCAATATTTTCTGCATTGTAAATACTGTTTAATCCAAAGTACCCAATATTCTGTTGAAGATATGAAAAGTCCATATTACGAAAAGATTTGAAAGAAACAGTTTTAACATTATGGGTACCACTCATATTAACCTTTAACGAGCAAAAAATGAGATCATGAATAAAATCAGATGTTAGCCTTACTTGATCGTTTCCAATTATTCGATGCTTTGCACTTGTCAGAAACATGTCAATTAGCGACGGGTTTTGAATTGACTGAAAGCAAGTTGGCCACCGTGTATTGATAAAACTCAATCCAACTTTATCACAAAAGTAGTGTAACAGTTGAGTAGTACCATTCATTTCTAAAAATTTCACATTGAAGTCATCACCAATCATAATGTTGCTGTAATTTGAGCCAAGCCTAATTAAGGTATCTTCAAGCTCCTTTATATAGTCCTCCTTAAACTTGCAGGGTGGTCAATAAACTGCCACAAGTAAACATTTATCACATTCACTCTTGACCTCAACACAAAGAAACTCAACATCTGACAAAGTGGAAGAATATACAATTTTTGTTGACAAACAATCCTTTACGTACATACAAATACCTCCTCCAACCCTGTTTTTGCGGTCATTCCGAAGCAGAACGAACCCTGGAATAGACAAGCTGAGACGAGATTCCAGAGTGAAGCCACGATAACAATATCCATTTTTGATGACCCAAGCATTTGATAGAGAATCGTGTATTTTGATCTTATACTTCCAGCATTTAGATGACAGATATTTAAACCATTATAATATTCACACATCACATTGAGAACACATCTTACTGTTACCACAATTGGCAATTAGTTCGATTTTCCAACTAGTTCATAACTACGCAATATTTTTTTTTTATAAAGTATGGCTTTACGAAGGTTTTAAAGTATGCTCATTTATTAGACTATCTGTCAAAACCCTAATTTCCACACCCTTCTCCCCTTCAAATCCCAGACTCAAACTTAACTTGAAAAAAAAAAAAAAAAAATAGGGTGTTATTTCTTCTAAAATGAAAGCCCTAAAAGAAGTTTCTGTAGTAAGTATTAGCGGAGATATTTGAGTAAGTATTCGTTAAGGTACACCAAAGTAGGTGTTTTCTTAAATTCTCGATAAAAGATGTGCAAATTGGAGATAGACCCTTGCTGTAGAACGATTTTTTTACTTAGAATAAACCCAAGAATCAGTTGCCAAAGTATTGACATTTAACTTGGAAACTTACTTAGTTGACGCTACAGTTTCGAGGTGAATCGGGGCCTGCTTCTCGTAACCATTTGTGTGTGCGTGTTATATTTTTGCACGAATGGAAGGGACCTACATTTTTTTTGCCGACTCCGAACGGCGAGTTGAGAAGCTCAATCGTGACAAATGATACTCTTTGATGCTTGTCAGACATTCGAAAAAGGTGGCACCGTGATAAAACTCTTTTAGGTGTTAGACCCGGCCAGGAGTTGAACCCGGGCAGCATCGCGTGGTAGTCCAACGCACTAACCACCACGGCCACGGCGACCACTTGGAAACACCCTGTTTAAAAAAAATATAAGTGAAAATGCATACAACATACATATGTACAAAATAAGTAAGTATAGCTATATGCATCCAAATATGAACTCCTTTTTTGCCTGTCTCTCTACAATCTACATGATACATGATACAAATAATTCAAATGGAGGAAATTAACTTGCTCTATTCATCTGATGAAGAAGATGATGTGGTTAATAATGTTTGTACCTCCATGTATATGTACCTCCAGAAGTCGACAATCCCAGTGATTGTGAAAATTTGGATGACGAAATTCTCGAGACAATGTACCTCTTTCAATGGATATTGGTGGGAACTTTGGAACTGTAATATGCAGCGGCAGATGAATTACTGCCCCTATTCCGTAAGACAACTTTTGTTAAGTTGAGTTGAAATTTGGTTGAAATTTGAAATTCGGTATTACTGACCACAACTCTGAGAAAAAGAGTTGCCTGTCAACATAAAACCAAGATGGCGAATCCTCTCTAGAGTTGTGTGGGAATTTTTCTGGTATTATGGTAGACAACGCAGCTATGTTTTGGTTGCTAGAGCTGTCAAAAACTAACAACTGGGTTTAAGTAGTTGTTTGAGAGTAAATGTTGAGATACGAAAGATGGAAAATGAACAAAAAGACGTATATCGGAAAAATGAAATAATGCAATATTATTAATAACGTCATTAAAAAAATGTGTGCAGCTTAAAAGCATATAGTCCACATCAGTTGGAGAAAATAGTTTTACATCTTCAGCACTCGGAAGTGGTAGTGGTATTGCAATTGCAATCGAGCGTCCACGCAATTTTAACAAATCTTTGGTTTCGATTTGAACGAAGCAAAATGCTTCTGTGTTCAGTACAAAAACACTTGTAAATATTTAAAAATAACATACATAAGTAATTTACACATTGCAAATGCATATTCTTTACTTAGCATTTTTTCTAGTTGGAATTGGAATATGTCACGGATAGATTTTCATATGCGCACAGCAATAACAATATTATCTTCATCATTATTATCATTAAAAAAAATCAAATCAAAACTTCTTTTCATTCTGTTTTTATTGAATATTGAGTTTCTGTTGGCAAAATTACTTTTTACTTCGACCATCAGAGGTCAGATTTACGTTAAGTAGTCAATTTGTGGTTGTTATTCGCATCTAAAAGTATGCAATTTTTTTTACAATCACAACTGAAAAAGGTTGTTTTATGTAATATGAAAAATTCGTTGAGTTGCGCGAAAGTGGAGTTGAATGACAGCCAACTCGAATAAATTGAGTTGTGTTATGGAATAGGGGCATACGTGTTCATGAGGCAGTCATTATCAGAACATCGAAGTCTTGTATGGGGAAGACGTATTTTTGGATATTTCTTAACAACCAGTGGATGTTGCAGCAACAAGAATTGAATCTTTATCACAGCTATTGGGTGTTATACTACGCTAACGCAAGTATAAAATATGCTTAAATGTTCAATTATTATCATTGCTGTAGGTGGTAAATCATCACCTCAGTTGAGAAAAGCGTATAATAACCAACGAAATAATACACAGCTTCAACTCAAACTGCATGAATTGAAGAGATTCTTGGGGACCGTGTTACGCAGTGAATACCATACACTTACTCAATCGAAATTGTACTGGTCAGTTTAGCATACATTTTGAGTTTCAATTGCAAAGGATCTTTCAAGGTCTAGATTTGAATCAATCAAACGATTAATTCATTTATCAGATAACACGAAGTTGTATAGATGTCATAAATTTGCCAAAATGAGATCTGTCATCGATACTGCAAATAAACAGTTTATGCAGTTTGAAGTTTTTGCTCACAATTTGTCGACTGATGAGCTGAGCAAAGCCGTAGGCGATTATTGGGGTAGTCACAGTAAAAAGTTGTGGTGACTACTTTTTGTCAAAAAATTCTTCCAACATGATGCTCAATGCACGGAAATCGTATGTTTTGGTCACGAAGTGTCAAGCCACAATTGGAGCTTAAGGACCAGGTATTCATAAAACACAAAACAACTTTTCGTTGGTAGTATTATCGACAAAAGCGTTGTAAAGCTTGTCACAGCAAGGTGCCTTTCATTTCAATGAAATGGTATGTTAGTTTGTTTGCTAATTGCTTGGGAAAATATACAACTTATAATTTTAATTTCCTTTGCTTTTAATTTAGCTATTTAAATTATGCCATATTGATTTACTTAAAATAAATGAAAATTTTCTAATTTTTTTTTTTTTTTAAATACACATATGTATATAGTATATACATATAATATTACAGGTAAACGATTAAAGGGAACAATTTTTTGTTAACATTTTAAGCTTGATGGGGTCCATATGAGCTCCTATTGAAAATATCGTGAAAAAATTTTAACAGGGACTGGTATCAGGCATACAAAAATTGAAGATTTTTGTCTGATATTGGCGCGCATGGTGCTAAGCATAAGTCAAATGGATTTTTATGTGTTTGTTTGAAGTCAACCGCTCATATGCACATTTTTAAAAAAATGTAAGTTTGAGTTCAGAAAAACGTTGTTTGAAAATGCGCCGTCGAAATTGACTTACGTCGGCCAGCATTTGAAATGAAGGGGAAGCGGCGTTAGATTTTACCATCGACTACATTTGCTTTGCGATGCGTTGTGTGTTCACTTCAATAAAAATTACGTTAACATGGTCGATGCAATATTTGTCCGAATTTGGTTATCGCCAACAAACATTCGGCTGAATGCAGAAATTTTGTTTCCCCGATGCGCGAGAGAGAAAATATTACGTGTGAGCGCTGTTCAGGTGCTGCAGAGTGAAATTGGCAGACTGATCTCTTGTGATTTATTTTATTCCAATAATCGATTTTCGACTCTTGTAAATTATATTTTTTCTTTTGTTTTTAACAATGCATGTTTCAAAATCATTCTGCCTATATAATCACAAAGGAACGACGAATAAAACTGTATCATTAGATTCTCTGATTTTGTTGTTCGCGTATCTTCGGAACTGAGATTTTAGCGGCTGACGGTCTCCACACAGTAGCTGCACTTCGAAAGGGAACATCTTCAAGTTTTACACTAAAATGCGCTGCAGAGACGAATGTGTAATGGCCAATTGCGTGGCACGTTGACGTTGGCGGCTTATCTGCGACATCTTCAGCCACAGCGGCGATATTCTCGTCGGAACGATCACTACGAGGCCTTCCGGCGCCTCTTCTGTCACGTGTTGTTCCAGTCTCTTCGAGGTGAGCGGCAAAACGCCTTAAATTCACCGACTAATTATTCCGTAAAAATAGTCACGAGTATTCCGTGATGTTCAGGAGTATAACGTTTCATGGCTTATCGACGTGTATTCTGCATCTGTTTACTTCACATTGCTACATAACATACTTATATACGTAAAAAGCTATTTTCTTTACCATGCAATAATACTTTCACTTTCACAACCGGCTTTAAGAATCAACATCCAATTAGACTGCTCTCATATATTAAGTAGCAATTTTAAAGTTGTTCAAATGTTGCTCCGAAAGAAAAACATTTTTCTTTGCAGTTTAAGTTGAACAGTTGTCTTCAAGAAACAGTACCATTTAATGTCATCCCGTCATACTTTTTGCCCTTACCCCTGCCTATTGCAGCCAATTTTTAAGAGTTGCTCATAAAAAAAACTTTCTTGTATGAAAATAAATAAAAGAAACAAACTTAGTCCTTACTCCTTAAACCTTATTTGGACAACGATTATGACCTACGTTCTTTTAAACCAACCCTAGAATCATAATTTTTCTATTATAATAATATTCTATCTCTTATTTTATACCTAGTTTTCTTACTGTTATCTTTCTTCATTTAATATAATGTACATAATTCTAGCTAGTCTGTAAGAGGTTTATAATCTAATAGATGAAACAATAAATAAATAAATAAAAGCATTTTAAAAAACATACTGTTATCTACATTATGTAGGTACATATAAAAGAGTATCTGTGTATACCAGTGTTTCCCAAGCTTTGACATATATGTACCCCTTTTATAATTTTCATAACACTGAGTACCTCTCGTGAAAAAATAAAATTAAAAATGCATTTATACTTCAATAACAATTAAGATATTTGTATGAACGATTTTGGAAACGGAACCTATTCCAAAAATTCAGGGGCCGAATTACCGCATCCGTTAATGAGTGAGTGAGTAGGACTCGTTATCGAATGATCGAGTAAATGATACGCAAAATTATACTCGATAACATGAGCTCTGAGCGGTAATGCCAAATCATCACATTTCGATAAAGAGTAACTCGTTAAAGGATGTGGTAGTTCGGCCTTTTACAAAGTTTTACAAAATCGAATACAGAACAAGACAGTAGTGGGACTTTTTGGCAAGAAAAATAACTCTGGCGGGCTAAACCTCACGAAGCATAATTTTATCTTCGCCGAATACGATGTTGAAAAAAAGCCTCACATAAAGCCAAGTGCTACATTTCAATGAAACCATCACAAAAAAGGGGGCTCTAGAGGTGTCCAACTGCTTTAAAGAATTTATTGAATCACATGTATCAAGATTCAAGAGGTATACGAAACTTTCACATTTGTTTTTGTTGTGATTGAAATAAAAAAAGGTAACCTTACACATGTGTCCCACATTAATACTAAGTGCACTTAAAATAGTTTTTGATATGTTTTGTTCCGTGTTAAATAGAACTAGCATCAATAAATTTAAAAGTTTGATTTAGTCAGTCAAAATAATACTAACTGCAATTTAACAAACACAATATTGCAGACCTAACTACATCTCTAAAAAAATTGAATAAAAATTATGAGAATAATAAATCATTCGATCTAAAAATCCGTTAATAAGAAAAAAAGTCATAATCAAAAAACTTGAAACGCTTCTCCTGAAAAATAGCATAAATGCACTTAGTATCTTTTTGCACGGAGCCATCGATATGAACTGAAGTTTTTTGTGTAACACTGTTGTTGGGGCCATAAAGTGGGGGAATGCACGGAATCAAACATACGCAATATTAACAAGTAATGAATTTTTTTCTATTATTTTTCTATGTTCGAAAAAAGTCCGCTGCTTCTTGCACCAGGCACAGCCAAAGCCTGGTGCAGCGCGTACCCCCACGGAACCCTTTGCGTCCCCCATGGGGTACGCTTACCCCACTTTGGGAAACTCTGGTGTATATAATACACATCTGCAAAGCTTTATATTCATAGTGCACTAAAAAAGGCTGATGTGTGTATGGCTTGTGTCCTCCTTTATAAAAATGTTTAAGACTATTGAAATAGATTACGGTTAAATGTCGGGTTATAAGGCCACACTTTTTCAGAGAGAGAAAATGTCGCGTCAGTCAGTCGGTCAAAGAAAAATGTATGAGCTCTACTCAAGCACGTTTATAAAACTGTATGGATGTATTGCAGTTGTATGTACATATTTTAAATTCAAAGGAAAGTCGACAGACCCTCGATGTAATCGTAGTTTCTTCAGATGCAAGGCTACGTGGAATAATTACTGTACAAAGCTGAGTTATAATGAATGGCTAATGGTTCTATGAATTTCTTTTGGACGCTTTGCAAAAAAAATTCTCTAAAAGTATGAGTAAATTTATTTATGTAGCTTATATTGAATTCACCAGACCATTGCGTTTACGATAAAGTAGGTTATGATTGTAATTAAGATTTAATAGGGAAATTCATTTTTTAATGACATAAGATAACTTAATAACAAAAGCATTTAAAACACAATTACTATTAAACGGTGTTGAAGAAGAAAACAACATTTAAGTCATATTTTGGAAATCTAAGGACTATAAGATGTGTAGACCTGTTATGCCCCGCATAACTTCCGTACAAAGTAATAACGTCAAATGGATGTTAAAAAACATAGTCAGTTGCAGATAAACCACGTAATTGTCCAGTAATCTCTTTCAGTTATAAGTGTATAATAAAGATTAAAGTTAAAGTTCAAAAAGAAACAAGTTCTTTTATTTCATCAACATAAATTGGTAATTGGTGCATCTGCGGTTCAACAGACCTCATTCATCAAACTTCTATTACATTTTCTATAAGTTCTGTTCTTTATCTTGGAAAAGAGTTATCGCAATGACAAGAAACAATCGAAAAAATTCTTAACAACCCGATAACACTCGGAATATAAAACGTGTTCATCAGAAATTAAGATATTGTAAGCTTTTTTGAAAACTAGTTGAGAAACTGTTCACGAATAATGAAAAGTATTTTTGAAGGGTTGCGAACGCTAGCCCACACTTTAAAATCTCGTTTTCAAAATCTCGCATAACAAAATCTTGCATTATCATAATCTCGCATTATCGGAATCTCGCAATTACAATATCTCGTATATCGAACACTCGCAATTTCAAAATCTCGAAAACTATATTGTGCGCCGTAATGTTACCTACAAATTTATCATACAAAGTTTTTACCTAGGGCATATAGTTTTCAATGCATAAAGTTATTTTAGCACGAAGAAAAAAATTCTGACAACTTTTGTCCACGCGCAATGCACTTTGACGCGCTCTGCTTAGGTGTTATGGCCTGAATTTCGCTCTGCCCTTTCAATTGGGGATTCGGTAGGATGTACGTGGTGGTATACCAAAAATAGATTTAGCATTTCTGGGGCATGATCCTGAGGCTCTGTCACGCCTTTGCGCCCGGCCTACCGCTTAGCCAATTATACGATACAATATGTTTTCAATTGAGATTCCTCGTGCAAAATTTCATAGTTGACAAAATAAGTTTTTTTTTTTTTAGATTTTTTACAAGTTCCTTCTAGCCCCTAAGCATCCCGGGCCAGGTTTGGCACAAGTCAATATCTGTGATGTATGGGACCACGACGACTAAAAAAACAGCAAACAACGAGGATAAAACAATGTGTATGCTGTCAACGAGAAGAGACACTTAACATCGATCAATTGGATCAAACTTTACAATAGCTAGACAGCTACAACTTAGAGGATCTGCTATCACATAAAAAATAACACCTCAGCATCCGAAATCAAAGGTAGGATTACTCCTGCCAATCGATATTTCTTTTGGCAATTAAGTTGTTAAGCGCTTTATAAAGAGCCTTATTATCTCTTGCTTGCTATGCGGAGCTGAAGCATGACTTTATAGGAAGCGGATAAGGATATCGTTGGTCAGTTTCGGACGAAAATATTCAACCAGTAACTAAGTATATAAGCTTACAGTGACAATCGAACGAGTCAAAAACCTTCGCATTGGAGGTTAGAGATGGCGAAGATATTTAGAGCGAGTGCACACCAATATGCCAAGAGTCCGCGTAGCAGAGGACTTCAACAAACATGGAGAGCGCAACAGGAGGGCCAATATAAATAACTTCATCATTCTGATTCGAGTAGATACAGCGTTGTTTTCATATGCAAATTTATATCTAACCCTATAGCAACATACAAATCACTTAATTAGTTGGCGCTACAGCTCGAGGTGAACCTGGGCCTGCTTCTCGCAACCATTTGTGTGTGCGTGTTATATTTTTGCACGAATGGAAGGGACCTACAGTTTTTTGCCGACTCCGAACGGCGAGTTGAGAAGCTCAATCGTGACAAATGATACTCTTTGATGCTCGTCAGACATTCGAAAGAGGTGGGCACTGTGAAAAACTTTTAATATGTTTGCGGCGGGATTCGAACCCAAGACCGCTGGCTCAGTAGTCCGACGCACTAACCACTTGCGCTACGGTGCCCACATACAAATCCACCAAACAGAAAAGAAAATGCTCTAATTAAGGTCCTCCTACTTACTCCACCCACAATTAGAGCCGAATAAAACGTCCATTCAATTGCGGACAAGCAATTACGTTGAAAATGGGGAAAGAAATTCATTCTTAATGGTAATAAACATGAAGGACATTCGTTCTTCCATCATCCGCCATACACCCATGAAGCTTAATTCTCATTGAAGATTTTCAACTGATTCAACCATTAGCAACATTTAAACCTTAATTATTCAAAAGAGGGGTTGCGTTTAAATTAACGCAAACGAACTGAATCCACCCGTTTCTGACATTCATAAAAGCAAAAAAAAAAAAAAAAAACAAACAAATGCTTGTCATCAGCCTCAGCACGTCCAGGTCAACCAGGTTAACGACCTGACCATCCACCCTCCACCAGATTGGTGGTTGGTTCATTTCGCGGCCTTGTCCTGCTGGCAGTTTGTCATTAATTTATTTATGCATTGGTGTTTATGTTCCCGGTATATGTATGTTGATGTTGTTTTTATTCTCCTACCTCAACCAGCTGGATGGACACTGTTTGGGCAGAACCATGTATGACTGCGTGTACTGATCATCAATGAATAAGTCGTTTAGGAGCGCGATATGTGATGGAAATGGTTAACCGAAAATGACTGTAAGGCCCAAACATTTCGGTTTTACTTGTGGAGAATATTTTTATTTTTTGTCGCCCAAATTTTCACTATATTGCTACAAATCAGAAGAAACGACTTCAATGCTTTAGCTACACGGTACCGTGATTTTAGGTGAACATGAGCTTGGTAGTTTAACGAAATTTATTACAGTGGGTGTGTGTGTGTGTGTCTGTACAATGGTTTTGGGGTTGATTGCTTAAAAAATTAATTTCATGCGGGGATGTGCCTTCGAATTTATTGCCAACAGATAACAAAGCCCAGCGCACCGCCCACCCCGTTCCATCACCAAACATAATTGCCGACGCGCTTTTAAGGCCGGTGGTTGTTCATGACATTTTCATGGTTATGCAAAGACATCGATATACATCTAAGGTATTTCATTATGAGGAAGTTGTAACGATGCTAAAACTTTTTTATGAGACTTAAGTTTTCAAGTTAAAAAGAAGTTTCAAATGAAACCTCCGAGTAAAAATGTTCGCTGGAGAGGATAAACTGGAGGTTATTTGCGTTTTCAGTTTCTTTTATTTTTTCTCTTCTTTCTTCTAAATGATTTATTTTATTGAATTCAAAGTCAATGTACAGCAGAAAAGGAGAAGAAAATGAGAAGTAAAAATATCAGTTGAAGTTTTCAAATTAAATACAAATTAAAAAATGTTTTAAATTGTTATCTGCAGTTTAATCCACAATGTAATAACACGAAATGCTTTAGAGAAATTATTTTAAAAAAATGTTAACTTTGTCTTCGTAATTGTTACTAACCCTAGTACAGGGACTGGGCAAAATGTTATCCCAACGCTATTTTGAAATCGGACAAATTTTTTTCTGTCAAGTTTTGAAACCTGGATTTTTGTGCTACTACATATTACAAATTTTCTCCGGAGTCCATTTTTAACATTTCCAACGATCTGGGAGCACTCCATATATTTTTCCATATTTTTTTCAAAAGTCTAGGAGATATTTTCAAGCAACATATTTTTATTTATTTATTTTATTTTTATCTGCCTGGGCATTGTTTTTTATGCCATTTTTGTTGACAACTGCTTCTTGAAAGCAGTCCATTCCATGCTTAGTTGTACTTATTTGGTCTATAAAAGAATCACGCTTAATTTTATGTAAATAATCTTGCCACATCTAGGCCTCATTTAAAGTTTACTTACGTATTTTTACTCGTGGGGTAAAATTTTACCCCAGACTTGTAAATGTACCTTGCCTCTGTACTAGGATTAAATACAATGTTTAACTGGTTGCGATTTTAGTGTAAAATGTAAAAAGGAATGTCTCTATAGAGTTTCCGTTAAAATATTTGTATCAAGCAGAAAGTTGTGATTTTGTAATATGTAGATACTAGCTGACCCGTGCTCGCCATGCTTCGTCCCCCTCACACTGTTAAGAGAAAACAAATTGTATTGGAGATGAGTGCCGAATTTAGGTCCAGCGGGCTGGTCTGGGCGTTGTCTGTCAGTCAGTCAGTGAACAGTTTTATATATAGAGATAATTTACTGTCACGAAAATAATATTTCGCAATATAATGTTTCTTAATACCGCCTACGTCGATTCCAGGTGGACTGCAGATATCAGCGGTATGTGGTTGATGTATACAGTATACTTGTAATAGACTTAATGCAAATGGTGATAATGATTGAAGCTCATTGAAGTGCAAAGCATATGATCAGATCATGTACAGCGCGCAAATATACTCACACACACACTATTGCAACGATACGCACTACTGCCCGACTGTTGGCAGTGGTCTGCACTGAAGGAAAATTGCGGGTGATGATTTGAATAGTTGTTTTGAACATTGCTCAGCTTCAGGACAACGCAGGACGAAGTTTAATATCTCAAAGGATCCAGTGACAAATTTACTAATTTCATCTTTTTCTTCGAGTTAGGGCTAAATAATTATAGGTTTCCTTTCCAATATGCAGTTTTTTCACTATTTTCTAAAAACTATGCCATTTTCCGGGATAAAAGGTAGAAATGATGTTGACCAAGGACAAAAGCAATCACTATGTCATTGTTTCATCAAAATCCGTCCAGTAGTTCCCGCGCGTCACTCACGTAGCACATCTATAAACAACGTTGTTTGTGGAATGTAACAATTGGAATAGAATGGAATGGGATAATTGATTCACATTGGATAGGGTAAAACCCCCAGTACCGAACCCCGTTAAGGAAAGTTTTGAGTTCATTGCTCCCTTAAAATTAATTATATAATTTTATAATTTAAAGATAGCTCGATGTATTACTATTTGATACAATTAAACTATTTAGTTAGTATAGGTACATAGGACTCGGATTTAATAAATTTAAATAATGTAGAAAATGAGACATGAACCAGTACTGAGCCCCCTCTGTTCCTCATTCGAGCCCTTAGCGTTCCAATGACGAGCACCCCATATAAAACATATCATAAAAATAAAATCATCGTTACTTTACTGCTAATTTATTTCAAAGTAAAAAAATAAAATGTTTTATTACATAAATTCATCACAAAAATTAACAAAAGCAGTCAAAAACATAAAAAATATATGTATATGTATTTTCTTTTTGAGTCCATTCTTGTCTTGTTGGTAGAGCTATGGGTATTAAAAAAAGTCACTTACCTTTTTGGTTAAAGTTTCTAGTTTCTTAAGAAATTTCACAAATTACACTCTTTTTCTTTACTTACGAAACACTTGCATTTTTCTTACCAACTGAAGACGAATTACCTGAAAATGAATTATACGATACGAAGAAAAGATATAAGTGATTTTTTCGGTTAAAAAACAGTTACTGTCTGATTATTAGCTATTGAACCAAATTCATCGCGAGGGCTCTCTAGTGGGAGGGGGTACTCGAATAAGGGTAGGTACTTTACCCTACCATTCTTAATTTAACATTGATTAACTTTCATTTCGCATCTCTCGGTCACTTTGATTTTGACCAGCGCCGATTTAGGTATCATCCTCGTCAAATAAAATTGTACTCTCGTTCCATAGGAAATCTCCTTCGTTTCTTTTCGTCTGCCTTTTCGTCGTTCACTTAGTGCTGGTCCTTCAAATGGTACTTTTAATACTAAAATATGAAATTTGTTAATTCAATTATGAGATCATATATCATCAAGGATGAGTTCTTAAACAGATATACCATAAACATGGAGGAAAAATGCTCTCAATCATAAAGCACAGGAGCTACCTAGCTATCGCTATGCTTGACGACCCGCCAAGAAACCAAATTTGACAGTCTCAATAAAGCTATATATAAGCACATGCTGTAGTAAATAGAGATTCACAGCATGCCTCCAATCTCAGATTGAGAATAAGTTTTTTTGTCAAAGTTGTTCTGTCAAAAACAAAACTAAGATACTTTTTCAACTTGGAAACAGGAAAACCAACTTGTTGTGTTCGTAGATAGTTCTGTTTCCTGTTGTTTTATGTCACCTATACTTATTTCAAGTATTGCTTTGTCCAGATACAATGCTGGAAGTGAAACTCTAAAAGTAACCTGAACTTATGACAAATAAAAATGACAAAAGTAACGTATAACGTCTGACGTCTTATTATGTACTTTTCTCTATTTTTTATGTGTTTTCAAATTGAAACATATCCAAAGCGAGTTACACCAACGATATGCTAGTATCTAAAACTATCTATACATAATAATGTCCAAGCTTTGTGTTGAAATGTCCTTTCAAGGATCTCATTGAAAAATGGACAAAGCTTAAGTCAGTGGACATTAAACTACTACCGACACTTTATTCCAGTTGCACATTGCCATCATAGTATTTTTACTTGTCGTTGTCGTTGTCGTTCTTTGATCTTATTTTGTCCTCTTCTCCGCAGGTTGTCCCGTTAGTTCTTAGTACCATAATTCTGTGTTCTGTGTTCTTATCGTTTGCTTAGGATTTTATTCCTTCAACATCATGCAATTTTGTCTGGATAGATGCTATGCAAGTGAGTGCCTGGCGACAGTTGTTGTCAGAGCTTCTCCTGATGTCGGGTGTGCTGGTGCTTTTTATCCTTGAACTAATTTGATTCAAATGAAGATTTGGCTTAATGTGTATTGTTATGTGGATATATATATATATTTTTTTTGTTTGTATTTCGAGAGAAGTGGAATTCACTTTGTATTATTATTATTATTATGCACTTTTTTTTAAAGACTAATCATGAAAATTAGATCAAGTGTCATTCTGTGTTACCCTTCTGGTGTTGATTACGGACTTTTTCTTAACAGTACCATTATTGCAATTAGAAAGAGGAGGGTTGCGGTTGCGGTTAAAAGCACCACTGCATTACTGTTGGATAATTAGCTTTTAATTTGTGCTTTCACTCTGGTTTGTTTGGAAGGAAATTGGATCATGGAAGTTCCGGGTACCCAATATTTTTGAGCCACTCTCCAAGAGGGTAATAATAAACTCTGGACATGATAGAGTATTATACTCGTATACATATGTACATATATAAAAATCTGATGATAAAAACTAACGACAAAATCTAATGACACTAAGTATCTTCTATGTTGTTTTGATCTTGGTTGACAGGTTTCAAGCACCTAGACGAAACAATTTCTAGAAATACATATTAGGAATTAGGAGTAGATTTTAGTTGAAGACTCTGTCCGCTTCTTTGTTTAATTAGTATCTCTCAATTAGTTCTCTTCACTAAGAAAATTAATACAACTGACTTATAAATTCCAATAATGGGAGATGCGCAACTGAAACCCCGTGACACTGTCAGGTATTTGGGCACAGTACAAACCGGAAATTGACCTGGAGCAAAAACCTGAAAGAATGAGTTATCAGGGCCAAGAAGGCGTATTAGATATTCAGGAAAACCTTTAGAAACTCATAGGGCTTAAACCAAAATAAGTCCACTGGAAGTCACTTCGACGAAAGAGTTTTCAACCAGGTCTATTTGCTGATGCAAATTTTTACCTGAGAACTGAAGTTATCCATTGGAAATGTGCATTTGGTTTTTTGTTCAAATACACACACATAGCATCTACTTAGATACAAAAGTCGATCGAAAATATCTATGGCTGGCCAATTAAAAAGCAATCCCTTTCCAATATGACGTGGTATATGTACATAATATGTATGTACATATGTACGTACACATCTTCAGCCCTTAGATGCTAAGATCGCTCTGCAGATTGTAAACAACATGATGGGCTCTTAATATCGTTAAACTTGAATCCATTATCAAGCTCAATAGAATGGTTGAGGTCTCCACTATTATATAAAAAAAAAATACATATATAAAAAAAAAACAAAAACACCCCCATATAAAAAACTTTCGATATGGATCTGTAATTTCTCTAATTACCCGATACACCTCAAGTTAGCCAAAACGTATTTCTATCTGAAAATAATTCCGCACACAGACATCACTGGCGCCATACTAGAATCCATTGAAAATGTAATTAATTCGAGTTCATGTACGAAATGTATTTGCTGCATGTCATAACTGTCGAAATGACACCAAAGTCCAATCAAAAGTGCAAATATCAGTTTCGGTTATTTATAGAAGACGTATTTCTTCTCTGGTGCACGGTTCGAGTGTTTTACGACACTCACTTGATAGATTGCACTGGCAATTTATTTCGTTCACAAAATAAAAAAGATAAGAAAAAATAGTTTACAAATTAAAATTGTCCTCTTCCAATGTTTACCAACAGGAATATCATCATCCAAAGTACACACTCGTATAAATACAGCGTCAGTATTTTATTGACCACTTAGCTATTTTTAAATTTTATCGAAGCGCATTTCTCTTGCATTTGGTTTTTTTATTTTTTACTTAAAACTTAAAGGCGACTAGAATATTTTTAATCAAATTTATTTATACATAGAATGGGTGCTGTGGCTTACGAATCTGTGCTAATAGGAGAAATGTACTCTTGTTTTAAAGTTGTGGTTTTTGTGCTTACTGGCCACAACTTGTTAAGATACCATATGAAGAAGCTACGCCTGAAGGATAATGACATTTGCAGGGGTGTGTTGATCAAGAGATTCATGAGGACACAGCCCATTTCCTATGTCACTGCCCTACCCTCTGCCAACTTAGAAATAAAACCTTGGGCAAATTCTTCTTCGATGACATCGACGAGCTATCGGATAGATCACCATCGGCCATACTTGAGTTGAATTGAGATACTTGGGAGTACTGACGTTTTGTTAGCAATATTTTTATCTATCTATACATAACTAGTATAAAAGGATGTCCCCAAAATGTGTCTTTCTGTATGTACAGGTTAATCTCGAGAACCACTAAACGGATTTAGATGCGGTTTTCACTATTTTGATCTGCATTTCCTGTCTTATAGGAGCTGAAAATTTGAAATCGAAGTGACAGAAAATAAAATTTTCCTTTAAGTTCATTTGAGATATAAATCATCCTTCTGCGTTATCCTGGAGTTGAGCTATGCTCAAAATAATTCATGAAATCATTGCCAACAATTTTCCATCAGTGGATACCGAAGCCAACAACCATGTAGCAGTGGGTGACGTGACGTCATAGTGTGTTGTGCCACATTTGAATTTCTGCGTATTAAGATTAACTGAAATGGCATTCTATGATGTTTTGTACCCGTAGGCCGATAAAAACAAATTCAAATTTAAAAAAGTGCACGGGCAATGCACGGGTGTTCCCGTTTAAACAATCGGAACTCATTTCTGGGACATTCTAGGTCGAGAAAAACAAAACCAACGTTCAAGAATGAAGACAGGTTTTGCTCATTACTAAGTCTAGCGCGCTCATCACATAAGACAGACGATATCGTCTTCGATATCAATATCGAAAGCTATGGCATATGTTAGTATTTAGGCCGTACATATGTAGACCGGTATAAGAATAATTAGATGAATATTAAAGTCTTCTATTCGCTAGAATTTGCGTATTAAAAGGAGAAATACTCGTAATACGAACGGAACGGACAGACACAGTAATAAGGTTATAAGTGCTCCGTTTTACCTATTTTGGTACGAAACACATAAAACCTCTACCGTCGGAACGATTTAGTATGATAGTACGAGGTGACATTATCGTCTTGATGTGTGTTATAAGTTTTGTAATTTTTGCAAAAAGGAAAGCGTACCGGCTATGCCCTGGTAGTTGTTTCAAGGCTTAGGATCAAGAAAGAGAAAGAAAGAGCTGCAATTTTTCTCGTTCTCTCAAACATTGAAAATTATCTGGATCATGTTGTAAGTTAACATCAAAGAACTGCATTGTACATTGACCGCACAAAACCACATGACTAGAGCAGCGTTTTACCTAATTAGTAACACGACTGTTGTAGTACACGAACGAAGCCGGACGGGACAGCTAGTGTATGTATACATTAATTGTATCCTGCGTGTATTATATTTAAGTATTTAGTAATCAGGGTTCAGATTTTGTTGACCAAAAAAAGCCAAAAAAGGCAAAAAAGGCATTTAATAATAAAGGTTTTTATGCATTATTATTAACATTGTAACCCAAAATATCTTGAAGTTCTCTGGTAACAATCGCCTGCGATTAGCTCTCAGGAAAGCCTTGAATGAAATAAAGGACCTTTCTACATGAGGAGAGCCTAGTGGGATGAGATGTCACGTCCATGACTTTAATATTTGAGTCTAATTTAGAGTTCGCAGCGCCATTTTATTAATTTGCTGAAAAAACCGCGTAAAATTTTGACATCCCATCTTTCTCCTCGAGTCCGTTCAAAGTCCTTAAAACCTCTTCTTCTAAATACTACGCATTGTACTAAGATCAAGTGCTCAAATTAAAATACATACAACTACTAGAAGTCGCTTGTAATTTTTAAACTCTTAAATATGTGGTCTTTTGGTTCGACTAAAAATCTTTTTCGAATTTCACCACAAACTTTTGCAATTGGCTTGGGGCGTTTTCACTTTCAGTGACAAGCAACAAAATATTTTGGGAACATCACGCATTTAAGCAGACACAATATTCAACAGACTGGCCCTTAGTATGACCAGTATGTGACAGAATATGAATCTAGATGAAAAGGCGCACAGTTACGAAAAAAATATATCCCAGATGTCTTACGGTTTTTGTCAGATGAAAAGATGGTAAATAAAAATGCGACGAATGCCTGAGATTGCACGAAGGGCACAAGAAAAAGCGCATGTATGCTGAATTGATACAAATGTATTTAGGGTTGTATTGGTGTGTAGGGATTTTTTTTTATGCGCGCTCGTGTAAACAACGCATGCAGTTATGTGCTTGCTCATACGAAAGAAAAACCTGCTCTCATACGTGTGGACACTGAAATTTCTTTCGTGTGAGCAAGGATAAATCGTATAGTGAAGAAAGTGCACAGCTACTTTGACAAATAATACCAAAAAGGCAAAAAAGGCAATATGAGTAAAAAAAGGCAAAAAAAGGCAAAGTCAACAAAATCCGTTCCCTGGTAATAATACTCAACTGCTAGTTAATCGAATGATTTTGTTGACACTGGTCACGAATCACATATATGTTACTAACTGTCCCGTCCGGCTTCGCCCGCCATCAATACCAGTCGCGTTACTTATTAGGCAAAACGCTGCTCTAGTAATGTGGCTGTGGGTAGAAATAGGAATCGCCAAATCCAAAAAACCTTGTTGAATCACACCAAATGTTGAAAGTGTGTATGAACAACAGCATAATATTTCTACTATTCTTTGGTTGCACCACATGTCCATAAAGTATTTTGCGATGTAGTAATATTGTTGCAGTATTGTAAATTAAGTTAACGTTTTCAAATAAATTATTTTATTGCCATCACAAAAACCAACGAAATTATCTATGCCATGGTGGTTGTGAAGAAAAGGGTAATTCGCCATCTTGGGGCACCCATCATATTGAATTTAGAATGACGTCACTTGGCTAGTCTAATTCTGCTTGTCAATTCCTTTAAGTTGATACCCATATTAAGGAGGTCGTGAAGATAACGGTAATCCTCCATCTTATGGCGTCCGCCATATTAGATTTACAACGTCATAAAATATACTATATTGTTTGAGATTATATTTGTCAAACCCTTCCATTTGATATCCATGTCATGCGGGTTGTGAAGAAAAAAGTAATCCGCCATCTTATGGCATCCACCATATTGAACTTAGAATCACGTCACTTAGCTAATTGTATTCTATTTGTCAAATCCTTTCATTTGATACCCATATTAAGGAGGTCGTGAAGATAATGGTTATCCTCCATATTTGGGCGTCCGCCATATTAGATTTACAAGATCATGAAATATACTATATTGAGTTGTCACCGGATACGCAAAGTTTCAGCATAATCGGATATCTGGAAGTGGGTGTAAAATCGAATCCAAGATTCCGCCCTCACAGAAATTGAAGTTAAAAAAGCGTCCGCCAAGCGACACCCTATGAACTTGAGGTTGAAGTCGATCGCTTCGTTGAGATAGTACAGCTCGCCTCTTGGAATAATACGCCCAATCAAAGAAAAACGCCGGACAAATACGGTCTACGATATCCTTCAGAAATAAAAGAATTAATCAGGGAAAAAAGAAAAGCGCGTAAAAGATGGCAACAGAGTTGTGCTCCACAGCATAAAGCATATCTGAATCGTCTCTGCAATTTGTTAAAGAATAGCATTAAGGATTTTAAAAATCGTGCGATAGGCTCTTACCTTGAGAGTTTAACAGCGAAAAAAGATTCCAATTATTCCCTTTGGAAAGCCGTAAAAGGCACCAAAAGGCCCAAAATCCCTGCGCCGCCACTTAAAATAAATCAAAATGAATGGGCAAGGGAAGATAAAGAAAAAGCGGATATTTTTGCCGCCCATTTGGAAGAAACCTTTAAACCGAACGTTGGTCAAGTGGTTCATGACAACATCAACATCACAAGGATGGTAGTTCCACCATCTGACGATTTAACGCGCAGATCTGCGACGCTTAGAGAACTCGAACGTGAGATCGCGAAACTAAAACCTAGGAAAGCTCCTGGTAATGATTTGATTACCGGAGAAATTCTCAAAGCCTTACCTAGAAAAGCATTAATTAAGCTTCTCCATATTATAAATGCTGCACTCAGATTAAAACACGTGCCGAGCCAATGGAAAGTTGCGGAAGTGATAATGGTTTTAAAACCAGCAAAACCGTCATATGAAGTAAAATCATACAGACCAATATCGCTTCTTCCAGTCATATCCAAAATTTTCGAGAGGATATTGCTAAGGCGTCTCCAACCGGTTATAGAAGAAAATAATCTAATACCTGACCACCAGTTTGGGTTCAGAAGTAAGCATTCGACGATTGACCAGGTGCATAGAATTACTAACGTAATCGAAAAAGCACTAGAAGAAAAAAAGATATGCTCAACCGTATTTCTGGACGTCTCGCAAGCCTTTGATAAGGTGTGGCACGATGGCTTGAAATGCAAACTACGACAAGTACTTCCCGCAAACCTATACGAGATTTTGAATTCATATCTCGGGAATAGACTCTTCCGTGTTAGAAATGGAAACGAATACTCAGAGCTCAAAGAAATTTTGGCCGGCGTACCGCAAGGAAGCGTTCTGGGGCCGCTTCTCTATCTGTTATATACTCGTGATATACCGAAAGAAGATGGCACTATCCTTGCTACGTTTGCCGACGACACCGCTATCCTAGCGGTAGGTAAAACAATCGAGGAAACGACTGCCAAACTACAAAATGCATTAAATAAAGTAAATGAATGGACGAAGGACTGGCGGATCGCCCTTAACGGAACTAAATCTGTTCACGTGAATTTCACTTATAGGAAAATTAATGACTTGCCAATTTTTATAAATTTGGCCCGAATACCCTTTGCAAATGAAGCCAAATACCTGGGAATGACACTCGACGCAAGGCTGAAGAGGAATTCGCACGTGAAAATGAAACCTAAAGAACTAGATATCAAATATAGACAAGAAGGCATTTTTAAGTTGCGCTTTATTCCGTTTTTCGTGCGTTCGGATTCTGCGATCTAATTAATCCTACAGGTGTTCAATAGATTTGAGTAATAGACTCTGCGGGGCGTTTAGATTATGTGGGAGCGTTAAACAATAGCCACAAACGCACATTATGGGCCGTATGTTTGGGGTCATTATATTATTGGAAGTGAAAATAATCCGAAATTCCCAGCATTTGATTTTTTTTTTTCTATTTTGTTTGAGAATATAAATGTACATGAACTGGTCCATAATTTCTTCAATAAATTTCAGCTTTCCGACCCCCGTGTAGATATACAGCCTCATACCATCAAACTTCCACCTTCATGATTCACTGTCTTGGTGGTAAACTTTGGATTTAACGCTTTATTTTGACGTCTCCATCCCCTCAAGCGGCCATTGGAGCCAAAAATATTGTGTTTTGACTTGTCCAACCATGCGCCAGAACCTAGGAGTCTGGAGATTTTTTGACGTAGGTACTTCTTTGCGAACTTAAGACGTTTATGTCTATTATTTTCATTGACAAATGTTTTTTTTCTGGTGTGCACGACTTAAATCCCCTCTCCAGGATGACTCTACTAACCGTTTCTGGATGCACTATTGTATTATTGTGTATTCCGAGTTAGGAACTTATCTTTTCAGCGCTTATGAATGGCTTCTGGTCCACAATCCGCTTGGTTGTTCGCTTATCTCTCAGAGTAAGCTTCCATGGTCTCAAAGATCTCGGCTTTGGTTTGACTTGACCATCATCCCTAAAGCGATTTATTTTTTGGATCGTTGACCTGCTTCTTGAAATTGATTCGGATATTTGTTGTTTTACTTTTGTTGTTTTATCTACAAATTAAGAATCAACTGCCTTTCAGACACACTTAATTGTTTATTTGGCATTAAGTTCGTTGATCTACGCGAAAAATCTGAAAATAACTATTCCCTATTATAAGCATTACATCCAAACTACCACTTTGCGTGTTCATTTCTTACGAAAAAAAGTTAACCGTTTCTTAGAAGACCTTTAAGCAAGGAACATCTGCAGCTGTACGCAGACTTTTGTGGAATGAATTCGATGACTTTTTTCTGTTTTTATTATTTATTTCTTAAATAAATAATAAGATTATTTAAATTTTGTTCGAAATGAATGCGTGGTATATTGTTCTACTGAAATACATTCACTTCAAATATAAAATATTTTCCGTTTATGAATAACGTCGTTGTTTATCAGGGTTTCATCGCTGTACGCAGACTTTTGTGGAACACTGTATTCATATTTGTAATCATTTTAAATACTAAATTGAAGGATAATATATCTTTTAGTATCCTGCAAAAAAATTATAATACCTAAATAGGATAAAAAATAAACAACTATAAATAAATAAAAATAAATAAATAAATAAATATACCTAAATAAAAAAATCTGAGCCTTCTTGACCCATCCATCGTTCAAACTAGGAATAGAAACTGAAATAAATTGTGTTGTTAATCACTTTGATTTTTGATACTCTTAGATTGCTTGTCAGACATTCAAAAGATGTGGCACCGTGAAAAACTTCCAACGCACTAACCACCACGGCCACGGCGACTACATACAAATATAATAAAATCGTATTGTCTTTGAGCACAACCATATGGAGTACTGGGCTTCATTTAATTCCTTTATGCTACCAAATCAACATGAACTGGAATAAAATTTTGTTCCATCAAAATTCTATATTTATTCCTCCTTTTCCCCAACTCTATTCGTTCAATGATCTGCTAATGAATATATAGAAACATAATTTTCATTCTGCAGGCTATTTTTGTTGATCCACTGCGATAGGTAAAACCACGAGTATTCTGCATTTCATTAGAGTCAGAATGTTCCTTAAAGAAGCACTAGTTGGAACAAAATTTTAATTATAAATATCCCCACTGTCAGAATGACTATAAGGTCTTCTTCAGCCCTTTCACTTCTCTCACCGGGATTACTTTCCCATTATACGTACCATTAGGGGAATCCAAACAGAGATACATACAGTCCCATTCGACAATCTCATTATCCATTTCGGTGCAGTCTACAGACATACCAACGGCAGGTGTACTATGCGCTTAGATACGAGTATAATGCTCTGCGAGTCGAAATTGTAAAATGAGTTTTCTGTTGTAAGTGCTGCTCGGGCCATGTAGAATGTTGTTATTATGAGGTGTAAATAGGGGTAGAGCACAACACAGAAAAAAACGGAAACAAGTGTCTCAGACGTTTTTCTTCCCCGGTTTAAAAATGCACTCGCACATTTTTGGTGTTTACAATTAAAATCGGAAAGTAATGTAATTTTGAATATACATAATAGTAATTTTTAGGTTGTATATTTGAGAAAAGAGGTGGCAAATACGCGAGAACTGACCTACCATATCGTGTAAAGCATACCAAAAATGCAGCTTTAAATCCCGTTTTGCGTTTTTAATGAAGAATATGACGTGTCTATTAATGATTTATTCGACATTGCGCCTGCAGATGCCTTCAGTTTAATAAAAATTAAAGAAGACAAACCGTTTTTGATATTACAAAAAAAAAAGATCGACCTGGATGCATGCTTGCAATGGATCTTAAACTTGCCTGGAAACAAACATTTTGCTAGTGGAACTTTATTCAGCTTATTCGTTTGAGGGAGAAGAACATACAGTTCAAAATGAAAGTCTGAACTCACCAGTCCCAGGACCGTCGAGTAGATATTTTAACTCACAGGCTTTCGGCAGTACTAGACAGATGCAAGTTAAGTGACAGAGATGCCATCTCTTGACAGCCTGTGTCGAAGCCACTTCCAAAGATCCGTCAAAATTTGTTATTAACCGCACATCTATTAGACTGTCTCGCCAATTTTTTCGTATACAGACAGCAGCTGCCAACAAAAAAAAAAAAAATAGACTCAAGTTTAGTTTTCACTGTTATACATTGGGACTCCAAACTTCTCCCTCACCCACTTTTCAAAACAAAATTGACAGACTTCCAATCAGCGCTGCCGCTATGCGACTTTAATCGCAATTTGACCGTTTTTGGATGCAAAGAAACTATGACCGACGTTTTATAAAACACCTCGTTTTGACCCTTTTCAGTTTTTTTTGAGACCTTTTAATACTTTTTCGTACAAAAAATATATTTCCAACAAAAATTCCATTTAGTTGGTCAACAAAAAAAACCAATTCATCACTTCTTTCAGTATATTACAGAAAAATTCACCAATTTATTTTTGATGTGTAAACATCTAAGCGCGCGTTAGCAAAATTTCTAGTGGAGTAATTCCGCGATTTTGCATTCCGGGACGGAATCGTGAACGGTTACGAAATTTGCAACTCAAATTTCAACTTTTATATGAACACTTTTTATCCCGGAAAATGGCATGGTTTTCAGAAAATAGTGAAAGAACTGCATATTGGGAAGGAAAATCATAGTTATACAGCCCTAATTCAATAATGGCTTATCGGATTGAAAAACACAAAAACAGGTGAAATTAGTAAATTTGTCCCTGATCCATTTGAGATATAAAACATCCTCCTGCGCTGTCCTAAAGCTGAGCAATGTTCAAAACAATTATTCAAAGCATCGCCAAATAGCATACTGGTGGCAGTGGGTGTCGTTGCAATAGTGTGTGTGTGAGTATATGTGCGCGCTCTAACATCCCAGCGGGAAATGGAAGCATACAATCATGCATGCTGAAGCGATTCCTTGGAAGGTTAGAAGGCATGACTCTCCGTATCCTCTTCCATATCCTTTTTACATTAGTAGGTCCGCAGAGGGAAGCGATCCACACTTTTAAAAAGATTTTTTCGGAAGCACATCTCAGTGATTGCTTCTCAATGCATCACTTATACGTCGCATAGAATGTTTTCCTAAAAAATCATTGCTTCCAAATACCTTCTCGGAGGAGCGCTTCCCAAATTTCCCGCTGGGATGATCATAAAGCTTTGCAGTTCAATGTTCTGCAATCATTATCACCATTTGCGGCGCTCGCACTCAACCAATCTTAACAAATGAGTTGTCAAAAGAAAGAGCAGTGATTTGCATTTTTAGTTTATTAATATTATTAACAATCTCGCATCTAGAAAACCTACAACCACAGATAATATAGTTACATAGATATCACACGCATAGTAAAAAAAGATGACCACATTTTCAACGGCAAAAATTACTCGCAACCGAACGATTTGTTGCATTGATTCAATAAATTGGTTTCAAACCATTTTAAGTTACATGGTCGTGCGAGTCAACCATCCTTCAGTGTGTTGTGACTTCGGTATACACACATTTTTTCGTATTTCATTTTGCTGCAACCCTTTATTTTGTCTTACTTATGTCAATCGATCTTGCGATCGAACATAAACGAACGGCTGGTCTGTTTCTGGATTTTAAAGTCTGGTGTGTTTGGGTGTATATGGTGGAGTGGTCATATTTTGATTTGTGGTTGTGTATATGTATATTCTCCGTCTATGTTGTTTTTGTTTGGTTTTATTTTCGCATTTCTGTGAAATTTGGATGTTCTTTAATTTATGGTTGAGTGAATTTTTTTTTCGATTTGTAAGAAATCAATAAGAAAATTTTCCCGACTTGAACATTAGGCGTGTTTTTTTTTTGGAACCTGTATAGGCTAAACATGTTTACCCATGTAAAATACAACAAAACCTTAGCCTGGATAATTTTCGAGTCTTATTTTTACTCTGAAAGCTTTTTCGAAGTCTATATAGGTTACAAAAAAAACACGCCTATTTTTGAATGTCTTTCAAACGAAAAAAATTAGATTTTGAGTAATTTGTGGAAGCATATCTATACATAATCAGGCCTATCGTGAACAAAGTTTCCCGGGAAATATTTCCCATTCAGCAATTCGCGATAACCCTGAATGTGTATGTACATAGACATAAATAGTATGTAGTAGTAAAAGCGAGGGCAAATATTCTGTTGGGTTCCTGTAAATGCTTACAAACTTGAAATCAAAACAATGCCTGCCCACCTACTGTTTTCTGAATTTTAAGTTTGTATCATTAAGCCAGTCTGTACGCTACGTGTATTGATTTTTGATGAAATTAGAATTCGTCCAAATCTTAGGCTGAGTTCCAAAACTTCAAAAAAAAGCGAATCGGGGAATGCATCACTGCCGTTGTTATGCGATGAAACGATGCTTTCATTTTGCGGAGCATCACGATGCTTTAAAAATTTAACTTTTTGGAACTGTTTGCTGTGAATCATTTCATTTTCAAATGTCTAAGATATTCAGTCCATTTTTTCCGAATATGTTTGAAATTGAAGAAAAATGGAAAAATGGTATCAAATAATATGAAATGTATTATGTAGGAACCTATACAAAATAAATTGACAATCTGTCTTAGTCTTAGACTTAGACCAACTGAATTTGAAAAAAAAAAAGTTCTCGTTTGGTAGCGGCAACACCATGGGTGGGTAGTGCTTTTCAAGCGACAAAAATATATTAAAGCAGTTCAGGTCAAAAATCCTGCTTATAATGAGGTAAAACAATTTCTGTCTTACAAAAGCAATACATACCTAGCAGGATCTCTACCATATACTAATCCTCCAAGAAACTTTTGTTGAAGGAATAAACAGACAATATTAAGTACAAATACATATCGCACTAATAATACAATATGTACCGTTGTAACTCAAAGTATGACTTCTTTGTGAATCATCGAAAAACTGAATACCTACATACATACATATGTTTACTTTCTGTTATAGATTATAAAAATATTAATATGTAGTTTATTAGAGTTATTAATAACTACAAACATATATGTATTTTGTTTCTTGCACTATTTTAACGTAAGTCTTATTGACGCGTAGAGAAGTGATTTTTACGTTTGAATATGATGATATCTCAAATTTTACAAATTGTGAGTTACCGACAACAGTATTGTATTATTAGTGCGATATGTACCTACATAAGTATGTAATGGTTTATTCAAGAAGGTTGACTATTTTATTTACTCTTGGTAAATTTATTTTCTATTCTCAGTAAAGACCTTGGAATGTGTGTATGTATAGGTATAAGACTAACAAACATCGAAAACTTGAACTGGTTTAATAAGCTCTCTGTGAATCTCAAATAACTTTCTTACATACTTTGCACTTCTTGCTCTTTTGCGAAAACATTGTGCCTGGAAAATACAAAAAAGTACCTATTACATACCTACCAGTAAATATCAAAAACAAATCGAAAAACAAAAATGCAAAACAATTACTTAAAACCAACACCCCAAGAAATGACAACTTGCTTGCTATTAAATGTTTTTATCGCTAGATTTACTTTCCTGCGCTAATCCCTTCTCAGTTATCTTGAAAAAATTAAAATAACCTTGACCAAAAAACTCCTTGCATTGAAAGGCAGGGCAGATGACGAAATCACAATCAAAAAAACAAAAACAAACGCACAACAAAATAAAACGAATGAAAGGAAAAGGAAAAATAAAAACATAAGAACAAAGCAAACACGCAAAGACCAAAAGCAACTTGTTGAACCAACAATATTTTGGAAGAACATCATGTCTTAGCTTAATTCGAACGAGTTCGATCAAACTGGGACGCAGGAGTAAGTCCCAATCGACTGAAAAGTGGTCTTTTTTTTTACACTGGGTGCGATATCTATGTAACTATATTATCTGTGCTACAACCCTTTACCATTTACGAATAAAATGGCTGCCTACTGGCCTCTAGTGTCCTAGTGGCATTTTGTTCCAAAAAATAAGAGCTACTTTTCGTGATAGAGATCGTGATAAATATTAACCCGGATTATCCCAAAGATTTTTTTTTTTTAATTTCATGTTGAATTTTATAAAATGTAATGTACTTAACATTCGCCAGGAAAAAAATAAAAAAAATATTATCATATATCCAACCGTGGGGATAAGGTGTACCTTTTATGGTACAGTGGGATAATGCACTACCAACAACTTTTTCTTACGTCAACATTTTATGTTCATTTTAAGTATGTGTACATACTTCATACACATAATACCTAATGTATACAAAATTAAGGAGAATGGTTTTCCTTAGAAACACCGAACATGTAGTCCAACAGCACATTTCACTCGCAAGTAAATGCTTGGGTATGGACAATTCTACACGTTCTTCTTTTTTTGTATTCATTAATCATATATGTATGTTTGATTTGATCGTATCTGATCTCCCGATTTTCTGGAATTCTGCTCACCACAGTGAGCGTCATGTTGTAGTAGTAAGTTCGTTGGAAAACTACGCAATGCTGCCCGGGCTCAATCCCAGCACAATACCTCAACATTTTTTCACAGTGCCACCTCTTTCGAATGTCTGACAAGCATTTAAAGAGTGTCATTTGTCACGAGTAGCTTCTCAGCCTGCCGAATCACCACAAAACTGTTGGTCGCTTCTATTCGTGCAAAAATATAACACGCACGCACAAATGGTTGCGAGAAGCAGGCCAAGGTTCACCCCGAATGGCCGTTTATTTGTACCATACCTATATTCCCAGCAAGCCTCTGGCAAATCTTCAAAGGAATTCTATTGAAATTGTTGAAATTGCCATATCAATTTAATGGGCAGAAAGCGAATAATATCACTTTTTTTCTCTTATAGCGATGCGATAAAGGCCAATATTTTGGTCCGTGAAAGATTGGGCTATGGAACAGACACTTGCTTTTTTTCAGCTGGACGCAGTTTGAAATCATATTCACAATACTGTGCTATCGTGCCATTTACAAACGATGATATTTAGTTTTGAACATAATTCAAAGCTAATGCACTTCGACCTTTTTTTTTGAATGTATAGCTCCATCTAATTGGCTTTCCTCTTTTGAATTGTTTTAAGGGATAACGTCCAAACAATGAGCCATGCCGTCGTCGACACTGTTATTCTCAACAAGCAGGGCAAACAACAAGAACTTTTACAATAGCATATCAAACAAAACTTTGGCATAGCGATCATTGGGATTCAATTGCATATTGTAGCAGCAATAAAGCACTTGAAAGATGTGATCAAATCAAATCTGACCGATTTGGTTACAAGGATCCTATTCATTTTCCCAGTACTTCCTACGCCGCGAGACATTAGTGTAACCGCTCAATATTAGAACACCAATGAAGACCTTCTGATCAGAAATTTGCATATCAGATTGAGTTGCTGCTCATATTTATTTGAAGATGATATTAACATTTCAAATAACCGCTCGTTAAAAAAAAATGGAGAAAAGGTCTAACATTGTCAAATATGGATCCTAGCTGCAACTTTCGTACTTGAAATCAGCAAAGCCTTTCTGCAAATCAGTTTTTTCCCGTGTACATTCCCAAATTTGAAGTCTTTTGGCAAATTGCTGTATTGGCTGTGTGGCATGTGGCACCCTTTGGCATTTGATTGACCTTTGGCATCCTATTTAAATACAAACCACTTTTAAACGATGCACACATTTCATATTTTATTAGAAATGACAACAATTCAGGTAAATCGATTTTATTTACTAAGTTCACAGTGGAAATACATATTTTCTAAATATAAAACTCACCAACATTTCTCTCGCTCGCCCATCGCTGGTAGGTGTTTAAACAAAAAAATGCGACATATGTAATCTACATAATATGTACGTATATGAGTATGGTTGGTGTTCCCCCTTTGGAATTGCACAAGTCGCATGCTAAATTACAAAAAAGAAAAAAAAAGAAACAGAACAAATTCAAAATTTTCACGTTTGTTTCTCCCCCAAGGGAATATCCAGCGAAGCGGCTGTAAATAATTTTTTTTTCTCCCATTTCATGTGTTTTTTCGCCGATACGACGTTCATAGAAGTTCCTCTAAGGAGAAAATCTGCAGTGACAGGAATGAAAAAGGGGTGAAATTAGATTTGCATCGAAGAAAAAAAAATTAAGCCAGATGTGGCACATGGGATTCTCATGAATGCGCCGGAAAGCAATCGGTGCCCGATGTACCTATGCGATGATGGCCAGACTATACAGTATAGTGGAGACAGCAGACCGTTCGAGCTTATGTCCAAATTGTTATAGTGAAGGGAAGTTGCTTCTGTTCATTGTTTTCCCGATTTTGTTTTTCTTTTCATTTTTGTTTTCAAATCATAGATATAGTACATGTGTACCTATATTTACATATGTATGTATGTGTACCACAGATGTATATAAACTCCATATGCCCAAGGAGACAGGCGGGTGAAACTTTTCCAGTAAAGTTTTGTTTGTCCATTTCTTAAACCTTTTTGTGGGTTGATGTTGTTTAGACACCTTATCCCATAGGGCAGGGGTGGCCAAACTTTCAGGCTACGTGTTCGACTTTTCGCTGAAATTGGGTACGCGTGCTACCGTTGTCATTGCAGGGATGATCCCCATCGATATCCTTGCGAGCAAGATGCAAAGAGTCTATAATAGGAGAACTTCTGGTAACTAAGAGGCGACGGCCACCAAAAGGATCAAGAAAGAAGAAAGAGTGACTTCAATGACCCGGTGGGAAACTACCCGAAGGGCAGATCTACAGATTGATTCCAACCATATGCCTTTGGACAACCCGAGGGCACCAAAACTGTAACTACCACCTTACGCAGTTCCCATCTGGTCACGGTGGATACCGGAAATACCAACACCGTTTTGGGCACTATAAGTCACCTTTTCGCCCAAACTTCCCAAATCAGGAAGAAGACACAGAGCGTGTAGTATTCCATTGCAAACGCTTTCTGCGATGGAGTGCAGTTTTGTTACATTTTTTAAGAATGATTTTCATGTTCTGCGTAATTGTTATAATGTATTAATTTGTAGCATATGCTTCGGGGTCGACTGTAAATGCCTTCGCGTTCGACTAGTCGACCGCGGTCTACGGTTTGGCCACCCATGCCATAGGGTATATTCATTTTTGTATGTCCAGCGTTCCAAACATGGGGAAATGTACATAATATTCTAATGTTTTAAACGTGCGATATACTCGTATGTAAATAGTTGTTTCTTTTTTATTAATATTATGCTCGCTTTCGACGTCTGCGTGGGAAGCACATTTTAGTGTTTTTGATTATTTACCTGTCAAATTATTCGCATTTCCCGTAATGGTTGCGTCACTATATCGTCATAATCTATGAATTTTTAAAAATTATTGTAATTTAAGTTTCACTAAATTGTTTTCTTTTCTTTTTTTGAATTTGCTTTAGCACTTATGGTTCTTAATCGATTTGGTAGGCTTTGAAACAATCTTAGCCTTTAAATAGAATACAAAATATGTACACACAAATCGAACACGAGAAAAAATAGAAGAGCATGAATCCAAAATCCAAACTTCCCATATAACTTCCATCTGTCAACTGATGGAAATCCCGTGTTTATTCTCTCGAGAGTTCATTTTGGGTAGAATATTTGTTTTGATCGGATATTTGTTAAAATTTATAAATTGAATGTGCAGTTCGAATTTTTCTTTTCTTTTTTTGACACCTCATTTGTTAAGATTGGTTAAGTGTAAAAACCGCAAATGGTACCTATACTACAGAAATAATATATGTGATGATATTGGGAACCTCTGTTATAAGGGATTGCTAGGCTTAAATTTTAAAACAAAAAAAAAAGGTATGGAACAAAATTCGAAAACTGTAAAGTGCCATGCAGTCGTATAGAATATGTTCTGCAGTTTCGTTGTCTTCCATGCAGAGCCGCCATTCAGTTTCCTGAATGAGAACTATTTTGTTTAGGTCATATCGAAGATGGCAATGTCCTGTTAAAAATCCCACTAATATCTTGATAACATTCCTACTGAAGAGAAGGTGATCTGTTGATTTATTGTGGAAGGGTTTGATGGCTCTTTTAGCCTGACGAAGACGCTGCGAAATTTCCCAATGGGAGACACACATTTTGTTTCCCAACTTTTGATTTTTAAGTTAAAAGGTAAGTTTGGAATGTAACAAAACGTCTCAGGACCGATAAAGGAGTCAGCCGAACCTTTCCTAGCCAGTTCGTCAGCGTTTTCGTTTCCATCAATAATCTCATGTGCGGGCACCCACCAAAGTTTGACTTTGTTTTTATGGGAGAGGTCTTAAAGCAGCTTTCGTACCACTTGCAAAGTAACTGGAACTCATTTAAAGAACTAAAACTTGAAACAATGGTCGCGAAGAAAATAGAAATAAGCATCAAAACTAAAACGGCTCCAGTATTCGATTTAATTGGTTCTTAAATAACTTTAAAAAAAAGTCACAATTGAGGTTGCTAAATTACCATTGCAACTTTTCGTTACATGTATCTATGCAATGTAAAAAACATCAAAGCCAGTTAAACCACCTAATGAAGTCCGATATCTTAGGCACAGAGTTGTAAAAAAATGCATTCATTTTGGAACGCATTCTTTAAAAATCATTGAATTAATTAAATTTTTTGATTACATTCATTGAGTCCATTTTGAGACTTAAAAAAAAATGCAATCACCAGTCATTACGCATTCAAAACATCGCATTCTGTTTTTTTCTACTATTCAATTGAAAGCAATCATTGAATGCAATCATTAATGAATGCATTTGCGTTGTTTACATTCTTTTGTATTCATTGGAGCATTTTGCATTTGCATTATTTGCGTTATTTTAGTTTATTTTGCTTTAACAACTAAGCTCCAAAACGTTTACGAAACACCATCGCAAAAAAGGTGAATTTGGTGTTGAAACATTAAGCAATCTGATAAGTTGGACACTTTAAAAAACATTTTAAAATCAGCTGCAAATAACAGACATTCACACTTTTTGAAAAGCTGGGGGATTTCATTTACATATAGTAAAAATAGCAACGGACCTAAATTGCTTCCTTGAGGAACCTCTGAAGTAGCTGTTATCACATTTGAGAAAAAACCATCCAGTTTCCTATTGAGATGGTATAAATGTTGTTATGTCTGTACTTAGATATGAATGTTCATTATTAACTTACTTCATTCCGACCCCAGCATCGAATTACTGCTATTACCTCCAATTCAACAGGGATACATATATCCACCTCTGTTATCGCCTTCCAAATCTCATTTCGCACCGGATCAATTAATTTTCTCATATTTTCCTTCGAAAATCTATATTTGCTCCGAAATTCATTCTCGTGGATGTCTTGAGAAGGATTAATCCGTTTTTATATTTCCTTGGATTTTTTGGACGTTGTGTGTTAAAATCATCTAATATATCCAAGTGATTTATAAAACTTATAAAACTGTCCATTTTTGTGAAAAAATAAATCCGATCTATCACTTTGATTGAGCTTTAAATGCCAATTGCTGCATTTAAGTTAACTAGTATCGCCTGCGGCCGAAATTCGACAAATTGTGCGAGAGAAACGCACCTGATTTTTACCTGTCTTAGACACAACATATTGGAAAAAAAATTACACACTGCACTGGCCCTTTTCACAACTTTTCAACAAAAAATCAACCGAATATGTTGTGTTTAAGGCAGTTAAAAAGGGGTTGAACTGTTTTGCCTTCGCCTATTTATATAATGATGATGATGATTAAGACTTGATCAACGTTGATTAGCGACGGAAATTGTAATGGATAACGAACGACGTATTAAATGATATAAAATATAGGTTAATTTATAGTTGATTATGCTTTTTGAGTAGCGCTGTTTGTGTTTAACTCTGACTGTACTCGAATCCTGGGTAAATTATTGAAAAAGTGTTAATTAATTTTGTTTTAATAGCTATTCAAACGCCGAGGCCATGGTGGTTAGTTCGTTGGACTACCACGCAATGCTGCCCGGGTCTAACACCTACAAGAGTTTTTCCACGGTGCCACCTCTATCGAATGTCTGACAAGCATCAAAGAGTATCATTTATCACGATTGAGCTTCTCAACTCGCCGTTCGAAGTCGGCAAAAAACTGTAGGTCCCTTCCATTCGTGCAAAAATATAACACGCACATACCTACAAATGGTTGCGAGAAGCAGGCCTAGGTTCACCTCGAGCTGTAGCGCCAACTAAGTAAGTAAGCTATTCAAACCAAAGCAGTGTTGGAGATACTGGTCATTTTCTTCAGGTAAATGCATTTTGTATGGGTAAAGAGGAAGTCTTATGGATTATCAAAATTGTCTACTGAGCCATTGTATACTATACTGTATCTGACAGATTTCAAAAATTTAGCAGAAGTAATATTATTTGATAAAAGTATTTTAAATGTATGTCTCTCAAAACTTATTTTGAATTAAAAAGATATACATTTGGTAACTGAATGATTAAATCCAAAGTTTCGTACATGTATCGGATTTCAATGAAACTTTCTTTCTCCAACTACATATTCTCTCAAAGGCATACATTTGAAGACAATTAAAAGATTCAGAACTTTTCATACTATATGAAAGGATATGACAAATAATATACAGTGAACATTTTCATAATGTACTTAGGCGAACTAAGGCACGTTTTGTTGAGCAAGGAGGCTTTCTATCAAAATTCCATTATTGTTTTACGACAAAAACGATTTACCAATTGGCATAAGTTGGATACTAAATTAGTGAGCAGTACTTTAGGAACAAACGAGATTCGGACAAATAAATAGATTTTGTTGTAGATATATGCATTGATATATTTATTAGAACGTTATATAAGAAACTTAAGGAATGAATTTGCTTTAATAAAGATGCCCATACATAATATGTAGGTTAGGTAGCAGTGGCTGCCAATAACGAGTACCAGCTCACTTAGGCCTATAGACACATTGTGATACCAAGTATCTTGGGTATATTTAACCCCACCACTTATGAGAACCATTCGGAGCTTGGTATAAAGCAAAAAAGGCTTCCCATGTCTTTTTGTGCTAGGTCACTAAGAACTAAGATCGTCAAAGAAGTATTCTCTTAGGTGTAGTTTTCTACTAGGAGAAAGAGCTGGGCATGAATAGAGGAGGTGCGCTGGGATTTTCTCCTCTTTTTTGTCTCTGCAACTCCTGCAGAAGTCATTTGAAATTATGACAAGCCTAGTTGCATGCTTGCCTATAAGGAAGTGTCCTGCACTGACACCGATAGTCGTGCTGATATGTAGTCTTTTAAGAGACAGAAGGTATTTGGAGAGGTTTAGATATAGTCTAGGCCAGATCTGTTTGGTGGCAGGGCAGCTAGTTCCACCTTCCCATCTAGCATTGGTTTTATTGACTGTCACTTGTGAGTGTATGCTTGTAAGTAGGGGGCATTCTTATATTCTTCTTATCGGGTAGAATAGGTATTGTTGTTCCTAGTTTAGCGAGTTCGTCAGCTTTGCAATTCCCTGGAATGTCTCTGTCCCCGGCATCCAGCAAAGGTGCATATTAAACTGCTTAGCCATCTCTTTAAGAGATGAACGGCAGTTAGAGGTGGCCTTAGAAGTGAATGAGACTGATTCCAGAGATTTCAAGGCCGCCTGACTATCCGAGAAAATGCTAATATCTTTAGTGGATATTACATTCCTCTTGATCCAGGAAAGTGCTTCCGAAATTGCCATAATCTCAGCATTAATCACGCTACTGTAATCAGAGAGGCGAAAAGACAGATATACAGTGGACTCTCGTTGAGTTGAACACGTACGAAACCAGGGCCGTTCAAGTTATTGGATTGGTCAAGTTACTGGATCAAAACAAATTCAGTTTAATAATGTTTTTTTTACTAAATAATAAGGCATACATTTGTTTTTAAGACAACTTTGAAAAAAGAATTGTTATTTTATATTGTTTGGCCTTATGCAGTACGTTTTACAAAGATAATTCTGGAAAACTCTGGACAACTGTCAGTTCCGAGAATATTCGTTTGTTTTGGTTTTATTGAATAGTTCAACTGATTCCTTATTTGTAACACTATTTTGTACGATAACGACATCAACAAGATAAAACTTTTTGATTCAAGCCACACTAGCTTGTCACAGTGAAAATCGCCTAGAAAATGATTTAGATCTTTAAACTGAGATACAAAAGAATTTCTATGGGATTTATCTTTATGAAATAGGTGTAAAGCGAAGAATCGAATTTAAAACGGTTTTGGTTGTCACATAAAATTTGTTCAAGTTAAAGAGGTTTTCATTTTTTAATTGTTCAACTTATAGAGTTCTTAATGTAAAAATTCAAGGTATCGAACCTTAAAAACTGTCCGTTCAAGTTATAGAATACCGATAGGGGAAAAATAGCATGTTCAAGTTATTGGATTGTTCAAGTTACCGAGAGTCCACTGTAGTTGTAAACACCTACTCCTACACGTTCATTGGTTTTAGAGCCATCAGTGTAGAGGTGTATCGACTTGTCTGTTATAGATCCTAAGTCATCCCAAAAGGATCTATTGGGAATAATGACCTTAAATTTTTTGTCAAAATTGGGTTTCGGCACAGTATAGTCTATGTTTTCGGGGAGAGTTAGGTGATCTAATATTGCGGAGTGACCAGCGTAGTTCCTTGACTATGTGAGATGATTTTAAGTCTTATGATACTGTCAAAATCGTGCGAGATTGGATATATGAGAAGTTTCTTTGTATCGAATTTTATAATATTGCTCTATTCTATGTTCAAAAACTAAATATCACTATTAAATATTAGGTAGTTATTTAGTTTTTGAACATAGGATAGAGTAATATGTAGTATACAATTCGATACAAAAAAACTTTGTATATATCCAACCTCGCATCTACCCCCAATCCAACAGCAAACAAATAGGGGGGTTGCAGGGGGGCAACATGCCCCCCATATATATTTCACTATTTATGCACAAGACTTTGCAACCGATGTTACCTGATGAATATTTAATTTTTAAATGGAATCTTTAAATTTTTGTTCTTGAGCATAAGATAAAGTAAAACAGTATAAAATTCGACAAAAAAAGGGACGCAAAGACCGTGGAAATGAAATAAGGTCGAATTGCGAAATTTAACTAATTTGGCTTTATTACAATTTCAAAAGCGAAATACGAGTATGTAACAGCAACATTTTTGCAATTTAGTCTTATTTCGTTGGGCCTAATTTCACGTCACCGGATGGGACATTCAATGTTGTGCCCACATCATGTGGGTACAAACAATTAATTTATAATTCATTTCGCTTATGCAGAACACGTAAGTACAACTGCAAGAACTTTTTTTGTATCCTAACCCTTTACAGTCAAAGCACACTAAAAATAGTTAATTTCAGAGTCCTGGTAACTAAATTTCGGAATTAACTCCTGCTTTTCAATATTCTGACAATAATCAAAGAAAAATCTTACATAGAAATATATTTTTATTTCATTAATAAAGCTGACTTCTTATTTTACTTCTTCTTGGTAAAAGTTGTAATATATTTTACATTTAAAGGGAATTAAAACAACTCAGTTGTTTCGGAACTTTATTCCCACATTGCATAGGAACGAAGTCCTATTCACTAAAGTGGATTTAGTTCCCATCAAGTGCTAAGTCCCTCAGTGGACTTAGTTCCCGGCGACTCAATTTCCTGCAACGGCTCATTCACAGTCACAGCAGTGTCTAATGTGCCGAAAAAAATATAAGGCAATGATTTCACTGTCATCACTTCATTGTGACACAGAATTTTTTGGAGAAAGAAGAAAGCCACAAGCTATTCTGTTTTACAACAAACACAAAGTAGGCATGGACGTCATGGACCAAATGTTGGGAGAATATATACATATACATGCAAACGACAGACGAAGCAATGGCCATAAGCTTTTTTCTACAATATGTTGGATGTCGCAGCATTGGCATCTTTCATAATTTATAAAAACGTAAGCGAACGTGAGCGAACAAAATCAATGCATATCGACAATGTCTGCATTCTTTGATTGAGCAGTTATTCTCAGATCAAAGCAAGGATGAACAATTCAAAGATTATAGGACTGTTTTCCGTTGGAAATGGTTTCCAAACTTCCTTTGGAGCACCATTATAACAAAGTATTCTACAACCTAGTAGTAGCCAGACAAAGTAAACGACCCAACGCAAAGGAAAAACTGATTTTTGTAGGCACTGCATGCGAAGACCCTGTCTACTTAGAAAACTGTGTTCTATAACATAACCGCTATAAGTGTATTAAACAACAAAATACTTCTGTAATATCACTATTATGTATAAAAACAACTTTTAACCACAGAAAAAATAATAACATGTCCAAAAAAACTAAAAAACTTCAATTATTTCATTGTATTCTAATATTTTCCATACAAAATGTATGAAGCTCCAGCCAGACCTATTCCATTGATGGAAAGGTAGGAAAACATCCATTGACAGAAGGGTTAGCATCATTTTTATTCACAAAACATGTAAACCCAATTAAATTAAAATTACTCTTGAAGTTTCGAAAAAAAGTCAAATAATATTTTTTTCCAGTGTACAATCAGATGTAATCTACATTCAGAATATTTCCCGATGAATACTTATTCCGATCATTTACGTAGCTTGTAGCATTTAACATTTTGTATAAGCCATGCGCAAGTGACGAAATAAATATTCGCCTATACCACCGGCCTTCCACCTCATCTCTAACATTCTTATACCAGCACAACACAGTTCTGTATAGTATCTCGATCGGTAAAGACGCGCGTTCTCTTCTTTCTTATACATAAAACATTTCTGCGTCAATACATCACTGTGCTATTTTTCGATTTTTTTTTATCGTCAATCGGAAAAAAGAATATTTATGACATCCTTTTGCACTGAGAGATCAAAAGTTGAAGTATTTATTTTTACAACGAGAATGTGATTTTTTTTTCTAACGACACACAATGTTGATGCTGAATGTTTTCCCTTTAGATTCTCGTATACTTATTGTAGTTTTTCTAATGAGATTTATAAATAAATTACCACGCGCAATATAATTATATTTTTAAATGTAACGCGTTCGGATATGTGACGCGATCTAATTCAGATTTTTTCCTTGTGCTATTTGCAACCTGCAGCTGTGCGCGGCGATTCGGAAGCATGAAATATTGTTGTTCGGCGTCGCATATTGTTCTAGTCGCGTGTTCGTAAAGTGGACGGATAAATATTGTATCTAGAAAAACTAGAGCATAGTGTTTATACTTTTGTTGGGCGAAAACAAAGCGGCGGCAACACTAGTGTAAAAAGGTCACTAACCCACACGCATACGCAACGCTACGCACCAGAAAAGCTAGAAATACGGTTGCATGCTTACGTGCTGCTCGAAAATACTCATAGTGTTGTGCAATATACTCGTAGTGCGCTATGTTTTCAACCGAAATAGATTTGATTTTGAGGATGTGAATATTTTAGTGTGTAGGGAGTTTCGCTCGTGTGTATTATTAATGCCACGCCACGCTACACTCTGAGAGAGTGCCCGTATTGTTGTTGTGATTTTTTTAAATAACTTCTTTGAAAAAATAATGTTTCGTTTTGTGTTTACAAGCATAAATAGTTGAAATTCCAAATTAAGTGAAAGAAAATACATTTTCGAACATGGATACGCGATTCATTTTATTCCTCTTATGGTGTTCCTGCAATCAAAAGGAATTTACAGCTGCACTCTTTAGTTCGGCATTACTCTATGAGGAGGAGATTTCGATTACTGACGATATACCGCCTATGGAGGAAAATCTCGGGAATGTGAATGCCAATCAATGGATGTCTGAAACGGATGCAAAAATCACTTCGTCGCCATCTCCTAAAATATCCTTTGATCAGGATAATAATGTCAACCGTCTTGCAAGAAGTAATTCGGGAAGAGGTGATGATGATGATGGACATATCCCAACAGACTATTTCGATGGTGACTATGATGTGGAAAAAAATACATTAACCTCTCAGCATGATGCAGAGAAGAACGATGGCGAGGATGAGGAGGAGATATTCCTCAATGACTCGCCCATGGCAAAATATGGAAGTTCGTATCCATATCCAGCACTACCTCGTAGGCAAACACCGGAGAAGCTAACGTATACGAAGGAGATTGTATTGAAACAAGGACGTCTGAAGGGAATCATAAGGAGTATGCATCCACAAACCGGATTAAGGGATGTTGATCAATTTCTAGGTTTACCTTATGCTGAAGCACCTGTGGGCAGTAGAAGATTTATGCCACCTGGTAAGGAAGACATGTGAATGATTGCAATATTTTAAAGTGCTGGGGTTATAAGATGATGAAATATTTGTTCAGATAACTAGCTAGGTACATATACTGTAATTTTACTCAAAATGCAGAAAGTTAACAGACACACATGTAAATATTATGTAATGTTTTCTTTTTTTTTGCGCTCGTGATCAATATTAAGTTTTCTATGTTTTGTATGTACATATTACATCGTATTTTGTATTCAGTTACTGCTGAAGGATTTATCAGGATATTTAAATAAATAAAAATATTTATTTTAAAAGAAAGACAGATGAGGTGAAGAGGGTGCTTTTTAAAAACAAAGCATAGAGAATAATTTATGTCTAACGTTATTGCAATAAGATTAATTTACGCATTTTTTAAACTACAACCCTGATTAAATCTGTAGCCTCTTTAAAATCAAAATTAAAAAGCCATTTTTTTACTGCTCGATAAAATGAAATAGCATTGGTACTACAGCGTATATCCAGCGGCAGTGAGTTAAAGATTTTAGATGCAACTGAGGTATAAAAATATAAGAAGTGGTGGGTGTTATGCGGTGGAACAATCGCCAGGAATCTTTCGTTGCTTTTGTTGCATTCTGATAATGCCTCAGCCACTACATATTTTTACTTGAATGCTCCTTGAAATATGCTAAAAATTGTTAAGCAACGTACCTATAATTGATTACCAATGCCAGCTTACAAAATGAATTTGATCCCATTTATGTAGGGTAAAGGTGTCAACAGTGAATCAGAGTACAGAGTGAATCAATAGCTCTCATAATGTTCCTTTTTATTTTAAAATTAATCTGAAAATGAGAAAAGAACACATTTGTACTTCCCCTCGCAACAGACAAACGGTCTGCGCGATCGCATTGTCGAAGGTGGTTATCCTCGTGTGTTTGTGTTTTCTGCATAGGTAAGTAATTTTTTTTTTTTGTTTGTTTTATTTTTAAATTTATTAAAAAAGTGCGTATTGTAACTTCATTTGAGTTCAATATTCGTACTTTTGTTTATATAGACTTAATAATTTTTATCGATTTGTTTACTTTGGTGAAATATTTTATAAATTATTAACATGTTTTTGTGAAATGACAGCATGGTACACAGTGAATCAGTTGAAAGTGGTACACAGTGAATCATGAACATGGTAGAATTTCGAGGCTCCAGAATTTAAAATTTTCAATCCATGTTAATTTTTCAAATCTGGATGTTCGCTAGCAATAATTATGAGCAACTGAATTACCAGTTTTACTTTTCTTTTATTTTCGTACAAAAAAGTAACGTTTTGTGATATTTTTACAAAAACTATTAAGTTCTTTTTATTTATTTTTGTATTAATACTTAAAGAGTTTTTATTTTCGTTTTTATTCTTTTGTCTATCCCTAAATAATAAAATGAATTAATAAATATTATATATGTTATGAAAAAAACGTATGTTTTTACTGAATAAATTGATTTGAAATCCATGTTTCACTGTGTACCATGCACTGATTCACTGTGTACACCCATGGTATACAGTGGATCACATGGGAAGGGTAGTTTCAAATAATTTTTTCACTATCTCAACATTAATAAAGCTTTGAGATTTTGGGCTTAAAATGAAGACAAAACATTGAAAAAGCTGTGAAAAAAATGTCCTGGCTATACTATGATAAATGCGAGCCCAACGGCGCAATAAGTAAAAATTGATCCACTGTTAACACCTTTACCCTACACATACATATATATACAGTCGAACCCGGTTATTTGAAACTCGGTTAGCTGAAATTTAATTTTATCCACGTGTAAATACTTTTTAACAAATTTTATACAAACTACTCCGCTTTATTTGAACCCGCTTAAGTGAAAAACTCGGATAACAGAAAAGGAAACCCTGAAATATTTATAGCTTTTCATGAAAAAATTAATATCTACCTATCACAAAACAATAAAAAAAAAAGTGATAAGGCTGACTTTGAATGCATCCATTTATTTTGTTATTTTTATGTGTACCTTCGTTATTGAAGTAAAGACGCACATTTTCTGTTTACTTAATTTCAAACTCCTTATCTGATACTCCTCGTCAACAGATTTGTTACATCACTCGCAGTATATATGGCAACCATCAACGTGTCGAGTCGTGTTTTGCTATGACAACTTGAAAATCTTAATCAAACATAAGTTTGTAATAGTTAACATGGATGGATTTGTTGTAATCACTAGTTATTACAAATGTTTTAGTACATTCAATATGCAAGTTAGATTGTTAAAGCTTAATTAAGTTTTTAGTGACGACTAAAGAAAGTGTATTAGTATTTTTGGGGTTATGCCAGTCATTTGAAGTGGGTAATACCAGTCACCGACCAGCATTACCATACCTGAAAATATAGGGAATTTTTACCTTTAGTTGGAACGTTATTTTGTTGAAAAAGTAGCATAATACATTCATACATACATAATCATCTATGCGATTATTGTGAACGCAAAAACAGCGTCCTCAAGCGCCTGGCTATATAAATTTCTATGCATGAACTTTGTATAATTTTTAATAACCATTTCTAATAACTATGAAAAGATTGTTTAATTGACATATTTTGTTTACTAGCTTATTTTGAAAGCAAAGCTTATATGTTTTCGACCGTTCGCCATTACCCGAAACATGCGGGAAATGGCGGTAACGAAAGGTTTTAAAAATGTATTTAAATAATACCAAAACCATATATACCAAAGAAAACTGATTCGATTTGCTCGTATTTATTTTTATTTATTCCAGGTTTGTTTAAATGAAACATTTTGCTGTTATCTGAAGCCCATTCAAACTTAATTTTATTTCAGTTATCTGAAGCGCGTTTAAATTAATCTTTTTTTCAGTTATCCGATTTGTTCTCATTTCATTTAAACAGGTTCGACAAGCATTTAAACTATACAAATTAAATCAAAGTGAAATGCGGATAAACACATATACTTATAAAAGCCACAGGAATCTTTTTTTTTTTTTTTATATACAAAAAACCTAATCCAAAATTGAAGCAAAATAAACGCTTAGGTACATAGCTACATAATATGTATGAAGGCTCATGACATTTTTTCTATATTTATATTTATTCAGTTTTCACTTTTCATTGTTATTTTTCTTCATACCGCTTTCAATTTAAAAATATTGAAATTAAATATTTGTAGACGACTAATAATTTATTTATAGAATACAGATGTTGTTTTTAATTAATGAATATACAAATACGCTTAATTCAATATCAATGAAAGATTTCTTAATAAATAGAAAAATAAAACTTTTACAAATTCTTTGAAACGTTGGTGACAGCCCAAATTGGCTTGAAACTCTGGTGTATAAAAATGTACAGTGCGGCAAACTGTCGGACCAGTGATTTTTGGACTTCTTTTAAAATTAAGGAATTTGTTCGAACCATTTTGCTTGCGTTTGGTTCAGCATTTCATATTTCATTTGCACGAAAATTTGTCTTTTCCAATGTTCTCAGTAATTTGTTATAATTTTACTTTTTGATGTGTAAAAATCTAAGCGCGCGTAACTAGTGCAGTAATTCCGCGAATTGGCATTCGGGGACGGAATACCGAACGGTTACGAATTTTGCAACTTAAATTCCATAGCAGGGGTATTTTCACTTATGCGAAGCTGAATTAGTATAATACTTTAATTTCGGACGTAATAATTTTTTCAGTTAACCGTGTTTTTTTTCAGTTAAGCGTAGTTTAGATAAGCGGAGTCGACTGTACAGTTTTTATCCCGGAAAATGGCATGGTTTTCAGAAAATAGTGAAAGAACTGCATAATGGGAAGGAAAATTATAGTTATACAGCCCTAACTCAATAATTGCTTATCGGATAGAAAAACAAAAAAAAAAAATTATGCGACTGTAACCAACAGTCCTGAGCTATGTGTAAACATCACGCAGATACCCCATCTGTGTAGCTTAACTTTATTGAAAAGAAAGTAAATTATAACAGTGTGGCTACACACTCAACCGCCGCGGTTCTAAAAACTTTTCATCCATGTTCTTACATGAATAATATCAGCTTGTAGGTATGTACTCTGTTCTGTCATCTCATCACGAATAAGAAAAATAGAAAAAAAAACAACAACAAAACAAAAAAAAAACCGCCTCATTTATCTTCTATGTAACTAGCGGATACCCGGCGTGCGTTGCTACGCTTTATTTCACAGTGATTTTTTTCACTGTCCTTATGCCGATACAATGCTGCATGCGTTGATTATAATGAACGGGGTTATCAGCCGAAACTTCTTACACGAATAACAATGAAGTTGTTCTGCTTATCTAGTTTTAAATAGACATAGCTGTCCCGCCCGGCTTCGCCCGTGTACTGAAACAGTCGCGTTACTTACTAAGCAAAAAACACTGCTCTAATAATGTGGTTCTGGGTAGAAATAAGAACCGCCAAATCCAAAAAACCTTATTAAATCACACGAAATGTTCATCGTTAGTATAAACAACAGCATAATTTTTCTACTATTATTTGGCTGTACCACATGTAATGTTCGATTTAGTAGCAAATATTTAAAATCTAATAATACTTTTTTTTATACATTTACCTTTTATTAAATTGTGAGGGGTTTGCATCTATGTACAATGCTCTTCCGACGTCAAACGTCAAGTATTAATTTTTGTAAGAAATTCTGAATGTTATGTCCATCAGAATGTCACTATAAACATTTTTTGTTTGTTTCCCTAAATATAGAATTTGTTAATAACTTGACTCCAGTGCCACCTATCGGCTCCAGATTTCGTTGTTTTCTCTTTAGGCTTTATATCAACATATATTGTGAATACGAGTAATTTTGGTAGATTTATACAGAATTTGTTAATAACCTGACTCCAGCGCCATCTAGTGAGGTGTTTTTGCCTATGTTTCTCCTCATGTCTTAGATTATCTTTATACAAAATTTCATTATGATTGGTTCAGCGGTTCAGGCGTGAAAATATTTTGCTTATAACTTGACTCCAGCGCCACCTACCGAGCGGGTTTTCAGCATCTGTCCTTCCTCAGGTCCCATACTACCTCTATTCCAAATTACATTATGATTGGTTTAGTAAATTTATCCCTGATTCATTTGAGATATAAAACATCTCCCTACGTTGTCCTGAAGCTGAGCAATGTTCAAAACAATTATTCAAATCATCGCCTGCAATTTTCCTTAAGTGAAAACCACTGCAAGTAGTGGGTATCGTTGCAATAGTAGGCGTATTTTATTATTTCCGTGATCTGATCCGGATCAGATCAGAATAATAAAAAAAACTGGATCAAAGTTCTGTGTTGTGGTGATTGTACAAGCTAAGTTCCTTTTCACAATTAGCGCGAAGTTGCCATGCGAATGAATGTTTCATATTAACTGAAAGTTTAATGCGCTTGTTTAATTTTTTAAGGAGGAAATTGTTTATTTTGATTACCAGATACCAAATGAGAATAATACTTTGTAACTATAATTTTACTATCACATTGCTAACATATCATTATGAGCAGAAAATTGATTTATTCGAACATAAATAATATTTAATAATATTGCCAATAAATGATGTTATTCTAGTCTGGCACCATTGACAATCGTCGATAATACATCTCCATTCACAAACGAAATTGTATCCTAGTGAGAATTAGTCCAACTAATTTCTGGATCACGAAAATGAATCCTGATAAAATGCTAGATCACGAACTGTTGTCGAATGCACACAAACCAACGATGTGATCTGATCCGGTTTTTATTTTTTGTATTGATTCATAAAGTAAGTAAAGGATCCCTGTTTTTGAGACCACATGTCATCCATATCTATATCTTGCAATTAAGGCAGAAAAAAACTGGACCATCATGTCGCGAAGTTACTGTCTGATCAGCCGCATTTTCAAAGAAGAATGTTCCGATAATGCGTTCAGCCTAAAATGCTCACCATGCAGTGACATATTGTGGATGCATCCATTGCTCAACAATCACTCGTGGACTTTCTGAACACCCAATACGAGAATTTCGATGGTTAACAAAGCCATCAAGATGAAAATGCACCTCCTCGCTGAAGATGATTTTGATTGAAAAATCTGTCAAACGTTCATTATTTTAAAAATGTTGAGTAGACCTAAACCCACCGCCCACTCTCCCCCATTTACATGCACAGCACGCGCCTTATTACTTGGACACCGCGTTTAGTAGTGTGATGAATGACCTTTAATTCTGTGAATTAAAAAAGTCCTTAAATAGAAGTGACCTTACAACCATTACGGGACTGGTCACGGGGATTACAATCAATTTCACATTGGCTTCCAAATGCAGGTCAATAGCGGCGTGGTACTGAGGAAGGTTAAACATCATTTTCAGTATTTTGACTTGTGATCCTCGTAGTAGAGTGCACAATTGCCTCATACTTGATGCCCATATACCCACTTATTCTTAAAAAATGAGTTGTTGAACGCAAGCCGGGGTAGGTTTCGGAAAAAAGAGGTGAAATTTGTACATAAATGTTAGGGGTAATATTTGAACTACTGAAGTACTGAACCGATTCCAGAAACTTTTCGAATGCGATTCAGATAATAACTTGTCAAAGTTTCATCGCAATCAGATGAACGATGCGCGAACTCATAAAAGACGAACAAACAAACTTTACTTTGTATAAATATTAGATTGGCCCCCTTGTAACTCGGTTGTGCAAAAAATTTTGTACTATGTGCCTAGTCTTTCTTTCTTCAAAATATACCTACCTAATGACTTATGTCCAAGTTTGAGCTCAATCGGCGAAGTAGTTCGGAAATCGGAATTTATCGAAAAAACAGAAAAAATTCAAAATTAATTTTTATATGCACATGTATGAATAAATATCTATAGACTATAGTCTTAACTAAAACGATTCACTCAGCATACTACAAGGGGTTAATATGGGTACTTTCATTTTATCATATCTTGGATACTTTCGAACTAAATATCTTTTCATTCAGACTCAGTGACTAAATATTTGATATATTTCGAAAAATATAGAAAAAAATAAATTTTGACAGTTTTTCGACTGATTTATCGTCAAATTGTAGCAAACGTACCTTATTAACACAGGTTAATATTTGTTAATATTTTTACCGACGAGTGTAAATTTAACGTTTTCACTACCGACAGACGTCCATTAGTACCTACGTGGTGAAAACCAATCATAGCAATTAATATCTATTAATAACATTTGTTCCGCTGTTTATTATACGTGGTAATCTGTAAAGATATGAGGATGTATGCGGTAGTGAATGAAGTTGGAGAATTGCACTTTATTGACATGATGATGAATCAGCAAGCAGTCAGAGCATACACCACAAATGGCCAAGTTTAATAATATTAAATTAATATTATTATAGACCCATCTTAAGCAATAGATGGGCGAAGCACTCAAAGCAAATGGTGACCCTACAGGTTACTGAAAATTAAAATTTTAATTGTTATGAACATCGTATATGCAATAGACTGTTATGCATTATAAACACGGAACGATTCCTTTTTCTTTTGTATCAGAGTTTCAGTTTATCCAAACTGTATCACAATTTTCTTTTGTCTTATACCTCGGAAAGTGGTGACATCTCTAAATCTGTTTTTATTTTTACCTTTACATATTAAAGCCTGTCGTCACAGGATGAACTTTTGGTTCATTAACCTTCAGTGGGGCAAGGTCGATGGTGAGATACGTTTACGAAGAGAATATATGCAATTTCAATTACACAAGCGTTTAAATAAGTGACTATCTGCCTGAACACAATGGAAAGCAGCAGCAGTACGTTCGAAAGTTGAAGTTGGCTCAACATACGCTTCAGCATATACATACATATGTATATTCATACTACAGCTGTTACATCGCATATTCATACTACAGTTAACAGTAACTTCGCAACTTTAAAGGACATACATACATACATACATACATAGTATCTATGAGTATGGATGAAGGCAACTAACGTTCAAGTGAAATACCAAGAGGAGCCGTAATATTTTTTATCGTCCAAACTGAAAAATTACAATATTTCCTTCGTCTGTAGTGTTTTCTTTTTACTGTCTACGACGGCTATATTTTACTAGATTAAATCATGCCTTCAATTGTGTATTAAATAAAAATACAATACCAGCAATTTTTTTAACTTCAATAAAAATCAAGATTTATGATACAACTATCGTGAAGTGTTAACACATGGTACAACTCTCCGCGATAGAAGAATGAAAATAAAATTAATTTTATGCTGTTCATATGCTCCTTTGTTTTATTCGTGTAAATTAAATTATTTCATCGCCATCGCAAAACATAATGTTTTCTTCATCCGCAATGCTATAGAATAAAATGGAAAGCGGGAGAAAAATTAATGTCTGATCGCGGTCCATTTTCAATTCATGGTTGCCCCATTCTTTGCATTCTACATGCAAATCATAATTAATTGTGAAGCTTAAGAAGTGCAAGCCACTGCGAAGGATATATACGAGTAAATACGGACATTTTAATGGAATTTTAACTACGTCGCGCTCTTAATTTGCAAAATTTCTATACAGTGTTCACGTGCATGCCCTTACCATGTTTCTTGCGAAAGTGTGAAGTACGTACAGTATGACTAAATGGAAAATGTACACTGTGGAGCTAGCGGTTCCCAAACTTTTTTGGTCACGGAGCATTTTTCAGTAGAGAAATTCCTCGCGGAACACTTCTAGCTATAGTAAGGTACATATGTGTACATATGATTGTTAAAGCAAATTCAAATTTTAAAAAAGTGTACGGGCACTGGCGGGCGGGCAACGGCTTTACCTATACTATAAAAATGTATTACAAGAAAACAATTTGTTTTCTCTTAAAAGTTGCAGGTGGGCGAAGCAAGGCGAGCACGGGTCAGCTATCTCTATGTATAAAACAGTTCACTGACTGACTGACACTCTGATCTAGGGATGTTACGGATGTAAAAATTTTGATGCAGATTTTAGGAGACATCCGCGGATGCGGATTCGGATTTTAGAATTTGTTAAATATATTACATTTTAAATATATAAATAAATGAAAATTGATTTTATTTGAATATGAATATAAATGAAAATTTATTGAATTTCATTTTTTTATTGAATAAGAATAAAGTTTAGTTTAGGATTCTGTGTTTGCTATTTGCTTTTGCATTGTGTGCAGGTAGTAAAGAAACTTAAAAAAAACATTGAATCGCATCCGCAAAAACTCCGCATGAGCTGATGCGGATGCGGATGCGGATGCAGATGTTGGAATTAATGCGAATAATCCGCGATTGCGGATGCGGATGCGAATATCTTCAACACCCCTGCTCTGAACTCTGACAGACAACGCACAGACCAAACCAATCGAGGTGGTATCTATATTTTGTTTTAGTTTCAACGTAGGCAGAGAATCCTGATTCAAATCACACATGTAAGCCTTATCCGATAAAATTTTGAATTCGTCCTTCAACATACATCAGAATTCTGATAGTGAGTTCTTCATTACAAAATATTTCTTTATCGCAGAATCGCAGAAAAAATTAAGGAACTAGCATTTATTTATCTCGCTAGGTCGCTACATACATAGTACATGAAAAGTCTTATTTTATATCTATTACTTACTAGTTGACCCATGCTCGCTTTGCTTCGCCCGCCTGCCACTATTAAGACAAAACATGGAATTAGTATAGTATTTTTATTTATTTATTTTGTTGGCTTTTTTTTCGTGCGTAGGTGAAATGTTTTAAGTTAACTTCTTTCGTATAAATACGTACTTCAATTCATTCTCCCTTCAATAATACAGTCTACTACTTCTACTCTAAATCTATTATTCTCTACCCCTCTTTAATACTTCTCCGCTTTAGAATTCATTCTTGGTTCTTTAAAGGGATCTATTTTACTTTATTTTGTTCAGAGCATCTGATATTGTTGTACCATTTCATTTATTTCTTTTAGCGCGATCCCCTCTCAGTGAACTTTATGTAGTTTGTTTTCCTCTGACTTTACACACAACTGTTAACGAATTTTCCCTCTTATGTAATTGAGTTCATCATCTCTTATGGTTTTTGGAACAATTATTGCGGAAGTTCGTATTCGTGCGAGTACCGGGGAATGATGTTGAAATATGGAACACACAGTAGGAACTATAGATGGGAACTATTGAACGAATTCGACTATCGATAGTTAGTAACTGAATGATTTCAACTATCGAATAGTTTCATTCATTTATTCATAGGTACCTTATAGATATTATTATAGAAGCATTGTGTTCATACAAACTTTATGAAACTGAACATCATTTGTGTATACACAAACATTTCGCAAAAATTAAGCATAATTTCCAGCCTTAATTACGTTTGCGCTTACGAAGAAATATTTTGCAGAGGATTTTTGTTTTTTTTGGAGTGACGCCACCGGGTGTGAGATCTTCAAAAGTTGCAAGTAGCCCGTGCTATTTGCATGCACGACTAATCAACTCAGGAATCTAAGCGAATATTTGTAGGCGACGCTGAACCGTTACTCAAAACACCAACAACAAAAAATTACATTGATTATATGCATAATGGCCAGATGTAACAACGAATCAGCTCCAAATCCAACTTTCAAATAAAATATGAGCAGGAGACGCTAAACCGTTATAAAAAAAAAAAACTTGCATTGAATATACATATGCATAAATGTGAAAGTCTTTCAGAACAGAAATCATTCCAATTGTTCTGGACTATCGACTGAAAATAGTAACAAATGAATTCATTCATTCATATGAAATCAGTCGAATAGACTATCTCGCCTAAGGTGGCGCACACAAGAAGAACAAGACCTCAACCAACTTGGAGTGCGCAACTTGAGGCGATTAGCTTAGGACCGGGCTAACTGGAAGAGGTTGTTAGTTGAGGCCTTGGTCCACCCCGGACTGTAGCGCCACCTAAGTAAGTAAGTTAGTAATTGAAAATCACGCACTTCACGGCACTGCGATTCGTTTTAACCTGAATTCCGGCTAAACAAACACTGTATCTGTTGCAATTGTCACCAATAGAACTCTATTTCCTGTATTTCATAACGGTAACAACAGCACAACAACAGTACGACTTGATTCTTTTAGACTTTCGACAAGTATAAATTTTTAAATTTTTTTTAGTTTACTATTCGAATTCGATTGAACAAAGTTCTATTAAGTTTCAAACCCGCAATATTCACTAGTCTAATGAAGTTTTAATATTTTTTTTTCGATCGCACACTTTGAGAATGTCAATGTTCTTAGGGTTAGTGTAAGTGTTGGTGTTGGGGTTGGTGTTGGGGTTGGGGTTGGTGTTGATGTTGATGTTGATGTTGATGTTGTTGATGTTGATGTTGATGTTGATGTTCATGTTCATTCATGTTGATGTTGATGTTGATGTTGATGTTGATGTTGATGTTGATGTTGATGTTGATGTTGATGTTGATGTTGATGTTGATGTTGATGTTGATGTTGATGTTGATGTTGATGTTGATGTTGATGTTGATGTTGATGTTGATGTTGATGTTGATGTTGATGTTGATGTTGATGTTGATGTTGATGTTGATGTTGATGTTGATGTTGATGTTGATGTTGATGTTGATGTTGATGTTGATGTTGATGTTGATGTTGATGTTGATGTTGATGTTGATGTTGATGTTGATGTTGATGTTGATGTTGATGTTGATGTTGATGTTGATGTTGATGTTGATGTTGATGTTGATGTTGATGTTGATGTTGATGTTGATGTTGATGTTGATGTTGATGTTGATGTTGATGTTGATGTTGATGTTGATGTTGATGTTGATGTTGATGTTGATGTTGATGTTGATGTTGATGTTGATGTTGATGTTGATGTTGATGTTGATGTTGATGTTGATGTTGATGTTGATGTTGATGTTGATGTTGATGTTGATGTTGATGTTGATGTTGATGTTGATGTTGATGTTGATGTTGATGTTGATGTTGATGTTGATGTTGATGTTGATGTTGATGTTGATGTTGAAGTTAAATCATGTCCTTGAAGAGGGCATAAAAAAAATCGCGAACGCCAACCAAGGGGTTGGCCTAACCGTCCGACTTACTAAGATAAACACTGTGGTCAAAAATAATATACTTTATTTCTATAAAACAAATCTTCACAAGTCAAATTCCCGCTTAAGACTAATTCTTAAATCTAATCCATGCCCGTAGGAAGGCATCGTTCCCATTGTCCAATGTGCTAAGTCATCAATTCTGTCTCGGCGCGTGTATCCGGTGCGGTGCAATTGGATCCCAGTGCACCGGCACTGTGAGAACATGTTTGCACCTGAACAAACTGACTCAGCGAATCCCGTATGATTCGCCGGCATGCACTTAGTGCGTGACCCAAGTGCATTGTGTTAACTCCTCCCCCTTTAAAGATCTACGTCCCGTAGATCTAACGTGACGTCAGATGGCCAGGATCGTGTCGTCGTGGGCTCTTGAACCCGGTGGAGCCCTTCGTCACGCGCAGAATCGGTTCTTGTGCCAAGTGCATTTATGGATGGAAGATTTAGGTCCAGGTTAACTTTTCGCCATATGATCCATGCTATGACCAGTACTAGTATGATGATTGATGCGTCCGCAACAGACGAGATCGTAACGTGGTTGGTAAGATTCCTCAGCCGTTCTATGTTTCTTATACCTATGCCGTGCACATGTTCCAGGTCAATTTTTTGCACCCGACTTGTGATGTTCGTGAGGACAGGTGGGAGTACCTGGACATGGGAATACGTGGAGCTCGAAAATGTTCTGTTTCCTACTTGAATCATTTCGTTGTCCAGTTGAATCACATAGGTACCTTTGAGAGTCCGCGTGATGCTTTTGGAGACCAGTTGTCCTTCAAAATTCGTTACGAACACCATGTCTTCCTTGATGAGTTCTACCACTTCCTTTGTGTTTGAACGGAAGGCACATGTCGTATGTCCTCCCTTCAAGAGTCTGGCCACGCAGCTGTCTTCCGCTAGTTTTTCTAACGACTTTTCGTCGCAGATTACTAGGTTATTAATGGAGAGACATTTTCCAATAATGCCGAACGTCTCATGCTGGTTGATTAGCATTCTATCGAATTCCATGTCGATCTGTAGACCATTGGTGATTGATGCTCTTGTAAGAAGCAAATTGAATTCCTCATTTTTTACCTTTGGCATTGAGAGGACGTAGAGTAATAGTGAACCGTTCGTGTAGATGGATGGTGACCCGTATTCTACGGCTTCAATCTCGTTAGCATATGGTAGTGTTTCCATTGCGCTAACAATTCTCCCGATTTCTTCCTTATCTAGGAGATTCGTATTTATTAGTTCACTCTTTGCTATTTGACAGGCCCGTATCATTTCGTTGACCTCATCCCTTACTATCAGGATCTCGTTGAGAATGTCTTGCTCGAATCTTCCGACGCTTGATGACTGGACCTCATTCTTGAATTGGTCTATCATCCAATTGACCTTCTTCGTTGTTTCTCCCATAGCACCGAAAAGTTGACTGTTGATTTTGTACTGATGGTTGTTGTTTTCGATGATTTCCTGCTCGCTCGCGAGGATTTTGTCCCAATCCGCTGCGTCGGGGTTTCCTGCGACCCACTTCCAGGCCGATCCTATCCAATCGATGGACCTTGCGCGCCGCCTTTTTCCTCCCTTGAGCAGGGTCAGCTTTTCACCGATCTCCCTCAGATAGAACTCAATTGTGGTTCTTTTTTCCGGGCTCTTAAGGCTCTCTGGGTTTATCGATGTGTTTAGCCTATTCAGCAGGCTATCGAATTGTTTTAGGTCAATTACGTGCACTAGTTTGAAGTGCCCGTCAATAATCCAACCCTTGCCTTCTTTTATCGTGACGACGGGTGATTGATAGCTAAAAATTTGGTAGCCATTGACGGTGGCTAGGAAGACAGATCTGAAAAGGTGAACGTTTCGAGTAAAAAGGGTACAGTGATGTGTTGGTGGATACATTAAATTGTTTGGTTTTTATTTCATGCAAAATTAACTCTAAATAGGTGACATAGAAGATGACATGTTTCACAATTTTCGATTATACGTTTAGTTTTTAACGCTATCAAAGTGATAGTAGTCTTATTTTCTAATTATTCTAATTACATTATTAATATGTTAAACTGTGCGCTTAATACTAATGCTAAGATGTTACAGTAGTGTGTGCAATCATTAAAAAATTGGATAAAAAATTTAAAAATTGTGTGCTGAACCCTTCCCCTTTTAATTTTTTTCTTTTTTTTTTTTTATTAATTTAGTGTCATGTTACGCACTTGGTGTGTTTTTAACATGACTTTTGTGGACTCTGCGTCCGGAGGCTGTAATTATGGTTACTTCGTTATTTCTGGCCACTGTTTCTTTTCGGAAAAGGGGTTTGTTTTTCGCGCGGATGCCTTTGTAGGCTGTGTAAACTATGTCGCCTTTCTTGTATACCACTGGTTTTTCTTTCTTTTTGTTGAACCTAATGTTGTTCATTTTTTGTTTCCTATCGATCTCACCCTTTAACTCCTTGTTCACTCTGGCCCGAAATTCTAATAGTTTTTGGTAGTTTATGCGCTGACATCTATTAAAGAAGATGTCAGAAGGTTTCTTCTTGGTTACGGAATGGACGGTATTATTATACCTATCCACCGCAATGTTCAGTAATTCTTTAAGACGCAGACCCTTGTGTTCCGCCTTCAAGCATCGGTATATTTCTATTATAGTCGAGTGGAATCTCTCCACCTGACCATTTACCTCGCTACGGTAGACTGGGGTCTGATAATGCTTGATGCCCAGCATTTTGATAAAATTAAGAATGATCGGGCTCAGGAAACTGCGTTCGTTATCAGTCACCAACACTTTTGGGACTGTGAAGTAGTGCAGTACCTTCGTGATCTTGTTTCTGAGATAGAGGGATGACCTATTTTGTACATGGAATATTTTTCCGAACTTTGAAAACTTGTCGACGCAAGTGATAAATTTTTCACCCTGAATTTCCATTATATCCATGTGTAGGATCTCACATGCATATGATGGCACTGGGGTCGGTTGGAACTCAGGTGTGTTTGGGTGCCTGTCGTATTTATTCAGTTTGCAAATCTCGCAGGCTCCCGTGTATTTCTTAATCAGGCTAGTCATGCTAGGGAAATAGTACTTTTCGAGAAGTTGTTCTCTGTTTTCTCTAGCGTTTCTGTGGGCTCTTTTGTGTTCATCGGTAATGACATTGAATTTCATGTTCTCATCTCTCACATCATTGACGACTCTTTGTGTGATACGTAGCTTGTAGTTGGTGAAGTGTTCGAGATACACCTCCTGGAGTAATTGCAAATGTGATTCCGGTATCTTGATACCATTAACAATATTGGGTCTCAACTTTGATTTGAGCAGGTTGGTTAGCTTTTGTTTATCTTGATTTTCTATTGCAAAGTAGTGTCGGGTGAAGCCCGAGTGGGGCTCCTCTAAAATTTCGAGACCTTTACCAATTTTGATAATAATTTGGTTTCGAAATACGTTGATGGGGGCCTCCACGTGAGGAATCAAGTCGGAACTGTCTTGTTCAGCACTATGGGCGGTGCCGATAGAAGATTGCTCTTCGCTCGCAGTTTCGGTTAACTGTGTGTTATCGGGACCGCTGTCAGATGCGACGCTGACAGTTCTTGTGCCGTTTTCGCTAGCTGTTTCGGTGTGAGAATCGCTGTTGGTGTCCACACTTTGTGCCGGTTCGACATGTACCGAATCGGATAAGTGGTTGACTTCTGTCTTGAGACGCGATAGGGCATCTGCCACTATGTTCGATCTGCCAGGTTTGTATACGAGCTCATAGTTGTACTCTTCGATACGCGACTTCCAGCGTTTCAATTTAGCATTGAAATTTCTATTGCTCAACGCAAACGTCAAAGGCTGGTGGTCGGTATGAATTCTGATCTTTTTTGCTCCGTACAAGTATGATCTTAGATTGTCTAAGGCCCAGACAATGGCCAACATCTCCTTCTCGTTCGTCGCGTAGTTTTCTTCGGTCTTATTCAGAGAACGTGAGATGTAAGCGATTGGTCTGTCGCAATTTGCCTCACCTCGTGACAATACCGCTCCTATCGCGTAATTAGAAGCGTCGGTGGTAAGGTTAAATGGTTTATCGAAGTCCGGGAAGGACAAGATTTCTGATGACGTTAGCAGAGTCTTCAAATCGTTGAAGGCCTGCAACGCTTCTTTGTTTAACGTAATTGGGACTTTCCTGGATGCATTAGCTTTTATCTGAGCATTGTCCCCACGCGTGAGGTTAGTGAGTGGCTTGGCGACCTTTGCGTAATCGCAAATAAATTTCCTGTAATAGGATGTTAAACCGAGGAAACTCTTCAGTTCTTTTAAGTTCTGTGGAGGAAGGATTTTGTCGATGGCCATTACCTTTTTTGGGTCGGCCTTAATTCCTTCACGCGTAATGACATACCCGAGAAACTCGACTTCTGGCTTCATGAAATTGGTTTTTGTGAGGTTCACCTTCAGGTTGGCCTCTTGAAGTCTCGAGAAAATCGTATCGATGTTCTTAAGGTGAGTGCTCTCGTCGTTACCAAAGACTATAACGTCGTCGATGTAAACGTAACATATTTTCCCTATATATTCTTTGAGCACGTCATCAATCATTCGTTGGAAAATTGCGGGCGCATTTTTCAGCCCGAATGGTAGCCTTAAAAACTCGTATTTCCCGTTCATAGTCGAGAATGCAGTTTTCGGTACGTCGCAGGGTTTCATCGGGATTTGATGAAAACCCGAGGTCAGATCCAATGTCGTAAAGTATGCTGCTTTGCCTAGGCTGGCGAGCGTGGAGTTAATGTCGGGGATCGGGTACGTATCCGAGATCGTGACCGCATTAAGCCTTTTATAATCAATCACCATCCGGTACTGTTTTTCCCCTGACGGTTTCGGTTTCTTTGGAACCACCCAAATTGGCGAGTTGTAAGGGCTTTTTGAGGGGCGAATTATGCCTTCGTCTAAGAGGTTTTTTATTTCTCTTTCCACCTCTTCCCTCATACAAGCCGGATATGGGTAACTCTTACTGTAAATTGGTTCATTTGTGGATGTTCTAATCTCCGCTCTGACTGTCGTTTTTACAGCTTCGTTCAGGTTAATAGGGCCAAAAAGCGAATCATACTTCTTAATTCGATTGCACCCCTCGTAATAAGGACCCCTTCGGGTAGGGGTTAGAATATACCCGAGGTAGGCATGCCTGTCGTAAGAGGCGACTAAAATCCAATCTCCGTATACCGAGTGCATAGTGTATACAAAAATGCAATGGACAAAACAAAAAGATTGATTACCCCAGGTGGCAGTCCAGCTTTACTGGAAAATCCACCCTCTTCGGAGGTCGGCTCTACGGATTCTGGGGAGAGCCATTTATTGCAATCCAATGACCCTTTCACAAGAAGTGCAAGGGTATCTCGATCTCCTCCATCAAGATCGAATAACTCCGGGAAAAAAAGTCCGCCGGGAGCGCCGCAGCGCGAAAACCAGGACTTAGCGAAATATAAAAGCCTTGAGGAAGAAAATAAAGTACTCCGAATAAAGCTTAACGAAATGGATCTACTCTATCAAGATCTTAAGAAAGAGATAGATCTATTAAAAGAAGAGAATAAGGTTCTAAAGAACACACACTCGCAGAAAGAGCGCGAATGTGCTCCAGCACTATTAGATAGTCGGGAGTACCACACCGATGAAGAAGAGCTAGCACGCGAAACGAATCGGGTCCCTAAGAAAAGACCTTCTAAAAAACGGAGAGCCGGTTCTTCGCCCGAAGTCGTGCCCTTAAATGAAGAAAAGCGTAAAGAACTGCAAGAAAATCAACGTAAAACGCAATTTCGTTTACCGCCACCAATAAACATCGTCGGGATAACGGAATATAATAAGTTGCATAGCCTCCTTAAAGGAACGATTACATCGAAATTTAAGGTCACATCTTTGAGGAATAATGCGTGGAGGATTAACGTCGACGACCACGATGACTACCGAGCAGTGTCCCAAAAACTTAATGTGGATAAGATTCAGTGGTATACTTTCGAAATGAAGTCAGAAAGGCCACATCGTGTTGTAGCAAGGGGTCTTCACCCCTCATGCACCAAAGAAGAGAAATCAAATATAGAGGAATGTACTGGCTGATCGGGAAACATTCCCACCTCAGTACCGAGAACAAACTGCTTTTATACAAGCAAGTGCTAAAGCCGGTGTGGTCCTACGGTATACAACTTTGGGGTTGTACCAAGAAAACAAATGCCAATATTTTACAGACCTTTCAAAATAAAGTGCTTAGAGAAATTGTCCAAGCACCGTGGTATGCTAGAAACGACGATATCCACAGGGATCTCGGAATTCCGACAATCGAAGCTGAAACTAGAAGCTTCGCGCGAAAACATAGAAACCGACTAATCGGACATGTTAATAATACAGTCCTACTTATTTTGGATGAGAGCAATTTATTGCGCCGACTACAAAGGACAAAACCTTTCGACTTGGCGAGATAAGGATTAACCGCATCTAAATTGCGGAATATGCAGGATCTTTCATTGGAAAGTAACCTGCCAAACGTTTATATTTCGTGATAGAAAAATTGCTTGATAAGTAGTATAACTTAGTTGCAGTATCTAACAAATTTATATCGAAGGGAGGTGTTTTTGGTCAGTAAGAATCTGACACTACTATGAGCACGCGCTTGCTATTCTCATAGTGTCTATGGAAGATTTTCACCTACCCTCGGGAAAAAAAAAAAAAAAAAAAAAAAAAAAAAAAAAAAAAAATACTTCTTAATTAATTCGTGAAGTTCGAGCTTCACATTTTCGGGCAGGTTTTCGTCCAGCGTGATATTGACTTCCTTAGATAGCTTCGCCTTTAATGGGATCGTTATATTTGGTTTAAGGGACAAAGTATTTCGTTTTCTGTCAATGACCGCTTCGAGTTCTCTTAGCGTGTCATCTCCTATAATCCCATCGAATGAAACGAGACCGGGAAGGACATAAAAGGTGAACAACGTGTCGTTACCTAATTTCTGGAAAAACCTGCCGCAGATTTTTTGCTCTATTTTAATCTTGCCTCCTGCTGAGTGAACGTAAAAGGGGTGAACAAGTGGAGTTGGGGGAGATGATGTTTTTTTAATGACGGATGGACTGAGGAAGTTTTTATTAGCACCCGTGTCAACGAGGAAGTTGAGGGTGAGCCCATCCTTTGTTACATATTCTAAATATGGAACGCTGGATGGGCGTCCGTCATAAAATTTACCTGATCTTGGGCTTCCTCCTCAGCCATTTCGTCGTAATCGGTTGGAGGTTGTTCTTCAAGCGCCTCCATGTGATATACTCTCTGTTGTTTGTGGGCATAATTGTCGGATCTAGCTTTTCTTTTGAAAGGGTTTGAGCCGCGGGGACGGTTCATGTAATTCACGTTTCGTGATTGCATTGAACGATCAACCTCCATTCTTTCATGGGGTTTTGGCGCCGTTGGCCTCAAAGGTGGGTCGGTTTCGACTCGTGGGTCAGAGAAGCGCTTCAATTGATTCGCAAAATGAGCGGGGAATTTCCGCTGTGGCATGGATTGCCTGAACTCACCTCTAAATGTAGTTTGATTAATTGGGGCCGTTATCGTATTAGGCGCGGAAGGGTTGTGAATCGCGTGGCTTCGATAGTTAAGGTTTTGTATCTCCAGACAGGCCGAGTAGGCCTCTGGCAAGGTCCTTGGCTTCTGGACGATCAACATCCTGGACAGGTCGCCGTTAAGGCCGCGGATGAAAACGTCCAAGGCCCGATTTCTATAAGTGTCCACGAGTGCCGTAACCGTTTCTTGGCTGAATGTCTCAGTTTTGATCTTGTTGATCATTAGGGACAGTTGGTGGTTCACCGCAGCGTAGAACTCATCCAACCTTGAGTTTTTTTGAGACAACTGATTGAGCTGATGCTCCAAAGTTCTCATATCCCTCTTATCCGCATAATGGAGGGAGAGACACTGCTTAATTTGCTGCCAGTCATTATCAAAGATGTTATAAGAGACTAGCGCGGCATCGGCAGGGCCTCTTATTTTTTGTCGGACATGTTGCAGAATAGCTCGGTATATAGGCTTTGTCTTAACAATCTCGAAATCTTTCAGGATGCCCTCTACTATGTGCACCCAGGTCACATACTGAGTGGGGTTACCATCAAAGACTTGTAATTCTTTTACGCAGTCCGGCAATCGAGATATATCCCGCAGCTCTGCCTCATTTTTTGGGGCGCACAGCTCGACCGGTTCATTTATTGGTGGGCATTGCGATGACTGCCCATCTTCGAGCGTCTTGAGCCGTCCCTCAAGCCCTTTCAATTGCGCGAGAATGGCATTTACCGCACCCGTCAGTTCGGTTAAAGACTTGGTTACCGCATCCATATTATCAATCGATTATACAAAAAGATTACTTACCCCAGAAACAGTGGCGCTTACTAACGTTTTTAATTGTACCTTAATTTCAAGTGGTTTCTTTTTTTTTTATTTAGCTATCTATCTTTTCACACACCGAGCTCGCACTTACAAGGGCACACTTATTTATATTCACAATTTCCACAGGGTTGCACAAGTATTGGTAATTTACTTATTCTAATCAAATAATGATAATTAATTCCCCGGAGTTGGTCGGCACATTAGCTTTATCGAATTTCAAAATTAAAAAGATGCTACAATGTATCAGCTATTTTTTCTTTTTCGCGGGTTTGGTTGATTTCTTTCTTTCTCTTTTTTTTGCAAAGATAGGCACATTCGATTTCACGAATTCTAATCTTTATTACAATATCGATTCTTTTTCACAGGATTAATTTTCCTTATCGGCACATTAAATTTCTTGAATTCTAATTATAGATATAATTAAATAATTTGGCGTTAAAGGCCTTTCTCTCTTTCACAAAATTGATAGGTTTTTCTCCTTCAAACAAAATTGATTTTCCTTCTTTTAGCTGCTTACATTAGCACTATATTTGGCATCACTAAGAGTTTTTCACAAGAGAATTTTCCTTTTTGGTTTGGTTTTCGCTGAAGAAACAAAAAACAAAAAAAACGTTATCGAATGTACTCGGGTACAATGTGGGTACGGTTCTTTTGGAAGGATCGTGTTATCCGTTTTGGGTACAAACGTTGACGATTGTAAGTACCCTACTAAGGCACGATTTGCTTCACACGAATCCTTTTGATTCCTGCGTGATCTCCATTCGTGTTCTCATGGGAACGATGGAAGCTTTGAGAGTCTATGTGTAATCACTGTGTTCTCATGGGAACAGTGATTTGCGTTCAACAGAACGTGTAGACCTCGTACCCTGGTTAGAGGGTAAAAGCGATCACAGGAAAAAAAAAAGGATGTCGTCTACGGAACCGTCCCTGCTCGGGCGCCAGTTAAATCATGTCCTTGAAGAGGGCATAAAAAAAATCGCGAACGCCAACCAAGGGGTTGGCCTAACCGTCCGACTTACTAAGATAAACACTGTGGTCAAAAATAATATACTTTATTTCTATAAAACAAATCTTCACAAGTCAAATTCCCGCTTAAGACTAATTCTTAAATCTAATCCATGCCCGTAGGAAGGCATCGTTCCCATTGTCCAATGTGCTAAGTCATCAATTCTGTCTCGGCGCGTGTATCCGGTGCGGTGCAATTGGATCCCAGTGCACCGGCACTGTGAGAACATGTTTGCACCTGAACAAACTGACTCAGCGAATCCCGTATGATTCGCCGGCATGCACTTAGTGCGTGACCCAAGTGCATTGTGTTAACTTTGATGTTGATGTTGATGTTGATGTTGATGTTGAAGTTAACACAATGCACTTGGGTCACGCACTAAGTGCATGCCGGCGAATCATACGGGATTCGCTGAGTCAGTTTGTTCAGGTGCAAACATGTTCTCACAGTGCCGGTGCACCATCCATCTACACGAACGGTTCACTATTACTCTACGTCCTCTCAATGCCAAAGGTAAAAAATGAGGAATTCAATTTGCTTCTTACAAGAGCATCAATCACCAATGGTCTACAGATCGACATGGAATTCGATAGAATGCTAATCAACCAGCATGAGACGTTCGGCATTATTGGAAAATGTCTCTCCATTAATAACCTAGTAATCTGCGACGAAAAGTCGTTAGGAAAACTAGCGGAAGACAGCTGCGTGGCCAGACTCTTGAAGGGAGGACATACGACATGTGCCTTCCGTTCAAACACAAAGGAAGTGGTAGAACTCATCAAGGAAGACATGGTGTTCGTAACGAATTTTGAAGGACAACTGGTCTCCAAAAGCATCACGCGGACTCTCAAAGGTACCTATGTGATTCAACTGGACAACGAAATGATTCAAGTAGGAAACAGAACATTTTCGAGCTCCACGTATTCCCATGTCCAGGTACTCCCACCTGTCCTCACGAACATCACAAGTCGGGTGCAAAAAATTGACCTGGAACATGTGCACGGCATAGGTATAAGAAACATAGAACGGCTGAGGAATCTTACCAACCACGTTACGATCTCGTCTGTTGCGGACGCATCAATCATCATACTAGTACTGGTCATAGCATGGATCATATGGCGAAAAGTTAACCTGGACCTAAATCTTTCATCCATAAATGCACTTGGCACAAGAACCGATTCTGCGCGTGACGAAGGGCTCCACCGGGTTCAAGAGCCCACGACGACACGATCCTGGCCATCTGACGTCACGTTAGATCTACGGGACGTAGATCTTTAAAGGAGGAGGAGTTAACACAATGCACTTGGGTCACGCACTAAGTGCAGGCCGGCGAATCATACGGGATTCGCTGAGTCAGTTTGTTCAGGTGCAAACATGTTCTCACAGTGCCGGTGCACTGGGATCCAATTGCACCGCACCGGATACACGCGCCGAGACAGAATTGATGACTTAGCACATTGGACAATGGGAACGATGCCTTCCTACGGGCATGGATTAGATTTAAGAATTAGTCTTAAGCGGGAATTTGACTTGTGAAGATTTGTTTTATAGAAATAAAGTATATTATTTTTGACCACAGTGTTTATCTTAGTAAGTCGGACGGTTAGGTTGGCGTTCGCGATTTTTTTTATGCCCTCTTCAAGGACATGATTTAACTTTGATGTTGATGTTGATGTTGATGTTGATGTTCGCCTTTTAAAAACTAAGTACACTAATTTTTTAACGAAGTAATGAGTGTGAGTGAGTAAAGTAATAGAAGTGAGTGTGAGTAAAGTAATAGAAGTAATATAAGGTAAGTTTTACTTAATAGAAAGTCTTTTAAACCAGCCCTTTAAATTAATTAGTTCATTTAGTTGCCCACCCGTTTAAAGACTTTTTCAGCTTGTAGTACTGATGCCCAATAGCTCTGCTGGTCGAACCGTCAAAACATGTTTGCAACTGTTTATAACAAATGCAAAATGTCTCTAATTAGCATACTCATATTTTCTCTATTTTTGGGTATTGGTTATCTGGTCTGGAACTTATCCATAGAGGTCCCTTTGTCTCGTTTAAATGTTGAAATGTAAAAAAGAAACTTTGTACAGGGTTTAAAAGACTTTCGTCACCATACTGTACGTGTGTAGATGCTGAATCGATTATGGGCATCAGTTATTACTAACGAGTTGTTTAACGAGATATTCATGAATATATACCACCAATACCCCAGTAGTGTAAGCACCGTATAAATTAAATCCCAGCAAAGTACAATTATAAATCTACGTACGAGTACCTACTCGTACGTCGTGTGAATGATGATTGTAATATTTTGTTCTTCTATTTATTTATTTTTTTTGCTATTTACTCCGTACAGGAACACCACTGCCATGGCAAGGATTGAAAATAGCACGCCACCTACCACCGGTGTGTCCACAAAGAATACCCGACCTTACGGACAGCGGCGGCAATGTGAAAATGTCAAAGGGGCGATACGAGCAATTAATTAGGCTTTTGCCATATCTCAAAAACGAGAACGAGGATTGCCTTTATCTGAACATTTATGTTCCACGTGGGGGTAAGTACTCAAGCTAAACTATAATACCACAGTCATGCACACATACGAATGAGTTCGAGAAAGAGAACACGTGGCACTAAATGACCGTATTGAATGGACATAAAAGTACTAGATTGGACATTAAGAGTATATCAGCATTATTCAGTTCCTAGTTTCTCTTTCGATACACATTTTCATATGTATGGGTGTTAAGGCTGTAATTTATGGACATTCGTCATTCTCATGTGGATTTTGTTATTCTTATCGTTTAGATGGAATGGATCAGTCACATAAATATCCTGTCATAGTGTACGTACATGGGGAATCATTTGAATGGAATAGTGGCAATCCCTATGATGGATCTGTACTGGCTAGCTATGGACAAGTGATTGTTGTTACGATGAACTATCGATTGGGTGTATTAGGTAAATCTTTATTATGCTATAATCGAATACAGTAGAATCAGCTTAAGAAACTCTTTAGGGGTCAGCATGAAGGAAACGGGAAACCTTCTTAAACGAGGGTGTCTTAAGCAGATTCTACTGTATATTAATGTTAACATGTTTGCTACCGCATATCTGTCTTATTTGACCAAAAAAGAAATAGTTTTACTAATGGAAGGGAGCTCCAAGATACGCTTTAGATCACAGTTTAAATGACCGATAAGTGTTCAAGAGTTGACAAAAATTCAAAAACTAAACTCGTGCAATATATATAACACGCACAAAGAAATGGTTGTAAAAAGACATGCTCAGACGGTAACTATGTACATATTATATCGAAATGAATTCACTCAATCTAGTTGTGTAAGCAAAAGAAACGGATATCGGAAAGCTAAATATGACAACTTATTTTGAATCTTTAGCCGATTGCACGTCTGTTTTAAACTGTAAATATTATATTTATCAAAGCATTATAGAGACGGAATATTTAAGTACGAGTGCATCGCTTTTGTTTCCATTACATATGAGCCATATTCCAAGAAGCTCCAGTCTCCAGCTTTTCACCTGGTTTTTGTCTGAGTTTTGCTTCTAACACAATATAAATTAAACTTGATCATTTATAGTGGCAAAGAACGTGAAGTAGCTCAGGATACAAAATAAAGGGTGCAGTTCCGAATAGTACTCATCTGCGATTTTCTTAAATTTTTTTGTATGTATAGTCTTATACGTCAGAAGTGAAAACTCCAAGACTAGCAAACTACTGGAAAGGACTAAAAGGACATACAAAGTTTGAAAATCCTGGGGAAAAAAACTCAAATATCTTCAAAACTATAATACGTACATATATATATAAATGATACCTCAAATTAAAGCTACAATTGCAATAAAAAGCTTTGTGATCCATTAAAAACTTTTTAAGATATAATCAAAATTTGGAAAATTGTGCTCATATTTTAGGGAAAACAGGTTTTTTTAAAATAAAACCAAATCTCAAATTTCGCCTTATTTCGCTTTTGAAATGGAAATAATGCCAAATTGGCCGAAATAAGGCCAAATTCAAGTTGGATGTACCTATGCAAAGTTTTCTTATATCGAACATAAGATAAAGTTAAAGTATAAAATTGAATATAAATAAACTTTGCATATGTATATCCGATCTCGCACCTACTCCCATTCCAACAGCGACCAAGCAGTGGGGTTGCAGGGGGCAGCATGCCCCCGCCCCCCCACACATATTTCACTGTTTGTACACAAAACTTTGTGACTGATGTTACCTGATGAATATCTCATTTTTAAATGGGATCTTTAAATCTTTAGTTTTTGAGCATAAGATAGAGTAATAATATAAAATTCGATAAAAAAGGAACACAAAGACCGTGAAAATAAAATAAAGCAATATTAGTCAAATTTTGCAATTTGGCTTTATTTCGTTTTTCAAAACGAAGCCAATTTGGCCTTATTTCATTTTCACGGTATTTGTGTTCCTTTTTTATCGAATGTTAGACAATTACTCTATCTTATGTTCGATATAAGAAAACTTTGCATAGGTATATCCAGCCTCGCATCAACTTCAATTCCAACAGCGACCAAGCAGGTCACTGTTTATGCACAAAACTTTGCAACGGGTACCTGATGGCAAATTAACCAAATTAAATTATTTGGCCTTATTTCCAACTTGAATTTGGCCTTATTTCGGCCAATTTGGCATTATTTCCATTTCAAAAGCGAAATAAGGCGAAATTTGAGATGTGGTCTTATTTCCCGTCACCGCCACCCTCCCCCTCTATTTCATTCAACAAAGAATAGCGGAAATTTGTTGACATAGGCCGCGTAATTGAATTATGTCAAATAATTGTTGTGTGTTTCTGGAGAAATAAACTGTTCGTATTAAGTAATATGTTGAAAAAGTATAGCATGTTTGGTACCGTTGAAAAGGTTTTGAAGGTATTTGAGTGTTTTTCCCCAGGGTTTTCAAACTTTGTATGTCCTTTTAGTCCTTTCCAGTAGTTTGCGCCAAAAATCGCTTTGGACTTTCACTTCTGACGTATAAGACTATACATGCAAACAATTTGAAGAAAATCGGAGATGAGTACTATTCGGAACTTTATCCAAAATAAATATCTGGACTAAAAAATACCATTGCTGACTTAATGGAGTTTTATATTTGGAAAATAATGCAAATCCCTCCTCAAAATGTCTCTGCAAGGTCGCCCGATGCGACGAGCGCCGCGCCGCCGCCTAGTCGATATCGAAAAGTACTCATTACCATGCCTTTATCGGTTTACATAGAAAAATATGTTTTTTAATCTTCTCGTTTTGACGTTACAATTAAAAAGTTGTTTCGAATGTAGGATTCGAAAGTGAAAATTCTGTGTGGAATCATCTAGTGCAGTGTTTTTCAAAGTGTGGTTATATTGTGTCAGAAGCAAAGCAAATGTAAGGGGGTCGCGAGCCTTAAAGTCAGAAATAAAATCATGAAGTACAGTTTTATTTTTGCTTTTTGTGAGATTGTTTTTTATCGACTTATTCGTCCAACCGTGGAGATATTTTGGAAACGCAAGCAATTAAGTCGACTTTCGGTTCCACTCTAAAGACTAAGGTCTTTATGTTCAGCATTGAAGAAAACGTAAGCTCACAAAGGTTGGATATAGCAAACAGTATATCTCTGTTCCACAAAAATGGTCAGTACAGGGAAGATAGGACGTTTGCCTCTCATTCTGGTTGCAATAGCCTGTCCCTCTTTTAAGCTCTCACTAGGTTACCATAGTATGCATGACAAATAGCCGTAGATCGGAAAGCAATACCCGTATGGTAACCATCTGCTGATTAAGACACAAAATAATTTATTGAACGAAAAAAAGATAGTTGCGTACAATGTGAATACCACCTCGATTTTGATGAAATTTTGGTATGTTGTAAAGGGCACGTTTTCGAGTATTTTGATGTATCAGTGTTATACATTGGAAACGATTAGCTGACGAGATATAGGCTAAAAACAAAAAAAAATTCACTATTTGGTTCCGCACCCAAAGCCCATCTCGCGCAAATAACATTCATTATAAATCACAAAAATCGAAAAAGTGTTGAACTTCGTTCTAACGGTTTTACCATAAAACCAAAAAAAAAAAAATAGAAAAAACCAAAGCCATGTGGCAATACCCTCACATACTCAAATTAATTTTAGTTCTCAAAGCACAAAATCCCAAAGCTCTTTGACAAAAACCAGAGAAAAAGCTGTAACGATTTGCTTTAATTAAGTAATGGTAACACTGTTTTGATGTTCATGTCTTGCATTAACACCACGATGGTTGATGGCAGCCACGCATAATCAGTGTGCAATCGATTGCGTGGCCGGCTGGTTATGGTGGGATGTATACGGATTTGAGTAAAATTACAAAAACAAAACGTGTGTAAGTCAGTGGTTTTATTTTTATTTCAGTGGCAATTTTTCTGATTGAGTGCCAGGAATATATGAACAGGCACTAGTGTTTGAAAAAAAGCTCCCCCATAAGGCCTGTACTGACAATTTTTGTGGAACAGAGTATAATAACCTGAAAACTTCTCTTGCAAGATCTGGGTACTCGTTCCTTTTTTTCATCCAGAAAACGTCTATCCTTTGCGATTGAATTCCCATTTTCAGCATTCCGTCCACAGAAAGCTCAGTCAGTTTCTCCTTCACTTACATATTGAGGTCAGCTGAATGAATAGATATATTAAGAAAAGGATTTAGTATCCACATTTGCTTATTGTCGAATTCAGATTCGTCAGGAATGTATGTTATAAGCCGATTTTGTAAGGTGCCTATTAGGGATATAAGCACCAACATTCAATATTTGATCTCTCGATTCGAAATCCATTTTTTGTAGAGAAGTGATCCATAATTGTGAGACACAGCATGACAAATGCGCAATATAGGTAATAACCGTTATGTGAATAATGAAAACTCTAGCACGCATATTATAGCGATATTTATCTAGACCCCCAACGTTACAATATAGGTCTGTTTGGTAACTTGTTATTTTTCGTAATATTAATGTAAAATTTCATTAAATCACAGGAATTTGTGTTTGGTAACCCAAAAAAATCACGACCAATCTCAAACAAGAGAGCCAAAGAGAGTGTCAGAAATTGTCCCTCAATCCAGAGAGTTGCACTTCGGCTCGACCGATTTTCATGAAATTTTTTCTGTATACTTATTTGGTAGGTATGAGAATAGGTTGTAAAGTATATTTCATCTCGCTTTGTGGCGCTGGGGTCAAGTTATTAATAACTTCTAAATTTATGAACCAAAAATGCTCATATTCACAATATGTATTGGTTCAGTGCCAGAAGAGAAAATTCTAAAATCTGGACGCGATGGTGGCGCTGGAGTTAACTCATTAGATCTATATATATAAAAATGAATGTGTGTACAATGTACATATTTATGTTTGCCTTCTATAGACTCGGTAACTACCCAACCGATTTTGTTAAAATTTTCAGAGTACGTTTTTCTTAATATTGAATACAACATAGCATTGATTGCTTGTCAGACATTCGAAAGAGGTGGCACCGTGCAAAAACTTTTAGGTGTTGGACCCGAGCTATATGCATAAATTTATATCTATAATTTATCTTAGTCTGATTGACAATAAAGACAATAGATAAATAAATAAAATTAATATGTTCTCAAAAATGATGTCAAATCGCTTAAGTGACTTATGTATTATCCTGCTTAGAATTAAACTCTCGTTGGGGATCGCATTACCTGCGTAGTATAGAATTATTGCATGTATCTCATCATAGAACAAATTACGGGATGCATGAGCCTATTAACCGCATGAGTAAAATCTATAATTTGAATGTAAACTTCCTTGACTTTAATCTTAACAAGATTACACTAAAAAATGTATTGCGTAATATAGTTCCTCGAACATAAATTCTAATAATGTATATTTGTTCTTATATTTGTTTATTTCTTGCTTGTGGTAGTGTTGTATGTAGCGTAGCCTAACCACTAACACCAGCACTAAATTATGCATATTTTGCCTGGCAAATCTCTGCTTGTGGTTGTTGCTTGTATTAACCACACCACGACACAGATCTGATAGTGTTTAAAAAAAAAAATGTATGCATTATAAAGAAAGTTGCTTGTGGAATATTTTTTTAAATTTACGGAGCTTACCACAAGTCAAATTAATTAAATAATAGTTTTCACTCTAAAAGAAACAGGATGCTTATGATTATTTAGAACTAAAAATGAACGAATATAGATTAGGGGAGATGTTGTTTACTCAATGCTGAGTCGTAGCTAACACTTCACGCGCTCCAATGAATGTTTTTATACAAATGTCTAATTATCCACCACAATCAACAAAATTTTAAATCTTCTATTTTAGCGGTTTTAATCATCTCTATTTGAATTATATTGTTTATTTATTAAATTGATATTTGAGACTGTTTAAACAATAAACCAACAAAAGAAACACATCCAAGTAAAGGATTTTGTATCCTTGATTGTCAAAAAAATTAAATTCACCGAACCGCCACTGGTTCGAATAATAACACCATTCGTTCGTTATAATAAAATAATTTATTCGGTTCAAGCGTAACAACAAGACTAAAGACCTAACGCGTACAATACTTTCCATTTCGGTTCTTATGCTAATAAAATCGCTGATCTGCAGTTCCCATGCAGATACCCTATACTTTCATGCGCCCGGATCAGGTGTGCAGTAGCAAGGTGCTCGCAAAGGTGCGAAACGGATGCGCGTGTGTCGGATCAGGTATCGATAGATGTCTGTGCTTGCAAGCGGATGCACATGTGCTTCGCTTGCATCTTTCGTCTGGGCAGGTGGATAGTAGATTGTGATAACTTCCACTATTTTATTTATATAAAGGCAATGCATAAAGCGGACGACTGCACAATTGACTGAATTTTCGTGCACCATTTTTTTTTTTTGGTTGCGCCTGGAGGTGCAGGAATCTTCAAAAGATACCAATGGTCCGTACCATTGGTTATGCCCGATTCATATATCTGACAATGCCATCAGTGCTAGTCAGTATATGCCTACGGGCTAAACCTCACCCCCCCCAGAGAGGCACTATGAGAACCGGCTGCGCGTACTCATAGTAGTAGGAAATTCGTCCCTCTCATTTTTTCATTTTTTTTGTGGTGACTACGACTAAGTTGCCTTAACAAGTAGTTTACGCTTCTGTAGTGTTAATCGCGTTAGGTAGGTAGCTTTCCAGTGAAAGCACCTACTAATACCGTCATTAAATGCGGTTTTCCTTACGGCGCTAGGTCGAAAGGTCTTGTTCTTTGTAGTCGGCGCTCAAGAATTGTCACGTCCATAGTACGGATTATTTCGTTATTGCAGTGAACATGAAGACGGGTACGAAGTTTGCGAGCAAAGTTTGTTACTTCGTCCCTTACGGTAGCAATTCCTAGATCTCTGTGAATATCACTATTCCTTATATACCAAGGAGCATTCACGATTGCTCTTAGTATTTTGTTTTGAAAGGCTTGCAGTAGAGCCATATTGCTTGGTTTGGTACAACCCCAAAGTTGTATACCATATGTCCAAGACGGTTTTAGCACTTGCTTATACAGAAGCAGTTTGTTATATGTGCTTAGCTTCGAGTATTTCCCGAGTAACCAATACATTTCTCTAAATCTGATTTCGAGCTCTTCGCGCTTCTTTTTAACGTGTGGTTTCCACTTAAGTTTTGCGTCTAGGGTCATTCCTAGATATTTTGCCTCGTTTGCGTACAGTATTTGCACCGAGTTAATGTATATAGGTAAGTTGTTTATCTTTCTTAGCGTGAAATTTACATGCGTTGATTTTGTCTCATTGAGGACTATTCGCCAGGTTTTTGTCCATTCGAATACTTTGTTCAAAGCTCGTTGGAGTTTTCCCGTTGATGATTCGACTGACTCATCCGTTACGAGGATAGCCGTGTCGTCTGCGAACGTTGCTACAACGGTCCCTTCATCTTGTGGCATATCTCTTGTGTAGAGCAGGAACAGAATTGGGCCGAGAACACTTCCTTGTGGAACACCGGCGTAGATTTCTTTGAAATCCGGATAATCACGCCCGTGTCTAACACGGAAAAGTCTGTTTTCAAGATAAGATTCCAATAGTCTGTACAACTTTTCCGGTAAGATTACCCTTAGCTTATACTTTAGGCCTTCGTGCCATACCTTGTCGAAGGCTTGCGATACGTCGAGAAAAGCGCTAGAGCATACTTCTTTCCCTTCTAAAGCTTTTTCAATTTCGTTCGTTATTCGATACACCTGATCGATTGTGGAATGTTTGACCCGAAAGCCGAATTGATGATCCGGGATCAAGTGTCTTTCTTCAATTACTGGTTGCAATCGTTTCAGCAGAAGTTTCTCGAAGACCTTAGATATTATTGGCAGAAGTGAAATGGGTCTATATGATTTCTTGTCATTTGCACATTTCCCCGGTTTTGGAACCATAATAACTTCGGCGACTTTCCATTGCCTTGGGACATATAATAGTCTTAACTTAACTTAACCTAACTTAACCAGCACTTTTTTCGGTAGCTCTTTCAAAATTTCGCCAGTGATTAAATCATATCCCGGAGCCTTGTTATTTTTCAGTTTTTTTACTGTCATTCGAAGTTCGGACAGGGATACAGTTTTTACTTTAAAGTTGTCCGGTGCCATATTATCATTCGGATCTTCGATCAACGGTTGCCCATCGAACGGCTTGAACGTTTCCTCTAAGTGATCGGCAAATAATTCTGCTTTCTCTTTGTCTTCTTTTGCCCATTCCCCGTTAGCTTTCCTAATTGGCGGCGAGTGCACTACAGGTTTCTTTATGGACTTCAAGGCTTTCCACAGAGAGTAGTTTGAATACTTATCAGCGGTCAGACCCTCAAGGTAAGTAGAAGTCTCGTGATTTTTTAGGTCATGCAGCACATTTTTAAGCTTGTTACAAAGGTGGTTCAAATAAGTTTTATCCGGTGGCGCGCGGGATTGTTGCCATCTCTTGCGCGCTCTCCTCTTTTCTCGTATGAGGTCTTCGATTTCAGGCGGGTATTTGACTTTATTGTTCCGTGCTGCTGTCTTCCGCAAAGGAGTGTTTTTCCACGCTGAGCTCTGGATGGCTTCGACGAGTTTGTCGATTTCTTCTTCAATTTCGAACGGTGTCTTTAGCGGTACATTTAAAGCAACATTTTCCTTGCAGTCTCTTCTGAAAGTATCCCAGTTAGTTTTGTTACTCGTTAACCTAGGCGGTCCTTCTTTCTTAACTAAACTTCCACCTATTTTCAGAGTGACTGCTGAGTAATCTGAGCATAGATCATAGCATTCTTCGATTTCCGTCAAATTTTTAGTTAACCCTTTTGCGATAAAGAAGTCGACGAGGTCAGGGATTTTATTTTTGTCAGTTGGCCAATAAGTTGGCTTTCCTGTCGAAAAAAAATTCACCGCACGTTTCATGTACAATAATCTGCCTTTTGTCGAATTACATCTTGAACCCCAGAAAGTGTGTTTCGCGTTAAAGTCACCACCTAAGACAAAATTAGGTCCGAGGGAGTCAAAGAGACGAACTAGGTCGTCTTCTGCTAGCTTATATCCCGGAGGGAAGTAGCTAGACCCGATGTTGTAGTCTAAGTGGCTTATTTTTACGGAGACTGAGCTTATTTGCATAGAATCAAATTCTATTGTTATGTTTTCGGAATGCTTAATACAGTCTTTGATGTAAAGAGAGGACCCGCCACTCGCATTTTCCGAAGGATGATTCGCATGGTAATCGCTGTAACCCTTTATTTTAGGTCTAAGTCCCTTTTTTAAGTGCGTTTCCGATACCAAACATATATCGATATTATTTTTCCGTAGAAACACTTCTAACTCGTCGATTTTTTTCAGAAGGCCGTTTGCGTTCCACGTTAGTATCTTAAGTAGCTGTTTCATATTCATATTTTTTGGATTGTCTTGCGAGGTTTGAACTCGAGCTTGCTCAATTTGTCAAGTATTGTTTTGTTAATCTTGTTTTGCTCCTCAAATTTTTCCAATATAATAGTAAATATTTGGCTGACCGGGTCTGTTGTAGCTGATCGTAATTTGTTTTCGTTTGAAGCGACTTGCGCGTACGAACTCGCGTCAATCTGTGGTGGTTTTTCCGCTGCGCTTGGACCAGCGACGTTCTCTTGCGCAATTTTTTTACTTTCCTTTATCGGCTTCGTCGTTTTGACCGGCTTAGCGGTCTTAGGCTTATCGGCTTTACGATATCTTAAGCTTGGGTTCGGGTCTATCGGTTTCTTGAGAGTATCCCGCCTTTTTTGAAGCTCCTTTGCTACATCACAACCTCGATAGTTTGCTGGATGCTTGCCTTTGCAGTTTATGCAGGTCGCCGGAGCCTGCTTATTTAGGTCACACCTTTCTGATAAATGGTTCCCGGCACATTTCACACATTTTGGTTCTTTTTGGCAATAGGACTGGGTGTGATTAAAACCTTGACAGCGTTTGCACTGAGGTATCGATCGTGTATTCGTACGCATAGGCTCGATTTTAACTACGATATTCAAAATACTTTTTACATTATAAATATCGTCTATATTTTCGCTTCTATCGAAGGTTAGCATAAAGAGCGGGAGTCCGTGCTTGACAAAGATTTCATTGCCTTGTTCCGTTTTCTGCTTTATCTTCTTTAAGATATTATTTGCGTCGATAATTTTCAAGCCTTTTCCTTTAAGGTCATTTATAATGTCATCTTTAGTGCACGAGGGGTGGAGACCCCTTGCTATAACGCGGAGTGGTCTTTCTGATTTATTTTCGTAGGTGAACCACTGGATCTTTTCCGCGTTTAGTTGTTTAGATATTGCTCGGTAGCCGTCAGAGTCAACTACATTAATTTTCCAGTCATTGTTTCGGAATGACGTTACTTTAAATTCCGATGTCATAGCTCCCTTGAGAAGGCTATGCAGTTTATTGTAGTCCGTAATGCCGACGACGTTTATTGCAGGCGGGGGACGTAATTTGTCGTGAGTTTGTTTCTGTTTCGAGTCTTTTTCTTTGTCTTGCTTTCGTGGCTCGATTTCAGGTGAAGAACCGGCTCTTCGTTTTTTGCTTTCGTGCACCATGTCCGTACAGTTTCAACTCTCGTTTTAATTCCAATAAATACTAAATAACTGTTTCTTAAATTATATACTGACAACTCAAAAATTGGAGATTAAATTTTTTAACAGCTATGTACTTGAAAAATATTATAAAGTAGAAATATCAGCTGACACCTGAAAAAAAAGTTTTTAATTCATGATAGCGAATTTAAGTGCACCTATCATTTACGTATAGTGGAGATTCGATTTCGTAATTAAAAGCAGAAATATACAACTTTTTTGATATAACCTATAGCTCTATCTCATAGTACCAAATGAAGACCCTGTTACATAAGCAATTCAACAGAGGAACTCTTCTATCTCAGATAAAATCATTGACATTGTAATTTACCAAGAGCCGTTCATTCAAACTGCATTTTGTCTTTTCATTTCACCCCTTTAGGATTCATGAAACCAGGCATTAACGAGGACACTGTCTGTAATTTTGGCCTATTGGACCAAATTGCTGCGCTACACTGGATTAAGGAGAATATCGTTTCATTTGGTGGAGAGAAAAACAGTGTCACTCTGATGGGGCATAGCACAGGTGCAGTGTGTGTTAATTACTTGATGGTATCACCTGTGGCATCCGGTACGTGTGCAATCAAGGATCTAGAGCTATTTTCCAAAATTACCAATTCTATGTTGAACGTTATCTTCTTTTTTTTTTACAGGCCTGTTCCATCGGGCAATTCTGATGTCTGGCTCCGCAATGTCCGATTGGGCAGCTTCGAACAGTTCACTGCAGTTGACTATGCAAATGGCGCACGGGCTTAATTGTCCGCTAAATGATGCTAATGAAGAAATGTTAACCTGTTTGCGTGGAAAACGGTAATTAAATTAGTGTTTATAGATTGACTAAATTTGATACAATTTATTAGGAATGAGGGCGGTCGATGTTAATGAACGTCTTGAGTGGTTAAGTTTCGTGGGTTTACTCGGACGTATACGTAATTAAGTATTTGCCTGTAGATAATTAGTAGTCTTAGATAACTGTTCTCAGGGGATGAATTGATTTTTGGTATTCATTGGAATAAGAGATGGGGTCACAGAGAATGTGTTCTATTTATTAGTACTTAACAAAAACAATGGAAGAGGAAAGAAGGAAAGCGTACTGTGCTACTAGAATCTACCGTGCTGTAGAAAAAAAGGACTAAGTAACAATATTTCACTTAAGACCTGAATTGCGGTAAAGAAGGACTACCGGCGAGCAGTTGGTACTTTAATGGCAATTTTCAACAACTTCGTCATATCATACATATCTTGAAACTAGCCAGATAGTGTAATCGGCCAAATTATTTATCGAGCACCTACGAGTATTATACCAAATTCGAACAAATATACAAACATGGTGGCCATGGCCGTGGTGGTTACTGTATTGGACTATAATGCATGCTGCTCGGGTTCAATCTCAGCCCGGATCTAACACCCAAGCAAGTTTTTTACGGTTGCCACCTCTTCCGAATGTCTGATTAGCAATCAAGGAGTATCATTTCTCATGAGAAGCTTCTCAACTCGCCGTTCGGAGTCGACAAAAAGCTGTAGGTCCCTTCCATTCGGTGGAAAAAAGTAACAAGAACACACAAATGGTTGCGAGAAGCTAGGCTTGGTTCTGTGTAGGACTGCTGTAGCCGTATATTTATTTATTTATTTTTGTATACAAACATATATGTAGGTACACTACATAAATACTGTGTGACAAGTCGGAAGCTGATACTAAAGCATATACTTAGAGGTTCAATAAGAAGCCATTTCAAGAGATCATAGTATACAGAGGAACCATCGCTTTAGAATTACACAAAACGATATTCGATTGAAGAACTCGAAATAGTTGTTTGTAGACGCGTTTAAATTTAAGTTATTATACAAAATAAATTAATTACGTTACTAGTGCGTCCTCTAGAAGAAGTCTGTATCTTTTAGTTCATGGCTATCTAAGATACTACCTGACCTAAACAATAACAACATATTATAATATGTAATTCTAAGTTGTGACGATTGCGCTTTCATTATGAAGATGGAATATCTTTTGGGTTCATATTACTATATGATTCCATTCGATTTCCTATATCTAATGACAGATATTTATTTATTTAATTTATTTCATGATTTTTTTTTATTTAAATAGTTCACAATTATTCATGTTTACTTTTGCTTAACACGTTCGCGGACAAGACGGTATATGCCGTGAGTGATTGGGAAAAGTAGCGGGTCATGACAAGACGGAATACACTGACGAGAAATACAGTATACTTCCATATTCCAGCATTATTTGTCCTACCGGAAACAAATTTTTACTTAACTGTGACCTGCGGAATCATTTTTATCTTTATACAAAATTTTTAATATATAGATTTGCAAAAAAAATAATATAAAATATCACTCAAAATGCCGGAGACATGAGTGTCATTCTAGCGTTCCCCACCGAAAATCATGTGTCCGCGAACGTGTTGTTTCTGTGGCGCAAATTGATAGTCAACTCCGTACTAGTTATACGCAAGACGCAACTTTAAACTTTAAACGCACCTTCTTCTTCTCTCCATTTAAACGACGAGGTTATAATCAGAATTATAGGGAACACAACCGTCCCACTTCACTGCATTCCTACTGGTCCGCCTGTGGGGCTCGCCAGTTGAACCTCAAAAATATCTGCAGGCCGATTTGGAATCACTCCATCATTTTGCATTTGTTTAATCCAGGAGCTTTTAGGCCTGCCTCTTTTACGCGATTGTAAGAGAACGTTGATTGCCATTGCCTTTTTGACGGGGTTCATAGGATCCCTCCTTTGAACATGACTTTAAACGCATACTTTAACTTTTGTTCAATAACAGATACTTTTTCGTATGCCGCTAACTAATTTCTACTTCGCAACGTTCCTATTAGAAATTTCATTCAAACACACATAGAAGTTATTGTTTGGATAAAGAAATACTTATAAGTCTAACTCAATATTAAATATTTAATACGAGGTTCGGGTGATTTTAACTTTAATACGAGGCGATAACGAAAAAATTGTCTATATGACGACTATAATTATGAAAACACTTAGTTCCGTGCTAAAATAATTTTAAAGTGTACTTTAACCGACTATAAATTTGCGTCATTATTATTATAATTATTATTATTATTATTAACCAGTTTCGGCCCAAATGGCATACATTTTTTTACTGTTTCCAATCGTTTGCTTTTTAGTGAGTCAATCAACCAAAGCTTTCTAAGAAACATATTCTATCGTAATTTTTTCTGCCCTTTCCGAATCCGGGGACAGAACTGTTCTATCTGCCGCCATTTTTGAAATATGGCAGCTGAAAGCAGAAGAAATGTGAAATTTCGATTGTTTTTTTCCAAACAATCGTAAATTTTAACATAAGCCACCTACGATAGGAGGCTAATACTTCTTATCTGGTGGCATAATCGATTTTTATTAAAGACTAGCTGACCCGTACTCGCCTTGCTTCGCCCGCCTGCCATGTTTTTCTGATTTTCAAAACTTGACATATTTCTTCGTATTTAAATGCTTTTTTGGTAGGTTCAAATGATTTTTCTAAGCTGAAGTGTTAACAAAATGTTCTTTAACTTTCTCTAACATACCAGGAAATCGGAAACTCTAATAGACCGGTACTTTGTATCATTAATTATTCTTTTATTAATTAATGTTCCTTGAAAGTTTTTCTTCTTTCTGTTTTTTTGTTAACATCCACTATGAATAAATGGGTTTTCAAAAAAAGGATTAATCGTTCTAGCTCGATTTTATCAAAAATCTCTAACTTGCACTAATTTTGATCGCCCGTGAAAATTCGACATGAATGTAGAGGGATTCGCCTGTAATGTCTCCACCCAGTGCAGATCGAGATCATGATTAATGCGTTTGCTTTGGAAAAAATAAAAAAAATAGAATTGCAATGAAGTAGAAATCTTCCCCCAATGTGGAAGGAATCTTCCCCGGCCTGCGCACATCATCAATGTTTTTTTGCACATTCCCCAAGTTTTACTGCAATCGGATGAACGATGCGCGAACAAATAAAAGAGGAACACACAAACATTACTTTTAATTCACACACTATGACGTCACCCACAGCTGCACGGCTGTTGGCTGCGGTCTCCACTGATGGAAAATTGTTGGCGAACATTTCATGAACTATTTTGAGCATAGCTTAGCCTCAGCATAACACGTAAGGATGATTCATACCTCAAATGAATCAGTGGAGAATTTAATAAATTCACCTATGTTTTTGTTTTTCAATCTGATAAGCTACTATTGAGCTAGGGCTAAATAATTATAATTTTCCTTACAGATAGGGTAAAGGCACTAGTATCCGGACAGTGTTAGTGTCCGGACACTTTGTGATTTTCATGCGATTGATAGGTACATCATACTTATGAATGCGAATAAAACAACAAATACACATTCTCTGATGTATAACTCAAATATATGCAAAGTTTCAAGCAGATAACATGAATGGATTAGGAGATATACCTAAGTTAAGTGTCCGATATAAGAGGGTGAGGTTGTGAAGTGGTTTTGTTTAAGAAAAAAAATAGTGGCATTTGCATTTGCAAAAAGTAAGTAAATTAAGATCCATTTATTAATTTTTTACAAAAGAAAATTGTAAGTTTTGAATAAATATGATAAATTTTGATAATTGATAAAAAAAATGGTAAAAAAGTTTTATTTTTATTATATTTTTTAGTGTCCGAATACTAAAACTAAAATTTAAGACTTTTTTATTTCCCGGACACAGTGTCCGGATACTGAAAATATGAGGGTAAAGGAAAAATCTCTTTTTTAGGCTCTTAAATGGTAGTTAGAGATATATTTTGTGTTTTAATGAAAGAGAATTGCATTTCTCTCTCGATGTTTCAGTATTCGGACAGGGTTACCTAAGTTAAAATGCATGTGTCCGGGTACTGAAAAATTAGATTCAGCTTAAGTTTTGTACGCATTCCCACCAAACACAACCCACATCAGAAGTGCTTCGACGAGCTGCAAAGTGATATCAAAGAAGAAAGCCTAAAAAACATCGGATGTGATACCCGTGCCAGATGGTTTCATCTCAGCTGTCCTTCAATTACTTACTTACTTAGTTGGCGCTTCAGATCGAGGTAAACCGGGGCCTGCTTCTCGCAACCATTTGTGTGTGCGTGTTATATTTTTGCACGAATGGCAGGGACCTACAGTTTTTTGCCGACTCCGAACGGCGAGTTGAGAAGCTCAATCGTGACAAATGATACTCTTTGATTGCTTGTCAGACATTCGAAAGAGGTGGCACCATGAAAAAAACTTTAAGGTGTTGGACCCGGGTTGGGATTGAACTCGGGCAGTATTGCGTGGTAGTCCAACGCACTAACCACCACGGCCACGGCGACCACGGATATGAATTAGCATCGAAAAAAGACTATAATTGCAAATATAGCTGTGATAGCAACAACAATTAATATTAAGATACTTATGTATGTATAAGAAATAAGATATGTATAGAGTTTATTTTTGTTTTTTATTCTGTGAATTTAAAAAAAAAAAATATTGAATTTTTTTAGCAAGCTGTTTTTGAAGTAACCTAATTATTATTTTTTTTTACATAAACATACCTAAATCCTTATTTGTTATTGTTTTAATGACAAGTGAACTGAAGTATTTATGTATTAGGTATTAATTTTTTTTATAAGCATGAGCTGTTAGTGTGTCCTTATTTTTTTTATTGTTTAGTGATAACTTTTATTAAAAAAAAATAATTTTTTTACCTTTAGACTTTAAAGGTACCATACTGAGTTATTGTATTGTTTATTTTTTTTTCCTTGTACACTATTAAAAAAAAGAAAGAAATATTTCAGTTATAATTTTTCAAAAAATAACCATGTTTCATTTCATTTCAAAAAGAACTGTAAATTCGTACAAAATTGTCGTGTCCTGATACTAAAATAAAATTGTCCGGAAACTAAAATTTGCTGTCCGGATACTAGTGCAAATCGACTTTTTTAGATTATTATGTTAAATTTGCAAAATTTGTTTATTTTGTGCTATCAAAAATTAAACAAGCTTTCAGATGCAGTATTACAATATTTCGAAGCTTTCATAATAAGTCGACGAATCAAACTCAAAGATAACAAATGTGTTAAGTGTCCGGATACTAGTGCCTTTACCCTATGCAGTTTTTTCAATATTTTGTAAAAACCATATCATTTTCGTGAATAAAAAGTATAAAATATGTTGACCAAGAACATACGCAAACACTATGTCAAGTTTCATCAATCCGTCCAGTAGTTTCTGCGTGATGCGCGTTCAAACAGTATATGTAGATATCCTCAATTCCTCGTTAGTTCAAAAAAAAAAAACAGAAAAACAACAACCTGCTACAGAAGAAACAAAAATACCGGTTTTGGCGCACACACGAAATTATCTCCACTGGTCGTTGGCAAAATCCAACGATCTAAGCTTTTCTTGAATTGTATGTCATTTTTAATTGAATGTTAATTTTAATTTAATCCTTATTGTTCAACTTCTGTATAACGTACGAAGATGATTTATATCTTAAAATGTTTGTACAAAATTGAGCTTTATAATAAAAGAAATTCCATTCTCATCGGCCAACGCATTCTAAAGCTAGGAGCTAGAAGGTATTTGTAAAAATATTCTCTGCCCAGTTATCAGCTCAGATCTCCGCTTCTGGATAGCAGATAACGATAAAAAAATATCCTATGACTGTATTCCTTACATTTTGCAATCCAACTGTGAAAATCGGATTCAATTTCGTGCAGTAGTTCTTATGACAAAAGGGAACAAAGTTTTTGCAGTCGAAAAAAAGTTACATTTTTATTATAGTAAGGATAGGACCGATAAAGTAAGAAAATTCAATATGGCGGATTTAAAATTTAACAAAAAAAATTAAGGTGTCTCTGGGATCTACTCTTGTTACATTGCTAATTACCTGCTTAATGATGACTACAACCAAAGCGGCACCTATTGAAACGAGAACCTTCGACAACCAACCAGTAATATTTTTCAAAATTCTTGGACCAGCAACTACTCAAAAGAAGACGCCTCAGCATGCCTAAGGTCCTCAATATGACCTATTAACAGATGCAGATTTTATCATCACCATTGATTCTAATTCAAGTTGAATAAACCATTCAACGGAGAATGTTAATAATTCTAATTAACACATTTTGTATTATTCAATTTTTACTTGTACACCCCACAGTAGTTATTAGCATATCATTCCCCCTTCTTTACTATCATACTGTAAGAACAAATTCCTATAACCATTTCCATAGTCTATCCTATTAGAGCAGCAAATGTGGCACAACCGAATACCAGACAAAGGTGTCATCTTCGGGAATGCGCACAGACTGCGTGATCAATAACCCAGTCGCAGAATGATAAACATTAAAAGTGTCGAGGTGTCATATGGCCACAATCAAGTGACATGATGCTCCCGTCGCCAATTCCTATCCACGGCAGATATCGAAGAGTCATATGGCCACACTCGAGTGGCATGATTTTTCCCAGTTGCGAATTCCTATGCATGATAGGTGTCAAGGTGTTGTATGGCCACACTCAAGTGGTATGAACTTCCCAGTCACTGATTCCTATGCCACATTCAATTCCCACTCCCACGTAATTTCAATATAATGTAAACTAGTGTATAAGATAGAAAATTTTTGCAATAAAGACTTGTTAATTGCACACGAGAGAGTGGTTCTTCATTATTTACATTTGGTGTACTAGTTTATGTGCCTTTGCATCCCCAACTATTTTCGGCAAGTTTATGCGCTTGACGAATTCTCTTTTGAGGACCAAAATAGGTTCTCCCGAACAGTAGTCACATTCCCTTTAGAAGCCGTATGTCATCGACGATTTTGAGAAGTGCGGTGGAACACGAAGATCTGAAACTAGATTGATGTGGTGTGTAGATATTTAATATAGGGAATGACTTTCATAAATACAGTCTGAGCAGTACCACCATTCTATGAAAACCTGATCTTCTGCCTGTTTCAGACAACAGTTATCCTTTTACATGCATACTCGAATGTTAATAAACAGTAACGAAATTAAATTAAATTAAATTAAATTAAATTAAATTAAATTAAATTAAATTGTTAGTCTAATTAGAAATGTTGTCCAGTTTTCTTCATCTTCTGCTTGTTCACTTCTGCATTTCTGCAGATATTGTAATCTATTGCAGAAGAACACTATTAAAGTAACACTGAGTTGCACTGGGCAAAATCCAGAAATTGGCATGCGTGTACATAACAGGCGCAATTAGATCCTGTCTAGTCGTAGCACTTGAGTGCTATTGGAGCTTATTCCACTACACCTAAAACGTACGTTGGATAAGAAAGTATATTCCCGCAATGATTATGCTATAATTGGTAATAAGCTTCAACTTCCGGCCTTTCATAGGGACGATGGTATCAGGAAATTTAACTAGGCAAAAAATGTCCATATGATACTTAGAATAGGAAAAACCGAAGCAACGAGTATAGAATCTACTCATTGGGTGCTCATTCCATAAAATGGTACACGGGATGGTTCAAGAACTGTTGCAGGAGTGTTTGAGCCCGGAATAAAACTATTATAACCCAAGTGCAGCTTCAGCAGCATCTTTCAGAGTGAAATATATGCTATTGACAGAAATACCCAATTCAGTCCTGAAAATTATATTACAGATGAGACAGCGAGACTCAAGTGATTGGGTAAATACAACTTATGTCAGAGAATCTGTCCCTTACAGCATCCAATATTTTGCTACGATTTCTCAGTGAAAATTAGCTTTGGACGAGGCTTCCTAATTCCGATAGGAATAATGACGAGAATCGCTTTCGTTCCTTCATTTATGACTTGTATGAGGCACAAAAGATGTTGAGGTCTGAAAATATGGTTGTTAAATATCCGATGAAGGGTACTACGTATCCTTCAGTTTGGCAAATCTTCTACTTTAAAGGAAAAGGTTAATATGTACCTTATCGTTCAAAGCGACAATAGGTAAATTGACGAGTACGAGGCACAAAAGATGTTAAGGTCTGAAAATACTTACTTATTTACTCAACAGGCTCTTGACCCGTGAAGAGTCTCTGCCTGAGACACGGCAGCCATCCACTCTCTTCGATCCCAGACACGCTGCTTCTAGTCGTCTAGACCAAGCGCACTGGCATCCGCAGTAGTTTGGTCCTTAAACCGGAGGTTCGGTCTTCCTTGTCGTCTCGAACCTGGGGGCTGTGGTTCGAAGATCCTCTTTGCTGGAGCATTGTTGTCCATTCGTTCGATGTGGCCGAGCCAGTGTAGTCGACGTGTTTTAGCTTTTCGGTACAGCTCATAGAGTTCGCGGTTGTATCTTCTCCTCCATTCGCCTTCCTCGCATACGGGACCCAATATCCGAAGAAGAATTTTTCTCTCGAAAGTATTCAAAATCTGCTCTGCTTTCCTGCTTATCGTCCAAAACTTGGCTCCATACAGCAGAACTGGCAGGATCAATGTTTTGTAGAGCATGCATTTCGTCTTCCAAGTTAGGAGTTTTGAACCCATTTGTTTTGCCAAACCGTAGTAGCAGCGGTTTCCCAGGGTAAGTCTTCGTCGAATCTCCACTAAAGTGTGATTCGTGGAGTTGATGTTTACTCCGAGGTAGGTAAACTCCTTACATCATTTTGCTTCAGAAATAAAACCTGTAGCTATACAATCTGAAACCTGGTACCAAGGACTTGATACATCCCTAAAAAGAGATCTTGATTTATTAGAGCAGGTATTGAAAAATTCGTTATCTATATTTCTGAGAAACACGGAATAACTAAACCTGTTGTCACTCAAAAGTGTGAGGGAAAATTGCTCAAAGAATCATCACCGGATCAGCCCACCAAAAGGTACAATGAGTGGTATAGTTAGTGGCATGTGCAGGAATCACAGGTATTGGTGCAAATATGTCCAACTAGAGCATTAGAAGTCCTTTAAGAACCATCCCTCCTTAGGGTAGGGCGGGGCTAGTTGGGCCACGGGGCAGGTAGGGCCACGTGAATTAAGGTACATACTACAGGAAACAAGATCTACTACAGAAACACGAATGAAATGTGCGCACTAACCATCATGTGCAAATCGGTCTCAGTTAAATGTATCAAAAGACTGGAAACTTTTTTAAGTGTTTTTTAAGTGAAAAAGTAAACAATATGAGGTCATATTTTTTTATTCTAGAGGTGAAAAGGTGCAAATCATATATTAAGGTACAGACGTTTTTTTTTATTTATGACGCAATTTGTTTCATAAACCAATTGCCCCGCTGCGCTGAAGTAACAAATACCTACATGTACATGTGTGTTCTGTATTGTAATTCTGATCATTATTGCTTGTTCTAGAATGCGTACATATGTATAAGCGACAAACTGAAAGAGCTTTAATGAGTTTCTATTTTTGTTAAAAAGAAACAAGTCTTATGTTATTTCTGAAAGCGTCTATAACTAAAGTTATATATCACGAAATATTTATTGGATGGGATCCTTTATTTCATTATTATGTTTTAACTAAAATTCTATTATAAATTCTGGCTGTTCTGTCCTTTATAGACCGCATTTTTCCGCTTTTCATCCCATGGCCCAACTTACCCACTAGCGCGGCAAGCCACTTGGACTTGGTGCATTTAATTAAGACAATATTATTCTTCTGCGATTATATATTTTCAGTTTTTTTTTTTTAAATCTCATTATGAAGCTAGATGTCAATTCATTCCAATGATCCCAGCATCATAGTTGTATTATGAGAAGGTTGATATATATGAGACTTCGAAAAAAAGTGGCCCAACTAGCCCGCCCTACGTATTATGAAGCCTGCTACGATCTGCACCCTAGAGCTCCACCTCTTGTTCTCTTATAGAATTTTAAGAACTCTGTTTTATTAGGGTGGGTGACATGGCGTAGTAGTTAGTGCATTGGACTACCTTGCACACTATCCACATTCAATCCCAGCAATCACATACAATTTTTTTCACGGTACCATGTCTTTTGAATGATTGAAAAGCATTCAACTGTATTATATGAAATGATTCTAAACTCGCCATTCGGAGACGATCAAAAACATTCCATAATGCAAAAATATAGCACGCATACAACGATGGTGGCGAGAAGAAGGACTAAGTTTACTTCGAACTGTAGCGTCATCTAAGTAATTAAGTTAGATTTTTCAGGGTTTACGAAGACCAGCGAAGAATTTCCACTGACATTATCTTCAGCAGTATGCATTTCATACTTAAGAATAAATCTAAACCCCTCTTTAAATGTCATCGTCCTGGACCGCTGCTGCTGAGATAACCATGAATGGAACATTATATAATAATGTAACTCAAACATACATATGAACTTATACAGACGCACGGCTCGAAAATGGTTGTTTGAAGAGTGGGTGTCCAGCACCCAGTATTGGATCTGGGATGTACTACTGCTCTGAACATAATCAAGTATCATGCTTTTCGTAATTATCTTTCGGGCACTCGACTTGACTTGGAGAAAATTGATAAAATGCACCATCCAGGTCGTAGCAAGGCTCATTCTGTAAGGCCGATTCAACGTTGCTCCAACTTTAAATAATAAAAAATTACTGGTTATCGGCGTCGTATGAATGTCGAATTGACTTTTTGGAAGAAAATCTCATGATATACGTATTTTTACACTATTGTCTGGGAATGTCTACATAACCTAATTAGACTGGGGAACGAAACAACATCACCATCAACTGTGGATAGACGTTTATGAAGAGGCGGACAAACTTGCCAGGAAAGGAGTCGCTACACTCTTCGTGGGTCCTGTGGCATAGTGAACCAAACCATAAAGGATGAGCTTCGATCATTGTAGCAAGCAAACAGGACAAGTCCTGTTCAGAAACTCAGGGCATAAGACAGACGAAGAAACTCTTCAGTCATTACAATCTGAAAAGATTTAAAGCATGCATTAGCCTGGGCAAACACAAAATCCGCATCCTGACTGCTTTCCTCATGGGGCACAGTAAACTCAAGTGATATCTGAGGATACCTTGGACTTTTATAGGGCACAATCGATCTTAACCCTCTGCGACTGACGTGCCCTAATCTTCACAATTCTACTGACGTGGTAGTACACCAGACACCACCATTTTGACAGCTTGTATTTTCAAAATTCGTTTTATATTCCTACTTTTAACTATGTATTATCTTTTAATGTTAAGATCGTGCATTATTTTTTAAATTACTCATATATAAAATTAAAAAAACTTAAGTTAAACAATATTTATTGATATGATAAATAACGACATTACACAAGTTTTTCGATTTTGTGGTGTCTGTCATACTACCACGTCAGTCCCAGAGGGTTAAGGTTGCGGTGCATCTCGCTCTTCAACAATAATAATAATAATATACCATGGAAGCATGACAAAAGACCAGCTCTGGAGACCGAAGTTGGAAGTTGCGGCTTAATCTTCTACTCGTACATAGCAAAAATGTCGCTTTTGTGATTGAAAACTTCTATGTATAAAAAAATATCATTGGTCTGCTGAACTCAAAACCTTGAAGACCAACAACTAAGCTCAGGAGCTTCATACCTTTCTTCGTTTTTAAAATGGAGTTTGCGTGAATTTTGAAGATCTTCACAACGATGTTTTAGTCATCTTACACTGGAGCTCACTGCGTCTTACAAGTGAAAAAGATTTATGATCTCTGTTGAAGTAGACCTGTTCTTAAACGCATTCAATTTGAATTGTTTTTAGAACTGAGTTTAATTTTAAGTACTGCAAGATTTTCTACAGAGAAGGGTGCTTCTCTGAACCTCAATTCCAACGCAAAGATACTTATAGCTTGGCATTTACTTTGATAGTGTCCTTACTTTACAAGAGTAAACTGAATATTTTTCGAAGCGATTTCGCGGCAATTTTATCAAACCTAGTAAAAGCAGTCGAGATTTTGCAAGATGAATCATTTCTATTTACTTTTACTTTACTTTATTTAAGGTGGCGCTGCAGCTCGGGGTGAACGTGGGCCTGCTTTTCGCAACCATTTGTATGTGAGTGTTATATGTTTGCATGAATAGAAGGGATCTATAGTTTTTTGCCAATTCTGAACAGCGAGTTGAGAAGCTCATTGACAAATAATACTTTATAATTGCTTGTCAGACATTCGAAAGAAGTAGCATCGTGAAACAACTTTTAGGTGTTGGACCCGGACTGGAATTGAACTCGGGCAGCATTGCGTAGTAGTCCAACGCACTAACCACTAAATCACGAGGCCATGGGAAATCGGGAATCGATGAGGAAGATCGGGCACTTTTTCTCTGCCAATGTGTTCAATATTAATACCATCTACAAATACAATAACTTCCAGACACTCCTTTTTTTTGCGATACTATAGAATTTATCAATCGAACGAATTGAAGTTTCAACCAACCCACATTCACCCAAAAACCAAGACGCAATATCATAGCGAAATCCTACATAATATTACTGAGGAGCACAAGTCCTTTGCAAATGAATATCTGAAGAGCTATGCTTATCCTTTTTTCAACTACCGCAACTAAAGGATATAGTGCTCGGCACCATCCACAATATATTCAAAACAAAACTTCTGTCATTGAATTATTCTAACTCAATTGATACGTGTGTTCCTTGCGAGTGTGTATATGTAAATACGAATACAAAACTGTCTACTTGGCTTATGTTGATTTTCAATACTAACGACAGGAAATGCTCATATCGAACTGGGTTCAGCACCCACACGTACAGATAAGCATATTGATTCCCCACATATCGTTTCCTTTATCACCAGATCCTTAATTCAGTTGGCAGCGCAAACCAATAACAACAACAACAGCAGGAAAAAAAGGCAAACAATATAAAATATAAATCGAAAATCAATAGCCGATACTTATTGCACTCAATTTCTTTGTGTCGATATTCATTTAAGGATGACAGGCATGATTTACTGCATCCATCGAAGCATGGGGTGGAGTAATAGACTATCTCCATTCCAGCATAATATGTATGTATGATAAGATAAGAATTCTGCGCGCTGTGGAACTCTTTCAAAGGATTCCCATTGGAGATGTCATCGTGGCCACCGAAAGTCACGAGAATAGTGATTTTGATTTCGTCAAATTTAATTGCAATAGTGGTTTCCTTTTCCTCTCGATGTTGTTTCTTTTGAACTCATCCACTTTTAAGCGTTTCACAATAGAAAATGGGCGAAAAAGAGATTCGAATTCTCCAGAGAGATAGCCTCCCGCACATGACTAAATGGAAATCGGTTCTCCATTTGATTTTATTTGTTTGTGTCTTTGATTTTTTTTTTTTTATTTTGTACTTCTAGTCTCCGTTTAGTAATTGCCACTTTATTTTATTTTTTTTTTCTCATCCGCATCTAGATATGAAGAGATCCAGAAAATTCCAACATCGTTCCCGCAATTTTCTACATCATTGGGCCCAATCGTTGATGGACATGTTATTCCGAATCAGCCATACAAAGTAATGAGCCAGTATACGGAACTGTTCAGCAGGTTAGTTAGAATTTGTTTACTACATTTTTAGATTGTATACTCGCATAATAAAAGCTACTATATACGTATGTACATATGTACATATATACGGTTACTCTATCGTCTTGTGATTCAGTTAAATCGAAAGTGCGTGTTTGGGTGGGTTATACGCTTATAAACCACAGGCAATTTGGTAGGGTATACTGCTGATTGAGATACTCGTTGTGTATATTACGTTTTATTTTTTAAATAAACGGAATTATAAACATCTACTTTTATAGTCTAGTTTAATTGGATGAATCGATTTCTTATAAAATACTTATTTTATTTTATTTTAAGAGAATCGAAAGTTTAGCGGGGTAACTGATTTATTGGTATATTTAATTACCACCGAACAATACGAAATATCGACTCGAATCTGTGCTATTTGAGTGCAATTCCTGCTTACATTTATGATGTTGGTAAAAAAAATACTTTTTATCAAACCTCAATCGTCAACTAGCTACCCACGAGCAGTCCACACGGAAAAGGAGAGACCCGTTTTCAAGCTATGGCTTTACATAATCCTTTTGGTTTATATATATCTGGACCAAATTCATCGCCTTCTTGCAGTTCAATATCCACTATTGCTGAGCGCTCAAGCAATTTTTCTTTCATCACGTTCAGAAAGCTACGTCTTTTTTGTTCATTTTCCACCTTTCGTATCTCAACATTTACTCGCAGACAACTATGTACTTAAAACTAGTTGTTATTTTTTGACAGCTCTAGCAACTAAAACAGAACTGGGTTGTCTATCATAAAATACCAGAAAAAATACACACACAACTCTAAAGAGAATTCACCATCTTGGTTTAATGTTGACAGGCAACTCTTTTTCTCAGATTTGTGTTCAGTAATACCGAATTTCGAATTTTAACCAAATTTCATCTCAACTTAACAAAAATGGTCTTGCGTAATAGGGGCATAAAACCCACAGTCTACTCCACAATCGTCAGTGGTAGTTTTCACACTCCAGTAGTAGTGGTTGTGTACTGCCACTTAAGTCTGCCTTTAATGCTGCTTAAAAATTCCATTATCCCATCTTTAAATTTTAAAATCTACCACCCGTTACAGAAACAAAAAAAGGATTCAAAGGAAGAAGATAAAATAACATCTCCTCTTTAGTTTCTCCCCGCCTTCATTGCATAAATTCACTCGTTGTCGCGGAATGAAGAAATTCCAATTGCGTGGGATAATGATAACGAAAAAGAATGGAAATCCCCTTTTATAATTTTTTCTTGAAGCATAGTTACAATCAAGCATTACTTGAAAATATTTTTCAACAATGAAACTATGCTTTTTCAAAAAAGTACTAAAATCCTGCATGACTCTATTATATTTTCTTGTATGTACGTATAAGTCTCTAAGAACGAGTGTGTATCTCCTTGAAAGAGAAGTAACGAAGGCGTAATTAAAAACTATAAGTTTATCCCAAACACACATTTATCATCTTGAGGTAGTGAAGATAATCCACTCAACAACGAGTGTACACACGTACCTAACTACCTACATATTATGTACCCACATATATTTATGTCATCGTATATTAAATAGCAAATAGTAAATAATAAGATTCCTGCTGACATAAAATACCTGTCGTCCTCAGTCTAATTTTTTTTTCTTTTTGCAGATATGATTTATTATTTGGCATCACGGAGGTTGAGTCCTATCATACATTAAATGCACCACAACTCGAGGACGGAATGCGTGAACACGAGCGGGATAATTTATTACGTTTTTATATGCAGAGTCGTTTTGACGTTCGTCCAGATTTAGCATTGGCTGCAACAGTAAAGAAGTGAGTATCCTTTTTTGCCTTGGTATGGTATCCATTGAATAAAAAGAATGCATTAATTTTATGTGTGATAATTTAAGTGGTATTATTACCACTTAAATAATACCACTTAAATTATCACACATATGAGTGCCTATCTTCTGATGCTCATTTATTCTGTTGGATAAAGTTGTTTTAATTTCTTCTTTTTGTTGTTGTTGTTAAGTGTGAAATCATATAAGAGGACTGTGGGGATTAAGAGTCCTTAGGAAAAAGTCGAGCTGTGAAATTGTCTACACACAGGTTTATGATTATCTATTTGTGCAATTAACTTATTCTGATTATGCTTTTTGCTCCAATTCATTTTACACTCTTTCTAGAAGGAGTAAATACAGGAAGATTATTTGATTTATAAATGAAAAATGTTTAACAAACAATGTTTAAAGCATGTTCGCCTTTTCACTGTGACGGTCCACACTTCGAAAACGGTTTTCAATCTTCACATTGCGACTACAAGTTAGGTTAGGTTAGATTTGACACTTAGGTCCATATGGACCCATTGTGACTCAGTGTGATCCTTGCCGTGGTGTCAATGTTTCATCCAACCCGACGCCTTAGCAAACTCAAGCAGGTCAGATGGTGATCCATCAGATAGCTCACCGATATGTTCGAAGAAGAATTTGCCCAGGATTCTGTTTCTCAGTTGACAGAGGTTAGGGCAGTGACACAGGAAACGAGTTGTATCCTCATGTGCCTCTTCATCACCAGATCCTCTGCATATGTCATCATCAGGGTTCGGATTTTGTTGACCAAAAAAAGCCAAAAAAGGCAAAATATTACCGAAGAAAAAGGCAAAAAAGGCATTTAATAATTTTTTATGCATTATTATTAACATTGCAACCCAAAACATTTTGAAGTTCTCTGGTATGTAACAATCTCCTGCGATTATCTCTTAGGAACGCCTTGAATGAAATATAGGACCTTACAACATGGGCAGAGCCTAGTGGAGCCAAGATAAGAGATGTCACGTCCTTGACTTTAATATTTGAGTCCAATTTAGAGTTTGCAGCGCCATGTCGTTAACTTGATGAAAAAAACGCGTACAATTTTTCATTCATATTCCATCTTCAGCTACTGGCCCTTTAGCTTATTGTAATTTCTCCTCGAGTCCGTTCAAAGTCTTTAACACCTCTTCTTCTAAATAATACGCAATGCACTAAGATCAAGTGCTCAAATCAAAATACATACAACTACTAGGAGTCACGTGTAGTCTGTAAACTCTTAAATATGCGTCTTATGTCTTATGTCTTTCGGGTCGACTAAAAATCTTTTTCCAATTTCACCACAAACTCTGTCTTGGGGCATTTTCACTTTCAATGACAAGCAACAAAATATTTTGGGAGCTGCACGCATTTTTAACTGACCAGCACTAAGTATGACCCATCACAGAATATGAATCTAGAATCTAGATGAAAAGGCGCACAGTTACGAAAAAAATACTTCTAACGGTTTTTGTCAGATGAAACTGCGGCGAATTCCTGAGATTGCACTACGGCACAAGAAGAAGCGCATGTATATTGAGTTGATACAATTGTATTTAGGGTTGTATTGATGTGTAGTGATTTTTTTTATGCGCACTAGTTCACACAAGAGAAAAACCTGGTCTCATACGTGTGAAATTTCTTTCGTGTGAGCAAGGATAAATCGTGTAGTTAAGAAGAAAGTGCACAGCTACTTTGACAAATAGTACCAAAAAGGCAAAAAAAGGCAATATGAGTAAAAAAGGCAAAAAAAGGCAATATGAGTAAAAAAAAAGGCAAAACAAGGCAAAGTCAACAAAATCCGTTCCCTGGTCATCATCATCAGTCGTGATTTCTTCATGTGATATCTTAGAGTGGTGTGCCCAGTTAGCACTCCTATTAGTATTGACAACGACCTTCTGTCTTTTCGTAGAAGTTTCTTAGTTCTTGTTTTGTCGTATTCTGGCCACAGTCGTCTTGATATTTCACAGGTGACTAACGATCTCCACCTGTTGTTTGCCACAATTACTGATTTTTGTTAAAGTTTGGTCGGAAGGTTACAGAGTGGAGGTCTTACCGTCCCATCTGCTTGTTCTCTATCTACGGCTGAGCACTTTCTGGACAGTTCATCTGCGGCTTCGTTGCCTGGTAACCCGCTGTGACCAGGGACCCAGCAGAGTCTTATATTGTGGTGCGTGCCGAGAATCTTCAGCTCTTCGCGGCAATACTTTACAAGCTTCGATGTTATTTGAGTAGCAGCTATTACTTTTATGGCCGCCTGGCTATCAATTTAAATATTGATACCCTCTTGTGATATTGTCATCATTGATACCAATTGAGCGGCCTTTGTTACTACTAGAACCTCAGCTTGAAAAACACTGCTCTGATCTGGAAGTCGTATGGAGCTGCTTATTCCTAGTTCTTCCGAGAAGCAACCCGCTCCAATACCTATATCCATCTCTGACCCATCGGTATAGATGGACTTAGCGCTCTGTGGTATTTCATTTCTCTCCCACTGCGCTCTCTGCTTGTATGTATGAAGAAAAGGGACAAAAATCAGAATTAAAAATATATTGCTATTATTAATTTTTTTTGTTGTATTTTTTCAAAAAAAGCTTAATCAAAACAGTTTTACAAATTTTTAAAGCTTATCATATAATGTATGTTCAAAGAAGTAACTTCAGATATATCTGAGTAGGTATATAACTTTACAAAAAGTTATTCGCTTTCAGATTCGGTAAATGAGTGATCCGAATTAAAATTGAATTCAATTGTTTCGTATTCATTATCTACAGTTATATACTCAGCTATATCTGAAGTTACTTTTTTGTGACTACTTGTACACTGAACCCCCCACATACGCGGTCAAAGCATACGCGATTTCGCTTATACAGGATTCAGATTTTCCGATTTTCCCTCAACATACACGGTCCTTATACGCGATTTATCAAAAATTCGCGTTCGTTCTTATATCTTTGACCACATAATTTTTGAGAATAGAAGTCGCAATTGCAACATTTTTATGATCACAAGCTTCCAAACAGACATTAAAAAAATTGCTTGTCTTGAAACCCATCTCTACGTGTAGGTACATACTCGTATGTAGTACATACACATATTCATAGTTTCTAGTTTCAACATACGCGAATTCGACATACGCGGTGGTTTTTCGGAACGTATCCTTCGCATATGTGGGGGGATTGCTCTACATTTTCTAAAGCCAGCTAAACCTGGATCAGATGTAAGAAGAAGCATTGTCATGATATCTTTGTTTGTATTAGAACGTGATGATTTTCTTGCATTGCACTGCCGAATACGGCGAATATCTTTATGTCTGCACTCCAATGCTTCTTCAGATAACTGACCTATAGGAATCAAAAATGATGAAATAACATCAGGACCATGTATTAATAATTTATGTAAAGATACAGGCATATAGTACCAACTGTAATTACAAATATATATATCTTTTATTTCTTTAACAATTATTTTAAAATTCTCTATGTTAATTTTTTTTCCACAAGAAATCACTCTTAGCATAATTGATAACTAGGTAATTAATTCTTCGTTAATACCTGTAATTAAGGCACTTAAAGAAGGATTCTCAAAAAATCGTCGGGCAGTATTTCCGTCATTACTTGAACCAAATCCAGGCTTTGGTCTGTAAATAATCAACCCTAATTTCTCTTTGAATTATTTTTGTATCTTAGATTTTCTTTCTGCAAATTTTTTTTTCAACTCTTCGCCTTTGACTTGCCATTTTTTAAAATCTAAACGATACGAAATGTGTAACATGCATTCAAAAGTCCTTATCCATTTGCTTGTAAGAACTGTGTCCAGAACTTCCATCGAAGCCCCATTTGCAGATTAGCTTTACAGAATCACACGAAAGCAGTGATTCATCGATGATGGAATCGATGATGTATATTGCAGTATTGTTGAGTAATTCCTGCAAATCAACCGCAGCATGATAAGAAGAAACATCTATGTTAGAAGGTAGTCTTTGATCTCTAACTTTCCTTATGGAATAATAGCTAGGAAATGTGTTAGGATGTAAAATATTTACAGTTGTGCGTAGAATATTGAACTTCCTAAAGCTAAGTCCTAAATCTAAATACAAAGCAAGTGCTTGAAGAACAGACATTGACTTTTGGGTTCTTGAATTAGGAGTCGAAACTGCTGATAAGTCAGCAGCAAAATATAGTTCATCAGAGCTCCATTCTTGAATAAGGGTTGCAATTTTTTTTTTTTTTGTTTTTTGACACAAGCTTTTAAAATTCTTTGCCGGTCTTCCTCTTTGTAACCGTCTAGAAAAAGCAGATGGAGGTGTCTGTAATTGCTAACATCTTGTTCCAGTGTTATCTCCTCACTCAACCAGTTCCCGTAGCGATTTAGAAATGTTTTGTTTGTCCGATGGGTACTCTCCCATTTCTTCTTCAAATTCAAATGAATAAAGCGGCTAGTTTTTTCAAACTTCCAATAATATGTTCTGGAGAATCTTCCAAACGATAGTTAATCAAAATATGATTTAAAATAGTATCCACTTTATTATTTGTTGTTGCCATTTTCCATTCTTCAAAACAAGATTTATTGGTTATTTTCGAGTTATCCGCTGAAAAAAAAATATATTCTCTGAATCGGCACGTTTCGGCAGCTAAAACTTGTAATAATAAAATGTACAGTTATCAACTATTCTACACAAAAAAAATTAGAGATATGTTTTTAGCTCAATTTTTTAAAAGCTTATCTAAAGTTGTAACATCACTAATACCGAAGTTCCTTTAAGAAAACAACACTAACTTACCCATATTTGAAAAATTTTATTAAAATTTTTCACTTAATAAAAAAAGAACGATCACTTTACGTTTAGGAATAACAACAATGTCAAAAAAGCACTACTTCAACTTGCAAGCGGCAATGACAATGGCAAATGAAATGCAGAAATTCCAGCGGGATGATGTTTATATTCAAAATAACGGCTTTTTTTACTGTGCAAACAAAAACCTTGTATTGGCTAACGGATTTTTTTGACTTCTTGGTATATTGGCTAATATAGTAAAAATACGAAAACATGAAAAAGAAAAATTTTTTTTTTGCATTTTTGTCCTCTAGTCGTTACACTGTGCGCACTGGTCGTTCCAGTGTATGCTATTCTCTGTAGTTTGGTCATATCCTTGAGGTTGGTTATTTTGGCGGCAGCTTGTCACCAGACCAGTCCTCCGTATGTTAGTACGGGTCTTACTATCGCACAGTACATTCAAAGCGTTATTTGCGGTCTACATCCCCAGTTTTTTTCGAAGAATCTGCTGCAGGTGTAGAAAGCAACTGAAGCTAAAGCTTTTTTACCCTTTCTTTAATGGTCAGCTTCCAGTTAAGCTTTTTGTCGAGTATGATGCCTAAGTATTTCGCGCTCTCTGATAGCTTAAGGCGGGTACCCTCAATGATTTTTTTTTTATTTTTTATTTTTTTATTATTCATTATTCTTATTTTACAATCTATATCTACATTCATAATATACAATTTTAATACACCATCAAAATTTACAATAGATAGTAAGTAAGAGAATAGTTAGTGGCATTTATATTTATAAAAATAGAGTTAATACCACTTCCCTGTGCAAAGGCACGAGCTTCTGATACTGTTTAGTATTAGTATTAGGTGCTAGTTAAAAGGAGTGAACTCTGTGACCAGTCCCGTGAGGACTTTTAGCTCACTTCTATTAATGTATAACAGAAATTTTGTCCAGTTTTTTTTTGGGCGCGTCTGCATCATAGATACACACTGTAAAATGATTCGAAAGTTTCTTCTTTTCCAAAGATGGCCATGTTCCTTATAGCGAATTTCTTTATGGAAAGTTTGCTATTAGTTGGCTGAATTACTATCCCGCATGTGCTCGCCACCTTAGACCTAGCTTTCGTATAGTAGGTCGTAGATTCTAAGTCTCTTAAAAGCTGTTTGTGTGTTTTCCCTCTAAACATTATCGCAAAGGATTCTGATTGTGTGTGACTACCACGACGACTCTTCCTTTTGAATACCAATCAACTGCTAAAACTAAAAATGTTGGCCAGCAAACTGTTATCACCAAATAGGGTTTTCGAAAACATAAAATTCTTCAGTATCATGCAAAGGGCCAAATAGGCAAGGATAAGAAAATTTATTTTATTTTTCTGACAAACCAGAGCGTTTCCTGTCAAATATACTGTGAGTTCGGCCGCGTTTACATTTCTGGTTATTTTTTCGTCCTGTACCCATTCCCTTTACATTATTTATATTTTCTTTTTCTTTTCTTACATCCAGGATATGTATGTATGTATGTATGTAGGTAGTAATTTATGGAGCAAAGCTACAAACACGAATAGTTTTTATTCGCTCACAGCTTGCTGAAGGATGACCTGAAATTTTAATGCTTGTAATTAAAGTGAGCGAGTTCATAATTGTACATCGACGGGAAAATGAAGAAGTTAAACGTGTGTATACGAGTGTGTGTTCACCTACAGAGATACACGATATGAACCGAGTTTTTCTCATGGATGCAATTCAAGAGTTTTTTTTTATTTTTTTTTATTTAAAGAGGACAGACACTCTTGTAATATCTTCATTCTGTTTCCGTGGTATAGAGGGTGGATGGTGCGCGACCTACAAACTGTATGATAAAATCCTTACAATATGAGGTTGTGGCTGTCTGTTCGAGAGTCTTAAGCAATGTGGAATACTCGTACATTTGTACATATGACCAAATAAAGAAGTGCATTTTTATTGCTGGTATTTGACTTTTACTTTGACTTAATTTGGTTCCTAAAGTAGGTTAAGGTAAATATGAATTCGTATATCGTACGAGTGTATTTACCCTTCTAATGAGTTAATATGTCACCAGAGTTACATAAGTGAATGTGGATTGTTTTAAAAGAATGCTATGGCAAATCTAACAGATTGAAGAACCATTTGTTGTACTTCATCGCAGCCTAGCAGCTTATAAGTTTAAAGTTTTGAAGAACTCTGGAATGCTTCTACACTCAGCTTTTGCTTGAACTTGATTAAACCTTAGATTGCATACGAAACGAACCTCGGACTGCATATGACATGTTTTGAAATAAAATCGATGGTCACCCATAATAATGTTTCCAATCAGTTACCCAAAGAAATGAATGTAGTAGGTATGGTCTTATGGCGGTTTAGTTTTGGTATTTTTACTTCACTCAAACCAATACGCAACCCTTAAAACGTGGTCTAAGTAAACTTGAGCACTATAATTTCGAGTACATTTGCTACTTAAAAAAGATACCTACTACTACCGCTTTAGAGATTATTTTAAGTCTACCAGTTTAACATCATTTGTCAGAGACAACAAATAAAAGTAAATGCAAAGGTAGGTATACTTGAAATATATTGAGATCTATCTTTTATAAAAAGTAAATGTGAAACGACTGAATATAAACAAAGCCTAAAACTAGAGAGTAACTATCGTACATCTGATCTAATGTGGTCAAAATTCGACTAATTGTGCGATAGAAATGCACGTATTAATATGTATTATTAGTTATTAGTTTTTAATTGGCTTAGATACAACAAATTGGAAAAAAAATTACACACTGCACTGCCCCTCGCAATTTCGCAACCTTTCCAACAAATCAACCGAATATGTTATGTAAAAAAGGGGCTGAATTGTTTTGCCTTTGCCTATTTATATAATGATTTTCATTCCAGTGTGCCACAAGGTTCAGCAAAAAATAGGTTAGGTTGGGTGGCTATCCCCATATTTGGTAGGATTCACTTAGACCAAAGTAGGTCCATTGTGTTGCCACATGAGCCGATTCTTATCGGTAGGTACTCTTGGAACTTGTATCAATATTACGCCATCTTTTATTAGCCTGTTGCAGTGCTTTGTGTTTTATTGTTTCCATTGGTACATAAAATTTACTTTCTGTGATAGGATTCCCAAGAAATGCTGTGAGTTAGTTCATCTGCTGTAATTTGGTATGTACCCAAACACTTGAATCTTTTCTGGGTAAAAGCCCCCACCTTCCACCAGTCTGTAGGGTATCGATAGTATCGATCTTAACATCAACGTTTTTTTTAATTTCGATAGTTTTTGAAGTAAAAACGTACCGAAACTGTAAACTGTCGAAAACATTCTCTTTTTCATCACATTTTCTTTTGCAAGCTCGTAAGCGGGGAATTTCCGGAAAATATTCTTTGTTTGTTTTCTGCACATGCAATCCGATTGATTTTTTTACTTTTCTGTACGTTCTGTGTTGTGTAGGTACTGTGTACTTCTTGTCGGGTGAAGATTCAAGTGATAAGTGTCCCATCGATTATTGGATAAAATTCAGCTCAGAGTTACTGAAGAAATTTGCACAGTTATATTTGTGCATACCAGCAACTTCAGTCCACAGCGAACGAATTTTTTCTAAAGCCGGGTTGATACATAGCGATCTAAGAAATAGATTTTAAAGGTAAAACGCCTTAACGCTTAAGTTACTTTTCCTAAATCAAAATGTGAAGTTATTTGAAAAAACCAATATGTAATGTCCTTGTTTTTAAATAAATATTTTGAAGTACAGTAGAACCTCGATTATCCGTGTTCCGATAATCCGTATTCCTCGCTTATCCGTGCGTACCAGGCATTTCGCTAATCCGTGTAAAATCCTCTGATTTTAACTCGATTATCCGGGCCGAGTATGTATTTTGCATACCAAAGTCGGAGAATCCGGATTTGTAACAAACAGTATTTCCTAGTAACATGCGCTTTCGTGTTTGCTCTTGAATGTAGTTTTACCCGTTATAATTCTCTATATTTCAGAAGCAGGTAATATTGTACTGCACCAGTTGTATTTCTGCATATTTTAGGTGTAGGTGATATCTATTTTAATATTACGTTGTAGAGAAATATTAAAGGACGGTGCACATACATTACCCTTCATGGATGCGAAACGTAAAAGAATTGTTTTGACCATTAAAAAATAAACTTAAATTAACTTAGGGCCGATTTTTCAATAGTCAGATAAACAGTCAGTTTGCTATCTAATGAATAAATATATTCGACTGTTTATCTGCTAGATAAGTTTTTGCTATTTTTCAATCGTCGAATAACTGCCAGTTGGTTATTCAATGATTTTCTTTATATCAGTCAAACTCAATTATTTTTTAGCACATTTTAAAAAGTAAAAAAAAATTAAAATGGAAAATATTGACCCTCTTGTGAAAAAAGGCGGAGTACCAGATACTCGTGAAATTTGATGTGTAAACATACGGTTTTTGTGTATGTGTACAAAGTGGCCGAGCGCTTACAGAATATGTAGGTAAATTTATTTTTCAATTTTCTTGATTACATATTATACATACATCGGCTGCTAGTGGTCTCTTTCGTAAAATGGCCATAGTTTCTATGCAAAATTTGTATGATGTCGGATAAACAGAGAATGCACTAATACCAAGAGAATCATGTACAGATAATGCACTAATACTATGTTTGGTTACACGTGACGGACGACGAAGAGTGTGGTATTGAGCCCCAAAACCTGGCCAAAAATATTTTATATTTGTAACAGCTACAAAACCGAGTTTTATTTGACTTTTAGAGTAAAAAAATAGTAAAACAAAGACTTATTTAGGTATCCAGGCATTTATTCATCACTATTACTATGGCCGATAATGCTAACATTTGTTATATCACTTTCTGATAATAAAGTTAAAACTTCTGACGATAAAGGTTATCTTTAATCTGCTGGTTGCCTCTCAAACCCGTTATTAGGGAGTCTGAAGTTAAAAGAACCCTATTCAGGACATCCATAACTTACATATAACGCGCTATATTGCACTAGCGCATTGCACTCTTCGTATTTAAATGCAGTTATTACTTATCTATTTTAAGGAAGTTCAGAAGCTGAACTTGAATATACAAAAATTGAACATGAAAATAAATAGAGGAGCATAAAATTCGAACTCTTCATCTGAAGGCAAGAAGAACACAATTTTAAAATGCAAAAATTAAAGTAGTTATATGTATTTTGTTTGTTTATGTAACATTAGTTGGTAACAAACTTTTATTCGTTATTTATTTATTTATTTATATCTGCTTCTATCTGTTCAAATATTCCATCAGACTCAATATGTAATAACGTCTTGCACAAGAGTAAGTTTGCATCGCATTCCAATACTGAAAACAGGAAATCGATGCTTCCACCAAAGCATATCTCAATTGCATATCTCGATTTTAAATGAGATTCGTTGTACAAACGTTGAGGTGCTGCTTTTGGATTATTAGACGAAGTAAGAAGATAATGGTTTAGGAAATATCCACTATCCCCGGTTAATATTCCATTTCCACAGGAACCATTATCGGAATGGTACATATTTAAGAGCAGAGTTTGAAAATATAAGGCTATCATGCTTCTTTTGAAATCGACATCTTCCAATTCTAGATATTCTAGAATATCTTATTCTCCTCGACAATAACAAAATCATCATAAATATCGAAAAATATCCATTTTTTGTCACTTAAAACTCAATATTTACAGTTCATAAACAGCCAGTTAAAGTTTATCCAGCTCACAATCGGACAGATAACTTTATTCGACAGATATCTATTATATTCCTAGAATAACTTCTATTCGCCTATTGAAAAATCGAATTTTTCGTTATCTGATTGATAAGTCCTATCTGATGTTTATCTGAGGTTTATCTGACTATTGAAAAATCGGCCCTTAAAGTTATATTTTTATTAATTATTCGATTTTCCGTGTTTTTCAATTTTCCAGCAAGCCCTTGCCGGTCATTGTACCGGATAATCGAGGTTCTACTGTTGTTTGTTGTTTTATTAAATTTGTTTTAACTATCGATAGTATCGATTCCTCCAATTATCGGAGCTCATCTTTTATGGTGTTTTCCCCTATGCCACAGATGGGGTTAGGACCCAGGAAAAGTTTGGCGGCTCCTTTTTTGGCAAGCTTGTCCGCCTCTTCCTTTCATTTTATCAAATTTGACGATTTGAGCCCCGATTGCCTTGATAGCTGCTTGGCTATCTGGTGTAACTTGCCCATGGGCTCGAATGGTTAAGTTCTGGGCTCAAACACCCCTGTCCCCTTTCCTTCCTCAGTTCTTGAAATATCCGTAAACCATTTAATGGTGCTTAACCCTCTAACAGGCGAAGTTAAAGTAATGATGGAAGGTAAACCAGAATTTTTGTTTAGGTGAGATATTGGTTTAAGAAGCATGAATTTAATGACGAAGGAAAAAAAAATTATTAATTTAGCCACCCGATAAACAAATAAGAAGGCGGCTTCAGGGCAGCCTTACTCGTTAAAGCCAAAAACTTTGCAAAGTTTGCATTTTTTTTGCTTCCATCTTTGTCAAGCCATATTGAAAAGTGGTCGGTTTTATCGTACCTTATGGCAGCAACAGGATACTTAGGCCTCTGGCTTATGCCAGAACTAGTGCTGTGCTCTTCTTCTTACGTGGAAGGCTGGCCAACTAAAAGTATTTTCCTTATTAATAACAAGACCTGCAGCTATGTATATCTTCACGAAATTCAGGCAGCGCAGCGTCGGCAACTTTTCCTCTGTATAATTTGAATCGTCAGAAAATTGTTCAGCTTCGATGCGACGATACAAAATGTATGCGTAAGTAGCAGCCATGCCAACGAAATGTTAAAGAAGCCGTATCATTGGGTTTCTAGTCTTAAGTCAAATATGATATCGACCGTCGTAGTGCGGTGCAAGAATTTTTGGCCACAGGTACCCAACTTATAAGGGTGTTGAAAAGTTAAATACTGGCCAACTTCCTCAGGAGGCCAACTAGACAGGTTTCACTGTATATAATTTTTTTTATATCACTATGATTTTTCTCTATTTCTATAAAAAATTAAGAAACATAATTTGTACAAATAGTCCAGCAACAACTAAGAATATTCAGACGAAGAGACATATTTTCAAACGTTTAAACGGCCCTGAGGCTGCATTCGGATTTTTGTGGTTAAATTAAATTTACATATTCATATTGAAATAAATGCAAATAGTTCATTTAATTATATGTGTTTAGTTCTTACTGAAAAAAATATCACCAAAATCTGACTGTTAAATAAATTTGGTTAAATTTTTTTAATTTTATACTGTGTGCCTTGTCACACAGAATGTGTTTTTGCTGCCAAACTCATTAAAAACAATGAAAACCTACTTAACATATGTTTTACAATGTTTTAGAAGAAATATAATAAGCAATAAAATCTCTTATTTCCGCTGTAACAATTCTAGGATTAACTACATGTATTTAAATTAACTTTAAGTAATTTTTGGAAAGGTTTATAGAGAAAAGTGCTGAATAGCATTAGAACAAATACTTGATACCGCTTTTCGAATTTACCGAAATTTACATGGCTTTAAACTATGTACATAGCATCTGAAACTGAATCCGACCATAATTAGTGTCAGAAGCTTGAGCATTTGCAAGATAAACGTAAAAGAATACTACTGAGTGTTCAGTCTCTATTTAGATCACGAAAATCACAGAATCACATTTTTCAAGATGGGCATTTTCTGCAACTCAGCATTGCTCGTCTTCTCGGATACCTTTGAATGGATAAGTTTTCCGATAGAAGCATCTATCCATAAAAATATGTAAGTTTACTATAATGTATTGTCACTAAAGACTTAATTAGTCTTATAATTTTGCACACCCATTGTATCTAAAAATGAAACTGTGACTCAAGTTCTAAGAGAAGTATTACTAATCCACAGAGCACGCCTTTCGAATTGCCTTATATTTTCAAACTTCGTACAATGAATCTTAAGTTCTGCTCTGACATCTGTTTTTCAATCACATTTACATATTTAATATCCCTCTTCTGCCACAGAGACCTCAGAGTTGTTTAATTGAAAATCAATATTTCAGGCTCAAAATTTAATTCAAAACTACTCGTACCATCTATATTCAGATGAATACCGACGGTCTTTAAATTATATCACTTTATCCTTTGTATCTCATCATCAAGCAGCAGTGGACTCGTATATTGGTTGCCCGAAAACGTACACCTCAAAATCTATTATAAAATTGAAAATTTGATCGTTCTATTATGTGTACCACAAAAGCTAATATCAGTACAATCAATTTAACATGAGCTACTCGTATTCGTGACTAATTGAAGCGGTATTAACCAAGCTCATACTCGTTTGTCCTACAAAGGAATTCAATGGAGCTTATTTGGACAAAAGGATGCACAATGTGTCTGCTAGTGCTTATAACAACAAAATGGTGATTTTCCAATTGCTTAGAGCTGAGTCTCTCGCAACATACCTACTTGCATTCATAGTTTGAGTATTTTGTATTTAGTTTTTATTATTTGTTGTTGATTTCTATTGTAAATACATATTATGTATAAATTTAGACGTAAGGTAATGATTCTATTGTTGAACTTGGCTCAGAAATGAGATTTATTTTGTCTACTTTGGACAATCGGACTGTACTTATTTAATTATTTATTTATTTATTTATTCATTTATCTATCGAGTTTCCTCCTACATATTGCTTTAAACTAATATAACATAAACGAAATATAATTATATTCACATTTCATTCAATTTTAATTTAAATTCATTGCTTTCAAGACTTAAGTCAAAATTAACATTTAGTTCATTAAATATTTTCATAAATCTTGAAAATGGTTCATTAGAACCATACATAATTACATGTAGGTATGAAGAGGAATATAAAACAAATTTCTGGGTCAAATATTTCTTTTTGGAACATAGATATACATATTCAAATGATTTAATAAAACGGTACATTTTTCCAGAGTAACCAGACCAATCAAAGCACACCCTATAGAGTTACTTGGCAATTATGGCAAATTCCATTTTATTTGTCGAACCAAAAATCTCGTAAAAGATTTATGAACTTTTTCAATTCGATTTTTTGATACTGTGTAAAGTGGATCCCATTCGACTAAATCGTATTCGACATGGGGGCGGACAAGTGAAGTATAAACTGCTTTAATTAGATAAGGATTCGATAATTCTGAGCAATTTCTTTTAAGTAACTCTAACATTGAGTTGCTTTTGCTACAATAAAATCAATATGTAACACAAAATTTAACTTGTCATCAAATACTACCCCAAGAACTTTCAGTTTCAATAGTCTATTCAAAATAATAATAATAATATTTGGCTTCAGCAGTCCTAGGTAGAACCAAGCCTAGCTTCCCGCAACCATTTGTGTGTGCGCGTTATACTTTTGCACGAATGGAAGGGACCTACAGTTTTCTGCCGTCTCCGAACGGCGAGTTGGGAAGCTTTACATGACAAATGATACTCTTGAATGCTTGTCAGGCATTCGGAAGAGGTGGGCACTGTCAAAAACTTTTTAGGGGTTTGCGGCGGGATTCGAACCTAAGACCGCTGGCTCAGTAGTCCGACGCACTAACCACTTGCGCTACGGTGCCCACAGTCTATTCAAAATAGTGTTTGAAATGCTATAGTCAAAATATAGTAACGGTTCGCGAACAAACCCCGATAAATCCATAATTTGTTATTTTGCAGAAATAGCAAAACATGTTTAAAAATACCAGTTAGTTACTCTCCAAAAATAAAACACAGGTAAAATAGTTGGCAGGAATGTGTTTCTTCTTGTGGTGATCCACGAAATCTAACTGGTACATTTTGCTTAGAATAATAATTCTTAAATTGGAGTTATCGGTGTTTGAGCCAACCCTTCTGTAAACATCGGATTTTGAAGGGCTTTATAGTATTTGTCGATTTTTAATCCAGCGATAAATCAATAATTATGTTAATTTCGTTTTGTTTTTATTTTTAAATAATAAAAAACGTATTTTATTTTAGAATATTTATCAATTAGCAGCAAGGTAGCAAATTAAAAGTGGGGTCTTATACTACGCAAGACACTTCTTCTTCAACGCAATCGCAATTTTCTTCATCTTCTGATAATCCTGAAGGTTGCAGTCTTCATTTTGCAGTACGTTTTTGTACCACACATATTTATCATTGTTACTCCAGTCAGCACCGAACTATTTTGTCATCAATCCCTTTACATCCCTTTTTTTTGGTGCAATCAAAACTTTATTGTATGATTTCTTAGGAACCTCAGTTGGATGACATTTTTTCTCTTTTTTTTTGCGCTCGTCATCCGATTCATTCCTGTAGTTTCTGTACATGTTGATTAAATACTTTGTCTGTTCTTTTGCCACGTTTTTTATTTGTCACATGTTTCTTCCAAACAGTTTCTTTAATTCCCCCCACAGCCATCACAAAATAATCTCAATTTGGATATATATACATATGTATCAGCCAGATTCGATTCGTTGAGGTAATGTAAAAGAGCTGAACCCATTTCAATTGAACCTCGACCACTGATAGTATTTCGGATTTCTTGCATTCTATCGCAATACAGAAATTGTAGAAACTTATTTGTCGTGAATAGAAAGCGTCCTGTATTGGAGTGCGTGGAAGAGGCTGAATCTGTTGTAAGTCGAAGCAAAATCTTAGAGAACCAGGGTCATTCATTTTTGTTAGTTTGAAAAAATACTGAGCTCAATAATGTGAGTTTTCTTTTTATCTATATCAGTTTCAGCCGCGATTCTATTACTTAGCAAAATACAAGTACTGCAAGCATCTGATGCTGGGGATCGAAAATCATCAAAATTAAAACATGTACATAACTCGGGGGGTACAGAGTCATTGTACAATTTTCGAAGCTTGGAAAAATTTAAATCGCTTGATGGATACGCTTTTTTAGATTTCCTTCTATTGTAATGAATTCTGTTGCTGGAATGCGTGACAAAAACTGTTTGGAACCTTTTCGATCGGCTTAGGTATTCTTCCTTGAAGTATTGTTTTTGCAATGGAAGGAAATCTGTCTTTCTTAAAATAAAACACTTGCATGAAGTAACTTTTACATACCGGAAATCTTTTTTCCGGTTAAGTAATATGTAATGCTAACACAACGATTTTTTTTTCGGTGTGTTTATATAAGCTGTTGCTTTTCATCTCTCGGGTTGATACGGTGCTATAAAGCATGTCAAAAAAATGCCCTGTTGCACTTTACCCTTGCAACTGTAAATAGCCTCTCTGTGGCGAACAACAGCATCTTGATTAATTTCCTTACAGCGATATTTCGATTTATCGCTATGTTTGCATAGTTTAATATTTGCCTAGTTTAATGGCATTCAAAAATAGAGGGTCCTTGTCGTTATACCTGTAAAAATCGATCAGGTTTTACATTTACCTTATGTGAATAGTGTTCAGCCTACAGACTTCTCCTCACGCAGAACTTCAACACGTCTTTTATGTTTACGTCTCTGACGTATGCCAGTAATTATGTTTGTCGAATTTGCATAATTATATGACATGACCAACGGTCAAATTTTTGGTATTATTATAATAATATTGGTAATATTGGATAACCGCTGGGCCGACTTTCATGATTCTTTCAGGCTTAGGCAGAAAGAAAATTGCATTTTGCCTTATGGTTAACGAGACTGTTTTAGTACACGGGCGAAACCAGGCCGGACAGCTAGTACCCATTAAAAACAAAACTTTGCAACCAATGCGTAAATTAGTGAATAATGAAAAACGCGGGGGGCGGCCCGTCCGCGTACCGTTCGCGTCACATGGAGCGCCGCTCCGCGGGAATCATTTAGTTTGGTACAATCGTTCTTGCTGTTTACTTTAAAAAAGCAATTAAACTAATTGTGAAGTCCAGTTTATTCAAAACTGCGAAGAGGCTTGCAATATCTGTCATCGAACTTTGAGTCGGTAGCATTTTTCAATGACATTCTAGATTCTCAGTAGAAATTACTAAGCAAGATTGCCATTTGGGCAATTCTTGATTTTATTTGGGCGTTATTTAATGTTGTCTTAATTGTTTTGGGTGATATTTCCTTTTTCGGGCATTATTTCCTTTTCAAATATTGCCACTCGTTATTTTGGGCTTTACTGCCTTTTATAAAATTAACCCTGACTAGGAAATTACACCCAAAATGACTAAAAAAATTACAACAACAAATTGTTTGAGATTTTTTTGGGCGTTATTTCCAAATCGATTTGGGCATTATTTCCTTGGGCGTTATTGCCTAACGCCTACTATACACTGCGGTTCACTAGATTAGAAGCATGTAATTTCGGAAAATGAAAATTATCTATCTCCCGATATATGGCAGTTTCAGAACAAAAAATTATGGTGAAAGAAAGAGTGGTTTGTGCTGAATGCAACAGTGAATTCCAAAATGTTATGAAAGCAGGCTAACTGTACTTTTGAGACATTTTAGCTGAATCAGTCAGATTCGCATGCATTTAAATCGGTTCATAAGATTAGAAGCAGTCAAATTACTATCGTTGTTTGTGAAGAGATTGTTTTTTTTTGTATAAAAAGTACATTTTGTCAATAAGAAAGGGTTAGCTTTATTTTTTCTTCAAGAAAAATAAAAAAAATTGTTTGACATTGTCAGAGAGGGCGAAATTAGACGTTTACCATTCGGAAGGCCTGTCTAAGCGTGCTTTCATTGGCAGGATCAATCGGAGTAATCATGCTGTTGGTTATCATTTAAAGGATCCCAAAATGTACGGAAATAAATACAAAAGAAATGTTTCCATGGCTCATAAAGCTGCGGAAAAACGAAATATTGTCCGATTAGCCTTCAATTCAGAGATTTCGACAGCTAAGATCGGAGATGCAGTTGGTGTTACCGCAAGTAAATCTACTGTTCGTCATGTGATTCGTAGTGCCAAATACGACAAGCATCTTAAGCTGAAAGAAAAACTACCACTTGATGCTTCTCGAAATAGACAAAGCTTACAATTCACGAATGACCACATGACCTGCGATATGCAATAAGGAGCAAGTTCGAATAGCTGGAAAAAGGAGGTCTTTGCTAACGAAACAAAATTCAATATAGCTGCACCGGATGCCTTTAACTTTTACTTCCACGATCTAAGAAAAAAGAAGCTCTTTTTAAACCGCCATCATAGCAGAGAAGGTAGCGTAATGGTCTGAGGTATAGTATCTTATTAGGGCACAATCGACTTGGTGGTTCAAAGCTCTAGAATGACAGGAAATAGTTGCACAGTGGTGATGAAATCTGGTACCCGATCTCTTCGGACCATGTTCATGGATATTTCAACACGACAGCGCTCCTATACACACAGTTCATATTGAAAAATCGTTTATTGCCAGTAAAAATGTTGAACTTGTTCCATGGTCCCAATAATCGCCAGACGTTAACACTATAGAAATTTTCTGGGGCTGGCTCATACGAAAAGTATACGAAGGTGGAAAGCAATACGATGATAAAGAAGCGCTTTCGAGCCCGTTAAACCTGTCTGGAATGAGATTTCACTCGACTATTTAGCCTCATTGTATAACTACCTAAAAAATTTTTGAGGTTATTTTTAAGAAAGGTGATTCTATTCATTATTAAAAATTGCACTTGGAGTATGCATTCAAAACAAAAATTAAATTTTCACAAAAAGAAACCAAAAAACATTGTTTTTTTTCATTCTATTATAAGGTGCTTCTAATCTTATGAACCGATTTAAATGCATGCGAATCTGACTGATTCAGCTAAAATATCTCAAAAGTACAGTTAGCCTGTTTTCTTAACATTTCGAAATTCACTGTTGCATTCAGCTCAAATCACTCTTTCTTTCACCATAATTTTTTGTTCTGAAACTGCCATATATCGGGGGATAGATCATTTTAATTTTCCGAAATTGCCTGCTTCTAATCTAGTGAACCGCAGTGTATATGCGATTGGCTTGAATTTTATCGCACATAGACTAGTTATAATTAATTTCTTTTCAATAAAGTGGAGCTATACACCCCATCTGCGTGATGTTTACACATAGCTTTAGGACTGTTGGATACAGTCGCATAATTTTTTTTATTAAGGATATGTTACTTCTGACTAACAGATACCAAATGAGAACAATATTTTGTAGTTATAGTTTTACTATCACATCGCTGACATATCATAATGAGCAGAAAATTAATTTATTTCAACGTAATAATATTTAATAATATTTGGATTGCCAGTAAATATTTCTTATTCTAATCTGGCAACATGTACCCTTGACAAGCGTCGATAATACAGCAACATTCACAAACGAAAATGTATCGTTGTGCAAAATAGTCGAACTAATTGTTGGATCACAAAAATTCATCCTGATAATAGCCAGATGATCCATATGGATCATCGGCGATAATAAAATACGGCTATTATTGAACGCAAGTGTAACAAAGCGTATACAGTAGTAATACAGTTTTTATACAATAGGCGTGTTTTTTTTCAAACCTATATAGGCTAAACATGTTTCTGCAACATGTTTTCAATGTAAAATACAACAAAATCTTAGCCTGGATAATTATCCAGTCTTATTTTTGTATGAAGAGCTTTTTCGAAATCTATATAGATTTGAAAAAAAAAACGCGCCTAATAATGAACGCAATCTCTGTAGTGCTACTGTATCCTTGCATTTATGAACTCGACCTATCTGAATGATGGAATTCCACTGACATATACATACGTATGCATATGTATGTATGCCATCATATGTAAGGGTCATTTACATCGGATGATGACTTTTGCACATCAATACAAACATAGACACATCTTAGCGCACAATTTTCTTGTACTTCGTTGTAATTAAAAAATAGAATCTGTCATCCACTATTTGTAGGTTTCGAAGACCCAACTCCAACAGAAGCTAAATTCCAAATAAATGAGTGGGTATAGAAAAAATTATTATTTTACCATGCATTTTACCATGCATGGCAAACTAATTTCTAAAGGAAAGCTTTTATATAATATGAGCATAGATACTTTGTACAATTGTTTCTGTTGTGTGTTATTGAAGTCTCTAAAAGGATACTCTAGTGATATGATACTTTGCTAAAAGGAAATTAAAAGAAAATTTCAACTCAAAAACTTGTTCTTAACTTTTGAACTCTTACAACATACCAAGATGAAGATGGCGACGACGACGACCGTCCATATGAGTGCACCTACATATATTACCCACTGGCTATTGTTTCTTAAATGACATACAAGTAAACAACAGACAAATTGAGTGCAGTGCCAACCCATTTGGTGTAAATTAAAGCATCATATCAGTAAGAGTACGAGTAGCTGTACAATTTGTTAGGAGATCCGTTTTGCCCTCTTGGCAATTTCTTGTTTTTCACCGCAAAATATTATTTAAAAAAAAATACGTATATATAATTTTTATATTGGACAATTTTCATTTGAATTTCCATTTCGTTTCATGTTTGGCGCTCAACCCTGCTTTGCACCCATAACGAAATGATAAAACCAAAAAAAGGTACACGGACATGTACAACAATCCCATTAAAGCATCCAGCCTGGAACACCGAGATGTTGTGTTAGATATTTTATCTGATGCTCGAGTTGTTGGACCATTAATTCAGACAGGACTATTTCATGCCGATGTGAATCCGAGAAGCTATATGTATGTGTTTGGGCACAATAGTGCTGCAGGACCTCATTCGAGCGTAAGTACTTATACCTAACCATCTACCAGTACCACTATTTGGGAAGGATGCAATGATTTTCCGACAGTTTTGTTTTGGGCGTTAGGTGTATAAATGTGGTAAGGTTTTATCCTTTCAGAGGTTTAGCTGGCACTGCTGATGCTTATGCGTGATATAACCATTGTCTGTTACAAGAGGGATACAGACGATCAACTTTTCGTGGTTAAGTTAAATGAATATAATTTGCTTTCATACCCAACGCAAACACATGTGTAAATTCGTTTTCTAGTGATAAAATGGTTTTCTAAAAAAAAGAATAAAAACAACTTTATATGTGTAAATCAATGTGCTTAACAAGGATGTCGTAAATTGCTGCAATGTGAGAAGTGTAATGACTTGAAAAGAATAGTTATTTTATGTGTCCTAAGCATGGAGGTTTCTTATGATTCTTCCAAATACATACAGCCTTACCGTTTAGCACCGGACTGTTAAACATAAATGTAAGGAAGGTTGATTGGTTCTTTCATTTAACAATTATTTATTGGTTCCTATTCCATTTATCTAACTTCATACCATATGCGATTGTCACTTTCGTGTGTGATTTACTAGACATCGCGTTAGAAATGATCACTTTTATACCCGTTTTACGATTACCCTTCGAAAAAAATTCTTTTCTTACCTGAAAAAAGAACAAGCTATGTTTACCTTTAGCTTTTTGGACTCATATTTCCATAATTATTTATACACGAGTACCTTAAATCAACAGGCATCCTTTTGATACCCTGCGGATCATCATCGGGCAATGTCTTAAATATAGATCACTGCTTCAACTAAATAAAGTGAACGAACTCGGAAATCGGATTGGCGTTCCACAAGGTTGCACTCTTTCACCAATACTTTTACACATTTTGTATGTTTAGGTCTACAATTTTGTCATATCATGGACCTGCACCAAATGGAAAACGTTGTGAAGCTTACTCAACTTAATTCAGCGTTAAGAAACCTATGGGAACACATCTTTGAGAGAGAATATCTTGTTTTTGAACCAGACGGGTTTTACCAGCCGTTTATTCTATAAATATTATAAAACTGAATAGGTTTTTTTTCTTGTTACCTAGTGGCGTGAAAACCGCTGAACAGATGTCGATGAAACTTTTTTTGGAATTTTTCTTAAGTATCCGGGAAGGGCAAAGGCTATGTCGTTTTTTGCTCAGCCTAATGCTTCTTACAAAATAGTCAAATAACTGCATATCTTAAAAGAAAACTCATTAATGGCTTATCGGATTGAAAAACAAAAAAAAGGTGAAATTAGTAAATTTGTCGCTGATATAAAACATCCTTCTGCGTTGTCATGAAACTCAGCAATGATCAAAACAATTATTCAAAACATCGTCCACAATTTTCCTTCACCAGCAGTCGTGCAGCAGTGGGTATCGTTGCAACTTGCAATGGTGTTTTTTTTTTTTTCTGGTTACGCCAGGAAGGTGGGAATCTTCTCAAGATACCAGAAGCCCGCGCTGCTGGCATGCACGATTCACATACCTGGTCCTGACTTGGAATGTGTCAGCCGATATGCGCCTACGTACTAAACCTCACCCCCAAACACAGACTTCGACCATTCTCCCCGCGGGACTGCCGTTAGGTACTACTTCGCGGGGCTGGTTAGCGTCATGCTATACGTCATGTGTCAGCTTCTGCTGCTTTCCTAAGCTTTTCTATTCTCCGCAGCTCCTGTTGGAGTACTGTTATATAGCTGCAGATGGCCGTCCAATTCTCTTCTGACCGCAACATATGGTCGATGAGCGACGGCCGATTTGGCAGAGTGGTCCTCCATGTTCTGAAGCGTGTGCAGTGAAATACCGCGTGCTCCGTCTTCTTCCTCGTTTGGACATTCCGTACAGAATGGTGAGCTGTCATGTCCAAATCTGTGGAGGTATTTCCGGTAACCGCGTTGGTCAGAAAGGAACTGAGTAAGGTGGTAGTTGCTGTCCTCGTGTTTCTGACCTATCCAATCCTTGATTGTCGGGATCAGCTTGTATGTCCATCTGCCCTTTTGTGTGCTGTCCCATCGGGCTTGCCATATAGCTGCTGACGCTGCCCTTTCTTCTATATTTATCATCATGATTTCATAAACTTGCAATGGTGTGTGTATGAGTATATGTGCGCACTCTGACATGATCATATGCTTTGCACTTCAATGTGCTACAATCATCATTACCATTTGCGGCCTTCACACTCAACTAATCTTAACAAATGAGGTGTCAAAAGAAAGAGAATTTTCTATAGCAGTGAATTGCATTTTCAGTTTATAAATATTATTAATAAATAAAATGATAAAAAACAAATACTCTACCCAAAGTGAGCCTCTGTTGTTTTAAGAGTTAATTTCGGTTCATATATCTACATCTATACTTATATGTATATAAAATAGACTGATGTCCGTGTGTGCACGCATACTTCGGGAACGGATCGTTAGATTTTCATGATTTTGGGTTTGATGGGTTCGTATTAGCCCAAGGAAGAACACTATGGAAGAAAAATCCCGGAACAAGAATAACGTGCGGTCGTCAAAACTGGAGACCGAATCAGTAATGTTCAAATAAATGAAAATCATCGTAGAAGAAGAAATGCCGTGAATTTAGAATTGCAGCGAGTCGCAATCCAATACGAATATACGATTGAATATAGCGCACTTCCGTGTGTCTCGATTGGCGCTATGACTGTCGTATGTCCGCATTGTGGTGCACCAGGAAAATTGGAAGTCCTAGAAGAACCGGTTTTTAGTACATTTGTTCGAAAACAGATCGCGCAGCCATCCACTTTGATATATGTTGATGATTCCAAAAATTAAAAGTGGTTTATCCACTTGCCATTCCGCAATATGACAGGTGTCCTTTCGACGATATTTTGCATCGAATTCGCACTGTGACTGTGAATTCATGAGTGGCAATTTGTTGTGCATATTGGGAATGCCATCGTCAAATCGTTCAATGTATGACGCATTTAATCGAGAATTGGAGCGAGAAATTGAATTCGATCGAGTCGCATTGAGTCAAGCAACAAATGTGCCAATGGTGAATCTAGAGTAAAAACGAATGCACGATGAATTGATGTAAATCTCAAAATTTCACTCTTAAATAGAAAGCTACTTGAGATTGAGAGTAACTCTCCAGAGTTTGCTAGCGAAAGTGCTCTCAAGTGAACACGCACCTTTAGATTTACAATGTCATCAAATATACTATATTGTATTGTCACCGGTCGCTGTGGCCGTGCTGGTTAGTGCGTTGGACTACTACGCAATGCTGCCCGGGTTCGATTCCCGACCGGGTTTAGTACCTAAAAAGAGTTTTTTCACGGTACCACCTCTTTCGAATGTCTGACACACATCAAAGAGTATCATTTGTCACGATTGAGCTTCTCAACTCGCCGTTCGGAGTCGGCAAACAATTGTAGGTCCCTTCCATTCATGCAAAAATAACATGCACACACAAATGGTTGGGAGAAGCAGGCCCAGGTTCACCTCGAGCTGTAGCGCCAACTAAGTAAGTAAGTATTGTCACCGGACTTATACACGTGTGAATTTCCGCATAATCGGATATCTGGAAGTGGGTGTAATATCGATTCCCAGATTTGGCCGTTACTGAAAGTGAAGTTAATATAAAACTTGTAAAACGTAACGAGACACGCTTCAACTACGCACTGATATTCTTAAAATATAACAACATGACAGCGGCGGCGCTAAGTGCACACACAGGTGCCGAAACCGGTCTACTTTTGAAAGCAGAGTTTCCTGGCTAAGTCGTTTCTCGAAATGGTAGTAAAAATTAGCCACCTAGATCGTATGAATTAATATGTGAAAGAGAAGGTTCATGCCACACCTCTCCAGTCAGTTGAAGCACTAAAAGCCCACACCCGTGCCTTTATCTATGGAAGAGGGCCGCAAATGCAATGTACAACAGATGTTGTGGATCTTTTTTTGCTGATATTGTTTTCGTGATTAATGGCAACCCTATCGAATAAAAATAAATAAATAAATAAATAAATAAAATCAAATCTATCTATTATATTAAATAATATTTTATTTCGATTTTTATTTATAAATTAATTAAACTGTTATTATTAAAACAGATCTAAATCCATGTTTTCAAAGTTTACAACCAATGCCTCTGCAACTGAGGTAAATCTGCAATAATTTGAAAACAATTCTGGTTCACTTAATTTTCGATTTATCCAAGCTTAACGCTCGACTGTATTTACAAAATATTTATTTTTAAATAAATTTGGCAGCACCACCAGAGTACCTCAATAGTTAAGGGTGGAACTAAAATATTATGCAAAATATTGACCTAAATCTGTTGAAGTAATGTAATTAACAACAGTCTCAATCTGCAATGTTGTATTTAGACACTTAAAGGGATGCAATACCTGTAAAGTTATCGTTATTGAAAACACATAAGACAATACATATGAATGTATATGTATGTGCCTTTGCAATTCCCAGAAAATACATTCGGGGCATATTCTTGCCAGACACTTTGAGGAGGCTCCCGTAACCACTTTAAATGTATTATCGTATATACTTACATATGTTTGTCCTCTTTACTGTGAGCTCGATTACGATGAAATTGAGCACATGTACATGTACACATCCCAGTACTTATGGACGTAGATTTGGTTTACATATTTGTCTCTCTTGTTATATTTCCCTTTAACCCTCTAATGCCTTATTTTTTGATTTGATTCAAAAAATCAGTATATACTAATATGGGTGCGATAAAAACGAATCTGATATTAGTTTTTTAAAAAAAATTATGTTTTTACCTTTAACAGGTAAAAATATTAACACTGACTGCCTCTAGGCGGGGTTGGGTCGTTATGCATTGAATGAATAACTTTAAAAAAATCAAAAAAATATGAAAATATTGTTCACTAGCGTTGGTGGAAGTCGAAGAAACACGACTTTGTGGTTGAATTGCACATTGCAAAATGCCTGTGTTTCTGACTTACATCCCGAGTTTTAACACAACTTTTCGCCCTTGCGGTCGTGAAATACGCACCAATGTCCCACGAACCTCTGGGGTTGGAAGATAAGACTTTTTTTGTTTGCGAGTCGGTGTTGCTGGGGATGAAGTTGGACGACCTCTCAGTTTTTTTTGTTTCGTTCGAAATCATGCATAATGATTCTGCAACTTCTGATCAAAAATTTGGCAAGTCAACTTTGACTAACATGTGCAACCTATGGAAAAGAATGTAGGCGTTGACCATTGCCACATCCAACAGGTGGAAAAATATTCGGTTCATCCATTTTCGAGTTTTCATTTGAATATGATAACGACCAAGAAGACCATCCATGAGATCGACACCACCCATAAGGCTAAACTCGGCTCTTGATGACTAATGTCTAAAGCGCGGATGTCCAGACCTGTGTTTTTTCCATCCATCAAGTCTTGACTTGAATCCATTAAACAATGATCAATCAAGAGTTCATCTTCAGAGCAAATAAAATCTTGATCGTCAACATTGTCGCCATCGTCGGAATCATCTTCACCGTCAGTGTTTTCAGCTGCATTCATCAATTCAGCGATTTCTTCATCTGTCATCTTCGACAGGTTCCTCAACTCTGCAGATGTTATCATCATTCAGGCGTAATTTCCTCATGTGGTATCTAAGCAAATTGTGAACAATTAGTACACCTATCAGCATCGACAGCGATGTCCTATCTTTCTGTGGGAGTTTTCTTGTTCTTGTTTTGTTATACTCCGGCCACAGTCTTCTTGATACGTCGCAGGTGGTTAATGATTTCCATCTGTTATTTGCTTCACTTAGTATTTTTTGTTCAATTTTGGTCTTGAGGTTACAGAGTGGAGGTTTAACCATACCATCTGCTTGATCTAACAAAAGCACTGAATCAGTTATGGGGAACTAACAAGAAAAAATGTACACTCAACAGCCTGAACCCGCCTCTAGACGGGTTCAAGAAAGCTCTGCGAGCTTATATAAAAAAACTTCTCAGCACAAAAGTTTTTTCACTTATCGATAAAAATTACTTTTATCTACTCACCTGTCATTTTTCCAATTTGAACTGACGAAAATTATTGTTTTTTTTTTAATAAATGAAAATCGTGTTTGCAAAAAAATGTTTAATATGCTTGCGAGGGTATTTTTCACTTTGAACAAACTTAGCTTGGAAACGAAACGCACTACAGCAATGATATAAACAGCTATGCATAGAACAATATTAAAACTTTATGTAGAGCTTATCAGATTGTACAAGAGATCATACTGTTACATGTAAATACTTGTAAGCTTTACCCCGCCTAGAGGCGGTTGTAGGCATTACCATTAACACCAGCTACCAATTTCAAATGCATACCTGCTTAGGTAACAGTCACAATAATGTCAAAGCCCTTTTTCATGCCCTAAACAATACCATTTGAATTAAAATATAGCAATGATTTTAGGAATGAAAGAGTTATTATCGTATGAACATATCAAGTGCAGAATATGAAGGATTCGGATCCAAATTATTTTTTACACTTTCGGAGGTCATTACGTATTCCGCTGCGGGTTCATTAACAATTTTATTTTTTGTCATGGCCACAGAATTAATGAATTTACGACAATCTAATTAAAATGTTTATTTGCCTTTGGCCAAATAACAAAGCAAATACGAGTTCGTGAAGAAGAACAGCTCTTTTGATTTAATTTTGTATACCAACCTCTTGGCATATGAATGTTTGACTTTGTATATGTCATATGGGTTCAGTACGTGTTGTCATAAATGTCCTCTAAAACTGACAACCAGGCACAAAAAAAAAAGAAATTTGTGTATGCTGTAGAGTTTGTCTGGCTATGAATGGAAGGAGTGAATATGTGACCTTGAACTTTTGCGGTGTAACAAGAGTTGTGTATTAATGGACTACCTCAATAAAAACACTGAAAAATCCGAAGCAGGATAAACCCAATCCGCAATAATATTTCTTCCAATAGCCACACCTGAACTTTCATATCCGATTGCGGTTATTTTTGACGTGTGTCAGAATTCCCTTTAAATTATTCCCTTTAAATTATGGAAAACAACGACACGCTTTAAGACATTTTTAAAATTGAATAAAATGTCACGCTCTGTGCAGCAAATACATATTCCGTACGCTAACTGGGATTTAAAGTCGGCGTCTAAGCATCCTATCGAGAGCTTAATTCATCGTCTGCTACTACAGTCGCACAGGAAAATTGTCGCTTCTTAACCGAAATTTCTCAATTTTTCGTGTTTCATAAGAAGTGGTTATTTAGCGATATCAGGCCAGCATTTCTAAATATGTAGGTACTTTCTTTGCGTATAAAAGATTTCACTGTGTGGTGATAATGTTGGGCAAATGGCATTATTGGCTCATACACCTTTCGAATAAAGAGATGAGATGGTAACTGTCAACGGTATAAAAAATATTGACCTTGTCTTATCTGTTCTAGAATGCCGTCAGATTGGACAAACAAATCCCGACATAAAGAGATAAATCGTGCTGAATTTTATATTCGGTTGGGAGATCTGCCTTAAGTTGCTCTTAAAACGCTACGCGAATATAACGGATTTTAAAGATTGCTTAGTGACATTTCAGCAAAATATTACACCTTTAATGTGACTACCACTATTATTTTCCACCACTGACAGAGTGAAGGTTTTTCTTATCAACACCACCTTGCGGAATCACAGGACACTCGTTATTCCTACCTAGAATTAAAATAATAAATTATACTACAAAATTCATTAGTCAAAGATTATTCACAAACATAACGCAAAAGGACTCATATTATGTCATAATAATATGAAAATATCATACGAAGTGAATTATTGAACCCAAACTATACACTCAGAATACTTATGTATTTATGTATCTTTTTCGTCGTTTTATTGATTTTACGGCTACGAACACAAATCCTAGGTCAATGTGAATGTTATTCGAGTATTTTTACGTTGTGCTCCTTTTCACTGCTTGTGGGTAAAACAGTATAAATGATAAATAGTCGAACCTTCCATTTTCTTGCGACTTGAATATAAATAAAAGGATACTCGATTATTCATTCATTTCTATCGTTGTTGAAACGATTCAGATTTATTTTTTTAAGCGTATTCGAGCATTTATTGAGCTGTCTGCTTATACCACAATGTTCAGCTAATAAAATATTATCCTTTTGATCGATAACAGGATGGAGTTCGAGTTCATCTACGTAACAAATATGTGGGGAAAGCATTATTTCTTGTTGTTCTTCTCCTTGCTTGCCCCAAACATACATGATAATTATCAAGTGATGTGGTAATTTGTTTTGGCAGTAGACAGGATAATAATCTAACAAAAATTAAGTGAAGATACAGACATACATATGTAATTAATTTTCTTTTCTTTCCTCTTAGATTTTTGTATTAAGTTACAATGTATGAACGTACATCACGTGGTTAGCGCACTTTTCTTTTTAGAGCACTCTCTCGTATTTCAAGACATCCATTGATAAACTTTGTTTTGAAAATAGATTGCACAGACAATATTGATGTTATGGAATCTCATTACTCTCGTTTACATTTTCAATAACAAACGATTGTATGTACTATTGGTTACTAGTTACTAAGCAATAGTTAGTTTTACTAAAGGTTACTATACATACTCAGACCCAACCCAATTGTCAGTACAGGGAAGATAGTACGTTTGCCTCTCAGTCTGGTTGCAATAGCTTGCATAAAAATGCCTTTTTTTTAAACTCTGACCGGTTACCCTAGTATGCATGACAAATCGTAGATAAGTTGTAGATAATTGCATGACGGAGCAGTACCCGTACGGTTACCACCTGCTGATTTGAAAACAAGACGATTTGTTAAACGAAATAACGATAACTGTTTACAAAGTGGATAATTCCTCGATTTATATGAAATTTTAGTATTGCGTAGAGCGCTTTTTTTCGAGTATTTTGATGTATAAATGTTATACATCGGAAACGATAAGTTTTAGATATATGAGCTAAAAACCATATGAAATACTCAGTATTCGTTTCGGTACTCACTATTCGTTTCCGCACCCAACATTTATCTCGCGTAAATAAACCTTCATTATAAAGAACAAAAAGCGAACAATTTATTTACTGCATTTTAACTGTTTCCCCAGAAAAACAAGAAATAAGAAAAAAACAAAAACCAACGGCAACACCCTCACATATTCCAATTCATTTATTGGTACTTAAAGCACAGAATCCAAAAGCTCTTTGACAAAAACCACAGAACAATTTGCTTCAATTTAATAATGGTAAAACTGTTTTGATGTTCATATTTTCCATACACACACTGAGGGTTGATGGCTGCCACACGATCATTGTTCCATCGACAGTGTGGCAGGCTGGTCATAATGGGGTATATGCGAGTTTGAGGAAAATTACAAAAACAAAACCTGTGTAACCCAGTGGTTTGGTTTTTATTTTAGCACAAAAATGTTTTGTTTGGTGCGCACTGTAGGTATACTTAGTTGGCGCTACAGCTCAAGTTGAACCTGGGCCTGCTTCTCGCAACCATTTGTGTGTGCGTGTTATATTTGTGCACGAATGGAAGGGACCTACAGTTTTTTGCCGACTCCGAACGGCGGATTGAGAAGCTCAATCGTGACAAATGATACTCTTTGATGCTTGTCAGACATTCGAAAGAGGTGGGCACTGTGAACAATTTTTAGGTGTTTGTGGCGGGATTCGAACCCAAGACCGCTGGCTCAGTAGTCCGACGCACTAACCACTTGCGCTACGGTGCCCATACTGGTGTAGGTGTACTGGTGGCATTATCGAATCTTGTTTTTTTTTTTTTTCAAAAATGGGACAGAACACATCGTCAATGGAACCCATTACCGGACGATTGTCATCGGGTATTTGTTCCTTATTTAACGTGGCATCGAACTGGAAAACGTGTGCTAAAATCAGCATGGTGCAATATACATGGATTTGTTGGCGCAGCAGTCCAGCGCGGCGATAGCATAATTTCATGAAATTGACATGTTAATTAGCCACGAAGATCTTGCGATTTGAAGCCACCAGCCATGATTGGATTAATCAATCTTTGTCATTATATAAAGCAAATTTTCAATATTGCATGATCATTTAGCTAAAATGAAGATTTTTACTAGCTGAATTTTAAAAGTTGATCGGCGCACATGTTAAGACTCGGTTCCAGAGATTCAAATAACTTCCAAGACAAACGACTCATTCTAGAAACACGAAATGTATCGCTTGTTTTTTCGATAAATCGGATCATGTTGCTTCTGTGACTTAAGATTATCGAAAAACTGTTAATGTCTGCCGCAAGTTATCAGCGAATTAAGTGAAACAAACCGAAACCGTCTTTCTCCATCATGAAAACGCTAGTTCTTTAACAAATACCTACTCAAACAATTTTCAATCTTTAAAATGAGAAGGGCTTAACTACATATCACATCGTACTGATTTGCCTATTTACTGCACCTAATGCGGCATGTGTAACATATTGCCACAATTTTCTATGAACAAACTCTGCATGCCCTTTGTTTTGCCAAATTACACTCTGCCCCAGTGTAAAGCGAAAGGACGAATATCATCCATTGAATTCCCCAAAAGAGTTCATGTCATGGTTCATTTTGACTAGTTTTTTGATTTGAAATACTCCCTTAAGGATGCAATGCAAATTATTTTACAGATATCGAACACAGATATACGAAAAAGAAAAAAAAAAACTACAAAGCCACTCGTACTCGTAGGTACATATATCCATAACCGAAAAGAGAAATTTAAATCGAATACTTTAGCGTTGTCCTTGGCAGGGAGAATCTCTTTACAATGGAAAACTTTTAGCCAGTATTACCAACACGTATCCTTCCAACCGTTACGTGGTTGAATAACCACAGCTCCATGAACGGTAGTGACTAACAGTAGCACTCATGCTCACCCTCCGTTTTTTTTCATTCGTTCATGTGCAACAAAAACAGCGTATCCAAGGTGGGTGGGACTAAAAGTAAGAGAGGCACTGACACAGTAGAACGGAAAGCATTGAACAATTATTGCGTTATCCTGTCGCCCGTATGCCATATATTTTTCTTCTTGCAAATGTAGAAAGATTTAACTTCATATCCATAAGTTGTGGTAATGTTGTTCAAGGACATTTCTTATTTTACGTTTCTTTTTTTCCATTCGGAAAATGTTAATGCTTAAAAGGACCTCACGGCTGTGATAGTATTAACATACATATGTATGTATGAAAATCAATTGAATACATACGACATACCAACTTATGTTTATGCACGTATGGACCAATTCAATTGTAAATTGAATCCGGACACCGGTAGTGGAATATTTTCCCATATACATATGTATGTATATTGGGCACAACTTCTCCGTTTCCGTCACTTTTTACTTACCAGCTTCTGCGTTAAACTTGTTAAAGTTTCCAACTGCAATTTGCAGACAGTTTGGCAACCTTTGAATTTCAGTCTTACGAACAGTCAATGTAAAAAAAATATTTCGTGACACAACGGGCCGTATACATAAAATTTAAGTACATATTAGTAGTAAAAGGTCTAAGTAAATACTAGTACTAATGTTTTAAATATTTACTAAATGTTATTCAGTTATCTGTAAAAAAACATTCACTTATGGAAATAAATTGTAAAAAGTGCAAATAATGCAATAAAATTGTGCTAAGAACGATTCGCCCAAAACACTGAATATGTAATTTTTTTTCTTTACAGGATGAGGGTTAAGATAGATGTTAAGAAGAAGGCAGACCTAAAGAAAAGGGGAAATAGGCTCATAAAGCTTAAATAATGGAAATGATTTTTCTAGAGTTGTTGAATGCTGATAAAAACCCATCCATCTCCTGCATACTTGGTTTGTATTGTTTTAGAAAGCTAATTAAGGTTCTAAAAAACTGTTACCCCAAATCCTGGAATCGTGAACTGAGCCTGGGAATCCACACTTGTAAAACGTTGCAGTGCATCACAATGAAGACTTTCGTTTAATACATATGTAGTTATATTCTTCTCAATGGAGACGCGGCTTCATTATTTATACATAAGTGTTCTTCGCAATTGGAAGGAAACTTTATCCAATGAGAAGCTTTTTCTATTGAGTTTTGCAACAGAATTTATTATTTTAGAAACAGTACTTTGATGTCCTACGCCAATATCTTCACCAAACTCCAAGTTGAAATCCAGGATCTCCAACGTATCTTAAAAAGATCCTAATATTTTCTTGAAGTAATACTGACCCTCCTCTAGTTTCTTAAAATGTATGAATTTATGAAACAATTCTTTCGTTCGATTAAAATCATTTAGTAGTTGCTCACCAATAAAATAGTCACTTAATCACTACATTTTCCTTCTCAAAATGGTAAATCATTTTAAAATAAGACTCGGTAACCCTTCGGTGCCATTTCGGTTAATATAGCGACCGCAATCAGGTCAGGTTCAATATTCAATTCAATTCTATTCAATTCATTGATTACAGTATTGAATACAATGTTTATACATATTTACCATCTGTAAAGCCTGCAAAAGACTGGATACAAAAGAAACATTACTAGAATCAAGTGAGTTTTTTTGAAACTTCACAAAAAATGAGGTTATAAAGGGTGATTTTTTAGCTGGTTTGGTTTTGGCAACACAGGTTTTGACAGCTGACGTGTGTTTAGTACCTTGTGTCACTGTCAAACAGCTTCAGTTTGGTTTGCAATTTAACCATGGATCGTCTTACAAATGAACAACGCTTGCAAATTATTGAATTTTACTATCAAAATTCGTGCTCGGTTCGAAATGTTCATCGCGCGCTGCTTCCATTTTATGATCGGCATTCTCGACCTTCTGAGCAGTCTATTCGGAAGATTGTGACCAAATTTCGCACCAAATTTACTTTGTTGGACATTAAACCACCAACACGTTTACGTACTGTGCGTAGTGAAGAAAATATTGCGGCCGTATCAGCTAGTGTGACAGAAGACCGCGAAATGTCGATTCGGCGCCGTTCCCAGCAGTTAGGCCTTTGTTACAGCACTACGTGGAAAATTTGTTTTGCCCGAAATGGAATTTGTTGACTTGCATGATATGTGGTTTCAACAAGACGGTGCCACATGCCACACAGCACGCGAAACAATGGCGCAATTGCGAGGCGAGTTTGGTGAACAGTTAATTTCACGTTTCGGGCCGGTCAATTGGCCGCCTAGATCGTGCGATTTGACACTATTAGATTATTTTTTGTGGGGGTATGTCAAGGCTAATGTCTATAGGGGCAAGCCCGCTTCGATTGACGCACTGGAAGCCAACATCCATGCATTCATTCGTGAGATACCGGCCGATATGTGTGAAAGAGTATGCCAAAATTGGACTCAGCGGATGGGCTACCTGAGACGCAGCCGCGGTCAACATTTGCATGAAATCATCTTTAAGCATTAAATTGCAAGGTTCAAACTATCGATTCAAATAAATATTTCATTCATTTTTTCGAATTTTTTGTGTTTTTTTTTAAAAAAAAGTTCTCAACCTCTTAAAAAATCACCCTTTAAAAGTATGAACAGAAAAATAACAAAAGATGAAAATATTGATTTCACAGTTCATACTACATTTGCTTAACATGTTTAACCCTAGAAAGTTAATGTTCGTCCATTCAACGACCACAAACCTAAATACGGCTGTATATTTTGAATGCGGCCACCTTGAATGAATGAATATTTTGAATGCGGCCACCTAGTAACGTATGGTTGCTAACCAGAGATGTGATCCGATACGAAATTGTACTATTTGGTACGATTTAAAACAGTTTCGGTTCAAGAAACCATGGTCTGAAACTGGTACGAAACTACACACTAAACTGAGGTACGATATTAGCTGGTACGAAACTGCTCGGTACGGTACTAATACTAATGCTAATGTTTATTTCGGTTCATGATATGATTGAATCACGAAACGTATATGCATTAATGCTAGTAAGAGTAACAGTTTTCTTTATCAATAAGCTAACAAATTTTACTTGTGTAAATGTTTGGTATGTAGTGAGTGCATATAAACTAACATCCGAAATTATGAAGGACATTTTACTAGTTAAATGTAGCAGATTACTTGAATGAAATTGATTTCAAGGTTTTCATTTCTATTAGTTATATACAAGAGCATTGTACCTGTGCAAATACTAATACATAAATAAGAAACACACATAAGAAACTTTAATTTTATTATGGTACGAAAGCGGTACGAAAGTCGGTACAAAACAACAGAATATGTACGATCCGAAACTAAACTACACAGAAGCCGTTCACGAAATGGTACGAAATGTAACAAACAGTTTCTGATCAAATCGGTACGAAACTGTGTTTGCACAATTGAGTTAAGTTTCGTACCCGTCCGAAACTAAACAATGAGATTCATACCGGATCACATCTCTGTTGCTAACTAACTATGTGAACGCTGAGCTCTAGCGAATGACAGTAGCGGTCGGCAGGTATGAACCAGCGTTGCCGCTGGTAAATTTTAAAAAGTGTCCAAAAAGGTGTCCCGGACTAAAAAAAAAGAGTCCACATACATAATTCCAATAGATGTGTATTTATTTGTATTAATATCAAAGGAAAAAAACAAAAAAAACGACCTGGTTGGATGGACGTCGAACGAACCGTAGTCGTTAGCGTCCACATTGTTCAACATGATCGAAGAAAGAAAAAGGAGGCTAATTTCGGTACAGGAATGTATGAAAAAGTGACCAAAGTTTTCATCTGTTAATTTGCCAACAGAATTACTATTTAAAATTCCAGGGGATTATCAGAATATTTCTTATTTAAAAAAATTCTTTCCAAAATTCAATATTTCCATACACATCCATTTTTAATTCTCCGACAGTCGTCTGTCAGGTTATATGCCAAGTTAGATATTGTTATTACAATTAAAACTTTATATTTTTATAAAAAATTGTTTTTTTTATTGAGATATTGGAAAAGCGTCCAAAAGCGTCCACAAAAAGCGTCCATTTTAACTAATTATCAAAAAATGGTGTCCAGGTGTCCCGATCGCTAAAAAGCGTCGAAATGGACACCTTAGCGTCCCAACGGCAATGCTGGTATGAACATAAGTTTTTGAGGTACTTCGTGGATGCTCGTGGTTTCGACGAATGATCAGCTTTTGTGCTAGTTTTGTGTACGTTGAGTGTGGGGTTTCTTTAGCATATTATTATCATTAATTGCACAAGAACTATATCGGATTCATAAATTATCGGTTTATTACTTAGGGAGGACTACCTGAGTGCTGTAGATGATGATGGGGACAATGATTAATAAGATCTAAGATGATCCATCCGATAATGTGGCTGAAAAATGCAGCAAAAACTTATTTGCCTTATTTTGCCGTATTTTGCAAAAAAAAATTTACATAGTGCGCTTATAAGCAAAATCAGCATAAATAATGTAAAGCACGGATTATATTATAATTTTGTCGATTTTTGATAAGGTACCGTACCGAATCTGTTGTTCAATTAATATATACATAACATATGTAACTTCCGCGTTGCAAGCGGTCCTCTTGAACTTGTAGGGGCACTATTACACCACTGTTGCTGTTTGAGTAATTTATGACTGATTAGAAATTTGAATAGATTTTATGAAAAAGTAACATTCGCAAATTGTGAAACCTTGGCTGAAGAAATGGCAGCGAACGCAAACAATAAATAGAAAGCTAGAAGAAATACATATCGTCGCTTTTCCGGCAGAGTGACATACCTACATTCAAAATTGGATGATTTTCAGGAGAGCCGTTTGAAGTGTTGTTGTTTAAAAAATTATTTTTGTTGTTAGTTAAAAACAAAACTCTGAGTGTTGTTTGTTGTTTATACAAAAAAAAAGGAATTTTTATTTCCTTTCAGATGGTATATAAAGTTTTTTTTTTTTTTAAAGTCAATATTTAAAAACATCTATCATACGACTTACTTATAACAAGTGACGTTTTGCAATCAAAATAAATGTTTACATTTCGAAAGCAAAATTTTATAATCCAAAAGTGTCAGTTTTCCTGATAAAAAAGTGTTGAAAATTTCACAGATTTATTTGTGGAAGTATATTATGTACATATTACATGTATATATAATGAGAAAATGTCGAAATGGCACAAGAATCTTAAACCTGCAAGTTTTTGCGTTATTTGCCATTTTTGCAATACGTCATTGCGATGATAAATAATTTTTAGATAATAGTGATGTTAGTGGAAATTCGAAACGCCACTTGTTCACAATGTCGAAACTAGAAGAAGTAGAACAGTGCCGATTGGGCAGAAAAATGTTGTTGATTTTTGTGATAATTTCTGTATACTCAACTCAAATATGGCAAATTTCGATTTATGTCACTCGACCGGAGAAGCGACGATATGTAGTATCCTTCCACGCGTCAAAGACAATGTTATGGTTACCCCACAACTTGCAAAGAAGATCCTGAGATTGAAGCTCTTAATTCACAAAGTAACCAGTGACAAGTGGTTTTACAAGAAAGGGTGAACGACAAAAATTTTTTTGCTCACAATGCAACATATTATGTATGTATGTATGCATGTATGTATGTATTTGCGGTGAACATAAAGTCGTTTTTGGCACAGCCTCCGTAAAAAAAGAGATACTAATTTTTTTTTTAAATTAGAATATCATCTAAGCTTTTCTTTTACTTAAAAATAAGTCCTTATTATAAGTCCAAAAATTTGTGTTCTTACTTAAGACTGTTTAGTAATAAAAATTCAAAAATATAGTTAAATAGATAGTTAATATAAATAGTTATTCATTTTGGGAAATGCCTTCAGTATTTTTCGGTAACTTTATAAAAATATATATGTATGCATGCTGATTTGCAGAATATATACAATTGAACATACATTTCAAATTTCATAATTACATTTAAACGTTCCGCATGCACAAAAGTTACCTAAAAATGGATCTGGATTCCCCAATAAAGTGAAACATAAAAGTGTAACTAGTTCCCACAAAAATTGGAATATCAGTATTATCATTTCTGTCATCTTTATGTTATGAATGGTACTATACTTTTTTTTCTATGATTTGTTGATCTGCATAAATCCTTTAACTGCACGACTAGCGTGACTTCCTGCCTTCACTGTTACTTGGCGATTATCAAATAAGGAACCAGATGCAATTCTAAGGAAATTTATGTTTTTTTTCTTAAACCAGCAGGAGCACCGTATGCGGAAATAAATGAAAGAAAATCAGTTAGCTGCAGTCAATTGAAAAGTTCAAATCAGTTAAGATACAAGCGTACGATTTTCAAGAGATTGAAACAAATCCAAAGGAACAGTGTACAGACACACACACAGACAAACATATGCAAGGACGAAGTTTTTTTTCGGCAATTGGAATATCGATTTAATAATGTTCATCCGGCATGAATATTATATGATTTGGGGAGAAAAAAACTATTCCAGTGTTGAGCGTCTTGGTTATCCATAAATACCCCTTTCTCATAGGATGCCCTTCGTTATGCTTTCGTAGGTGAGATACGAGTAGGTATACATAGACACGAGTATGAATATCACTATCATCGTCGTCGTCTTCATCATCTTTGTCGCCGTTGTCGTAGATATCACTGTCCTTTGCTTTGCTTTGCTTATGTTTGTTTTCCAGAGAAAATGAAAGTCACGTTTGGGTTTTATTCTTAAAAAAAATATAAACAAAACAAAATCACCCAACTTGAATGGTTCTTCTTTTATGAATTTTGCTTGCTTAGTACGCTCATCCCTTAGCACTACGTTTGGGGCTGAAAGCGAATACGAGATGAGAACTGTATGAAAGAAAGAAATATAATAAAAATAATTCCAGTATCAGCAGAAGGATGACAATGTAATCCTTTTTTTGCGTTTGTTTTTGTCATTTATTTCGTTTTCCATATTCTAGCTCTCACATAGTATAATTGGTGAGGAATTGGCTTTCATATTTGGAGCACCATTGGCCCCAGCCGGACCGTTTCATAATAAATATAATGCACAGGAGAAACTTCTCTCCGAAGCAGTGATGTCTTATTGGACTAATTTTGCTAAGACAGGGTAAGTTTCGATTTTTTTATTATATACGAGGTACATACATATGTATGTATGCATTCACATCGAAAGTACTTACATGCCCTTGTATTTGAAAAGATTTTATTGGAAATCGAAAGAACGGTCTCCAATGGTGTATACGAGTACTTGTAGATGTGATGCAACTACTTCTTTTCTAACGCTGATCATTTATGAACGGTAGAAAGAGATAGTTTTTATAGATTACTTTCTATATTTGCAGAAACCCTAAGGCACCATGGAGAGGAACGTTTATTAACTTACATGCCCTCGAATGGGATCGATACGATTTGGACTGGCCAGAATTTAATAAGAGAAATCAATGCTATATTAATATTGGTAAGTACATACCTACCTACCTACCTACCGGGATCGCTCAGTGAAACGTGCATACAAGCATTAATTGGTTAGTCTTTTGTATTGTGCTTGGAATTAAGTAATTACACCCGCTTAATGTTGCCATCTGTTGCGATACTATAAATACTTTTTCTGGCTTTGCAGCGATATCTTAAAAAAATAAGAAAGACAACACATCTTATAGTATATTTCGATTGTTTTTAAAATGTATTTTATTTATATTTTTATTTTCTTTTATTTATATTTTTATTTTATTTTATTTATATTGCTTGGGTAACAAAATCATAGTTTCAATCAATAAAAGATATACCTATAATTACGAGGAACAGTACGCCTTTACGATATTTACTGTATATTCGGATTCGTAATGGTTTCAGCATAGATTAGATTAACAGAACCATCAGATCTGTGTCGGGGAGGATTTTTAGGTTCCGGTTATGATATAGAGAAAAGCCTCACAAAATTTCAGCCAAACCGATCGATAACTTTTTAAGTTACAGCACGAGCAGTTTTTGAAAATACGGATTCGAGATAATCGCGTTTAAAGTTTCACTTTACCATATGCAGTGTACTATATGCGCTCGACTATATGTGCGATAACTCTGTAAACATTCAATATTTTAATTTTTTCTCGGGTCAATATATTCTCAACACATTGTATTTTTGAAATATGAAAGAAAAAAAAAATCGATTTTTTTAAATTTCTAAAGGGATTGCCCCCTTAAATATGACATTGAGGAATCTTCCGGGGCGTTTTTCTTAGTATCTTATTCGTATATACATAATATGTATGTATAAAACATATATGTATGTTTCTAATTTGAAAGTATTATGCATAAGCATAGTTGAACTTACGTTGCTTATAACGGTTGTTCTCATATCCTTATTAATGATTTTCTGTTGGCATTGATTCAATTATATTAGTGTAATTTGCTTTTATACGAGTTTCTGATTTTATTTATAATTGAACTGAACAGCATGAAATTGCAATTATACATACATAATATAAATACATACAGACATGTATAATTCGTCTGTTGTTGGGGTTACGTATGTATGTGTGAGAACTACACTACGTTGTTTTCGTCTCATATTGCCAGGGATATGTTTCTCATCACGTTGTCTGCATGCGATTTTAATTATTTTAACCTGTGTAACCCTAATCACCTGTATCCTCTTTTAATATAGTTAAATATTAAGCGTATAAGTATTTTGTATACATAGAGGTGATGGAAAGGAAATTTTTAAAGTGCTCTTGATTTAAGTTCGCCCGAAAAATTTGTGCATACGAGAAATCTCAGTAAATGACATTTTAACTATCAAATTTGATCTAATATAGTACCACCTTGTTTAAAAAGTTCCCAAAAATAGCGTCAATGGTGGGGCGCTCTCGTTGTAAAATATAAGATGGTCATGGCAATGATATATGACAAAAAAATTGTTGTAACAGATAAAAAATACACGACGACTAGAGTTTTCGATGTCAAAAATGGTCTTCTGCAGGGCACAGTAACTGCACCGCACCTATTTAATATTTATATTTCCGATATACTCAGGGAACTGGATGATTCTATATTTGCATTTGCTGACGACGTTATACTGTATGCACGCGGGTCGAGAATTGATGAAATTCAAACCAGGCTTCAAGGCAAATTCAACGGTTTCCATAGGTTTTGTACTGAATGGAAACTTAATATAAATTTTTCAAAATGTGAAACCATGCTGTTCCGCACCCCAATAAGACGCGGAAATTCAGATTTGAGACATAATTGGAGAAACCTCAAAATAATGAGTTCAAATGGTCTTCAGATCGAGTCAAAGACTGTTGGGAAATATTTAGGGGTTCATTTGGACAAATTTTTGTACTATAATGAACACATAAATATACAGTTGCAAAAGGCTAGGGCGGCATTTATGTCTCTCAAGAAGCTTTTCTACTCCAACTATCTGAGATCCGATGTGAAGGTCATTTGCTAGTTCGTCCAATTCTGACTTACGCGAGCCCAGTATGGTGGAACATTAATCCTTCGTACATGGAAAAAATAAGAATCTTTGAAAGAAAATGCCTGAGAGCTTGCATGCAGATATACAGGAGCGAACATTCCGACTTTCGGCATTACGTTTCAAACAAAAAGCTATTGGATGCTTCCGGTGTATCCAGAATTGACAATGTGATTCTGGGCCTTGTGAGGAATCATTTTGCCCGGTCGGCGAATGTTATGTAAAACGAACTCATTTCGGGCTTGTTCTATCCCAACACTGAATATTTCGGAAATACATTAGAAAGTGGATACGTACCACCTGAAGCATTCTTGTTTGTGGATGCTCATGGCTATCTATCAGACTTAACGAACGTACCGATAATATACCATGTTGCCAGACGAGCAACTGATAAAAGAATTAAGTATGTACCTACAAGCTTGGGGGATGGCAATGCTATCTTAAGATACTGCGTAAGCATACCTGAAAAAGATAAAAATTATTTTGATAGATTCAATCGGGAGAAATACTGGTGGCTTGATTGGGCTTAGGCTAGCATGTAATAAGGCCAAGCCTGGCCCTGCCATGTGATTTTTGATCAGTCGATTATGCGTTATATTAACGTTTGAGCGACAGAATAGGGATCGCATGGTAGGGCCTGGTCCTTAGACTTTTAGATGTAAGTTAGTTTTAATTAGTTTTATTTAGTATTAGTTAGATTTAAGTTCTTAGTTATAAATTTTATAAAAAAATATAAATAATACATTGAAAGGTTTTACACAAATTTTCCTTAAATCAAATTAATCAAACTAAATTAATATTTTAAAAAAACACATAACATACATATAATAAATTATAAAAAACATTATCATTCACAAAAAAAATAATCTAAGTATTGAGTGCCACTAAGGCCAATAACTTTAATAAAAAAAAATATATATATTTATAGTTTTTAAGTTTATTTAGACTAAAAAAAAATGTAATATTGTTTAAATAAAATAAATAAACGCTTGAAAAAAAAAAATAAAATGTAAAATATAAAGCTTATACAAATAATTTTTTTTCCGAGTCACCAATATGTGACTTCAAATTTCAAATTTTATTTATTTAAACATCAATGTAGCATTTTAAGACTATTCGTCTTTTTGAGCAACACTACAGTATAAAAATATTTAATATTAAGCTTTAATTTACTTTAGTGTCTAGTCGCTAAGCCCTAAATCCCTACTGATATTAAAATTATTATATATTTATATGTATATATGTACATGAAGTTAATTACAATAATTTCAAAAGAAAAGAAAACAAAAATGTAAGTTAATTACTGTCTATTAAAATATTGAATTAGGTCCCTCTCGAAGCCGCCTCTGCCGTTCACTCTCCTTATATTGGAGGGAAGTGAGTTCTACAGTCTGATGGAATAGACAAAAAATTGCTTTTTAGTTATGTTTACCTAGGTAAAATCAGAGCCATACTTCTGCCCGAATTAGCAAACTGCAACCTTTGGAAAAGGTACTGAGGACTTTGGTTTAACTTAAGGTCGAATAAAAACATTAGAATTTTAAATTTTAAATAATTCTTCAAAGACATGTTGAAGACCTTGTGCGTATATTCGGAGACATGATCAAATCGTCGTAGATTATAAACGAACCGCACAGTATTGTTAAATGCAACCTCAAATTTGAGCTGGCTTAAACTATCTAGGTCACAAAAAACAGGATGCGCATAGAAGAGAATTGGTAACAAAAGTGATTTCACCAACATCATCTTAGTCTGAACTGGAAGGCACTTCCCTATCAGATAGAGAGTACGCAGTCCGCCATAAACATTTCCTACCGAGTATGCAACGCGATCATTCCAACTAAGCGTTTGGTTAAAAATTACTCCAAGATTTTTTACGGATCTGCAGTATATTATTTCTGCGCCATTTATCTCGAACTTAGGAAAATATGATGGATCAATCGCTTTACGAGAGATAAATATAGCTTGACTTTTTTTGGAATTCAACCTAAGTTTGTTTTTTTCTGACCACTGAGCAACAAGCCATAGCCTCGTTAATTCGTGCTGTTGCATCTTCAACTAAGCCCAAGGGATAGCTAATGTGGATTTGCACGTCATCTGCGTACATTTAAATTTTACAATGTTTTAGACTTACGTTTTTTTTCACACCTTTGTAGATTTTTGGTAGAGGTGAGACCGTGTCACCTTATCACTGCGTCCACAGATGGGCCAAATGTGATTTCATCCATTTAAACATACATTACATATGTATGTATACATACATAGGTCCGTCATGATACCAGATAATCCAAAAATGTCTTTGATGAGCGAGCTGTCAGATACATATGTACATACATATATCCTCTGTCTCGAGATAGAATGTGCCTAAATGACGATGGCGTGTTCCTGATTACACAAATAAAGTGACACAAAATGTGTTCTGCTGATTCTTTGTCCTCGTTGTACATCGTGCATGGGTTGGCTTGTGCCTGAGCATCCCAAGCTTTATTCAATAGTGACTTGAAAAAAAAATATTTTTATAAGCTTTATATTTTACTTTTTAGTTCATTAAAGCTTGTTTAAAAAAAATGTATCTTCTACTTTTTAGTATCTGAAATTTTTTTCAAATTTACATCATCGATACATACGCACCATATATTGGCTTGGCTTTTGATATGAGAAAGTTTAGTCAGAATGTATTAAGATTCTACTCATCAAACCATTTCAATTGATACCTACATCAAAGAGATCGTAGATATAATGGTAATCCACAATTTTGGGGCGTCCGCCAAATTAGATTTACAAGATCATCAAATATACTTTATTGCATTGTCACCGGACTTATACACATTTCAGCATGATCGGATATCTGAAAATGTGTGAAAAATTGATTTCCAGATTTGTCCCTGGAAATAGATATATAGATGTAGTATCTATATTAAATAATGCAGTCTGTAAGGCTTATAATATAACAATATGTGCAATATATTCATCGCCGATTACGCCTCGATCAGGAAATATTTTTGCGTCATTACTCATAATCTACTTCACTCGTGTGAAGTTATAATAGGTTTTGCTTGTGCGGTTGTCTGTCTGCAAAAATTGCCAAAATCGAAAACTGTATGGATATCTCCTATTCTCACAAACTCCACAATTACAGCTTGTAACAGTTTCACTTCTGTCGCACGTATTTTTTACACGCACTCTTTTTTTATAACTGTGCACACGCTAAATGGGTTATGAGTACCCTTATAATGTTTATACACAGCACGTGCATATGAAGGGAAAAGAATGAGAGACAGACAGATCGGTGTATTGATAGGAAACTCATTCTATGGGTCGTGTCCAGGATAACTGGAGAATTCTGTATCATTGAGAGCTTTGTGGTTGCTTATGATTCACATAAGTTTTTACTATCCAGTATTTGTGCGATTAATTCCTAGGCCATACCACCATCATACTGCCACTGTCATGCCTTCGCAGTAGGTCACAAGCGACGATGACCACTATTCCACAGCCACCCACAACCTTGACCTTCATATCAAAAGCACAGGGCTGTGCAGTGCGATCCTCGAGGCTGGTCACAACATAATAAACGACCCAACATCCAAACGTTGGACGACTGTGCCAGCGGTCTTGGGTTCGAATCCCGCCGCAAACACCTAAAAGTTTTTCACAGTGCCCACCTCTTTCGAATGTCTGACAAGCATCAAAGAGTATCATTTGTCACGATTGAGCTTCTCAACTCGCCGTTCGGAGTCGGCAAAAAACTGTAGGTCCCTTCCATTCGTGCAAAAATATAACACGCACACACAAATGGTTGCGAGAAGCAGGCCCAGGTTCACCTCGAGCTGTAGCGCCAACTAAGTAAGTAACATCCAAACGTAACATCGTGGTTATAACAGCCATACCGCAATTAAAGCCATAAATTCGGCAATCACCTCATTAAAACTAGTTGATCAATGTCAAAAAAAACTCAATCGCTTGTGCAATTAGGCTAGAGTTACTTTTGTAACTTATGTATGTAATAGGGTGGGTATAAATATTTCAAACTACAACCAAATAAACGGGTAGCCTGAGATTGTATTATCCAAACGGCTCCCCTTAGTGCTATTTGGGTTTTCTTTCCACCGAAAAAAACATTTCTACCTACCATATCTACAAGTACTTTTATGGTTATGTACAGGTCAAGCAGAGTTAATCAAAATCAACCTCCTATAAACTGTCCTATAAACTTATTATTCATAAATAAACAAACCTTATTTAATTCATAATTATTAATAAAAAATAAAAAAAACATTATTTAATAAAACATAATTAACTTCCATTGCAGGTATTCCACCCTCGATTGGCTACAAGTATCGACAAGTTTATATGAATTTCTGGAATAAGGAACTTCCTGATGAACTCAATCAAATCAGTTCACTTCAACAGCAGCCGTATCTACATGCATTTGCAAATGCCCCCACACAAATACCACGTACTGGAACATCCATTTATCCGACCGAAGTAGTCACTGGACATATGAGTAAATTTGCACCTACACACAGAGACCGGATGCCTGATGATCCGCAGCGAACCTTAAGACTACTACTGCAGAAGTCACATCCCTCAGCAGTGGCCAAAGATACTGCCGAAAATATGTACAATGCACCACCAACTTTCGGTGTTATTCACAATGAAAAATCCGAAGAGGACATTGAGCCGACAACGACAGCACTCCCTATCGGCACGAAACCAAGCGATGATAAGGAAGTAGCAAAGTCTGAGAGTACTATGCAGCTGCTTATCGGTCTGATTGCAGTGTTCATAGTCCTCAACGTTATCATATACTCCACGTTCCTGATACAAAAGAAAAAGAAAACCACAGTCATGAGTCGCAAGCTGGGCATTCTCTCCTACGACGGCACCACCGACGATGAACTCAAACGTTCGAAAAACAACGATGGCGATGACAGCTATATCCTGGATATGGTTCGCAAGTCAAACACCTACGAGGCTGTCAAGACAAGTCATTCACCAATTAATGGCTTCAAAATCAAACGTCAATTAAGTTCCAGCACTGTAGATGCACACACAAAAGTCTGTGATTGGATGCTACAGGAAACCGCCTCCAAAGAAAGCCCGAAAAGTTCCAAAAGAAGTGCTTCTCCGGCATTTTCACTACGAAGCAAAAGTTTCCTCAAAAGACCACGAAAGGTAAATGTGGCCATCGATGCCACACCACAAGCACGCAGCAACAGTGTGCTGCGTCAGGAACCCATTGAAGTTACAAAACTAAAAACCGACATCCCCCGCAACTTAATCATCTGTCAAGAAGTCGACGTTGATACCGACCTCATTACGGAAGATTCTATAGGCTCCAGTTGTTTTCATACGAGTATCAGTTCGACAGCATCTCCCCAGCAAACTGCCACCACCGACGACATTAGTACAGCTGAGCCGTATGGCTTACGCATTGACCACAAGCACTCGCGTTCCGATCCGGTGGAAATGTACTACACCGTGCATAGTAACGACGAGAAAGTCACCAGCTTCATTAACAACGAAGATATCAATGTGACCTGCCGTGAGCCAAGCGCCAAAACATATCCACTAACACCGGAGCAGCAAATCTATGCCATTAAACGTCGAAACTTTCCCAAAGTTCTACCCAACTATCCGTGTGATTCATTTGGAAACCAATTTTCTGCACAGACCACAAACTTTAAGCGGAACTCGTTGCCGCCAAACAGTTTCACGCCCAATCAAATGGGAAAGTTACCCCCGATGCCACCGCCAAGGACGAACTCCACTCTGGGCCGAAGACCACCATCGTTGCGACGACAAAGTCACAGTATCACCACATCGCCGGTAATGCTTGCACAAGACTGTCCTGAAGAGGAGGAGCCGGAAATCACCCAGAACACCCTCATCGTTGGTCCTATAATACCGAAAAATCTCGAAGGTAATTACTCGACAGTAAGAAAAAAGAAACCCCACGACCTGGGCCTTGAGCTGGATAATGGAAAAACAGAAAGTTACACTACTGCATCGGCACCGGTGACACCGTCGTCCTTCGAGCACGCTGATCCATTGTCTTTGGCTAAGCAAAACATCACGCGCCCATCCGGAATACGTCAGCCTGGGATAATATCGTCCGCATCATCAGCGACATCTGTACGCAGCACCTTTCAGCCGGCGCCAGTTGCCCATCATACCGAGGCAACGTACACAATCCAACCTCATGTCACAGATCTGACACCGTTGGTAATTAAGCAGAGTTTGCAGGCAAAGTTGGCTATGGGCAAAACAAATATTCCACGGGTGCACACGAATTGTGGTGGATCCACTCCCACTCCACCAACAACTCCCACTACCACGTCGTTTGGAGGTAGTTGTGGTTCCATCGGTGTAAATAGTACATCACGAATACCGCAGCTAAGGGCGAATGCAATGTCACCACCACAATTGACAGCATCTTCATCCAGTAGTTCATTACGGCGAACACCAGGTTTACAAAAGACGGGTCAACAGACAGCTACTGAAAACAGTGAGATAGAGAAATCCAAACAGGAGCTATCGACAGTATCATCGTCGTCGTCATCGTCATCATCATCATCAGTATCAGCAGTATCAACATCATCGGATGAAACGACTAATTCTAGCACTGGAACTGTCAGAACTGAGCTGAAACAAAAGTAGTTATTCATCAGTTTCTTTACCCTTTCCTTTCGTTCTGGCAGAAGGAAGTACTTTCGTTGTTAGTTTATAAGGTTGGTACTATGTTACATACCTCACTTTGCTATTGACAGTCAATAACTGATTTCATAGTTTGACCTTGACACAGATGGAAATGATAGCAAGGAGTGTAGGATGTGTTTTCGTTTAATTTATTTAGATTTCGGTTAAATCTACGCCACCATTTTGTTTTTGTATTGAACGATAAACACACTCGAGAGCTGTCAAAATCATAATTCGCTTAAATGGCTTTGATCATATATTGCTTTTCTTATTGCCCTTTAGCCTTTATTAATGAAATTGATGAAATCCAAAAAATGATGAGCTTTTTTGCAAAATATGGTACAAAATAATGAACAACAACCAGTAGGTACGAGTACTTAATACGTTTTTTTTTACTTATCTGCAAAGTCTACAGTCTCTTCCGGCAGACTGCACCTTTATGCAGCATGGCGCTCCTTGCCACTCTTAAAAAAAACTTTCAATATAATAAATTAAAGAATTTTTGGGCAGCCAACTTTCCAGACTCAAACCCTATCGAAAATTGTTGGTCTTATTTAAAATCAAAAGTTTATTTTCAAAGGTATGTAACAATGCCTTAAGAAAATATTAGGGATGTGTGGAAGAATGACAGTGGCATCGAAGATGTGATAAAGCATGAATTGTAAGTGTGCCTAACAAAGTTCACACTGTCTTAAAAGCAAAGAAAATATGACAAAAAATTGAACTTACGTAGATACATTTACTAATCACAAAACAAAATGTCAAAACTATATCAAAGATGTCTGCCGTTTTAAAAATTTTAGTGGTAGACGTTTACTTTGTATCTGAGAGGAGTACAAAAAAGAGAGGTACAAATCAACATCAAGCATTGGCCTTTTAAAACTCTAAAATTCAATTATTTTATTTTGACTGTAGCCCCAAAATTTTCACTGCTTTTTCGCCTCGCAAATCACGCTGATAAAAGCTGAAACCATGAGAACAGTTTGCCTTCAGCACTTGCAACACTCTTCTTACAGTTACCGGAAGCTCCAACTAGCGCCTTATCTGACCGGCATTCAGCATGCTTTGCCTGACTTCGCGTGAGAAAGCATTTTTGTTACGATTTGACAATCGAACTTTGATTGTCGACAGTTGCGCTTATTACCTTAAAGGTGGGAATGAGTCATGCAAGTTGAAATGAGTCTTATTAGGCACTCAAAATAATTTTCCTGCAAAAATCACTATTACGTGCTTGCCTTTACAATACCCAATCGACAAACTTCCACTCGTCAATAATCAGTTCGACCTTGTAAGCCTATGTGCCAGGATCTCTGTGCGAATAGTCTGGTTTGTGCAATCGATTTTTTGGTGACACAGAGTGGGTCGAGCGAATTTTTAAAACTGTGAAGCTCTTCTGTCCGCAAAATGGTTTTCATTGTCTAAATATTTCTTAAGCGATATCGATCCATTGTTGCTAACTGTCAGATATGACCTTTCGCAGGGCTGAAAAACCTCAAAATTTCAAATAAAACCTAGATGTAAGACAAGATTGTGTGAGGTAGGTTGACTGTTGCCAACGTTGATTAAACCCATTAATTAGGTCCATTGCGCCCGTTTTCGCTAACCGTGGAAACCTTGTGAACTGCTTTATTTAAATCCAACTAGCCCAATTTGACGTAGGCCCTCTAGCTCTCTGAAGAAGTCACTCCCAAGAATCCTCATTCTAATGTCAGCGAGGGCAGGCCAATTGCAAGGACTGGCCATACGGTTTTCGCCGTTACGTATGTATTCAAATGATTCCAGCGCCTATTGGCTTCATTTGTGACTTCATCTCCGATAATTTTATTTATTGGGCTGATGGGAACTCTTTTGAAAGGTAGCGCAAGGGTATTTTGCAACGCTGAGCCTCTCGCTGCAAATTCGTCTGCTCTTTCGATGCTTTGGATATTTATAGGTCCTGGTGGTTAAGTACTTAAGGATAAGTAGGATAAAATATCTTCTGAAATAATTTTAAACAAAAATTTGCAGATTTGGATTTGAATGCATATATCTTAATTCTGTTCACTGGTGAAGGTACCGCTGCGAACTTTTTTCCCCAAAGTACAGTTCTGATCGTAACGAATTTTATCTTATTCATTCATTCTATAGTTAATATTGACTTTAGGTCATACTACTAGCACTGGTCATTTTAGCATCTTGTACTACAATATCGATTCTTAAGTTCGAGCTGTCTAATTATCAGTAACAGAATGAAACTTCAGAGCATGCAGTTTAAGGATAATTGGTTGGATAAACCCCGCTGTTGCTTGGGTGCTTGGCCTCATCTAATAATTGGTAAATTCCAAACGAGACGGCTTGTTTGTGGTCAGTACAGTTCATTAGCTTTTAAACTAAAGAAAATTTATTTGTTATTTGATATTTTCAACGCGGTTCTTTCGGTGCTTTCATAGTTTATGAACTTATTCACGAAGCTAATGAGAAACTTAAAGTGCAACTTCATAGGTTTTTCTTTATCTAGAATATTCATATACCCCAGTACTCCCAACCTTATAAACAATCCTACTGATCACTGTGGTATTCCTCTACCCTCTTTCTACTGAAAATATAATGTTTGCTTATGCTGTCATATTTGTTCGTTCGCATGCCCTAAGCTTTAACTTTTCAGCCGTTTTCGAAAGGCCTCCACTTTGGGACTAAACAAACATAAATTACCACAATAGACAAGAAATGGGATGAAATTGTTGTAAAATGAGTTTTTTGTTCCATATATTTATCATATATTTTAGGTAGATACATTACATTTTATACACGATTAGAAATAAAGAAATTTCGATAATTATCTCGGACCTATCTTTTCTTCTCAAGTAAATTTGGTGAGTTTTCATCCTTTTCCTTCCTCTAAACAACTTCATCTTCATCTTCTGATGACGAATCCATATTGTTTCGAGTCTAAACAATCGAGCAATATAACCGCACAAAATCGCTTTGACTGTGCGCACTATGTCGCATCTAATTATCGCATCTTGAATCGCTTGTCGCATCGCTCCTCGTATCGCATCGCTTTGTCTCACCACTGTACTCGCAGAGCGATGAGCGACTGAGCGACGAGTACTGAACTACTGATACTATTACTGAGCGATGCAAACAAATTTAAACATATGAAATCAATGTCAAATTAAAACAAAATTGAATGTAAAGCGACGTCGCTCAGTATTTAATTTAGCAGGTGTTTCACAGCAGTAGTTACTATAGGCGTGTTTTTTTTGTAATCTATATAGCCTTAGAAAATATTTTTATGTTAAATACACTAATAACTAAGCCTATATAGAATAACGAAATCCAGATTGCTATCGAGTCTTACGTCCAGCCTGGACAAAAAAAATGTGATACTGTCGAAATGTTAATGAAAATGTTAAATATGACATGTATGTGACAAATGTGAAAACAATTGCGGCGATGAAAACGTGATGCTATGCAAAGGACTTTGGAAAACAAGTGGAAAAGTGACGAAGAAATATTAAAAGTCAGAAAAAAATTACATTTTTCTCAGGCAAATCATTAAATAAGGTATCCCGCCTTATTTAAAAAAAAAACAGATGTTTAAATGTTGACTGCCAATTAGCATAGTGCTACCAAATCACCGAAGAGCTTTTTTTACACATACTTTTTTAAGGCTGTATAGATTAGCAAAAAAAAAAACACGCCTTATGTTAGTTATCCCTTCTGCTCATTTCGAACACTCAACGTTACCGCCTTCGGTCGTTACTTATTTGTCCCTTAAGTGACTAAAGTGCCGCGTCGTAGTAGTTAGAGCATTGAACTACTATCTACGCATGCTGTTCGGGTTCGATCCAAGCAAACACCAATAAGATTTTTTTACAGTGCAACTTCTTCCGATTGTCTGACAAGCATTCAAGAGTATCATTTGCTCCGAGCAGCTGGTCAACTTACTGTTCCGATACGGCAATTGGTCCCTTCCATTTGTACAAAAAAATTAACATATTCACACAAATGGGTGTAAGAACCAGGCCCTGGTTCACCCCACACTGTAGTGCCTCCTAAGTAAGTAAAGTTTAATAAATGGATTCGTTGTTTCGGGCCCTTTTGTTAAATTGATAGTTTATCTTTTTATCTTTATCTAGAAAACAAGCTATTGTGGTCGGTGAATCTATTTACGTAGTAGAGACAAAATACCCATGCTGATTTCATTCCCACCAGCAAGCCAGATTGTTGCTGCCGACAAAGTTAAATAAATATTTATGAAATACTCTAATAATGAAAGCTTGGTCGATAGAATAGAATAAACGTCCCTCTGCCAACTTCTTCCATAGGACGTGGTCATTGGATGTACTTATTATTGGACAGAGGTAGTCTGAAATTTCAGACGAGGCAATAGCTACAGACCACCAAATTTTACATTTTGATTCTTCCTTTAGTACCCGTTAAGATACACTTCCATCTTCATACCACTGTTCAAGGATAAATAATGAAACAACGAATTAATTTCGAGTATACGAATATACCAACAACTATAATGCAACTCTGTGCAATTAAATGAAATTTATTTATGGTCTTGTTGGTCTTGAATCCTTTACTGATGAAGGGTTTCTCTATTTTGTGTAACCATATAAAAAAAAAAAACAAAAATAAAAATATCTAGAATTTATTGCAACAACGATTAAATTAGTTTTATATAAGATAGGAATTTAATTATATTCTTACATATACATACACTGACTGTTTGAATTTCTGTATTTCGTATTTTTATTTGTGTGTAGGTTATCTTTGGGAAACATTCAATTACATTAATTAAATTTTCTGTTTGAAGTATTTGTTAGGTTGTACGGTATAAAATTAGGCCATGTCTATATGCAATATTTAAAATTGTTTATGTGATATAAGAGTTTTTCCATTTTAATATTTCTTTTTATTTAATTATTTGCTAGTTTCTTGTTTTCACTTTTCTTTTTTAATTTAACAAGAAGTTTCAGTGAAATATAATATAAAGGGTGATTTTTTAGCTGGTTTGGTTTTGGCAACACTGGTTTTGACAGCTGACGTGTGTTTAGTACCTTGTGTCACTGTCAAACAGCTTCAGTTTGGTTTGCAATTTAACCATGGATCGTCTTACAAATGAACAACGCTTGCAAATTATTGAATTTTACTATCAAAATTCGTGCTCGGTTCCGAGCCGAGGATCCGCTTTTTTATCGAAAAATTGTGTTCAGCGATGAGGCTCATTTTTGGTTGAATGGGTACGTAAATAAGCAAAATTGCCGCATTTGGAGTGAAGATCAGCCAGAAGCATTGCAACAGCTACCAATGCATCCCGAAAAAGCCACTGTTTGGTGCGGTTTATGGGCCGGCGGCATTATTGGGCCATATTTCTTCAAAGATGATGCGAATCGCAGCGTTACTGTCAATGGTGAACGCTACCGAGCGATGATAACAAACTTTTTTTTGCCCGAAATGGAAGTTCTTGACTTGCATGATATGTGGTTTCAACAAGACGGTGCCACATGCCACACAGCACGCGAAACAATGGCGCAATTGCGAGGCGAGTTTGGTGAACAGTTAATTTCACGTTTCGGGCCGGTCAATTGGCCGCCTAGATCGTGCGATTTGACACCATTAGATTATTTTTTGTGGGGGTATGTCAAGGCTAATGTCTATAGGGACAAGCCCGCTTCGATTGACGCACTGGAAGCCAACATCCATGCATTCATTCGTGAGATACCGGCCGATATGTGTGAAAGAGTATGCCAAAATTGGACTCAGCGGATGGGCTACCTGAGACGCAGCCGCGGTCAACATTTGCATGAAATTATCTTTAAACATTAAATTGCAAGGTTCAAACTATCGATTCAAATAAATATTTCATTCATTTTTTCGAATTTTTTGTGTTTTTTTTTTAAAAAAAGTTCTCAACCTCTTAAAAAATCACCCTTTACATATAAATACATATACACATATTCGAATGGCATTACAGTTCGAATTTTTTATATCGTGTACACTATACACTAAAATAATAAATGAACAACTTCCAGCAGTCAATTCGAAACCGAATGAACTTTCGAACTCTCGAAAAATGTAAAACAAAGAAGAAAGAAAATTCGACCAATTGATCTGTTCGCAGTTAATTCTTTAAAAACTTCAGTAGTTTGAATTTTTTCTCAGTAGATTTTTATTTTAACACAAAAGCAAGGTAGGTAATAAGAAAAAATAACATACATAAACAATAAAAAAATTAAATAAAAACTAGGATTTAAACAAAACAAAAAAATCCATTCATATTAGTTATAAAAAACATGCATGATGTATCCAATTTTTTATTTTTAATTTTTTTGAGACTGCCCATCACTAAAATAAAAATCGTTAAATTCGGCGAATTCGAAGATTCCCAACAGTCTCTCTTTGCAAAGAATTAAATTTGCCAGAGTTTCAGTACCTATTAGCTATATAGCTTATTCTTTGGTCAATTTTTAACTAAACTCAAAAGCAAAGAGCACAAAATGAAATTCTATATACAGTCGACTGTCGATAAGTAGAACTTCGATAACTCGAATATTTAATAACTCGAATGAAATTGGTTGGCAATAGCGCCAAGACTGAAATTTACTTGCAATTTTTATTTGATAACTCGAACTTCTATGTTCTATTACTGGAATGTCTTGTTTACTTAACCCTCATCCTACCACGTTGTGACTTTGAGTCACATTCGAAATTATTTCGGCTGTATTTCTCGTAATAATGTCGGTTATTTACTTTTGGGCTTGTGTATTCTACTTTTAAACAGTTCTTAATATAATGCGCTAATTTAAATGAATTTTTAGTTCTTGGTTTGAATTGTTTGAATTTCAAAACATAGCATGTGTTTTCAAAATATGTTTGTACGTATATTTTGTTTCGTAAATGACGTGTATCATAGTAACTACGGAGGGAGTGATAAAACGAAAAACAAATAGATGGCCAATATTGCAAAATTATAATTTGGTGGATGTTTCAGAGGTAGCTTTCAGATTGCTCTAAAAATAAATGAAAATACAGAAATGGTTATGTGACAAATCTTCTTTCTTTAGGTTGCGCTACAATTCGGGTTGAGCCAGTGCCTACTTCTCGCAATCATTTTCGTGTGTGTGTTATATTTTTGCAAGAATGGAAGGGATCTATAGTTTTTTGTCGACTCCGAAAGGCGAGTTGAGAAGCTTCTCTTGACGAATGATACTCTTTGATTGAATGCTTATCAGACATTCGACAGTTGTTACACCCTAAAAAAAAAACTTTTAGGTGTTTACTGGGATTGAACCCGGGCAGCATTGCGTAGTAGTCAAATGCACTTACCACTACACCGCGGTGTGAAGTGGTATTGCCTCTTGGGGAAACACGCCAAGATGCCCAAACTCACAGGCACTGACATTTGCAGAAACATACTGCAACAATATATGTAGGTATACCAGAGGATATCGCGCATTATGCTATGCGAATGTCAGAGCACAGCACGTTGTCGTAGGGATTTACTTCTTCAGTAGTCTGGAAGAATTAGTTTTTCGTGAAAATATTTAATAGTTGAAAAATAAAAAGAGAGGATTTCCCCCACTTTCCAAATTAATTACTATTTGCCAGATGTCCGATTTTGATCACGAAAAGTCAAAACAGACCTATTACTAGGTTAGGTTGGTATATTGGTCGATAAGAACTCAAAGCTTAGTTTTTATTTTTGAAAAAAATAGTAGGTGCCTAAAAAACACAAAGAGGAAAAGCGTACGTTAAAAACATTATCTCTTGATGAAAAATTACATATTTATATCAATTTTGTATTTTACTTAATAACTCGATTTTTTTTTGTTCGAGTTATCGAAGTTCGACTGTAATTCCATTTTTTTTTTTCACCCAACGAGTGTTCTGCTAAGCAAACCCGACAAAAATATTGTCGCATTTAAAACATCATAATAAGATCTCCATTGGCTATTAATTTTTCTTTATCATCATCATAAAAAGGAAAAAATAGGCCATATCGAGGGTTGACTGCCTTCCACTACTAACTATCCATCTATGTATGTTACATATTATATATATGTACTTCAGAAGTTTCAATTTATTATCACTAAAATTAGAATTTTTTTTATTTGATGACAAACCTCGATATTAAATTGTAGTAACATATATTTGTTTTTATTTCTAAAATACGATTTGAATCGAAATGATATTTTCATCGATGAATTGCTGAAATTCAGCCCCAAAATACATATCGGGAAATAGTAAATGAAGGGACGAATCTGCTAGGTCAATACTGATATCTATTGCATTAAGATTAATACAAGTTTGACTAAGAACTTTATTAAGACTAGTTATGTGTTCGTTAAGTAGATGTATTTGGGTATGTTCAGATGGAAACATTTTATTTTTTTGATTTAATAAATTTAATATATATGAGAGAAAAAATTAATATAATTTGTTTAGTAGACCCATAAGGAAGTAATTTATTTTTTTAACGGAGTCAGGCTTATCGAAATATAAGAGGTTAAAATAATGTTGCATTGCTGTAGAATCCGTTTAATGACACGGAAAGCCATCTGGTGTGGGAAACATTTAAAATTGTATTGTTTTTTATATCAAAATATTCTTGAAAAAATTTATAAGCTTTAATCAGTTACGCGCTAAGTGAATAGTGATTATATATATGTATATATACATATGTGTCCTTAATAATTTTTTTCCAGAAGGCAGCTTTTATCAGGGTTGTCAATACGGGACAAAGACTTTGTCCTTTTTAACATTTCTTTGTCATTTGTCCTTCCCGGTAATTTCTCAGTCCCAAACTCAATTTATAAAAAATTCGAGCAATGCGAATGCTCTCTTGATTGGTTAGAAGTGAACTCACTGTTGAAACTATTTGTCATGCTTAAATATAAAGAAACGAACTTTTGAACTGCTCCAACGGTAGAATAGGAAGAGATTTTTGTATCAAATAATCACTGGTGATGAAAAGTGGATCCATTACGATTACGACAATCCCAAGTCAACATCAACGGCGAAGTCAAATATCCATTGACCTAAGCTCATGCTCTGTATTTGGTGGGATCAGAAGGGTGTGGTCTGCTGTGAGCTGAATACAATCAATGCCCTTGAGCCGTGCATTGTAGAAAAAAACGGCCGGAATACTCCGAAAGACAAGACAAAGTGATTTTGAAGGACGACACGTAGCAAAACTGGTCAAAAGATACTTGGAAATGCTTAAATGGGATTTCCCATCCCACCCGCCGTATTCCTCAGACATTGCTTCTTCTGATTATCACTTGTTCCGATCGGTGACTCATGGCCTATCCGAGCAGAAGCTTACTTCTTATGAAGATTGCACAAAATGAGTCGATTCGTGGTTTGCACCTAAAGATGAGGCGTTCCTCCGACATGGTATTGGTATCCTGCCCGAAAGATGTGAAAAGTAGTGGCTACCGGTGAACAATACTTTAAAGAATATAATTTTTCAATTTAATTTGAAATGTTACGAAATAATGCCAACTCCAATAAATAAATAAAGTTTTTATTCAAAAAAATACTTGTTTAAATGTACAAAATGTCTAATTTGAGTTGGAAAGTTATATCTTTGTCCCAAAAGTAGTTTTTCTTACTTTTTTTATCTTGCATTTGTCTCAAAACCTTCTTCATGCTGGCAACCGTGGTTCTTACATGCTACCGAGGCACATATGTATGTACATATGTAGATCCGTAGAATGGCATGTGCAGTGCACCCAAAATAAAATAAATTTTTTGCCTCAACTTCGTTAATTATGCCAGACATCACAGAGGCATTATCAGTTGCTAATCTAATAAAATATTTTTAAGGGGAATATCTATGAATAATCCCTTACAGCTAGAAAATATTTGCACAGAATCTGCGTCCTGAAGTTGTACGTAAAGGCCAAACAATTTGTCAAAGATCTTATCTTGGTTAGGTACTATCGAAGTAACGCGTAGTAATTTTAAGACATTTTGAGCTTGATGCATCTGTTGTCTCATCGATGATAATAAAAAACCTGCTATTATGAGTTTGCAATAAAGCAAGAATGGAATCCCATCAATTAAAATGATAAATTGTGCTTAGCACAATACATTACACAAATTATTTCTGATCTAAGCTGTTTCCTTCGAAGAATTTAAGCAAGGAAGACTCAGTTTCCCAAATTGGCTTATTTCTGTTTATATTTTATTTTATTTTACTATTTTGGCTTTTGGTTCATGTATGCTTTCTTTGGAAAAATCTGATTCTTGTTGAGAAATATTTTCCATAAAATACTTACCGTCATAAAAACAAAGGGGAATGTACACGCATAGCAGGTTAGGTTAGGTTTGGTTAGCGGGCTGATGAGAATGGTTACATTCCCATCACACTTAGGTCACACTTATTGTGATACCCATAATGTGTTCTCACCCGTGATATGATCGTCTTGATTACAGCCATCCTGAGGCCCTGGCAAATTTCAGCAGGTTAGATGGTAATCCATCTGATAGCTCGTCGATATCTTCGAAGAAGAATTTGCCCAGGGTTCTGTTTCTCAATTGACAGAGGTTAGGACAGTGACAGAGGAAATGGGTTGTGTCCTCATGTGCCTCCTCATCACCGCATCCTCTACAGATGTCATCATCATTCAGTCTTAATTTCTTCATGTGGTATCTTAGAGCGTTGTGTCCAATTATCACTCCTATAAGCAAAGACACAGACTTCCTGTCTACTTGCAGGAGTTTTTTTGTTCTTGCTTTGACGTATTTTGGCCACAATGTTCTTGATACCTCACAGGTGGTTAATGATTTCCACCTGTTGTTTGCTTTAGTTTCTGATGTTTGTTCAATTTTGGCGCGAAGTTTGCAGAGTGGTGGTTTGACCGTTCCATCTGCCTGTTCTCTATCTAGGGCTGAGCCCTTTCTAGCCAATTCATCCGCAGCTTCGTAACCTGGTATCCCTCTGTGCCCAGTGACCCAGCAGAGTTTTACATTGTGCTGCGTGCCGAGAACCTTGAGCTCTTCGTGGCAACACTTTACAAGCTTCGATGTTATTTGAGTAGCAGCTATTGCTTTTATGGCCGCCTGGCTATCAATGTAAAAAGTGATATCGTCTCGCGATATTGTCATCATTGACACCAACTGGGCTGCCTTTGTCACTGGTCTGTGAGTCGTATGGAGCTATTTATTTCTAGTTCCTCCGAAAAGCAACCCGCTCCTATACCAATGTCCATCTTTGACCTATCTGTGTAGATAGACTTACCACCTAGAGGTACATCGTTTTTCTCCCATTTCTCTCTGCTTGGAAAAGTCCAGGTCATTCCAGTGCAGGCTATTCTCTGTACTTTGGTCATATATTTGAGGTTGCTTATTTTGGTGACAGCTTGCCACCAGACCAATCCTCCGTATGTAAGTATGGGTCTGACTATCGCTCGGTACATCCATAGCGTTATTTGCGGTACGACCCCAGTTTTTTCCGAAGAATCTACTGCAGGTGTAGAAAGCAACTGATGCCTTTTTTACCCTTTCTTTAATATTCAGCTTCCAGTTTAGCTTTCTGTCTAATATGAGGCCTAAGTATTTCGCGCTCTCAGACAACTTAAGGGGGGTACCCTCAATATTTGGTAGCGTGAATGGTGGTATAATTCTTTTGTTGGTAAACAGCACTAGTTCGGTTTTCTGAGGATTGACCCCCTGTCCGCATTGCTTCGTCCAAACGTTTAGTGTGTTGAAGGCTCTCTGAACTAAAGGGTGATTTTTTAAGAGGTTGAGAACTTTTTTAAAAAAAAAAATACAAAAAATTCGAAAAAATGAATGAAATATTTATTTGAATCGATAGTTTGAACCTTGCAATTTAATGTTTAAAGATAATTTCATGCAAATGTTGACCGCGGCTGCGTCTCAGGTAGCCCATCCGCTGAGTCCAATTTTGGCATACTCTTTCACACATATCGGCCGGTATCTCACGAATGAATGCATGGATGTTGGCTTCCAGTGCGTCAATCGAAGCGGGCTTGTCCCTATAGACATTAGCCTTGACATACCCCCACAAAAAATAATCTAATGGTGTCAAATCTCACGATCTAGGCGGCCAATTGACCGGCCCGAAACGTGAAATTAACTGTTCACCAAACTCGCCTCGCAATTGCGCCATTGTTTCGCGTGCTGTGTGGCATGTGGCACCGTCTTGTTGAAACCACATATCATGCAAGTCAAGAACTTCCATTTCGGGCAAAAAAAAGTTTGTTATCATCGCTCGGTAGCGTTCACCATTGACAGTAACGCTGCGATTCGCATCATCTTTGAAGAAATATGGCCCAATAATGCCGCCGGCCCATAAACCGCACCAAACAGTGGCTTTTTCGGGATGCATTGGTAGCTGTTGCAATGCTTCTGGCTGATCTTCACTCCAAATGCGGCAATTTTGCTTATTTACGTACCCATTCAACCAAAAATGAGCCTCATCGCTGAACACAATTTTTCGATAAAAAAGCATTTCGAACATTTCGAACCGAGCACGAATTTTGATAGTAAAATTCAATAATTTTCAAGCGTTGTTCATTTGTAAGACGATCCATGGTTAAATTGCAAACCAAACTGAAGCTGTTTGACAGTGACACAAGGTACTAAACACACGTCAGCTGTCAAAACCAGTGTTGCCAAAACCAAACCAGCTAAAAAATCACCCTTTAGTTCACTAATAGTGGTTAGGAATTTTCCCGTGGCAAGTAACACCACATCGTCTGCGTATGCTATTGCTTTTATTCCACTGTATTTAAATTTCATCAGTAGTTCATTAATGACCATGATCCAAAGAAAGGGGGATATGACCCCTCCTTGCGGTGTGCCTCTGGATGCGATCACATTTCGACGGGTTCCCCCGAGTTCAGCGATGATATGCCTACTACTTAGAAGGCTTATTATCAATTTGGTAACGGTGCGTTTAACATGGTTATCTTCGAGCGCTTTTTTAATCGCATGCGACATTGTTAAAAGCACCTTCAATATCGAGAAAAGCTGCCAGCGTGTATTCCTTAAAGTGTAGGGATCTTTCATAGCAAATAAATGAATGTTTTCAAAAAAAAAAAATCTTTATAAAAAATATGTAAATTTCTATTCATATATGTACATACGTATAATCAATTAAGGTTTTCCTATTTAAATGCATTGGTGAGTTCAAAATTGTCAAAAACATTACAACACACAATTGCAAAATAACCGTTTTTGAAAATTGTATTCAATTACACGGCATAAATGCTTTAAAATTTTCGAATACTGATTGTGGAATGGTTTCCAAGGCTCCTAGGTCTCTGTACTAAGCCTGTAAAGATTCTGGATTTATTATGTAGTTTATTTCCCTATTCCAATAATTTTTGTCTCTAACCAAATTGTTTTTTTTTAAAGAAATTGTGTTTCAGATCGCTATCCTATCCAAACAACCAAATGACAAGGAGGTATTCATCTGAATATGGCATCATCGCACCCTGGAGGGTACTACGTTATGGTATCTTCATATTTTTCTCAATTTTGTGAATTGGGCCAACGCAACGACGCATTGATGGTCATGGATAAGCCATCGTCCTACGAGTATCCAAAGAGTACAAATCATCAAAATGACAGATAAATTCGTTTCAAAATTTAATACCAAAAAAGAGCTTCAAGCTCTGTGGCCCCAGCTTGTTGGAACCGCACATAGTTGATATTCAATATTCTCCTGCTGGCTATATGGCATCGATGATAATGATATCAGGGGATACATTTTCGTAATGCAAGTCAAAAACTATTGTTTATATCGAAAATCAAATATATCATCCAGTGAAAATTGCGATATGTTGGAGTGGAACACGCTGCCATTTTGTGATCGTTTCATTGTATCTAGAAATGTTCACGCAATATACATATATGTACATAACTTTTGATTCAGTGAAGCTATGATGCTCCTTATTGTTTCATATCGGTTTAACATTTGGAAAGAGCTTCTCAAGTCTCAACAGCAATAAAGTGATACTCTACTTACTCCTTATAAGAGGGTAAAGCATAGCCGGGAGCATAATAAAATCAATATGGACGTATTCAAGACATCTGTCCGTACCAGCAACACAGACTAACTCACTGTTTTTCTCGCCTAGTATGTAATATTTTGCTGTGTAAAAGGGTCTAAAAATAAATACAAAGGCGGCCGATGTGCTCCCAGGTAAAAAAGAATTTTGGGTAACAAGCGCCACTCTTGACAATATTTCCGTGCCATCGCAGCAGAATCTACATGAATCATTTATTTTTGACTCGAAAGTCTAGAAATTTGAATCCGAAGTCAAATGCCTGTTTATAATCTACTTAAGCTTAGAGCTAAGACATTATATGGAAAACGGTTGCTTTAAAATAAGTTGTCTAGAAAGTATTCTCTAGATTTTCTGACCAATAATATGCTTTGATCTTCGGCGCCTTTGTATTTGACATCTTAATTTAACTTAGGTATAGTCGTTCGGGGCAAGGCATCTGAAAAATTTACAACAGATAACAAACAAAGGAGCCCATTATTTGGTAGATCTATATTTTAGAAACAAATACATAAATACAAATACAAAAACATATTTTATATTTTTCTGCTAATTCTTGCACATATGGAGAAAATGGCACTGCGTACCCGCTGCGCACTCTATGTATATGTTTATTTTCTGCCATTTCACTATTGCTAGACACTCATCATAGAGTTTTATGTACTTTGTTCTTTGTTCAATCTTTCGGATGTGTCAGAGTCAATTAATTTGTTTGAGGCGACCTGTTTAAGCTCAATATATTTGTCGATTTCTTATAGCATCCTTATTTTATTCGCCTTATAATTATTGGATTTTCCGTCACATTCATATTAATCTTGTTTTTATTTTGAATGGCAGCTACAAGTATGTTCATGATTAAATATACAAAAAGATTCCATATTATGTGGGCTTTGTACACTCAACAAACACCAGATAAACACAATCGTGTATATGGATTTCTATAACCTGCCTTTTGGCAGGCATACCTAATCTACTTGTTTTTTATTTTTAAACATATCTGTTATTGTGAATCCAAATACTTTTAGTGTATTTTCAGTAAGTAAACCTGATATGCTCGTAATGATTTATTTTTATTTTGTCTTTAAAAGTGCCATTTACATTTTTTTGTAACTCAATTTACATTCAATATAAAAAGAGATAAAAATTATTTTTAAGTTTTATATAAAATGGAACAATTCATTACTATATATGACAAAGAATTTTAATATTTCAAACTCATTAAGTCTTTATTCTTCTTTCTTTATTTCGTATAATAATTTTTTTATCTCACATTCCACAGCCAACACAAAAACAAAATTTTATTTTTTGATCATTAAGAAAAATGTAATTTTAAAAACCAATCATATCAGTATCAATATCCCAAAGTTATATAATAATTAAAAATATCAGTTATATGTATAACCATTTATATATAGGAAAACATAAATATTTATTATATTTAAGTAGCATATAAGCATTTAATTTATATAAATTTAAAAATAACAAAAAGCAATCCAAATAAAGCAAAATAATTTTCTATATCAACTCGCAATTACTTTTAATTTGAAGATAAGACTGTCATTAAAACTATTCACAATATTCTTTCCTTGTAGTAAAAAAACAAAAAAAAAACAGTATAAACCTAACTCAAATAAAAAGTTTGTACTTAACCAACTTGAACAGAAAAGTCGTAATTAAGAAAAAAAAAAGCTGAAAGAAAAACTCAATACTTGATCAGATGGAAACTTTAAATTGCTTCATTTCTTTACCCACAGACATTCGAATTTGATGGAAAGAAGGTAAATTCTTTTAAATTAATTTCCGGTTCACTCAATATTCAAAGAAACCCGAAGGAAAAAAATGATCCCAGTGAATGAGATTTAATTTTTAATTCGAACATTTTAATTTCACTGTTATCTTGTTTATTTTATAATTTTCGTTGAGGTAATCAAATCCACTCGGGCATTTAAAATGCCCAACGGGCCAACATCACTATTTGGTTCAGTTGCAATATATAAGAATAAAACAAAAATGAAGTAATCCCTAGATTTTGAAAAATAAGACCAGTCATGTCCTAACATCATATCATACTCAGTGTATGGAATGAAATAATTATGCATACATATGTACAATGTACATTGTGCATTGCTCATTGATGTTTAACATTTCAGGCCAAATTTCACTTTGGCCTTCGCCAAACTAGTTTATCCTAAGCATGTCAGTCCAAACTGATTTTGAATTATTATTCAACTGATCAAATGGTTAAAATGAAAAGGCAACCAATTAGTTGAGTATTATTTATTCAAATAAAGCCTACTTAGTTCTAAAAAAAAATAGCATTTAAGAAAATTTTCGATCTTTTTTTCAATATCATATTATGTAAAAAATTTCGCGCCAAACAATTTAAAAATACAAAATAATATTTTGCTTACTAAAATAAAGCTAAATAAAATAAAAAAATAAAGTGAGTGCAGAATATTTTATGGCGAAAGAATAACAAACAAATAAACTGATAGTTACCGTAAATTCATTGTAAGTACCTACTAGTTCTCCTTTATTAAAAAAAAAAATAGAAAATTTCCCTATAGCTATATATGTATATAGGTACTGTTTTTTTATAATTAAGTAGACTTTATTTCAGTAAATTTTACTCATCTAATTGATTTCCTTTTAACTTTAACCATAAGATTATTTGACTATTAATTAAAAATCACTTTGGCCTGACATGCTTAGGATAAACTAGTTTGGCCTATGCCGAACTAGTTTTGCCTGAAATCAAGTTTGGCCGGTAACATACATATTTATATACATACTACGGGACTGACATTTTCCGCAGAATATTTTTAGTAGTTTCCGAAACAATTGTGCTCTTCTCGGATATGCGTATATGCGTCGTGAAAAACAGAGCCAAAGTAGGTGTATAGCGTGTTCGCCGGGACCGTTTAGTACTTTGTTTGGTCGCTATTTTGGTTAAAATGAATTTTGATGGTTCATATACAGTTACGGTCAAAAAAAATAGTAATGTTAATCAAGCCTTTATTTGTAAGTTGTTCTTTTTCTGTTTAGACTGTTTTTTATGACATTGATAGTTGAAAATAGTTATAAAATGAGAGCATCACATATTTTTTTACAACTGTACATGCTCACTTTTATTATTATTGCGTAGATTTGTCCTTTATTAAAAGAAGTTAAAAGGAGGAGTAAATTTCCTTTCTTAAAAGAAGTTAAAAGGAGGAGTAGATTTCTGTCGTTCGAAATAATAGTAGTGCCTCGCGTCATTGTAAATAAAATTTAAATTTTCCTATTTTAAAACGTGGAAAAGTTCTGAAGAGGTTAGCATTGTGTTCTCCGATTAATTGGTAAAAGCATGTATCCAAAGTCTCTTTAGATTTTCGTCAACAATGGGAAGAGGTAGACATTGCACACCTGAAAAGCGCGCCCTTATAAAGAGCTAATTTTGAACGGTAAAACTTGCTCCGAAATTCAAGGCCTTGTTGACTGCTCATCAATAATGTTAAGAAATGCGATAAAATACTTACCAAAGCTAGATACACGTGAGCGTAAGCCGGTTATGTATCCGAAATTAAAAAAAGGGGTGGTGGGCATTCACGGCGCAATCCTTTTACTCCAGCAACGCAGCTTAAGGTCATATTTAGCGCTGATGCTGGTATGGAAAAAGTTAGTAGACGTTCGCGAGAGAATGATTTAGCAGCCCATAGTCCGCGGAAAGTCCCTTGTTGACAAAAAAAACATGTGACCAGGAAAATTAATTGTGTCAAAGAACACCTAAAGTGGGCGGTAGAGAAATGGAGGAATATTTTGAGGTCAGACGAATCCAAAATCGTGTTGGATTGCAGAAAGGGATCTCGTCTGTGTGTGAGAAGGCCTTCAAATACTGAATATAATCCACAATTTACAACAAAGACAATAAAACATGGAGGATCTAGCATAATGGTTTGGACATGCTTTTTTTATGGTGTTGATTCCTTCTACTGATTCGAAAAGATAATGGATCAACATCTATAGGTCCAACTCATGGAGGAAATCATGCTGCCTTATGCTAAGGAGGAAATGCCTCTAATCTGGCTCTTCCAACAAGACAATAACCCAAAGCATACTAGCAAACTTGTTTAGCTGTGGTTGTATGTATTGGAAAAGCCCCCACAGTCTTCAGATCTCAACCCGATTGAGAACATTTGGTGCGACGACGTTAAGAAGGATGTTGCTTGTATTAAATCAACTAACAGCAATGACCTTTGGGCAGCTGTGCAGCAATCATGGGGGTCGATGACGGCGGAAAGGTTTGAAAACCTAGTCAACTTCATGTAACGACGTTGTGCTGCGGTTATCCCAAGCAAAGGTCATGCAACTAAGTATTAATTCTAGGTAAAACACACGAACTCTTTTTATGATTGAAATTTACAACTAAATTGGACTTTTTGTCTTTTTTTTTTTCTTTTTTTGACCGGCCGTTTTTCGTACACATTTGGATATGTTTTCAAAATTTATACTGAACGTTTATTTTTTCGTCCAAATTTATTTCTAAAAGTTTAGTTGCAAATGCATGAATTTCAGAAAAATTAATATTTCTTTATAAAAAGTCGATGAATCAATTTTTTATTAGTTTTTCTTATGCTATTAGTAGCACTACTATTATTTTGACCGCAGCTGTACATACATAATGTAAGGTAAGTGACCCAAATAAGGCCCACCTTATTGTTGATCTGTAATAACTTGCAGATGGTAAGCAAAAATATATTGGATGGATTCAGAAATCAATATTATGCTTATTTAGCTTTAGAAACCATAATTTCAATTGTTAAAATGTAATTGAGTAACTGAGTTCATCATCTATTATGGTTTTTGGAATAATTATTGTGGAATTTCGTGTGTCAAAAAAAAAAAATATATAAAAAAATAGGTATCATGGAAACCCATCTGATCTAGGTTCAAATCAAGCCGGTGTCTATTTGCAATGCTCATATGTATATGGTTCTGGTCATATAGGTAGGTATATGTATGTAGGTCTAGGTACCGTGAAATATATAGATTCTTTCTTACCGCTTGTCCCGAATGCTTTACTAATTACTACACTCTACACATGATGTTTTGCTCTCATTACGATTTGCAAACACCAATGCGACTTGGTATCTCCTCTTTCGTTCTCCTAAAACAGACACCAATTAGTTTTTATATACATATGTATATAGATGTAGATATAGATATTCGATGGATCAACGTTTTTTAATTGTAAAAACATTTAATTTAAATCTCAATCATCGTGATGAGTGATGAGGCGCATTTCCATTTAAATTAATTCTGTATACAGTGGTGGAAAACTAATTAGAAACAATGGGAAAAATAAATATTTTTTTATTTTCGCTTCTTTACTTTCATATTTATTTGCAAGATGTCTGCACTCGGTAAAACACAATTTTAGTAGCAAATATCATTGCGCTTTTAACCCTAATCGTACCAGGTTATATTTTTTACACAAACTACCGCGTTGTGACTCTCAGTCACATGTGTAATGTTTAAGAATGCTAATATAAAAAAATTGTTGGTACATGCAAATATATAGAAAGCAGGAACTTTATTAAACATTTCATTACTTATTTATACATTTTCAACAAACTAACATTTTCTGATAGTGCGTATTGCAGACATTTAGACCACACTCCTTAGAACTCTGTTTATTCGCACGCCCTTGTTTTTAATGGACACATGTGGCATCGACTACGAATATTATATGCTGTCGATCTTGATGGTGACGGCGGCGTGGCGTATTGGTATCACTATTTGCTGATGTTGTTGCAATGGCTCAGAAATGAATTCACAATGCGAGCATTTGCCCTGCTAAGATATCGTTGACCTCTTCGTTGAATGTTAGATGCAACCATATCCTATGCCAACCCTTTTAGAAATAGTTTGTGGCGAATATTTTCCATTGACATCATGCATTCAGGGTAACAACTAAGCCACTCAACTGTTAAAGCAACCCCGCAAAGTTAGGTTAGGTTGAGAGGGATTGTTCGGTTGAGCAATCATCAGAGTGGGTCCATCGCGACCCCTCAACCTAACCTTGCGCGGTAGCTTCAACGGTTGTGTGGCTTAGTTTTAACTCCATACCAGGATGGATTTCCTTAAAGCATTTCATTACTTTGCGAAATTTTAGAACGAGTCTAGAGTTGATTAGGTCTGCCTCTTCTAGACCACTAAAGAAGTGTCTCCCTAAAGTGTTCCTAAGATAGCGTGCAGTGCTTTGAGATTTGCATAGCATATGCGCGATATCCTCTGGTATACCTATATTATTGCAGTACATCTCTGCAAATGTATGTGCCTGTGACTTCGTTTATCCAAGTAGCAATACCCAGATAGTAAAGACTATACTTCACACCGCGGTGTAGTGGTAAGTGCGTTTGACTACTACGCAATGCTTGCCCGGGTTCACTCCCCGCAAACATGTAAAAGTTTTTTCAAGGTTTCACCTCTTTCGAATGTCTGATACTCGTAAACATTCAAGGAGTATCATTTGTCATGAGAAGCTTCTCAACTCGCCGTTCGGAGTCGGCAAAAAACTGTAGATCCCTTCCATTCATGCAAAAATATAACACACACATGCAAATGGTTGCGAGAAGTAGGCGCTGGTACAACCCGAACTGTAGTGTAACATAAAGAAAGAAGATACTTCACATAATCATTTCTGTATCTTCAATTATTTTTAGAGCAATTTGAAAACTACCTCGCAAACATCCACCAAATTTTACTTTAGCATTACTGGCCATCTATTTGTTTTTCGTTGCACCAAGTATGCATGCGGATGAGCTCTTTGATGGACGGATTCGGGATTACCCTCACTCACTATGTAGTTACTATGATACACGTCGTTTAGGAAACCAAATATACGTACAGCCACATTTTGAAAAGCATGCTATGTTTTGAAATTCTGGCTTCATTAAAAATTACTGTGTCTGTAAGTCACAACGTGGTAGTTAACGTTTGTATTTTTAGAATGGTAAAAAACAATTCAAACCAAGAACTAAAAATTAATCTAAATTAGCGCGTTTTATTAAGAACTGTTAAAAAGTAGAATACACAAGCCCAAAAGTAAATTACCGACGTTATTAACCCATTTTGGCCCGAGTGGGTAGTTTTCTACACAGATTTTTATAATTTTTTCTCCAGAGGATTAATGACTGTTTGTAAAATGTGTTAGTTACCATTTTGTTTTTCATTCTTCCCCCCACCCCTCTCTTTTAACACTATGATTGGGGCCTAAAATGTAGGCTTCGAAAAAGCATTTACAAAAAAAATAAAAAAAATATTATAAATATATAAACAATAAAATATAATGTCTATTCTATGACGTCAATATAAAGTACTAAACATTTGTATCATTACTTTATGTGTTCCGTGTATCAGACCTGAAAGATCAACGTTCAAAAATTGATGGGTAGTTTTCTACACAACGGGCCAATATGTAAGAATTTTTTTCATTTTAAGACAAGTCATGTATAACATTGAAACAATTTGAAATTACCGTTTTTTGTTTATTTATTTGCTCCGCATTTCGAGGTTATTCATCCAGATTCAGTATTTAGTCAAGATAATAAATGGTGTACTAGTAGATATCATAGATTAAAACAACAACAATTGCAACAACTTTGGAGCTAGAATATTTAGAGGAGGGTGGTTTACATGCTCATGAGGCAGAGTCGGAGACCAGATTGGAGCCACCTTTTAATCATTGTCAGAATAACGTATCTTTGAGTATTCTTAACGTGCAAGTGGATGCTGAAGCAGCCAGAATTTAATCTATATCACATCTATTGGGTATTATACTCCGCTAAAGCAAGTATAAAATATGCTAAAACGCTCTTTTATTACCTATCATTGTCGTAGGTTAGGTGGTAAATCGTCATCTCAGTTGTTTTCTCTTTTCCATGAATGATAAAAGTATTTAATAACCAATATGCGGCACAACATAATGCACAGCTTCAATTCAAACTGCACGAATTGAAGAGATTCTTGGATACACTGTTCCGCAATGAATACCATACACTTCCTCCATGGAAATTGTAGGTACTGGTCAATTCAGCATTCATTTTGAGTTTCAATTGCGAAGAATCTTTCAATGTCGATATTTGAATCAATCAAATGACTTATTCATTTATCAGACAGCACGAAGTTCGATCGGATACATTTGCCAAAATAAGACGGCTCATCAATCACCGTAGGCGATTATTGAGGTATTCACAGTAAAAAGTAGTGGTGACCACTTTTTGTCAATACATCTTCCAACATGATGCTCAATGCATGAGAATTGCTTGTTTTGGTCACGAAATCGGGAAATGTCAAGCCACAATTGCCCAGCGGGAAATTTGGGAATCGCTCCTCCGAGAAGGTATTTAGAAGCAATGATTTTTTAGGAAAACATTCTATGCGATTTATAAGTGATGCATTGAGAAGCAATCACTGAGATGTGATTCCGAAGAAAATCTTTTTAAAAGTGTGGTTTGCTTCCCCTGCGAACCTACTAATGTAAAAAGGATATGGAAGAGGATACGGAGAGTCATGCCTTCTAACCTTCCAAGGAATCGCTTCAGCATGCATGATTGCATGCTTCCATTTCCCGCTGGGTGAAGATAAGAGACCATATGTCTAAGGAGATTTTGAGAGCAGACCGCAATCGCCCATCCACATGCATAATACAATATTTCGATGGTAGCATTAGTGACAAAAGCGCTGCAAAATTCGTCACAGTAAGGCGCCCTTTATTTGTATAAAGTGTATTATTAGCTAGTTTGCATTCTAAATGCTTCGGAAAATATACTACAAACATATAAGTACATAGTTATTTACCCCTACGTACTACTTATAACTTAGCTATTTAATTTATGCAATGTTGATTTTCTTGAAATAATTTTTTTTTTCTATACTTATTGGCCCAGTGGGTAGTAAACTACCCAGGTCATAACAGGTAAACAGTTAAAGAGAAAAATGTTTTGTTAACATTTTTGGTTTGATGGGGTCCATATGAGCTAGTTTTGAAAATATCGTGAAAAAATGTCCACAGGAACTGGTACCGGGCCAAAATGGGTTAATAGAAATACAACCGAAATAATTTCGAATGTGACTCAAAGTCACAACGTGGTAGGATTAGGGTTAAATTCACTTGCATCGATCTCTGAAATTCGCTCCAAAAACATACATAAATTTAAAAATATAGTGCGTCGTTGAAATTTGTAGGTGAAATTTGCTGGAAAAATAATTAGAAACAGTGATCGAATGTTGATATACAGGTATATCTCGGCTAACGTTGCCCCGCGCCACGTTGTTTCGCTATAACGTCGTTAATGAATTATTACCATACCCCGCCTAACGTTGCATGGCTTCGCTGGTAACGTCGCACAGTGGGGCAAATTGACTTTTTTGCTTGCAAAAATCATAGCTCCTAAACGAAAAAAGATACCGGGATAATTTTTTTTCCGTTTGAAGAAAATTTCCAAGGTTATACAATTTAGAAATTTTAAGAAAAAATATTTCCAAGTTGTTTCAGAATCTTCTGCTGAAATACAACTTTTTTCCCAAAGGAAATGGTCTTAATTTTTACCTCAAAAATTGTCAAAAGTAGGTAACTGAAGTAAATACAGTATGTCTAAAAGTCAAACAAAGTCACAGTCGTGCATAAAAGTAAACGAAAAAGAATTTTTTTAAATATTTTTGCAGGTGTATCAAAAGCCCTCTTTTTATATTTTGCTGCACATTAAAGGGCAAATACACTATTTCGGTGGAATTTTTAAGTCAAAAAAGTATGTTAAGTGGTGTAATGCTAAAAATTTATAAATTTTAGGCAAAATGCTGTACAGGGTATTCCAGAATTTCATGTTAAACAAAAATATTTTCATCCAAAGGGGTAAAAATATTATTTTTCTTCAAAATTAAATTCAAATATTAATGTTTGTATTAACTGCAGAGAAAAAAATTTGTTTTGCAAAAATGTTTATTTATTGTGGCACATCAACATAACAAACAATTTCAATAATATATTTCATGTTTTTAACAGTGGAGACTACATAAATAAATAATTAAAAATTTATAATAAAAAAAAAATAGATTTCTTGGAATCCTTCGTCAAAGTCCGGAATAATTTCTCCAAACTTGGCACCGTCAACATTTTCTCTACAAACTAGAACGTTAAGTATTACTTGAAGCCTTCTTATCACCTCCTCACTGACTCCAGTCATGATTTTATGAAGTGGATTAGGGGCTGCCGAAAATAGGCCTGAAAACGGGAAAATCCTTATCACAATGAATTGGTATACATTTTTTTACCTGTAAAGTATACATACACAAATACTTACAAACTTCTTTTCGCCTTAAACAAAAAAAAAAATGTGGAAAAAAAATAGAAAAAAAACCAAAAAAAAAAATGACTTACACTAATCAAATCACTCTAGCTCAAAGATTTGCAAATATTTGCAGCTGAGCTTCTAGGAGAATGCTCAGAAATACATGTACTTTAAATTTCCGTTGAGACCATACAATATCGTACTTTTTTTTAAACTCAACATAAAGTCAAAAATGTGTGCTAAAAATTTCAATTTCAAAAAAGAAAAATAGATTGCATTTAAATCAAAAATAACCATAAACCAAAAAAGTAAAAAACCAATCTGTTTTTAACTACTATACCAAATTTGTACACCCAGAACTCAAACGCAAACATAAAAAAATCAATTTTTCGTTTACACTAAAAATAACCTAACTTAAACTAGCTGTACTTATCATACCAATTGTCCAAATTTTATAATTTTTTCGGTTTCTTGAGGTCCAAACAATTTTTAATCCAGAAGATAAGCTTTTTTTGCATTATAGACACACGCGAAAATTGAATTTTGCAAGCACTTTTGCAAAAATGCCCCGCAGTGCGTCGTTTGGAAAAAAATAAAAATGCAACAATAAAATAAAAATGTCTCCAAGATGTCGACAATTTCCTTACGGTTTTCAAAATCGTCAACAAGATTGCGGCAGACTATTGCACAAAAGTATCATGTATGTATACATGAACCACATACATATGTACATACATACATTTTTAGCTCATGTTAGGAATAGTGTATCTTCGAGATTCAAACCGTTAGGTTAAAGTAGTAAGTTGTTAATTTTGCTCTGTAGATTTGTTATTTATATACATGTATCTATTACATATCATCATCATATTTAAATCGCTAGCGCAAGAGTTTGTGATTCCTCCTGAGAGTTTATTCCTGCACCGATTATAATGATTCATACACTGACCGAAAGCTCATCACCTGAACTTTGTTCATCAATATAAACAATTTTAAAAAAACCCATACGAGGAAAGTTATTACGAAAAAAACATTATTACCTATACTTACGGGTATAGGGTTTCTACATGCGAGATTCCTCGCACCAGTACACTAGTTATATTTAAATCGCTAGCGCAAGAGCTTGTGCAGTACTATAATCACGTCAGCGGACGAGTTCCCTCGATGGAACCAACGGTGGCGCTAGATTTCCAGAACGGAAACAAAACATTATCTGAGCTGAGCTACTCCGACATATTCGGAGCTCATGTCGATAAGGATTTCCATGTACTGGTCAGGGTCTTGGAAAAGAGATGGTGGCGGATGAGCCCTCACTGGGCCAACGGCAGCGCTCACATCCCCGAAGCGGGTTACTGACATCGGTTTAAAACCGGCCCCTCGTCCTAGGGGTTTAAAAAAATGGAACTGGCCCTCCAGGTTGGGGGTTGTGCCGTCGGGGTAACTTTCTTACCACGTAAAAAAGAGATAGTTATGAGAAAGACACTAGCCTCTGATAATGGACCCCCTCATTTAACACCACGACCCGGAACGTCCACGGACTACGACCTAAGTATATGCACCTGGAATGTGCGTTCACTGGACACTCTTGGTGCTATTCAAAAACTTGAATCTGTCACGCGGAAATCCTCACGCGGTACAAGGCAGATACAGATACGATGGATAGGATCAGGTATGCAAAAAAAGGAAAATTGCGACATTTATTACAGCTGTCACAAAAGACTGCACATGTAAGGATGCGGATTCGTCGTGGGAAATCGGCTACGCTCAAGAATAATTGACTTTAAGCCGATCAGTGATCGCCTGGCTGTAAACCGCATCAAGGCAACATTCCAAAACATCAGCGTAATATGTGCACACGCCCCTACCAACCAAGCTAAAGACTCTATCAAGGAGGAGTTTTATGACCTCCTGGACGCAGCCTACGGAGCCTGTCCGGAGTATGATGTCAAAATCATACTCGGGGACTTCAATGCTAAAATCGGTAAGGAAAACATCTTCGGCGGATTAGTTGGAAAGCACAGCCTCCACGACACGACCACAGACAACGGCTTCCGGCTAATCGACTTTGCAGCAGCTCGTAATACGGTGATAAGTAGCACTAGGTTTCCAAGACTACGCATCCACACAGCAACCTGGCGCTCTCCAGATGGTCGAACCGCCAACCAAATCGATCACGTGCTAATAGATGCGAGACACGCATCCAACATTCTGAATGTGCAAACCTTCGGAGGGGCAAACGTCGACTCTGACCATTATCTTGTTGCAGCTAAATTCAGAGCTCGACTATCCAACGAGAAAAAACTGCGAACCGCCCAGAAAAAGAAATTCAATGTTGGAAGCCTTAGCACGAATGGAACAGCCAGAGCCTACAGAGAGCGCCTGAGCGAGAGACTCTCCGCTGTGCATTCACCATCCACAAACGCAAACAATCTGTGGAACCAGTATCGCGACATCATCAAAGGGGTAGCAGAGACCACCATAGGCTACCAGCCACCACCCAAAAAGAGCCCTTGATATGATGATGAATGCGTGCGTCAGAAAAGGTGACAGAGAATGCACACGTGCAAGCGCTGCAGCGCAAAACAAGAGCAGCGAGAGAAGAGTATCGTGCCAGAAGAAGGGAGGAGAAGAAGATCCTGCGTAAGACGAAAAGGGCCCACACAGTCTCCCAGCCCAGGGATATAGAAGAGTCCCGCGATAGGAACAACATCCGGATGTTTTATAGGAAAGCCAAGCAACTGGCAGCAGGCTTCAAGCCCGGAACGCAGGCTCTTCGACACAGTGAAGGAAACCCAGTCACCGAAGCGCAGGGAATAGTAGATGTGTTTAAGCAGCACTTCCAGCAGCTACTTAATGGGCATCAGGTAGAGAGAGTGATAGGGCAAGAAGAGAACCCGCATCCAATCAGTGAAGAATCCATCCCTCCTCCCAGTCTTGAAGAGGTCCGCTCAGCTATCAAAAAGCTGAAGAACAACAAGGCCGCCGGCTCTGATGGTCTACCAGCGGAGCTTTACAAATATGGTGGTAATGCTTTGGTAGGGTGCAGGCACCAAGTCATCAACCAAGTACGGGTGGAGGAAGTCATGCCCGATGACTGGAATATCAGCTCTATATGCCCCATCTTCAAGAAAGGCGATCCTATGTCCTGTAAGAACTACGGAGGCATAGCCCTGCTCAATGTCGCATATAAGATCCTATCCAACGTACTGTGTATACGTCTGAAACCTTTCTGCAGCACACTAATCGGCACGTACCAGTGTGGCTTCCGGCCCGGCAGATCGACGATCGACCAAATTTTCACACAAAGACAGATCCTGGAAAAGACCAACGAATTTCAAGTCGAGACTCACCATCTCTTCATCGACTTCAAAGCCGCATATGAATGCTATTCATCGTCTTGAGCTCTACAAGGCGATGGCCGAATTCGGGATCCCGGCTAAACTGATCCAGCTATGCCGCGTGACGCTGGAAAACACGTGGTGCAACGTACATTTTGGAAACAGTTCCTCCGAACTATTCCAAACATGCACCGGACTTCGGCAAGGAGATGCGCTGTCATGTGACTTCTTCAATCTTGTGCTGGAACAAATAGTGCTCAAGGCAGGTGTAAACACGGAAGGCACTATCTTTTACAAATCTGTCCAGCTACTGGGATACGCGGACGACATCGACATCATCGGTCGCTCCCAGCGCGCCGTCTTAGAGGCTTTTACGGCAATTGAAGAACAGGCGAAACGAGTTGGCCTTGAAGTGAATGAGGACAAAACCAAGTACATGTTGTCAAAAAACAAAGAAGCATCTGTCCACCGCCTAGGACAAAACGTCACTGTTGGCAACAGTAACTTCGAAGTGGTTAAGGAGTTTACCTACCTCGGAGTAAACATCAACTCCACGAATGACACCTTAGTGGAGATTCGACGAAGACTTACCCTAGGAAACCGCTGCTACTTCGGTTTGGCAAAACAAATGGGCTCAAAACTCCTAACTCGAAAAACAAAATGCATGCTCTACAAAACATTGATCCTGCCAGTTCTGCTGTATGGAGCCGAGTGTTGGACATTGAACACTTTCGAGAGAAAAATTCTTCGTCGGATATTCGGTCCCGTATGCGAAGAGGGCGAATGGAGGAGAAGATACAACCGCGAACTCTATGAGCTGTACCAAGATGTGGATGTAGTCCGAAAAGCCAAAACACGTCGACTACACTGGCTCGGCCACATCGAGCGAATGGACTACAATGCTCCAGCAAAGAGGATCTTCAAATCACAGCCCCCAGGTTCAAGACGACAAGGAAGACCGAACTTCCGGTTTAAGGACCAAGCTACCGCGGATGCCAGTACGCTTGGTCTAGACGACTGGAAGCAGCGTGCCCTGGATCGAAGAGAGTGGAAGGCTGCTGTGTCTCAGGCAGAGACCCTTCACGGGTCGGGAGCCCGTTAAGTAAGTAAGTAAGAGCTTGTGATTCCTCCTGAGAGTTTATTCCTGCACTGATTTCAATGATTCTTACAACTTTGTTCACCGATATAAACAATTTTGAAAAAGTCCATATGAGTAAAGTTATTACGAAAAAAACATTATTACCTTTACCTACAGGTAAGGTTTCTACATGCGAGATTCCTCGCACCAGTACACTAGTTTAGAAGTAATTTCTTAGATGTGGTTAAAAGAAGCTGCTCGTACATCTACACAGAAAAGGACTCACTTAAGCTTAAAAACAAAGCTAGACATAATAAAGCGATCCGAATCTGGTGAACGAGCTGTAGACGTGTACTTCCAACTTCAGTAAGAGCAATCATTTATTTATTATAAAGTAAAGAAAAGTATCAAAAAGATACATCACAGATGTAATTTCCATCGACACGAAAGTTGCTAAACCAAGAGGCGCTGTCATGGCCCGAATGGAAAATCTATTACAGATGATGATGCGTATAGATGAAGCTACAATATGCTATAAGGAGTTGTATGAACAGAGAAAAAAGGCAGCAGCAGCAGCAGTACCATCATCTTCGTCAGCAAGTAACGAAACTTAAATCTAACATTTATTTATTTGTGCGTTTTTTTTTTGTAAAAAATGTATTTAATCTATGTTACCATTACCGTATAACCTGAAATAAAATAAGTTATATTTTTCCGAAGATTAATCAGCCCTAAAACAATGTTTTTCTTGTATTTGCCCCGCACAACGTTGTTTCGCTTAACGTCGTGTTTTCCAGGAACGCATTAACGACGTTAACCGGGGTATGCCTGTAAGTTGTAATATTAAAATATTTCGGTAAATCTTAACAGTTAAAATTATTTTCTGTCAGCATATGACTTTACCTTCACTAGTTAGTATAAAAAAACAAGACACAACAAGCGTTGCACACCAGAGATGAGAAGACTTATCGTGCAGATGTATTGCCGGAAAAAAGGTCAACGTATGCAATTGGAAAGGATCTGCTGTACTCTAAAAAGATGGTCTACGGTATAATGGTGTACACTAAAACGTGCATCATAGGAAACCCAAAAAAAAAAAACAACGGTCCAATTAAAGAGAACATATTTAATTGTCAACAAAGTAAGGTCAATCCTTTTTGCACTGGCAAGGACATTCTCTGTCATGTCGACTTATTTGAGTATAAAGATACACCAAAGACTAAGAGGAAACGACTTTTGGAACCAAATTTGGGGGGTCCATTCCATAGCTCGCAAAAATCAATCGAAAAAAATTTAAAAGGTCAGTTGCTATTTTTTAGAAGAATCCACCAAAACATTCCGCATTTTGGAAAATAATCTTCTAGAAGAGTGTTGAATTGAAGTTTCAAATGTTCTGATCCGATGGCGAAAAATATGGGAGATGGGAAATTAATTAAAAACTCGATCATAAATACAACATCAAAACAAATGAACCTGGTGGTAGAAATGTCATGATTTGGGGAATTTTTTCTTACACTGAACTAGTGCATTCCTCGCTTGAGTATCAAACGATTTTTTTTTTTTAAATCAGGTAAGTTAATAATAGTTGTCAACTGGATTTGGGATGAGAGATGGTGAAGAAGAAGCATTGACATCTGTAGGGACAGTTAAGCTGCACTCAAAAAACTCGAAGTTCGCATTAATCAGAAAAAAAAATTGTCATTGAATGTAAAAGTACTGGCTGAAATTACTTTCCAAAATAAACCGTGTTTGTCTTATATGAGGTCCGGGCCACACGGAAATACCAGGAAACGAAACTGCATATAAACCAGCGAATATGAGTTCAAAACGTAATCCTTTGAATCCGGAACCTATTATTGGTATCAGTTAGCGGGAGGTCTGTACTGGATTAGCTTTTATATAGAGCATATTCATAAGTAGAGATGGTCAGTTTAACTTCATGCAAGACCACCGTGTTTCGTGATGATGCCAGATCACGTTATTGCAAGATTTCTTCTCAGTCTGTGAAAAAGAAACTGCTGTGACTAAGTCAGACTAATAAACCCTCGGTGACTGTCTTGCAATTCTCATGGGAGTAAACGAACTCGTCAATAACGATACCAGAGACACTTGCGTACACATCGGCTCGGACAGTTAGGCAACACTTAAAGCACTTGCGAACCCACTAATTAATTCCAAATAGGGAGGATCTCTCGAAAATACTGGAGTTTATACGACATACAGAGCGTGTTTCTTGAATTCATACATTCCTTCCAACCTTTCCATTCCACTACACTACCCCCCTTTCACTAGCACACACCCCAACTCTTCTTTCTCAGTACAGTTACAGAGGGGAGCACAACGGGCCCGACGTGAAGAGGAGTTAACCTCACCCTCACCAACCAACCAACCAAATCAGACTAATAACGGGACACAGCGCCTGTGTGTATAAAATGAGATGTAAAAATACGAATATATATTAAAGGTAATCTGAATACAATGATGTTTAATATGATCTTCATATGTGTATCTGTATATGAACAAGAGGTGTCATTTTGGTTCGCTGCCTCAAATTCTTGTGTCAACTGGATCTTATAAGCATATAGGCAAAGGTCTTTATGCTAAATCGCTGCATAATGGTTGCAGAAGGCCCTATTCCTGCGAACGTCTCGAAATAGACTTCTTTATTCTTTTATTTCTTTAGGTGGTTCTACAGTTCGGGGTAAACCAGGGCCAGGGCCTGCTTTTCGCTACCGTTTGTGTGTGCGTGATATATTTTTGCACGAATGGAAGGGACCTTCAGTTTCTTGCTGACTCCGAATGGTGAGTAGGAAAGCTCCTCATGACAAATGATACTATTTGAATGCTTGTCAGACATTCAAAAGAGGTGGCACATTGAAAAAAACTTTCATGTGTTTGCTGGAATTGAAACCGGGCAGCATTGCGCAGTAGTGCAACGCACTTACCACTGGACCACTCTTACTTGACATTATGTAAAAAGAAAATACCAACTTGCATGTACATATGTTATGTACAGTAACATAGAATCTCGGAAAGATGAACTATTCCAAAAGGTGAACTACCCAGAAAGATGAACGGAATTGTTTCACCATTGCATTATTCTAAAAGATGAACGGGTCGATTTTCGGATACTCGAAAAGATGAACCCATAATTTTTTTTTTTTTTTTTTTTTATTGCATTTATTTGCATACCCATGTGAAGTAAATTTATGTTAGAGGAGAGATGCCGCCAGTTAAAGGCCGAGTAGTTTTTATATTTACAAGGAAAGCGCATTGTTTATGCCCTTATCCCTTATCCAACAAATGGATCAAAATGTAATTCGGCTCACAAAGTTGCATTATCGTACAATTCTCTTATTGGATGTAGTTTTCAAGCGTAGAAACGTTGGGACAACTTTGAAGAAGTTTACATAGCGCGGTGCTGTTACATGTCTCCAAGGGACTTAGGATAAAATAACAGCGTCCGTCATCGGAAAGTGTTGGTGTAAACATTTTGATTTTAATAAAAATAACTAAAAATACATTCTAAAGGTGTTAATTAGTTCTATCTTAACCAAAATTAAGTAGGTACATACCTACTCAAAATTAAGTACTAACACCTAAAGATAAGATTTCGAAAAGATGAACAGGGCCTGTTTTTTATTCGTTCATCTTTCCGAGATTCTACTGTATGCACTTTTACAGTACGATGTGAATGCAGAACAATTTTCAAAACAACTCTTGGAAAAAGGAAACGGAAAGTAGGTACTAGTTGATAACGTCACCAAATATATTATGTATACTCGTATATATGTTATATCATATCCATCAAATTTAGGTGTCATCGTGTAACCTTCTGAAGAAATAATTTAAAAATTTTTCAAACAAATTATGTACCTTTAATTACAACAACCATGACTGAATTGACACATGCATAGGCTACTTTTAATCCCGGAAAAATACGGTTCCTTAAATAAACTCAATAATTTGCGCAAACTTAAAATTCACAAGCAACTCCAATAAGCAGAAAGTAAATATTTAGTTCTTGGTATTCTTATTCAACTCGACTTTGACAGAGAACACTGAGCCTGTCGATTTATCAAAGTTCATAAGAAAAACCATGCCGTTACGAAATAAATGACGGAAACTGATGCACGTTTGACATACATAAATAAATGAAGAAACTGCTACAAATAACACTTAAATAGTTCTCAATACCGAACTCGTATGCTTTATGCTATTTGTTTTTAAGAATACAAAACTTTCTAAACAAATCAATTTACATATATACGAGTACATTTATATTCAATGGTATTTTTTTCACATTCCTTTAGAGAGAATAACAAGTCCGCATTCGAAGCTCTTCAGCTTTAAAATTAAGTTGCAAACTTTTATTTTATGCCATAACTAAGTATAGTGTAGTTTTTGCGAGAAGACCAAACGAAAGACGATCAACTTCAAATCTTTGGGTAAGTTGTGACAAATTGCCCTATCTATAGTTATATTAAAGTGTTATTTCAAATAAAAGGAAACTTTCTTAGAATTGATTTATTGTCAAGTTCTACTTTGTACCTTAAAAAGAAAAACAATTTAAAGATATTTCGCACAGAATCGGTTTTTAAACTTGAAATTGAAATTCGTATTCCTTTTGAAATAAAAATAATATATAGCTTCGTAAGAACTCTATTTGGGTATGGCTTTTGAATAAATAGTTTATAGCAAAGTTTTAGCTTGAAAAGTGTTCTAGGGAACTGCATTTCGGAATTCAATTTCAATTAACTAAATTGAAAAGTGTTCTAGGGAACTGCATTTTGGAATTCAATTTCAATTAACTAAATTGTTGTTTAATTGAAAACCGTTAAACATATTTTCAAGATGATTTTTCAGGATCGGTACCTGCTGTGTCTTAGTTTTGATTTCTTCATATTCCTAACAGGATTCATAGTCTGAGTATTTGCATGTTCTGGAATAAAGCGTCACGGAGTTTCGTATCCCTGAGGTCCAGAGCGAGAAACTGCACTTACCATCTGGTTCTATTGTGGGAGACTAAATATTATGAAGATTTTTATTACAAAAGGCAAATCGGCCTGTTGTCTCATGCTAAACTACTAGTTCGTTGACGGTGTTCTATTGTTTTAAACGCCGCCGGCTGTTTTGTTCGAAACAATCATCGCTCACATCCGCTATTTACCTCAAAGTTGGTTTTTTTTTTTAATCTACACACGCTACAGGGGATATGAATACCCTTATAATGCTGACACTCAGCGCTAGCACATGAAGAACAAGAACGAGACACAGACAGGTCGGCGTAGTGATAGGAAACTCAGATGTTAGGTTCCAACTAACTCAATGGGTGGTGTCCAGGGTAACTTTAGAGTTTTGTGTGTTATTAAAAAGTTTTGCCCTTTTTATTGTTTTTTATTATATTTCGTGAGAAATAAATGTTTCGGTGACATCTGGATTTGAACCGTGAATCTTCAGCATGACAAGCTACGACGACTACCACTACGCCACAGCCACCCACAGTTTTCATTGTCCAGTGGCGCTACGCATTAATACTAGTACTATTTTGAGGACATACGACATGGCCATCACTGACCGTAACGGGATGTTTATTCGAGCTAGCCGTTATTTTTTGTGCACCTTCACTAAAAACAACAAAATGTAGTCGGGAGTTGATGGCATTCCAAATGTCGTTTTAGGAGTCAGGCTCCTAAATCGGTAGATATTGTCATCACAAGACACCGAATAATGCATATCCGGCGCATCAAAAAAATAACTGGTACATCCTATTCCGAAAAGCAACAAGTACATCACCAACTAATGCTCATCTTTGGTCAATAAGTTTGCTTCCGAATGCTAGCAAGTCAACAGAGTTCTCGGGCACGTTTTTGTTTTATAATTATAGAATTGTGTTTTTAAAGTCGCTGAGAAAGATTTCTCGAAAACGGCTGAACCCACCAGTCTCGAATTTTTACACAAGCTTTATAAATATATGTTTTAGTGATTATTCAAAGGTTTTTTCTCACCGATAAATATTTTCCATTTTATAAACAATTTAATCCCGAAATTTGAATAGGAAATCGATTTTTTTTCAGAAGCCGCCATTTTGTTAAAAATAACCATTTTTCTTATTCCACCGATAATAAATACCTTACATAACCATAAGCCTTTCTCGTAGAAACAATTTCAATTTCAAGTACAAAATTCTATTCAAACTGTCTGCCTGCAACAGGGAATCCATTCTTTCGGTTTTAGGTAACAATAAATAATGAATTCATTACAAAGTGTGAACACATTATAGAGATTATAATGTTAAAATATGCCAAAGAGTACTGTCGAGCGCTAGGTGAACCACGTCGTTGGTCATTTCAGTTGGTGTGCCGGATGTTTTCGATTAACATTTATTTTCATTTCAACTGGTCTCATAAAAAAAAGTAACATACAATGTCATACAACATTTAAGGGTAAAATAGTAGCTGGACACTGTACACTTAGTCACTGAAGGTACAAAGACCATCCGTCGTGTTTTGTGCAAATGTGTGAATTTCTCTTGATGGAGATTTTCTGAGTGAGTTCCCGGCACGTCGACACGTTGTCGGTTTTCAGTTTTTACACTGAATAGTCTGGATATTAAATTACCACAAAATTATGTCACACGTTTTCAACGAGTTCCATTCCGGGGAAAGCCAAGAACGGCAGCGGTGAACGACTGAACGCAATGTCATTATTTTTTGTACGAGCAGCAGTTGGTGTCCGTAAAGAATTTAGCAAAATGTCCAAGAGATTAAACTGACATTATGGTGAGCGTGAAAATGAGTTATGTTTATTTGTGGTAAAAACATTTGTATTTTTATTTTAACACAAATTCACGGTCGGAAACACTAAAACATTTGTTTTTAATTTATTTACAAATAATTTTATTCTTCACATCTGTGGCGAATGGTTAGCAACGGTGTGCTAACGGTGAAGAATATTTCGTGATATTTTAGGCATTTTCACGATCAAAAGAAGCCATAAAAAGGCGAAAATCCCTCTCATAAAGCAAAGGAGATAACTGATTCCTTGTCACTTACCTACATATGGGCCTTTTGCGATTTCGAGAACTGTGCAGCTCATCAATTATGCTAGATTTTGGCATGCATATACATATGTATTTATATTATTTACATAAGGAGAATTTTCGCGAAGGGAAACAAGCTAACCAGCGTTTCCGGAATAGTTAGTGAGTTGTGGGAAAAATAATGGAAAAAAGTAAAGACTGCATACAATTTTTTATGAGTACCTACTATGAAAAGTTCTTATGGCAGCTTAATACAGTTTTCTATCATTTATTGAAGCAATAGAATAGTAAGCCAAAGAAGCTCAGTGAACTTATCTTTGCAACTGTTATACAATCAAAAGAATGTGACTGAGACAACGAAGAGACTACTGAGACTGAGTAAACCCTTTTCGCATACGATGCAAAAGATAAACTTAGCTTCCCTCCATATTTGAAAAAGATAAAACTTTTAAAAATGCACCCATTTTCTTAAAGACGGGTAAATAATGACATAACCTGTATGTATGAATTGATTTCAGGTCGATTGAGACACCTGACTTTCTATCATCTTTAGGATTTAACTTTCAAGGGAGATCGCATGACCTTATGCATGCTTCTCATCATTGAGCAAATTACGGACCAATTAACCGCATGAGTAAGCTCTATAATTTAAATGTTAATTTCTTTGACTTTAATTTGAACCAGATTACACTAAAAAATGTCGTCCATCGAACATAAATGTAAATGTATGTATGTTACATACATATATGATTTAATCGTTAGTTGCTTATTTACTTGTGTTGGTGTTGTTATCGTTATTTAGGTTGTGTAAAGTTAGGTTAGGTGGCTATCCTCTGTACTCGGTAGGATTCTGCTTAGCATGACTGTACGTATCCATGTTACGCCATTTTTCATTAGCCTATTGCAGTGCTTGTTTAACCCTTTCGGTACATGTTTTTTGTTTTAAGGGTTAGCAATGATTTTTTTTCTTTTTATTGCCACAGAGGCTCATACTAATAAGGCTGGAAAAGAATTTTTGTTAAATTTTAATTCTAAAGTGGTTTTTGGAAGCGATGCCCCAAAAATACAAAAATGATGTCAAAATTACCAGACTTGACTTATACGATTATTTTTATTTTTAAACTATACGCCTTTTATTTATCTACAAAATGACATCAAAAATGTTAATTAATTGGATGATAATCTAAATAAAAAATAAATTATAAAAAAGGTTTGCTAAAAAAAAATCGATTTCAGTTTGAAGAACTTTCTTGCACGAGAGCTGAATGCGCACTGAGAGCAGATACGATCAAATTTTTTTTAGCCTCAAATGCTTGAACAGATGCATACATCACGAAGTTGGGAACAAATTTGAAACAAAAAAAGAAACTTTCATAGAGAAAGATTGGGACTTGGGAGTTACAAGAAACCGTGTTGCCATATGGCTTCAAAATACCGAAAGGGTAAGGATTTTGTACCTTATCGTTTCTATTGGTACATGGGGCTCACTCTTTGTGAAAGAATTCCCCAGTTTTATACCTTTACTGGCTAGTTGGTCAGCTGCACAGTTACCTGGTATGTCAATGTCAGTGACCAGAAACCCAACAGGGTGAGCATGCATCTGCTCGATATCTCGTTTAGAGATGCCCAACCATTTTTGATCTCTTATAATTGGTGATTCGTGTGCTTTAATCTGTGATTCGAGAGGTTTAAATGTATCCGAACCGCTAATGCATCTCTAATTTTAGTTATTGTTTTCATTTAGTATAGTATTTGTATAGTGCTTTGAAAACTTTTTTAAGGTCGTCTGCATATTTTCCTTTATTTGTAGCATCAGTCTGTTAGAATCGTACAGAAACGCTAAATGACTGCAAAGCATTCATCAAAACTTGCTTTCTATACGGACAATCACTCCAGTCACTATTTTTTCGCTTTCCTTAGGTGTATTCTGTACGTAATGCCTTTGTAAGTCTCGTCGACTTAAATATAAAAATATAAACCATAACATGAAAACATTAGGTACTCGTGCTATTCAAATGTAAACAGTGCATATTAAGTTCTCTGTCTCTTGATAAAGAAAATAATTAGAAAATTGGAACTCACACGTTGAAACCAAACTGACCAAGGTAACATAAGTCATGTTCTTTCGTCGTTCGGTAACACCTGGAGAATAATCCCAAAGGTCACGCATTGTATATACACAATGATGGTACGACCTATCATCACATACTCATCAGAAGGAAAACTACAGAGAAATCCAACATTTCAAATCAGCAAAAGCTACAAAGACTGGCATCCCACGGCACTCGACCGCTTTATGCGCACCTGCCCGACAGCTGTTATAAAAGCGCTTATTGGTCTAATGCCACTCCACCTTTCCATAAAAGCGATGGCAATTAGGTCATAGTCGGACTACTGAAAACAGGAGAGATGAACAACATCGATCGCACAGATCAAGTAAATCTTCTGTCCGCAATCCCAGAGCTTGACATAATCTGCACGGTAAATGACCACCTACCTAAAATTTTTTGCATCGGCAGGAGGTTCGATCCCAGTGATCCCAAGCCGTGAAGTATGGAACTATAAAAACCCAACCTCAGACCTAAAAGGTAACAAGTGGTAATGGATCAAAGATGGACACCAGGGTGGGTGCTGGTATATTTGGACCAAACACTAGAATATCCATACCAATGGAAAATACATAGTTCCAGTGTATTTCAAGCTGATATTCATGCTATTCAAGTGTGCGCCAACATCATCCTCCAGTCGGGAATAAAACCTATAAAAGCACTACGCTCAATTCTGACTGACTCCAAATCAGTCCTGAACTGCTTCAATACTCTCCAACATCTCTCCCGTAGAAACAAAGTCGAACTTAAGTGAGTGCCCGGACATGAGGGTATTGATGGAAGCGAAATGGCTGACGAAATGGCTAGAAAAGGTTCAGCTGACTCCTTAACCGGCCCTGCGCCATTATGCAACATTCCAAACTCAGCTATTAACTTTAAAATCAAAAGTTGGGAAAACAAAATGTGTGCCAATGGGAAAATGTCTTGGGTTTTCGTCAAGCTAAAAGATCTATTAAACCGTTCCACAATAAATCCACAAGACACCTACTCCTCAGTAGAAATGATAACAAGGGATTATTGGCATTTCTAATAAGGCATTGCCATCTTCGATATCACCTAAACAAAATAGGTCTCATTCGAACGACATATTCATGGTGACTGCATGGCACTATGTGCCCTCAGGAGACAACATTTCCACAAAGAAAAGCTTACCTCCGGAGAAATTCTTAAAGTCTCCACCGGTAAGATCCACGATTTCATTAAAAGAGTTCCCTTAACTGACTATGCGGTACAAAAGGTATTTTAGGTCGCAATTCACTCCGCAACTGGCGGGTCAGAATTTAAAAAAAAATATTAAATTCTACCTCGTACTGAACCACTCCACTTTTTTTACTTCATTCTGCTACCATCTCTCTATAAATCCACTTATATGTATGTACATTTCTGCATTTCATAAATTCTTTTGCATTTCTATCTCTATGCACCACCATACATTTATACTAACGCTTTACAGTGGCAATGTCAACATCTCCGCGTTACAGTCATCCAATGGGCTACACAGATGTAATCATTTTGTTAAATCCTTATTGCGGAGTAAGAAATACTTAACCTAACCTTACATGAGAAAAGCCAATTTACATTTACAAATCGCTTTAGCACAATACTCTCTCTAGTATCATCACCCGTAATCATGGCTATGAATTATGTATTCAGAAAGTTATTAATGTGAAAATTTGCTCACACCATACCACGTCGCTTCAGTGCTTGCTTTCGTTTTCCTTCACATTCCTGCACTTCGCCTTTGAAGCTTGTACGCTCTATGTTACAATACGAATACGAGTACATGTGAGAATTTTTGTACATATGTATGTATTTTCTAGCGAAATGAATAGCTAATTCTTTTACTGCATCTCTGTTATAAATACGACACACGAGAAAAGGCAAAATATTAAAATGTGAAGAGCGAAAAAAAAGAAAACATTTTATACGCGACCCTTTTCACAGTTTACAGGATGTTTATGTACAGAGGAAGGATTCATTCCGGCGGTTACTTTGTGGCCGTGTAGAAGTTCACCCTCATAATAGATTTCACTTTTTTTGTAAGTAAATGTTGGTATTTGACACAGTTTAATTTAAAATTCAATTTCATATATTAAATATTGAATTCAAAAATGGAATTACCCTGAATAGAGGTATAATTGAAATGACAATGCTGTCAATATTGATTGACGCCTTTTTCTATGCAAAAGAAGACACGATGGTTTGTGTAAATAAAAACCTTTTTAGAATTCATCTTCCATCACATCTTGTCTTGGATAAGGGAAAGATTTTCTTTCTTTGAAGTTTTGATTCCATGGTGCTACACTTATTTACGGTGATTCAGTTTTTTTTGACATAAGTCGCTTTTGGATTCCATTGAATACCATATAAAATGGCTCAATTCATGATTTTTACCGCCGGACTTCAAACAAATTTTTAGATTAGATTTTATGGTGTACTGAAATATTATTTTTATTTAAAATATTATTTACATGGAATGTATACTTAAGCCTCATTACTCTGCTCGAAGGACCATGTCTAAAAACTAGAAATAAAACGCCAAACACCGTTATTTATAGAGGTTTATGAACAAGTACCCGATTTATTAGATGTAGCTCAAAAACAAACGTGAAGTCCACTCAGCCAAAAGTGTGTGTATAACACCATAACCTACGTCTACGTTGCGTTGTAGGCAGTCTGATGAAAATATTATCAAATCTATTATAGAAAAATGAATGTCTGTGTGTCCGTACCATATACGTGGGCGCATCGCTCATCCGATTGTGATGATACTTTGGTGAGTTGTTCTGCGCATACCAGGGACGTTTATTGGAAGAAAAACCGCCCGCTAGGTGGCGCTAGAGTCAAGTTATTACAAAATTCAATAAATACACAATGAACGTTTTAGTTTATTAATTGTTTTGATGGTTCCTAGGCAAACTTCTTTATTTGACTGCTCGAAACCATTCTCACTTGATAAGGTCTACCCAGAATTTCTAATACACTCTTGGCCCAACCAGTGTTGTTCGACTTTTTTACTTTACGTTGTTTACGCAGTTTTTTTACGTATTCTACATTAGATTTTTACATGCTGAATTTTTACTATGCTTATTGCTTATGTAATAAACATAAAAAAGGTAAAAAAGTCAAAAAAAAAACCACGGAAAATAATCCAATTGGGGAGCTTGAAAACAGAAGATGAGAGTCGGATCTGGGCCCGAATTACCGCATTCGTTAACGAAATGTGACGATTTGACATTTACGCTCTCGTAATCGAGTATCATTTTAAATACAATTTACTCGATCATTCGAAAACGAGTCCTACTCACACACTCATTAATAGATGCGGTAATTCGGCCCCTGAATAATCTGTGCGGAATCCAAAAAAACTATTGGGATTTTATCTTCTTTTCGATAAAATGATTAAAAAGCCCGATTTGTTGAAAACAGATTCTCTAATCCAACGTTTCTCAACCTTTTAGTGTATGCGGACCCACACCAATGAATTTATCAGGAATAACTCTGTTATTATATTATACAATCAATTGCATTAAACACAAATTGGTCGTTAACAAAATACCTTATTGAAAATCGGTATCCACAAAATTAATGAATATTCTAAGTTACCAAATCGCGGAAAAAAAGTGAAGGAATAAAGGTTATTTGTATTGATGCAACTCCAGATTTGATGTGCCGATAACCTTAATCTTGGAAATCACAATGCTCTGGAAAAAAGCACCAAATTCAACACCAATCCATTGAATTTCACTTGGTCAGTGAGCAAATACTTTTAATCACTTCGTTGATCATAGAACAAAATACTTTCGTCGATTTAAAATTGAGAAACAGCAATCACTCTTATTTAGAGATTTGAATAAATATGTAGTTTGAAAACGTATAAAAAATAACAGTTATTTCGAAGGAATACAATTTCAAAATAGTTATGCATTTTTCAAATTTGGAGCTCTGGCAGTTATTTTCACTGTCGAAATGAAAGAAATTATTTTCCGAGAAAATTTTCCAAATTTTGAACTTTTGCAACCGTTTGAACTATAATATTACGATCAAAATGAAAAAAAAAGGAAAATTCCCCATACAAAAGGTATGGAAAATCTTAATTTTCCAATTTTTCTTTAAAATTTTCCTATTTTCGGCTCCGTTGTGTGTTTACCTGGTTCAATACGAATCCAACAAAAAATCACCATGCAAATCGGATGATTATCAGCCGAGTTATGCTTGTACAAACAGACACCAATTCATATTTTTATATACATATACCATATAGATCTCCTAGGTGACGTGAAATAAGGCCCAATGAAATAAGACAAAATCTCAAATTTGGCCTTATTTCGCTTTTGAAATGGAAATAATTCCAAATTGTTTTTTTTTACATTTTGTCGTTTGTTTGCAGTAAAACACTCTTTTTAAAAAAAAAACAAAACGAAATCAGAACATTTTGTGTTTTTATGAGTAGATAGAGTGTGTCCGTTTAAACGGACTCTATGCAGAGAAAACATTGCAAGTTTACATTTAGATGACGTCCGTTTAAACGGACCATATGCACTAATGGGTTAATACACAAAACCTTGCAACCGATGTTGCCTGATGAATATCTAATTTTTAAATGGAACCTTTAGTTTTTGAGCATAAGATAAAGTAATAGTATAAAATTCGACCAAAAAGAAGGAACACAAAGACCGTGAAATCGAAATAAGGCCAAATTGGCTTTTTTTCGTTCTGAATAACTAAATTGCGGAATTTGACTAATTTGGTTTTATTACCATTTTAAAATCCAAATAACGCCAATTTTTTTTAGCAAATTGGTCTTATTTTTTTGAGCCATATTTCACGTCACCAATTTCCTAGTAGGCCAATAGAATCTTACAAAAAAAAAAAAAAAAAACCCAATGTAAAGCTGCCTTTTTGGCATGTTACTTGGGCCCCTTAGGGCAGGGGTTCCCAAAGTGTGCGCCGCGGTGCCCCGGGGCGTAGTGGACAGTAAACAGGGGCGCCGCTGTCGAAGACAGAATGCTGCATTAAAAATATTATAACTTTTTAATATTCACTATGCTAAAATACTTAAAAACACTTTCTATAAATCAGAGTCCTATCATCAAAGGACTACTTTTTGATAGGCAGGTTATAGAACGATTTTGACTGGCTACTTAGGAAACTATAAAAGAGAACGTTAATTTTAATAAATTAGTTATTAGTCAAGCAGCAATTATACTGTGTGTTTTCGTATAAAGTCAGCCGCGAAATGGAAAATTTTATAAAACAAGCAAGAAGCACTTGCAGCGAAGTGGATGAGTTCTGAATTGAACTTGACATTAGAACGTGTCATAGACGTAGTAAACTACATAAGAACTAGGCCGCTCAAAGCCAGACTGTGGGACATGGGAGCTGAACTCACGCCATTGCTATACTACTGCAGTCCAAGATGACTTTCACGTGGAAATGTCAAATCCCGTGTTTTCGAGTTACGTCCAGAAATTTACACTTTTCTGGAAGAGGAAGGTCATGCAAGCTCCAGATACTTTGCCGAATCAGACTTTTTGCTAAAATTAGCATATTTGTGTGATATATTTGACAAACTGCATGCCTTGAATCAGTCTCTACAAGGCAATACCATGTACATGTTGAAACTATCGGAGATGACCGCGGCGCTTAGAAAATAAACTGCAGTTCTGGATAAGAAAAATTAATCAGGATGGCGGTCCAGATTGTTGAGCTCGTTTTCTCGGAAGACTTGCTGTCCCTTTTAACGGATCACCTTTCGAAGCTCGCTGAATGGTTCGCCAAATACTTTGCGGAAGACAATGTGGAATAATTTGCTTGGATTCAAGATCCTTTCCATGTTCAAGCTCCAGCAGAATTTACTTCGCAAGAAGAAGAGAGTCTCATGTTCTCTTGCGATAACAGCCTTAAAGCAAAATTCCCTTGTTCCGATTTGGTGGAGTTTTGTATAACGGTGAAAAATTAATGTCGAACTTTAAGTGCAAAAGCTATAAGGATTCTTATTCCGTTTGCTTCCTCCTATTTATGCGAAGCAAGATTTTCAGCTGTATATTTGAGAGTGGCAGTGTCAAGCCTTATTCCGCGCTTCGAAAAAATGTGTGGAGATCACCAAGCTCACGCGTCACATTGATTAACTTACCACTGTATTTTTTTGTAATATAATAAAACAACTTTTCTAATACATATATGTAAATACATGTGTACTTATGTGAGTCTCAGATTGTGATTGCCATTGTACACGCATACTACGGCGCGCGCCGTGTCAAAATACTAAACCTGTAAGTGCGCCGCGAACTGAAAAAGTTTGGGAACCCCTGCCTTAGGGAGTTTAAAACTACGTTTTGCAAGCAAAAAAAAAAGTTGTGCTATCATCTCATTTACCATACCAATGTGTCACGATGGCGAATCGATACAATTAAATTAAATAAAATAAAAAGACGTCAACTCCGTATTACGTTCTTATTTATTCAATGTTCTTTCTTCAATGACAATCCTTTTCTATTGGCTGCCCTGCCTAGCGACGTGTTGATTGGGTGACTCCGACTCAGGGATGTGTTCATCGGGTGACAGCTCGGCCATTCCTGACATTGGAGACGTCCTCGGCTCTGCATCATCGTCTTCTCCCTCGCTTTCGTCTGCAATCTCGGGACCCAACAAGCACCAGGGTTTCATCTTTTCGCTGGTCATTACAGTTGTGAATTTGCGTCGTCTGCCTGGTGACGTCACCTCTTCCAATAAATAGCGGTCGTAACGAAGGCGTTTCCTTACGATGAACAGTCCTCTGTACCGTGGTTCCAATTTATGGGACTCCCCAGTCGGCTTCGGCACACTCTCAATTAGCACTAATTCACCATCATTATAGATTGATGGAGGCGTATGTTTTCGGTCAAATCGCAGCTTCCATTTTTCCCGCTCCTGATGGATTCGATCCGCCGCCAATTCGCGTTTTGATGTTATTGGCTGGTTGTCGACGACATCGTGTACGGCCTGCACAAAATGGTTAGTGACGATATCCTTTAACTCGAAGTCGAATACCAGCTCATTCGGACTAAATCCAGTAGTTGTATTGCGTTGCGTGTTGATCACCCATTGAAGATTCCGAATCTCCAAGTCCCAATCCGAAACGTTCCGCTCCGAAGTGCGCAAGAATTTTAAAATAGTTTGATTCACGCGCTCAATCTGCCCGTTCGCTCTGGGCGTCCGCACCGCTGTTTTTATATGACGTATATCGTTCCTTTCACAAAAGTCCCTAAATTCCGTTGCAGTGAAAGCTGTCCCACGATCGCTGATGAGAGTATCTGGCAAACCAAAATAAGAAGTTAATTCATTAAGCGCTTCAATTACCGGTTTTGATTTCGTGTCCTTCGTCGCTTTAACAACGACATACTTGCTGAATGCGTCGGCAATCCCAAGAACATATGACTTTCCTCTGCGGCTTCGAGGAAATGGTCCGAGGTGGTCGATGTGAAGGATTCGCTCCTGATGGTCGTTTGTGAAAGCAGCATTCTACGCACGCGGCGATGTAAGATTTAACGTAGTTTCTCATCCGTCTGAACCAAAGTGTTTTATTAATCCGTTCCAAAACCATGTCGACGCCGTGATGACCCATGTCGTCATGAAAATATTTCACCACTCGCCAACGTACACCTGACGGCACCACAAGTTTCATTCCGTCCCTTCCTCGTTTGAACAGTCGCCCATCCTTAGCAATAAAATCGTTCTTAAACTGCTTACTCGTCGTTGTTTGCTCGTCCCCTTGCACCGAATCCATAATAGTGGCGAGTCTAGGATCCTGACGCTGCAAGCTGGCAATCCAGTCTACTTGTGCAATTTCAATCCTTAACACGTTGGCAGCGACAGTTGCAGGTTCGGAAGCAGGTTCAACGGGTGCTCGACTGAGTGCGTCGACGTGAGTCATTCGGTTCGCACTCCGATGAACTACGGTGAAATCGAACTCCTGCAAGCGTAACCACCACTTCGCAATTCGTGGAATTAGTGACGTTGATTCCTTTACGGCGCTCACTGCGGAACAATCGGTCACAACAGTGAACCTCCTTCCGAGTAGGTACATTCTGAATCTTTCCAAACTGACGACAATAGCCAGCACCTCGAGTTCGTAGCTGGAATAAACCGATTCAGCTGGGGTGCAAGCCCGACTAAAATAAAGCACTGGTTTATATTCGGCGTCCTTGTTCATTGCTTGGAACAGTATTCCAGCCAAGCCCACCGAGCTTGCGTCTGTGTGTACCTCATGTATCTGCTTTGAATCGAACGTTTGCAGTACCGGCTCGTTGCACAAGATCGTCTTCAACATGTCGAATGCCTTTGCCTGTGGTTCTTCCCAGCAGAACGGTTTATTAATTTTATCCTTTTTCAACATTGACGTGAGTGGCTTCGCGATGATTGAGAAATTCTGTACGAACTTCCTAAAAAAACTGGCAAGTCCGATGAATCTTCTCAGCTCAGTGACGTTGTTCGGCTGCGGAAAATTTTTAATGGCGGTAACTTTCTCCTCTCCCGGTTTGAGACCATCCTCGGTTATACGGTGACCAAGAAAAGAAATTCGAGTCGTAAGAAAAACACACTTACTCAATCGCAACGTCATACCTGTTTGGCGAACTAGTTGAAGAAATTCCAATAGGACAGCGATACCTTCATCCGTCGTGTTCGATGGTATGATGACTTCATCCACATAGCTGAATATTTTGCCCTTCAGCGGGTGCACCAATTTCGATATGGCTTCCTGGAATACGCAAGGGGCATTAACGAGCCCGAACGGCATGCGATTGAATTCGTATCGCCCAGAGTGAGTAATAAACTCAACTTTCTGGACTCCTCATCAATTGGTATCTGATAATACCCGGACACGAAGTCTAAAATGCTGAAAAATTTCTTGCCCGCAGCTGATGTAAGCACATCTTCGACAGTTGGCATGGGGTATGGCATCTTTACTGTGATGGAATTCAGTGCCCTATAGTCGACGCACATTCTATCCTCGCCCGATGATTTTTTGACAAGTACGATTGGCGACGAATAAGGCGATTCACTCGGACGAATGACTCCACACTCCTGCAGGTCTGCTACAATCCCGTCAACGATTTCTCTTTTCGCAAATGGGATGCGGTATGGTTTTTTGACGAAATGTTCATTTCGGTTGTTTGGCACTCGCCTAGTTCATAAACGGTTTCTCCGAAGCAGTCGTTGTATGTATTGATAACATCCATAATTTCGTTTGACGTATCGATCTCTAAGTCATCGCCGAGTTTAACGTTGGTTGCGCTGATTTGCTTGAGTTGACATGTCTCTTTTCCAACTACGAGTTGGACGCTTTCGTCATTTAGAATGTCGTTACCCAAGATGATTGCGTATGGTAGGACTTCGTCATTTACGACACGCAAACGGTGAGCGAATTGTTGACTGTCCATGACGATATTTGCGTGGATATAACTGTTCCCAATCCAGGACCCACCGGCAAATCCTGTGAGTTTGAATCTGTCGCAAGTGGTGATTTCTCCAACTTTGTTTGCTACGCTTCGTTTAATGAGTGAATAGTCGCTGCCTGTGTCTACGAAAGCGGCGATGTCGTTGTCATTCACTTTTATTTGCTTTACTCTGTTGTCGGTTGCATTGTCGGAGGATAAAAAGCAAAGAAAACCGTCTCTTGGAGCGCTAGCGTTTGATTTGTGTCGTTCTGGACAGGTGTTGTCTATGTGAGTCGTCCGACGGCATATTGAGCATCGTTGTTTACGCTGGGGTTGTGGGCAGTTTACAGATATGTGACCGGGCTGGTAACAATTATAGCATTTCGGAGTTCGTGTGGTGTTCATTTGTTCGGCGGTTCGTTGGAGTTCGGCGTTTCGTTGTACTTCGGCGGTTCGTTGTACTTCGGCGGTTCGTTGTACTTCGGCGGTTCGTTGTACTTCTTCCGACGGATTCCTAAACGTGGAAATTGAGGTTGGTGCAGGTTTCATTGGGCGGTTTGTCATGAATCGATCAATCGCGTTTCGCAATTCGTTTAGGGAAACAAAATCTAAACTCGCCAGCGCAGTCTGGAGTTCGACGTGTTTTATTCCCCTTCGTATATACGTTATGATCGATGCGTCAGACAAACCGTATTTTTGTCCCATGGCCCTCGTTCGAAAGAAATACTCCATCGCTGTTTCGAATGGCTTGCGAGTATTTGCTACCATCTGGAAGTGAACATCTGCTTCACTCACAGAGCGACCAAAATCTTCTACGAGACGATTCGTAAACTCGCTCCAGGTTTTAAATGTGCCCAAAAGCGCGTCTGACCAAAGTTTCGCTGGTCCCTTCATCTTAGTTTGAACCACGAACAGGACATTTCGTTCGTCCCATCCATAGCCATCTATCAGTGCGTTCACTCGTTGCACATATTGTTCGGTGGTTGGGGACAGGGAATCGGATGGGTTGTATTTGGGCAGGATGGCGTGAATTTCGTTGGTGCTGTACGTTGGTGCGGATCGACGGATTTCGTTTGTTTGCGTTGTTGTCGGAAATTGTGTCGTCGGTGACATGGTTGCATTAACCGTTATTTGACTGGGTGACTGTGTTGGTTGCGGTTGGATGGTTTCCCTGGAATTGAAAACGCTTACCATACTGGAAATTTGTAATTGCAAACCTTGGACAATCTTTGACAAATTGTCTATTTCGTTCCGGACTGCGTCTCTATTGCCTTTGTCTTCGTCTCTGGTTATGATCTCCATATCGATTTCGTCGATTTGCAACAAATTGAGGACGCGTTGCACGAGCTCTGCACGTAGCCCGCCTATCGGTTGCTGTCTGTCCTTCAGTATTGTTCGTAGCTCGCTATCTTTTAGATCGTGGATTTTTACGACAGGCATAACTTCCCACTTCTGATTTTATGTCACGATGGCGAATCGATACAATTAAATTAAATAAAATAAAAAGACGTCAACTCCGTATTACGTTCTTATTTATTCAATGTTCTTTCTTCAATGACAATCCTTTTCTATTGGCTGCCCTGCCTAGCGACGTGTTCATTGGGTGACTCCGACTCAGGGATGTGTTCATCGGGTGACAAATGCAAAAGAAAATTAACCGTATTTTAGTTAAAAAATTACAACACAATCAAACCATAAATCGGTTGTGTCTTTTAAATTCATATTTTCTCATACATAGTTTAATTTCATTGTCTTTGCTTTTACTTGCACTCGATTCATGCCTTAATTGAGTTTGAGTCCAAGCAAAGAACTCGGTATAAAAAAAAAATAATATACTTTTAAGCTCGATTTAATTTCTTTTCTTTTCACTTGATTTTTGGGTAAAAACTTAAAAATCACTCAACCTCTTTACCATTGTACCAATCCCAAACCAACCAAATAGGAATAAGAATGAGAGCAAGAGAGCGAGAGAAATGGAACAAAGCAGCAACCTCGTCATTGCGATTGTATCGAAGTCGTCGATGTAAACAATTAAAAATAATGGATGTTTTTAAAATAGGTATTTCTTTATTTCTCAGCATGAAGATATAGTTAAGAAAAGATCAAGGTCTTAAAATTTGCGTACATATATTGACTTTATGCAAACATTTTTGTTTTGCTAATTCGTTCAATTCAACTTTAAAGCTAGGAGTTAAAATGTGGCTCAACCTCAAAACAATAAGTATAAAAAATTAAAAAAAAAAAACATTTTCTAGTGAATAAACAAAATCTAAACAAATAAAACATAGCCTAACCAGTTTTAACGAAAATAACGATTATAATGTAATTTATTTCACGTTAATCAGTTCAGAATTTGCAGAGATTATCGCGCACAAAGTTTTTTAATATTTTGTCTTTATAAAACACTGTGTGACATTTTTCAGGTCATCGTCTTGGGCCTAATGCCTGTGACACACACCTAGTATAGACACCATGGTATGCAAATGTACTACATGTCTGTCACGGTATACGACGCTTATACCAGCCGAGCAACATGGTATACAGCATGGTATCTATACTAGGGTTTTTTGCGTAGTATAGCCATCTCTCAAGCGAACCCAGCGCCATTCTCCTAGAGTAGAGAATAGTTGCTTGAAAGAGTTGTCAGTTTAATTATTTATATGAATAATTTTGATTTTGAACATTCAAACAAATGTTGAATCATTGCCTTTTAGATTTGTACCAGCCAATAAAATCACTGAATGCCATTATTTTTGGAATATTATATATGATAAAGCTTAACCAGTCCATCACAAGACTTAAATATCTTAGGTTGACAGAATAGCAATTGTGTAATTTTAAAAATTCAAAAAAAAAAAAAAATGACAACCTCTCAAACTATACTAGGTAGTGCAGTGTGTCACCTAGCATGGTATTGAGAATACTATGGTATTCATACCATAATGTCTATACTAGATGTGTGTCCCAGGCATAAGATTTGAGCATTGATCCTGAAAGAACTTACCAAAACTAGAAACTCTGCATCATTCGTTTTATAGTCTCAGGAATACTTTGGCTCAAATCTTATATTGAGCACTTTTTGATTTTTTTCTGATGGCTATATCTTGGTTAACCGTAGGAATTTTTTTTTCTGGATTCAGCTATGTTATAGGTATTTATTAAGAGAAAAAAATGCAAAACAAACCGACCCAAAAAAAAACAGCAAATACAAAAATACAGCTGTAGGCACGGCCGTCCGTGACTCAGTCTTGTTTTTTTTTTTTTTTTATTTATTTATTTATTTATTTATTTATTTATTTATTTATTTATTTATTTATTTATTTATTTATTTATTTATAATAAATATATTATAGTTTTCCTCCCAATGCATTACTTGTATATGTAGTAATAGTGGTGAAAAAACGAGGTACCCTTTCATGAGCGGTTATGCCGATATTCGGCTGAAAATATAAGCAAAACTCAATATTACAATATTTTTGAGAAAAAAAAAACACTTTTTAAAACCTCATATCTTTAAAAAAAAAAAAAAGGGTGCGTAGAGATATACGCGACAGAAGTGAAACTTTTACGCTATAATCGTGGACAAAGGAAGAAGAGTTTGCGAGAAAAGGGAGATATATTCATCTCGGCAGTACTGCAGAATACCGCGCTCACCCATGACAGGTAGAGCAAGCCCCTAGTACTCCGTTTTTTTTCCAGGAATTAATTTAGCAATGCCCTGATGGGGGATCTATCATATTCATCACTGTGAGCTTAGTAATAAGGTCAAGAAGCGATGACTTTATTCACTCACATTGCTCGAATATAATATATTTTCAGCAAAAAGGTAATTTAAACAGAATGCACAGTACATATTTTGTTTTTGTAATTGAGTTAAATATTTCAACAACCAGCAAGTGTATAAGTTACTTACCCTCCGCTCACCTCATATATATGGGAAGGGACAAGGGAATACTAATCGAACTAAAAAGTGCATTGTATTTGTATCCTCTCCCTTTCCGCTGCTTTGTTTGTTAGCTACATCTACACTACATATTATTCCATATTCACAACACCACTCATACGCATACCTATACTATCTGTCATTCCTTCCTATACCACCACCACGTACGTAAGCTAACTGTATTTAACGCAACCATTTGAAGCAACCGCCCGAAGTCTAGTCGAGTGAGAAATTGTGTGTATACCGAAATCAAAACCCACTGGAGAATGATTGACTCGCGCGACCATGTAACTTAAAACAACAATTCTTCGGTTGCGAACATGTTTTGTTTTTGTTTTATTCCGTAAATCCGCATACATCCCACCATGACTAGCCTACCGCACAATCGATGGCACAGCACACTGATTCTGTTTCTGAATTTCTGGTTATCGATGTTCGCTGTCTCTGCTTTGTTGAGTGCATACGCTCTCCATATATGGCGCTTCCCCCTCCCCAATGGTGTCGGTTTTTGTAACATAGCGAATCGCGTGTATTCGATTCACACCCAAAGGCGCCTATAGAAGTTTAACTTCAAAAGTATTAAATATACGGAGCTGTGGGTGGGCTTAAATTGTCTCAAATTTAATATATGTATGTAATTTCAAAATGATAGTGGCAGCTAATGTCAAAAAACCTACAGTTTTTTAATTGAACTGCAAAAACTGGAAAAAGTCCGGAAATTTTCCAGTTTTTCACGTACTACGCAGGTAGCACAACTTTTTCTTGCTTGCAAAACGTAGTTTCACACTGCCCTAAGAGGTCCAAATAACATACCAAAAAATCAGCTTTACATCGCGTTTTGCGTTTTTTATGTAGAATTTGACTGGTATTTATGAATTTAATAAATTTGCTTTGTATAAATGAATTTGTATTTTTGTAAGGATAACTATCCTTAAAACTAGATATTTTAAAACAATAGGGGTTTTCACGCTTCGGTGTATCTAGTTTAGTAAAAGTAAAAGTAAAAGTGTGAACGCACTTTTTCGTATTTGTAGCAACCGTGAAGCTTTTGTCAAAATTAGCTGATTTTTGTTTACAAAATTAGAATTTGGGAAGATATTTAAATGAGGGTTAGCTAGTACCTATAATAAAAACGAAATGGAGGGTCATATAGTCAGTAAACGCTTCGAGCTTCTTTGTATGCGCTTACAAAGTCCTTCTGAAGTGTTTTTTTTCCCGCTGGGTACATAAATGTATACCTACACAAATGTAAGAAACTTGATCAAATTACCTACACATGCATGTAAACATGTTTCTGATGTTCTTTCTCATCTGCTCAGAAGAATAATTATACACACACAAAAATCAACAAATAAAGTGTGTATGTATGTACTTACATATGTTTGTATATATTTACAAGGAATGTACGTACGCATGTGCATCAGATTTTATTTTTCGTCTCGTTATTTGTTCTTATTAACTGCGTAGAATTTAGCGATTTGTCTCGCTCTCTGTGTCTGTACACAAATTCAATTTTTCCCAATATAGTAAAAGTAGAGACAACTTTATTATAATGCGTTGTATAGGAAACCATTCCTTTAGGTTGATTAAAATGGTTTATTGCTGATTTTTGGGGCATATTTCTATGATCAAACATTCAACGTTTACTCTCATACAAATTTCCCTATAAAATCAAGTCTAAGCTCAATGGTTATGCCTTTATACCCGAAGCGAATTTTTGTGGCATATTTTTAGGTTCAATCGTTCCATTTTTACACTCGCATACACAAATTTCCCTATACATATCTGCTTTAAGGCATTGTGATAGGGTTATATCATTTCTGAATATGTAAACAGAAGGGTAGTTAAAATTAAAAAAATTAATTATAAAAAAACTATCGAGCGTAGGGCATTCCTAATAATTTACCCACCATCTACACTTTATTCTCAATTTTTGTGATTATATTAACATTTTTCTGAGCGATATTTTCGGAGATAAATGGAGGGACTGCAACTATTAACGTTTTCCCATTCGACCCCCCAAAACTAGCCCCCCAAAGTCGAAGTTCAGCTTATTAAGTTCTGGTCTGTGTTTGGGCCACTATTTTCTACAACTTTTCCAAATTTCAATAGTCTCTGAGAAAAAGGCCTGTGACAGACAGACACTGAACTGATTCCATTAGTGTTCCGTTTTGGTACGGGCGGAACACTAAAAATGAAATTTTACAGCAATGTATAAAAATATAGTATAACTTGTTACTATACCCTAGTATTGTAAACAAAAAATAGTTTAAGGTAATTGTTTAAGAAATTATTCTATTTATTAAATAATGTTTTGTTTTTTAGTAATCGCACAGAAAATTTTTAGTCATTTTCTATTTTCGATGAATTGAATTGAAATCATTTACAGTGTATCACAAAAGTCATGGGACAAGAGCAATTGTAATGTGTATCTAGTAATCTACCGAAAAATCAATGCACAAGCTAAAATTGTAGGCAATAATTTCACTCCTTAAAACCAATTAAGTAATCCAAAGAAAGAAAAATTTATTATTTATCCACTAACGGGAAAATAAGAGCACAAAATACAAACAAATACAAAAGCTTACGTCACAAAAGTCATGGGACAACGTAAGAAATACCGGTTTTTTTCTTTTGTCTTGGCATTTTCATTCGGGTAAATGCATTTCTCTACTCTCATATTCGCCAGCTAGTCGTGAAAAATGATTCGGTATTTAAAAGTTAGTTTAATAGTGCAGTTTTGAATAAACAACATGTTGCGAAAAGAAACATCGGAAAAATTCGAAAAATAATTGTTTTAAATTACGAGGAACATAAAACTGTAAGAGAAATTGCAGGTTTAGTTAAAAGAAGTCATTCGACAGTTTTTAATATCATAAAAAGATACAAGGAAGAAAAAAGGTTAGAAAACAAATCGCGTTGTGGCCGACCGAGACTGTTAGATGTTCGAGATGAGAGAGTTATTCTTAGAGAAATTAGGCAAAACACAAGAATTAGTGCACCAAAACTAGCAGCGGAATTAGAGGAAACAACGGGAAAAATAGTGAATCCGGAAACAATAAGGAGAACTATACGGAAAGCTGGATACAATGGAAGAACAGCAAGAAGGAAATTTTACGTCAGCGAAACAAATAGGAAGAAAAGGATGCAATTCGCTCAAATGTACAAAAATTTTGAATTCACATATTGGCAGAACGTTATATACGCAGACGAAAGTAGTATGGCGAAAGCCGAATGAAGAATTTAAGAAGAAGAACCTTGTTCCGACAGTTAAACATGGTGGAGGTGGAGTTATGGTCTGGGGGTGCATGTCGGCTGGTGGTGTTGGCGATTTGGTTTTTATCGAGGAGACAATGACTCAGTGGGTGTATCTAGATATAATGAAGAACCATTTACACCAGAGTGCGGAAAAAATGGGCCTTCGAAATACCTTTCATTATTACCAAGATAACGACCCTAAGCACAAATCGTATACTGTTCGATCCTGGCTGCTATACAATTGTCCCAAAGTCATCGATACGCCACCTCAATCCCCAGACCTTAACCCCATGAGCATCTCTGGGATGTTCTTGAGCGAAAAGTAAGGAAACATACAATTAATTCCAAGGCCGAGCTGAAGAGGATTTTGGCGGAGGAATGGTCCCTTATTACCACGGAAGAGACAACCAATTTAGTCAAATCCGTTACAAAAAGACTACAAAAGGTTATCGAAGCTAAGGGAAATCCCACAAAGTATTAGCTCAAAACATTTTTTGATTTTATTGAATTACTTTTGTGAGACTACTGTTGTGTTTTATTGAATTAATGTCACTTTATTTTTACTTTTTATACCATTTTAATTTTTTTCTTTTTTCTTAATTTATGTGTTCAATGAAGTACTTTTAAATAAATAAATAAGAAAATAAATTTGGCTTGATTCCTTAGCGGTATCTGTAAAAATACTTTTCTACTGCGTTTGTCCCATGACTTTTGTGATGCACTGTATATATTTTGATGAAATCTGCTTCAGGAAGTTTGCGCTCCTTACAGTGAATAATTTCAATACAGTGAACAGGCTCTGTTTTCATTAGTTTACTATATCGAGCGTCTAATGTATTTAGAAACAATTTAATTATTATTATATATTATTATATTATTACCCTTATCAGTCTATTTTCCATCTAATGTGCTCTTATAGTTTTATGGCTTTGTATATCTATACTACACTCGTAGATAATGTTCGAAACCCACAATTGAGTTGCATGAGGAATGCATTCGTAGAATTCCTGATTTCAAGAAATGACTTATTTGCTGACCTAGTCATCGCGTATCAACCGTTATAATCACCCATTGCACAAGTCACTTCTATAGAGATAATAGGCACATTCGAAGTATCTTCATCTTCAGTATTCAATCAATTATCTGCAATCTTCAGTATTCAATCAATTATCTGCAATTGACGAGAATACATTATCTTTTTGAATAGGCCTTGGATGCGGAGGAAGAACCAAAAGTAGTTATTCAGTTATCAGTTTCATCTTCAAAATGCATATACGAATACTCGTACATCGGACACATAAATACCATCTCTGGCTGCAAAGCTTAAGTGCTGAAAATAATTAATAATGCTAATTAAAAATATACGCAGCGATACCAATATCCACCAGGAGAAATATGTACCTATGTATGTACATCAGTAAGAGAAAAATCCTTTTTCATTTGTAGTTACGAGTAATGTGGATTCCTTTGGTCTTGGTAAAGCGTAAAATCAGAGAATGCACGTACCTATTGAAAATAACTCGTCTACAGAGAATTGACATTTTTAATTTTTTTTTAAAGCGACGTCGACAACTAAATCAGCTGCTCACAGTCAGATTGTTTAGCGGTAGCGGTATTAGAAACGCATGCAGATTTGCGCTGAAAGTGAAAGCATTTATCAAAAAAAAAAAATCGGTCAAGTGCAAGTTGTACTTGCGCAACAAGTGTTCCGTACTATGTACCAGTTATTTTTACACACAAATCACGCGATTTTCAAAATTTTATTTTATCAATGTTTAATCCTCAAAAACTAAAATTTTATAACATTTCTTTACTTAAATTCTTAAAAAATGCGATTTTTTAGTTTTTCGCCTAAATGTTTTTTTGTACCGAAGCAAAAATAATTACAGTAAAACCTCCTGATTGGGACACTCCGTAATCGGGACGACCTCTCAATCGGGACAACCCATTTGCCAACCCTAAAAGTTTTCATATAATATACCCTCTGTAATCGGGACACTGAAATCGGGACACCTTTTAATTGGGACACTCAGTTTAACTTTCCTAGAACCTCCATAATTGAGCCAAACCTCCCAATTGGGACATTTTAATTAAAAAGTCAGCAAATATGACTTCTCTAATCGGAACAGTAAAATTCCATTAACTAAATGTTCGCAGCTGCATCTCATTCTACAAATTTTAAAACCGTTATATTTTTACAGAAGAGTGACTATATGGGAGCCAAAAAACAACAAAGCAACGTTTTATTTATTTTCATTGAATATTAGATATTGGTACCGTGCAGTTGCAGTAGTTTTGTGTGGATACAATACATTTTTTAAACTTTTTCGTATGCATACGCGTTGAATTTCGCGTAATGAGATACTACTACATACATTTTTATAACTTTTCATAAAACAAATGACGTTTTATTTCAATAAGGTATGATTTTGTAAACGAGATAGGGCGTTCCATACTTGTTTTAATTGAAAATACAGTGAAATCTCTCTTAAGCGGACAGCTGCGGGACCGAAATTGTTCGTCCGCTTAAGAGAGTGTCCGCTTTAGGGGAATTGACCAAAAATGCTATCGCTGAAATAATTAAATTCAAGTAGAACGTTATTTTTATAATAAAACATATAAGCTATGGGTTTTGAATATTTTTTTTATTTTAAACCAGTCGTTTTATTTTTTTTGGATATCAGTGATTATATGCAGGTAAAATGTGTACATATCACATATGTATGGTCTTTAAGTATACAAATATCGAAGATCGGATGAAATTTGTAAGGCTTTTTGGCGGTTATAGCACTTCGGTAATTCATATCGCTGACTGGTTCCAATTCCAATTCTTCCAGCTCCTCATCTTCACTTGAGACATCAACATTAAGAACACTTGGATAATTTACCATATTCCATCCTTCGTCCGTGAACACATTGTCATCACAACCTGCGTTGTGTATTCCATAGAGGCTAAACCCATTGCTCCAGTCGGACAGCAATGATTCTTTGTTTTTAAGCAATTCGGCGACGCAGGTTTTTCCAATCGAAAATTTTTGAGCCAGCACCAGCACACTGCTTTGATTTCATGACTCCACAAAATTGATGATCTCTATTTTTTCCCTTAAAGTTAGCCGTTTTCTTTTGGAAGCCATATTTTTTTTTCCTTTACATAAAAATTAACATAATCATGTCCATGTCATACCAACAATACATACCCAATAGAAAAGTTATGAAAATAATGACGAACAGCTTTAATTTTGTCTGACTTCGATACAAATGTGTATGTATACTGTCTATGCACTGACTTTACACGCAGCTTTCTATAGCAGAAACTGTTGGATTTCCTCCCAAATAAAAGGGAAAAGGAGAAAAGAGGAGAAACGTCGACATTGGGTTGTATACAGAAGCACGACTTCCACTGACATTTTTTTTATTGTGGCTCATAATGTCCGCTTAAGGCAACAATTTTTTTCAAAAATTAAAAATTTTACGGTCCGCGTCCGCTAAACAGATTTGACCGTTATGGAGAAAATGATTTCAATAGAAAATAGTAGAATCCAGCAATTTAAATTTATTTTGTCCGTTAATGCGAGTTGTCCGCTAAACAGAGTGTCCGCTAATGAGAGATTTCACTATAGCAGTTTTTTATTAAGTAGTTGTGTTTTTCTATATTTTTCATACAAGCTTCTATAATTGGGACACCTCCTAATCGGGACAGAAAAAAGTCGGTCCCATCAGTGTCCCAATTAGAGAGGTTTTACTGTAATTTCAATGGAATTTCCATGGAAAAAATAAATTTTTAAACCTCGATATATTGTAAACTAAGAGATTAATCAATATTTTTTACTTCATATTTCATGCTTATTTCACCGAGATCATTTTCAAACCTTTTCTCCACAGTTATCGTACACATGCCGTCTATCGATCACAGAAATGCTTTTCGATTTCGATCGTACCGTCCTACTCTAGCTCACGAAGATTAGAGAGGTGATCTGCTCTGCTCTGCCGAGCCCGAGAAAAAAAAGAAGAGCAGTAAAATAAAGATAAAAGTAAGTTCAAAAGATACATAGGATGATCGCGTTAAAATAAAATTTGAATTCAAGGAATTCAATGCTATTACACAGATAAACGCAATTATTGTGGTTTACTGCGCACGATGAAAAACCACGTTTGCAGGGTATTAGCAGTTGAAGTGTTACACATTTCTGAAACTATCGAACGCGGCCAGGTTTGAAGTTTCTGTAGATACGTTTAATTAATTCTAGACTCAAGGCTCCAACTTGCTCATCTATTTTACTTAACTATGATCAAGTTCTGCAAGAGCTTGCTCCATGTTATCTGACCACTTCTTATGGCCAACAATTTCTATAGAAACTTGGCCTTTTTTACAGTTGTTTTTGACGGTATACATTGACTGGGCGTCAATCCTAGTAAGACTGAATTAATGCTATTTACCACAAAAGCCACATTAAATTTCTTGTCTATTACACTTTACGTTGATCCTGAAATGTTTATCTGTGTCCATTGGACGCTAGGGTTAGACCCCTATAGTTACATGCAATAATGCTATGTCTCTGGCTGCACTTTCAAAAGCATACAGTAGCTAAGCAGCAATCGAGTTGCCATAAGCCAACTTAGCCACGCCGCCGGCTGTGCCATCAGCTACATGCAATGATGCTACTAGTATGCGCTGTAAACGAGCTAACTGCACTTTTGAATGCGTCAGTAGTGAAAACATGCGTTCACAACGTGATTAGGCGTCGGATAAAGTGTTTCGGCCTTACGATATAAGTTGTTTCTGTTCTCTTAGTTATTTCTGTTGTATGTAAAATATGTGTAGGTATATATGTTAGTTGTAAGTGTTATATTAAGTAAGTCATTAAGTATAGAAATTAGTAGTGAAGTAAATACTAGTGTGCAAGTCAAATTAGTTCAGTTGGTGGATTACTCTTGAACAATAAAGTTTGAAAACATAACACAACTTTTTTTTAATTATAGAGTTAATTCATTTTTTTCAATTTGTTTTATATCCACCGCTTTAGGGATGACTCCTTACTCTATGGCTATTCGACAGAAGAAAAAACAAGCAAAGAACTCTTATTCTTGTCGACCATACTGTTTGAATGCTTATCTCTTCATCAACATTATTGTAATTCTTCAGTGAATTATTAAAACAAAAAGAATAAAAGCAGGCATTTATTTCAAAATCAGAAAATGGTCTGCAACTGATTGCTGAGTACCGTTCACTGAAATGAGCGAATCACAGCTGAAATATACACAATTGGCCATAGACTCCGCGGTACAAGGACCTTTGGTCATCATTAATTATGTTAATTAGAAGATTTTGTAATGTAATCCACTGGTTGTCGTCGAATCGCATATTAATTGATGCAATTGCCAATAATGGACAAAAGATTTCACTGACTCGATTCCTGAAAATTAATATAAGTCATACATACATATAAATATTGCGATATTGTCAATTTAAATAAAGCTGCGTTGCATTGGTTAATTATATGTAACTCGCTAAGTTGTCAATTTGCTAAAAGGCACTACAATCGGAATCGCACAAATGATTTGATTTAGGTTAAACTGGCAATATTTTGTAAATTGTATTCCTTTGCATTGCTGACTGATTGGCTGAACGACAGATTCACTATCACCGATGGCTGCTGCAACATATTGGCGTCGATATTGGTATTCAACTTCCCAGGTACTAAAGCAGCTGCCTGGTGGTGGACGGTCAGCAGTTATCTTATCGTATTATTCTTCTTCGGGTTATTAACAGCGAAGGTGTTCGAATGAATTGCATGGACTGACGAGTTATTGTACGATATGCTGCTCTGGATACAAGTAAAGTTAATTGTTACTCGAACACGACAGCGCTCAAAGTACATATATACATATATGTACATAGGTAGACAGATTTTATTTTCCTAATAAATATACATTAAAGTTGTCCGCACAATTTACACAGAGATTTCATACTGTTTTATCTTTCCACCGTAGTACTGTCTAATAAATAAACAAAAATTTAACAAAGACTTATTCATAATTGAATTTTTAGAAGGAAACTCAAGAAAACCCTTCATTTTAGAGAAAAAAAAAAAAATAAAATTTCAAAATTTTAAGAAATTTAGATATATGTAAATAGCTTAGTTACATACTACATATCGCACTAATAATACAACACACTGTTGTAACTCAAAATTTGTAAAATTTAAGATGTCATCATATTCAAATGTAAAATTCACTTCCCAAAGCGTCAATAAGATTGCCGTTGGAATAGTTTACGAAACAAAATATATATTAATAACCCTAATAAACTTTTAATTTTTTTATAATCTACTAGTGGTTACCCGGTGCGCTTCGCTACACCCATTGTAAACAGTGTTTATGTCATAAATGTAATTTTCGAGTGACTTTTTGTGAATAGTAATGACTGTTGGCGAATTAAATGCCGACAACTCTATACGTATGTTCCCGTACTTGTCCAAAACAGCCGAAATCAGTCAAATCCTGTTCCCGTACAAAGATTTTTCATATGTTTTGACAGAAGAGAGTGTGGTTTTCGGCTGTTTTCGGCTATTTACAACAGTACGGGAGCAGACCTTATTTGAATTTAAGAAAACTCTCCAAATAATAATATCCTAAAAACTCAAAAACTTACCATCCGATTGAGCTGAAACTTAGACAATATATTTGTTATGAAGCGAGAAGTGCACGTAAATAAAAAGTTAGTTGTTAGCTGTTACCGTGCATTGTTGTAGTAATAATTTTGAGATTTTGGTTTTCATGGCCATCATCGGAAAACTTGAAAACTTTTTATTTACAAATATTTCTCACTTCATAACAAATATATTCTGTAAGTTTCAGCTGAATCGGATGGTTTTGAAATTTTGGTGTTCCAGCGCCATCTATCGGAAAACCTGAGATGTAGGAATATTTCTTACTTCATTACAAATATATTCTGAAAGTTTCAGCTTAATCGTACGGTGAGTTTAAAAATGTTTGAGTTCCAGCGCCATCTAGCGGAAAATTTGAATTTTTTTTATGTACGAACACAGCTCATATTTATATATAAAGATAACAGGAAGAGAATTATCAGTTTTTCGATGATTCCGAAAGAATACATATTTTGAGTTACGACAGTATTATTAGTGTGATATGTACATACCTATGCATTAAAATAAATTATAGATAGATAATAAAAGAAATATATTAACAAATAAGTAAATAAGTAAATAAATAATATGAAAAAAAAAAAAAAAATGATTTAAGAAAAAAAAATATACATGCTTATATAATACATACATATGCTATGTGCATACATAAATGTATATATATCTTCAAATAAAATTTAATAAGAAATAAGTAATAAAGTCGATACCTAAATAAATAAACAAATAAATCATTAAATAAAAAATAAAAATAAAGAAATATAAATAAAATTACATGCATTTTGATGATAGATATATGGTTGGCGAGTTCTGCATCTTGACAAATTCCGAAATAAGATTCTCCCCCAGAGAATTCCAGATCGATATGAGAAATTTACGCGTGGCTTCTTCCATCATTTGGCAGGCTAAAATGAATTAATTCGTCTACTCGACCAGAAGCCGTGGTTTTTTTTCGATCGTCAACCCACTTTTGCATTTCATATTTTTACAGACTTTCAAAAAGCTTTTGATAGTCTTTGTATACCACTGCTTGTACATAAACTAAAAAATTTTGGATTTCATTCGACTCTTCTAAAGTGGATTTCCAGCTATTTAGTAAACAGAAGACAAATAGTTAAAATTTCAAACTGCATGTCGAAAGTAATATTTGTTTCATCTGGTGTTCCTCAAGGAAGCCATCTTGGACCTTTGTTATTTTTAATTTATGTAAACGAATTGCCGTATTGTTGCAATACACAACTGGTTTGTTATTTGCCGACGATTTTAAACTGTTTTCTACAGTAAAAAGCGTGAATGATTGTCTTAAAATACAAAGTGATCTTAATAAAATAGTAGATTGGTGTAAAAATAATTTTCTCTTTCTTAATATTAAGAAATGTAATATCTTTTCATTTTATAGATCGCAAACTGCTACCTTATTTGAATATTGTATCTCAAACACCACTTTGGATAGACTATTGGAAGTGAAAGATCTTGGGGTAATATTTGATAAAAAGTTAGATTTTTCGTTACATATTGATTTTATTGTAGCAAAGGCAAACTCAATGTTAGGGTTCCTTAAAAGAAATTGTTCCGAATTTTCAAGTCCTTATGCAATTAAAGCAATTTATACTTCACTTGTCCGTCCTCAATTAGAATACGCCTCAGTTGTATGGGATCCACTTTACACGGTTTCAAAAAATCGAATTGAAAAAGTTCAAAAATCGTCTACGAGATTTTTGGTTCGACAGCTAAAATGGAATTTGCCAGAATTGCCAAGTTACTTCACCAGATGTGCCTTGATTGGTCTGGTTACCCTGGAAAAACGTCGCCTGGTGAATTGTATTATGTTTGTTTATGATATATTGTCTTACCACATAAAATGCCCCGTATTATTAAATCATTTGAATATATATGTATATTCCAGGAAGAAATATTCGACCCAGAAATTTGTTTTATATTCCTCTTCATAGATATAACTACGGTACTAATGAACCATTCACAAGATGTATGAAATTATTTAATGAACTTAATGTTAAATTAGACTTAAGTCTTACAAGAAATGTATTTAAATTACAATTGAATGAAATAATGAATATAAATTAAATTTAAGTTATATTAGTTTTAAGCAATCTGTAAGAGGAAACTCGATAGATGAATGAATGAATAAATAAATAAATAATAGTATCATCACCATTTAATTTCTAAAGTGAGTATTCAAAATCGCTAAATTCGACGCAATTCGCTTTTTCTGTCATATTTCGCATTTGATTTAATTTAGCGTCTATCTAGATTGTCAACACTCTTAGCTGATTAGTGTACCGGCCATGGGTCACTGATTCGATGGGCAAATGTCTTCAATAATAACTATAAGCGGTTCTGATTGCTGTCTTGTGATTGAAAATACCCCGTATAGATTCTCCACATAGCGACGACGGAGGCTGTCCGAGGGAAATCAATACCGGCCTCTTGCGCCACCTCAGCTAAATCAGTCCAGTTCATTAGTGATGAGAACTATCGAATAAAAAATTATCGACTTATTCGAGAGTAGCAGAATATTCATTCATTCGATAGTTACTAAAAATCCATTCACTAAAATATTCGTTCATTGTACGATTTTTGTTTGCCCAAATTTCATATAAACGAATTTAGTTGCTGCTACATATTTGCATTCGATAGTACATACGAACGATTTCATCTAAATGAATAAATTCAGTTACTTTTTTCCGTCGATAGTCTATTCGAATAAATTCAGTTAGTATTTTCAGTCGATAGTCGATTCGAACAAATTCAGTTACTATTTTCAGTCGATAGCCCAAGGCAATCGGAATGATTTTTGTATGAAAGACTTTCATTTTTATGCATACCTACATATATTCAATGCAATATTTTTTTTTTTTTTTTTGATAACGGTTTAGCGTCTCCTGCTAATATTCTATTTGGAAATTGAATTTGGAGCTGTTTCGCTGGCTGTTAAATCTGACTATTATGCATATAGTCAATGTAATTTTTTGGTGTTGGTGTTTTGGATAACGGTTTACCGTCTTCTACAAATATTCGCTTAGATATTGGAATAATGTAAATGCATCATTTTTCTTTCATATCGATATTTATTTTGTGATATCTTCATGCTGGCTGCGATTTTCGTAAGAATATAAATTATTTCTTGTTTGCAATTGTTGCTGTTTGGTTGTTTGGCTATTTTGCCAGCAAGTGATAGTTTTGTGTGATAATAATTCAAGAAGAAAGTTGGAAGTTATTTACATGCAGGTTGTTTAACCTTTAAATACGGTGAGTTATGTTTTAATTTTTTATAAATGGTTATTCAATCTAGACTCCTAAGTAAATATGTATCTACAGCTGTGTTCAAAATAATAGTAGTGAATAATAGACTTTTCTAGTGGATTTCAAACAAAGTTCAGATTTACCTAAACAGATTTATAGTAAAAGCACCATGCTGACAAATTTTTTTATTATTTGAAATTCAATACAGCAAATAATTACAAATGTAAATAGTCTAGGAAGAAAAAAATAAATAATAATATTAATAAAATATGTATGAGTTTTAGAGATAATGGCAGTGTGTGTTAAAAAGCCAGAAAACTAAATCAATAACACCGAAATTCATTCAAAAACTATCAGGCAACTTACATAAGTTTGCATCAATATTTTTTCGAACTTTCATTATTGTTCAACTATGCTTCGCACCGACGCGACGTCACATGGGGTCCATTAGATCATGACACCGTTTTGAAGGAATTATACTCCTCGGATCTTGAATCAATTGCCAAAGTTCCTGATTATTGCCTGGAAGCTATGCTTAATTTTTACGAAATGTTTGTATACAGATTAATGATGTAATTAATATACAGGATGATGATGTATTACACTTATCATACCTGACTCCGGCGATGGGGGCCCAGATTAGTATTCGATTGTTTTTGCTTTTGTTTGAATGAGGTTCATTATCATTGAACGAGTTATTGTTTATCGTTTAAAATAATTTGCATTTTGTTTTTTTTTTTGCTTTGATATGACTAAGAATTCGTTGCATTTATGAATTTTTTGTATTGAATTTTTGTTTTACTTCATGAATATATACATATATAGAGGATTATGCCTCGTGGAGAAACCTATTTAAAAAAGAGCTCCACATTGGAGCTCCTACCTTAAATTATGGGGGTTGGTGTTCTGGAAACGGACGTGTGAAGCGTCGTATGTGCATTTATGTGTGAAAAAAATTATAGTAGCACAAATTTATCATATTTGTCAAGCATTCGTAAACTATAAAATTATGGTAAGTGCGATACACCTGAGTCTGATATCATTTTTTTTAAAATAATCTACACACGCTAAAGGGACCACAATTTTTTTTTAATATTAATTTTTAATTAATGCTATAAGTTCCTGCCGCACAGCACAATGTAAAACTCTGCTGGGTTTCTGGCCACAAAAGTCTGTGCCGACTAATTATCATTGATTCACATTAACTATTAACTTCTATCGTATTAGGTATTTACTTGTATCATCACATCGTTATACCATTTACTTATACCATTCATACTTCACATGTCAGATTGCTACTGTGCGCAAAGCAATGATTTCTGAGATTAACGTTATCCTTTGCCAGGACCGGACGCTTCCTCTTCCACTTCGCTTGTAACGTACATAATTTTAATTGTTAAGTTTAAGTTTGAAGAAAATTAAACGTGAATTGTATTGGAAATATTTAATTCATGCGTAATTCCACTCGATCTCCAAAGGTCTGTGTGGTAACGAAAAGGCTGACGAACTCGCCAGAAGTTTCAGCGTTGGATTCAAATCAAGCTAATCCTACGGTCAAAATCCCAGTATTGTATTCTCAAATCTCAAATCTCAATCTCAAATCTCAATCTCAATCTCAATCTCAATCTCAATCTCAAATCTCAAATCTCAAATCTCAAATCTCAAATCTCAAATCTCAAATCTCAAATCTCAAATCTCAAATCTCAAATCTCAAATCTCAATCTCAAATCTCAAATCTCAAATATAATATAATATAATATAATATATATACATATATATAATAAATATATCCTATCCTATCCTACTAATATAAAAATGTGAATGTTTGGATGTTTGGATGTTTGGATGTTTGGGACTCAATAACGCCTTAACGGCTCAACAAATTTGGATGAAACTTTCGTGAATAGATACTCTACTTTCTGGAATAGCCAATACGCTACTTTTTATTCCAAAAGTATAATTTTTTAATTCAACATTTTGCATTTTTCCAGCTTATTCTGTTGTTCGTGTAGATATAACGCTCTTCTCATACGTGCATTGATGGGTAAAACCATTGTCATCGATCGTCATTCTGTTGCGAAAGGGTTGTTTTGTGTAGATATTATGCTCTTCTCTTCTCTTAGGCCAAATATCTCTATCGCTTTTATTTTCATTATTTCCTTTTCACACGCGCATTGATGGGATTCTCTTTATGTAAATAGAGTAGGGGGATGATTTTGCTGATATGCGGATGCGCTAGAGACTTTTAGTTTTACCCCCCTGTTCTGCATTTCGAGTGAAAGTGGATTGAAACCGAAATTGAAATTCACTCGGAATGGAATTCAGTGTTCTGCATTCCGAGTGATTTCGAATTTTCGGAATCCACTTTGAATTCACTTGTTTGAAATGTCAAACACAGCTGTCAAATCAATTCAAAAGCATTGGAGATTTTCAGTTATTGGTTTTTGTTTTGTGCAAGTGAATTAAACATTTAAGAAAAAATATATTTTATTAAAAAAATGCAAAAAATGGAAAACAACATTTTTAAATGATTGGTGAAAACCGCGAAGAAAACCGAATGGAGAGAGTTCGCAGGAAGATTTTCCGAGATAAATCTAATATTCTGGATCTCCCCGAAGTTAGACAACTGAAGAAAAATAATTTATTTAATGATTTTTGCATTTTAAAAAACAGCTTTAGGGAGAATACTCTCTTTCCTCTAATTTTTGTGCTGTACTATATTAAACAAAGGAATTACTTTAATACACTAATGAAAAGTCTTATTATTCTACTCACAATTTTTCAAAATGATTCCGATCAACAAATTAATTAAATAATTCACTTTACAACGGCATGTGAATTCAATTCACGTCAAGAATCTCAAGTGAATTGAATTCACTAAAATCACAGGGTTTTTGGAATGCAGAACCAAATTTACAGCTGTCATCTTGAGTGGAATGCAGAACACCAAAATATTAACATTCGAACATACAATCCACAATTCATAGTTTCGTTCGGAATGCCCAATTCCACTTTTGGTGGTTAAATTCACTAAAAGTGGAATGCAGAACAGGGGGGTTAGTTCTGTTTCTGCTTCATCAGCATGCAGATCGAGAGAAGGAAATTAATGTACAATGCGCTAATTTTTAAAAATATAATTCCTTAATTATATATGTACTTCGCAATTTTTCAGATTAAGCTCTTATTTTTTTTTCATTATTTTTTCGGTAAATCATTATGTCATTGATCATCTTTCTGTTGAGAGAGGGTTGTTCGTGTAGATATTACGCTTCGCTCATATATGCATTGATGGGTAAAACCATTGCCATCGATCGTCGTTCTGTTGGGAGAGGGTTGTTTGTGTAGATATTGTGCTTTCTCTAAGGCCATAAACATCTCTATCGCTTACTCTTATTTTCACTATTATTCATTGATGGGATTCTATTTATGCAAGTAGAGTAGGGGGATGAATCTGCTGATATCAGGGCTGCCGAATTGAGTACTAAGGGAGTATTCGTACTACTCTCTCAAACACTGTACTCCCGTACTCCCCTCGTCATGATTGTACTCCCCTATTAAATATTTCCAATTTTTAAAAAATTTAGTTATTTAAGTAACTTTTCCTCAGTACATTGTTGAAATACTAGCTACCGAGCACGGTAACTCTTAATGTGTTTTATATTTATGTTGCCACCTTAATTTACTGAATGAATTATTTTTCAAGTGTTAAATCCATGTTTTTTTTTCAATAACTTATATTTATATTTATATTGTATTGATCGAATACGAGTATATGACAATAAACTAAACTAAAACTAACATTACGAACGGAATATGATGTTGGTCAAGTAGCAGGCTCTGGCCATGGCGCAAAGGCGGGCTCTTTTAAGCACATTTTTAATAACGATTTCGCAGACGTCTGATATTATTTAAGGCAATTTTATTTCGAATTTTGTTCTTAAGCATCAAGGTTTCTTCAAGTACCACCATATGAAGAACTCGGGAGAGGTCAAATCAGGGGATCGTGGGACCCACTCGATATCACCACTTTTTGACGCGAAAAATTTCTCATAAAATTTGTATCGTAGAACGAGCTGTTTATGATATGGCACCGTCTTGTTGGAACTACATGCTGTGTAGGCCTATTTGATCCAATTCAAGCACCATACAGATTTTTAACATGTGCCGATAGAGGTCACTAGTAACTTATATCATTGCTCAAGCATCCTTAAAGAAGAGTTTTAACAGGCTAATACTAGCTGTTTATGTTTGATTTGTATTGTCTCTGTTTTGTACTCCTCTCAGACACAAAATACTCCCCTGCAAACGTCTAAAATACTCCCATTAGAATTTTCAAAACGGTAGCTCGGCTGATATGCGCTAAAGACTTTTAGTTCTGCTTCTGCTTCATCAGCATGAGGATGCAGATCGGGAGAAGGAAATGAATATACATTTTTTTTGTTATCTTTTGCATCGGTATTAACTTTAAGTTATCTTAAGGTTAAAAGCCAGTACCTACATAATAAGTTTTACCTTTTATTTCCATTCACAAATACATACTTATGTACTATATTGTATGTAGTAGAGGTAGATATGCGTTGTTTAGTTTCAAAATTAATAAATAGTTGGTGATCTCAGACAAACCTTACCAAATACAGCACGATCCACACCAATATATGGCCTCAATGCTGAGGTAAGCATACATATGTATATCTTCGGCGTTTACATATGGTATTTTAACTGCGAACATTAAGTACAACTCTCGGATATAGGAAACCAGAAAAAATCATTTTTTGATAATCACATAAAATATATACATACATTATATGGTATGTACATATGTACACATGTTTGTGCATTTCCATCAAATTTTTGTACAATCGATTCATCTATAGGGAACAACCACTAAGTTCAATTTATAAAGAATAGTATAGTATGTACCTATATTGACTTCAATAGTATTACTTCCTACTATACATACTTCCTTTCTAATATACAACAAGTAACTAATGCGACTGTTTTGGTGCACGGGCAACGCCGGGCGGCAACAGTTCTCAAATATATTAGAGATAGAAAAAAGAACACTCTTAGAAGTTAATAATAGACAGGAAAACGTAAACTCTTGCGTTACAACAAAAAAGTCAATGCCATGCTAATAGAAAAACAGAACTTCCAGCACTGTACCACACTCCTTCTAATATTCTGGGGAAGCATTTCCTTCAAAACTTAGAGAAAAAGTGGTCCATATACTGCCTACAATTTACAACGAAAACTGATTCATTATTTGAAGATGCATCAATTTTGATCAAAACGACATCGTTCGCCCCGCAAACTTCCGGCATTTTATACTTCTCAGAAAATCCTGGTAAAGTAAGGTGTACATTTTAAGGCCAACACACTTGTTTCTGAAATTCGACTTCATTTATTGCAGACTCTTTTTGACTGACACCATAAACATCATTTATAACATGGTACTGAGATCCTGAGATCCTGATTTCTTTAATTCTCACTGTCCTTGTGCGATTTAGAATCAAGTAAAACATTTTGAAAATCAAATTATATATTAGTAACTAAATAAGTTTTAAATGAGTCCCGGTTTTATCACTTGGTAATCGTTAGTCTATTGCAAATGTTTAATTCGAACTTGTTAACTTCTAACAAGTCAGTCTCCGTGCGTCGCGTCGGTTAGAATTTATCAACTTTTCAACAAGTCACAGTCTTCTTTTTTCAATACTTGTTGTTTCCAGTTACAGAAATAGTGGGTTTATCCAATTTCCCACTTGTTAAAAGATTCCATAACAATTGTTGCAGCGCCCGCAAACTTGTTGATACGTGTTACAGAAATTCTCAACAGTTGTTAAACTTCACTTGTCAACTTACTACCAGCCATAGCTTACGATGTTGACCAAAAAGCTGTTAGTATTAAATTTAATCCTTCTACTTAAGTTATTGTTATTGTAAGTTGTATACCACATAGGAGTCCATATTTATTATATAAGGCACATGTTGAAAATTGTTCATTGATTTTGAATAACTTAAAAGATCGCCAGCGTGTTATCAAATTACCTGACCTTCGATGGAAAAAGATAGCGAACTCGTCCCTCTTAGTGAAGAGGTATTTCAAGATCCAACTATTACAGAACCACATTTGATTAGTCCATTAGAACTAAACAATTTTGTCAGAGATTGACGATCCCGCTTTTTTATGCACCCTCAGCCCTATCGAAAAGGTTGTAATATGTCGTTGAAAATCCATTTTCTGCATTACCATCTGAGTTTCTTTCCAGAAAACACGGGTTCAGTATGCGATGAACATGGGGAACGCTTTTATCAGGAAATAGCTGAGTTTGAGGGGCGTTATCAAGGTACATAGATGGGAACCAGCCATGCTTGCAGACTACTGTTGGTGCCTCAGAGGGATGCCGCAATAACTTACTACAACAGGAAAGTTAATCGTTCAAAAAAAGATATGTTTTTTAATGGAAATAATATTTGTGTCGCTTATTTATATAATTTCAAAAAAATCAATAAATAATTTTCACTATGAAACCTGATGTGATATGACAATTTTATTTATAAACCTAAATTGACTTTAAGGTGAGGAATAAGAATCACATACTGTTAACCCAGTGAAAACAATTTTTTTTAATATGTTGCATAGTGTTATTTGCCGAATGATTCAACGATATCCTTGATTTGGTCTTTGTTAATTTTGAGCATAGCATTAGTATTAGAAACTTCATGACCCCACTTTTTCGGAAATATGTTTTTCATATGGCATTATCTTTCCAATTTGAATTTTAGGAATATTTCAAACTATTTTCATGTGTCACTTATTTAAAGTACAATTATAATGAAGCCAATTTTAACAATATCTCTAATTATATTAATGGTATTGATTGGCACGCGCGCCGTTTTTATTCATAGAAACTTAAATGACTCTTATAACTCATTTATTGTAATTATTAAAGTGGCTATTGATATGTTTACACCTAAAGTAAAATCTGCTAGATATGGGCTCTAAACGAATTTGGTTTAATAGCGCAAACATTAACCTAAATAACAAGCAAAATGAGATCTAGAGTAAGTGCGCCAAATATGGACATAAAACAGACAATTTAGCTTCAATTAATTTTTTTTTATTCTTAAAAATCATTTCTTTGTTATTATTATTATTAGCAAAAAAATATAAACAGGTAGCTATCTAAATAAAAAATGAAAGCAACTCCAAAGAGCACTTTTTAAAAAGTTGCGACTAATTTGGCTTACTTATACAAATCATATTTTGTCATCATACGATCAGCAAAATTCGCAAATAAAATACCTGTTCTCATTGCCAAAACAATCTCCTCCCTTATCTTTAGAAAATAGACTCAAACAATATTATATATCAGGACTTCCATCAGAGAAGTCATCTGGAATGCAAATGAACTTTTTGCTGAAGTAGATTCTTCAACACGTTGATTTTTGTTTCTGTGCGGGATGTTGTTTCCAATTTGATCCGGGTCATATGCATATCTAAAACCTATGATGGGTCATATTACCGACACAAGTTTTTTTTTTTCACTTTTCTTTTAATTTAAACACACTTTCTCAACTATTTTTGAAATTTTAATTTCATATAGAGAATTAAAAATGTTAACACCACACAAACATAAAGGAAAATATTAACATTTACATTTGAAATATTTAGAAAACCAAAAAACTACAACGCAAATTGCAAAAAAATAGCAACGTGCTTTACCGCTCACATATCTATATTAGCCAGACTTATCAAATTACAGTGAGTCAAAAGCAGTTGGAATATGTTTGAAATGGATGCACAGTGTGGTGTCTATTTTTTTCAGTAGCGAGATAATACAGTGGGCCATATTACCCACATGTGCCATATTTGCCGAACTTGCTCTATAAGCAGCTCCGCAAAACTAACAATGATCTGGAACTGCTGAGGCAATATCGGATACTTAACAACAGTTCGATGTCTTACGGCCGATTTCTTGACAGAGTACTATCCCTAATACTGAGGTTTAGACCAAATGCTAGTACTCAAATCGGTACTAAGTCATTTCTTCACCAGGTACTAACTGCCTAGCTCCCTGAATTTGGTACCGAGTACTAGCTAATACTCGGTACTAGCTGGACCCTCAAAATTGCCGAACTAGTAGCGTTAATACCTGAAAAAAGTCAATTTCATTTCTTGACAACAAAAACAGTACTCGATTTTGATATTTTCTTGACTGTCATTCTATAATTTATTATTAATTTGTGTATTTCGTGTACATTGATAAAATGGATTTAATTTTTGGCGGTGAAAATTTATTTCGCGATTTCGAAGACATCGAAAAATCGAAGTTCGTGGATTTAACCGCCGCATCTACCATATATCACAACGGAATACAGTAAATAATTGGGACGATGTGGATTTTTTTCGGCGTTTTCAATTGTCGAAAACTACATCTCACTTCGTTCTCCAGTCGGTAGTGGACAAATTGCAACACCCACAGCCGCGTTAAAAAAAACGAATTCTATGTTATTTCAGTTGTATTCATTTGTTTCATTTCCACCTTAAGAAATTCGAGTGAAATCCAAAAAAAAAATCAATTCTGGATTAAAATATCATGTTGTACACGATCGAACGCTTTGGAAAAATCTCTGAAAATAGTACCGACTTGACCACGGTTTTCCATACTTTGAAGACAACAATTACTAAAAATTGGTAAGTTAGTGGTGATCGATCTTCCACTAACAATACCATGTTGAAATACTGATATGTGATTTCGTACCATTGAGTAGATGTATGTATTTCTTGACAACAGCTTCAAAAACTTTCGGTATAAACTGCAGCTTCACTATGGGCCTATAATTCTAAACCATTTGTTTGGAACCAGCCTTATGAATTGGCGAAATAAGTGAGGATTTCCAACGCTTCAAGAATGCACCCTTTTGTAGATATAAATTAAATATCTTTTGAAGTGGCTTTACCAAGCAAAATCGTTTTTTTTTTTTAAAGAAATAATGGGGGAACCTTATCGGGGCACAGGTAACGCTTTCTTCAAGACTAGAGAGCTCTAAAAGAATATCCTTCGCCAATAGACTTAAGGAACCCAAATCAAAATAAGACTCGTCATTACATGGAGAGTACTATGCTGTCGATTCAGCAACAAAATTTGACTGGAAAAATGAAGCAAACATATTACAAATTTCAGTCAAGTCGGTACTAGCGGATCCTTTGAATTTCATTGTGCAGGGTATGTCAAGTGACTTCTTTTTTCTTACACCGGTACATTCCGTACATGGCCTTTTTGAAATTGCATAAGCGTTTATTGCACCAAACTGGCTTTGTTAAATTTTGTATCCTGGGAGTATCTAGATACAAATCTAGAGAGCACAACCTCAATTATACTCAGTTGAGAACAAAATAATAAAAAAAATTACAGAAAACAGCCGAAATTATATAAAAATTTAATTTCAGAAGTCAAAATAGTATCAAAATCGATTTTATACCAGTTTAGACGTATTAGGTTGCTAATACGCCTGCGTGAACCTAGTACCGTTACTAGAAATGTGAAGAAATACACGAGTACTAGCTTTTCGTTGATACCGAGTACTAGAGATAGCTCCAGAGCTAGCTGGTTCGGGTATTAGACAGACTTAGTACTAATGTGAAGAAATAGGCCGTTAAACAAGTTCCTTTATAGACAGTATGTTCAGTCTGTGAGTCTAAATTAAAATCGAATAGCAAATGTTTTTGGAGCTTTATCAATAGCAAAAGGCATTCCAGAGGTTTTCCACATTGTATGCGTCTTAAGAATGTATCTTTTTCCAATCTTTTAACAGTTTGTATCATATTCGCTAGTCACTTTCAGTCTGTCTATACTTGCAGTATTTCTACTTCACAAGTTACTCGTGATACCTTGTCTTGTAATTATCTGAATGTTGATAACTTTGTTTAATTCCAGAGGTTAATTATTATTGAAACTAGGCAAGACTCGTATCGATGGTATCCCGCCGTTCGTACTACAAAAGTGTTCTATCGCGATTTCTGTACCCCTCTGTTTAGTACAGGGTTTTTCAACAGGGACGCTACAAAAGTAGAGCGACAGGGACAGCAAACGACGCCATATTTCTTGCCGCTCTTTTGACATTTCTCTTCAGTAAGGTTTGCCAATTCATGATGGAAAGATATACGAGCCAACAACGGGTCGAAATTATTAAAATTTACTACCGAAATTCGGAGTCAGTGGCCTCAACGTTAAGAGCGCTACGTCCAATTTATGGTCGTCATAATCGTCCTAGCAGATCAACAATTGAGCGTCTAGTGGAAAAATTTGAATCCACAGGCACAGTACAAAATGTTCCCGTGCCAGTGAGACAAAGAAGTGCCCGTAGTGTCGAGAATATTGCTGCCGCTGAGGCTTCAGTTGAAGAAAGCCCAAATGTGTCTCTCACACGTCGTTCTCAAGCGTTGGGCATCTCTGTGACGTCGTTGTGGCGAATTTTGCGAAAAGATCTTGGCCTACATCCTTACAAGATTAAATTGACGCAAGAACTGAAGCCGCTTGACCACCAGAAGCGTCGTATGTTCGTGAATTGGGCTGAGCAACAACTTGAAAATGATTCGGATTTTCATCGAAAGATCATATTCAGCGATGAGGCTCATTTTTGGCTGAATGGCTTCGTCAATAAACAAAATATGCGGTATTGGTCAGGCAGCAATCCACACGTACTCCATGAGTCATCATTGCATCCCGAAAAAATTACGGTTTGGTGTGGTTTATGGGCCGGCGGCGTCATTGGGCCGTACTTCTTCCGTGATGATCAAGACCGGCACGTTACTCTGAATGGGAATCGCTACCGTTCAATGATAACCGAATATTTTTGGCCCCAATTGGATGATATAGACTTGGAGGACAAGTGGTTCCAACAGGATGGCGCCACAAAACACACAGCGAATGTCACAATCAATTTATTGGAAACCAAGTTTGGAGAACGTGTTATCTCACGAAATGGTCCAGTCGCTGGGTCCCCTCGGTCGTGCGATTTGACGCCGTTAGACTATTTCCTGTGGGGCTACGTCAAGTCTATGGTCTATGCCAACAAGCCAGTGACGATTGATGAGCTTCGTACGAATATCGAATGTGAAATTGCAGCAGTATCGGCCGATTTATGCTTGAAAACCGTCGAAAATTGGGTTTAGCGTCTGGACTTCTGCAAGCGCGAGTTATATGCTGCAGCAACAAGCACAGCATATATACATTTGTATAAAGTACATACATACATAATGTATGCACCTACATAAATTCTGTTAAGAACAAGCTCACCAGCAGCAACATCCCAATGAATTGGAGACTTGTTTACAAAAAGAAGTGCAGGTGCACTGTTATGTTTTACTGTTTTATGTTTGTTGTTTTGATTTATGTTCGAAGTCAAATGTAGAGAGTTGGGAATGAGTCTGAGTGCAATTGTAACGTGTGGTCGTCAAAATTCCGTCTTTGAAAAATCATTGTTTTTCCCGCTCATCATAAATGTAACTTAATTTAGTGTTTAATGTATAAATAAAGACAATCGAAATATGAAATTTGTTTTATGTGTTTTTATTTCGTTTCGAGAACAAGATCGTAATTGGCGCAGTCGGTAGGGTGTTCAGTTCGGCATAATGTGTCAATTAAAACAGTAGCTTAAAAAGTGTTCGAACTGAATCCATAACACACTACGAAGGAATATCGAAGTGGTGGATCTCAATCCTTCAGTTAAACAAAGAACCCTAACATAAATAAAATTTGTTTTCTACAACAAAAAAAAAAGTGTTAAGACTATCAACAAAAAAAAAGAAAAAACAATACAGTAAAAATAAAAACAAAATAAAAAAAAAAAAAAACAAAAACGCAATAAAGGTTAAGGACCATTATAATAAGTGCTTAATAATACATATAACTAAATAAAATGCATAGAACATTCAGAACAAAAATAACCACATCAACAGTGATGAAAACTAAAAAGAAAAAAAACAGTACGGGATAACAAATACTACCTACATATCAGCATTAAATAAGTGAATTTGAAAGTAACTTTAATTTGATGTTGAAAAGTAGTTATCTTCGAGTGCATATCGGAGTGGCGGATGTTCATCCCTTATAAATAATAAATTATATTATTAATACATATATAAAAACATAATAATAATAATAATAGTAATAATAATAATAAAAACAATAATAATAATAATAATAAAAAAAAATATATATAATTTAAGATCAAAAATAAAACAAAAACTCGAGAATACACAATGAAGCCAGGATGCGCTTAGTACAGCCTTAACAAAAGTGAATTAATTAGTAGCTTTAATATAGTTCGCTGGAAAAGTCTTCGTACTCTTCGAAGGTATATCGGAGGGGCGAATTTACATCCTGTGGAACTGCAAGCCCCTAATACAAAAATAAATAAAAAGTGCAATTGAATATTAATACATACAAAAGTATTAGAAAACGATCAAACAAAATAAATAATTAATAAAATATTAAATAAACATAAACTATTACAAAAAATTAATATTAGTCTAATAAGAAAAAATAAAAAATAAAGAAAATTTATAATTTACCACATAAAACTAAACTAAAACTAAAATAAATAAATAACAGATTAAAATCAGTGACAAAATTAATAAAAAAAAATATTACTTTTGTGAAAATAATAGAAAAACAAATTTCAGAAATAACATTTCAATTTTCAGTTAAATAAAAAAAAATACAATAATGACAAGCACAAAAAAAAAAAAATAATTAAATTATGTGAAATATAAAGTAGCTCAAATAATTTTGTTTTGGAAAGTCAATATAAAATTTGAAAAATAAAAAAAAAAATATAATAACCACTGTACATACCATATGTTCTATGTAGTTTTTGTTGGTTAAATATAAGCGTAAATATAAAATGTATAAAATTTATTAACAAAGAGAGTAACGACCATAAATATGTGTAAAAAAAAAAACCGATAAACGAACAGATTTTACAGCAAAAATGAGTTTAAGTTCCTAAAATATTTTGAAAATATATTCTAAAAACAGGAAAGTTAATGAATAATTATAACAATAACAAAAACTTGTTATTACATTTCGATATGAAATTTTTTGTGTTGTATGTTAACGTTAGGATAGAAATTTGGTTGTGTTTTAGAAAAAAAACACAGGATTAAGTTTCATTCAAACTTTAAGATTGTTAAAATATATTGTTGTTTTAGAGTTTAATGTTGTTGTTATTATTTTTTTCTAAACAAATAAGATAATATGTATGTACTAATAATTAAGCTGTTAGGTATGCCATTTTGGACTTAACTCTCAAATTCGTTAAGCCCACACTTAGGCGGGAGGAGTTATATGCTGCAGCAACAAGCACAGCATATATACATTTGTATAAAGTACATACATACATAATGTATGCACCTACATAAATTCTGTTAAGAACAAGCTCACCAGCAGCAACATCCCAATGAATTGGAGACTTGTTTACAAAAAGAAGTGCAGGTGCACTGTTATGTTTTACTGTTTTATGTTTGTTGTTTTGATTTATGTTCGAAGTCAAATGTAGAGAGTTGGGAATGAGTCTGAGTGCAATTGTAACGTGTGGTCGTCAAAATTCCGTCTTTGAAAAATCATTGTTTTTCCCGCTCATCATAAATGTAACTTAATTTAGTGTTTAATGTATAAATAAAGACAATCGAAATATGAAATTTGTTTTATGTGTTTTTATTTCGTTTCGAGAACAAGATCGTAATTCGCGCCCGTGGTGGCCATGCAAAAGAAATTCCATACATAATGGCATCGAACGTACTTTCACAGGAATAAAGAATTTTATTGATATCCAAAAACTTTTTTGTTTTATTTAAAACAAACTTTTGTAGCGCTCTTATTGAAAAACCCTTTATTTAAATTATCCCTTCAATGTGTCCATTTTCTTAAAGCTTGGAAGGACTCCTTTTTAGCACCAGTTTTAAAGTCTCGATCAAGACATGATGTTACTAACTATCGTTTTATTTGTAAAATTTCGGCTATACCTAGATTTTTGAAAAGCAGAAGATCTTGAGAAACTTTCGATTTGTTGCCTCAATAATGATCTTCATATAAATGTTTCTAATTGTCAAAGCCTTACTTTTTGCCGTAACCTTTCCCCAATTCCTTTCAGATACATTTTCGGCAATGTCTCGATGTCCTTTATTTCCTCCAAAAAAGATCTTGGAGTTATTTTCGACAATAAACTCAGCTTTGTTAGGCATATTGAGTTTTAAGTGGCCAAAGGTAACTCGATGCTAGGTTTTATACTATACGCAATTCTAAAGAATTCCAGGATCCTCATACTCTTAAATGTCAATTTTTTTGCATTTGTCAGATCAGCTTGAGTACTACTGTTGTACGGTCTGGAATCCGTTTAATGATATCCATGCCAACAGAGTTGAGAGGATTCGAAAACATTTAACAAGGGTTGCAGTGCGTTTATTACGCTGGAATATCGAAATGCCTTCTTATGAAATGAGGTGCAAATAGATTGGAATTTTTCCTCTTTTCGTAAGAAGACAATATTTGTCTGTTATTCGTAATTTGATTAACTGTCATATTAATTGCGCTTTTCTCCTTTCATTAATTGGATTTTATGCTTCATCGAGAGTTCTTAGAGATCGATATTTATTTTATGTACCTTAGAGTAAACTATGGTTACAATGAACCATTTTCTAGATGCCTACGAGGATCAAATAATTTTTATAGTCTTTTAGACTTTCATCTCAGTAGGAATTCATTTAAGAATAAATTAGTTATAGAGCTCCATTGCCGGTGATTTAAGTCTTAAGATAGTTCTTAGTTTATATTTTGAATTTGTACTACTTAGTAATTTAAAGAGAACCGTAGATGTGAACTCATTTGATGAAATAAATAAATAATAAATATATGAAAGTATCGTCGGCGTGTCCTTGAACATAGAAACCATCGTTACTGAGTAGAATCAGAAGCTCATTTAATAAGGTAGACCCTAATAGCAGAGCCTTGTGGACAAAACTAGGAAAGTTTTATTATTTATCTATTTGCTAGCAGGCATTAAATTTACATTTGGTATCGGCATACATACCCGGATGTATTGACCGATATTAAACATTAACTGGAACGATTGACAGAGAACGCAAAAAGATTGGACTCAACATTAACATTTCCAGACAGAAGGCGGAGAAGGTAGATTACAAGGTACCTGGGCAGTAGGTATAGTAAAAAAGGCGACCGTAATAAAGCACGGCAAGTTTGTCATTCTCTCAGGAGTTCAGCGCCTATCTCCAGATACCACAAAATTCATAATTTCAACGCCAGCATGAAGTCAGTTTATCTATATGGCTCCGAAACCTGGAGAACCTCAAGTTTTTGTCAACAAATAAGTCATCTATGACGAACTTCCAAAGCAGAGAAGATAGTAGACACCACCTGCTACTGACAGCTTAAATCGTGGCTTTATTCGCGCGAAATAAGTTCTTGGTTTAAGACTTTTTATTTTAAAAGAATTGATCGTTATTCTTCTAGTATTTAACTTAAACTGAATTCTTATTTCTTATTTATTTCTTATCAAGCATCGGCTTCGATTTCTATTCTATATGTGCTTCCACATGTGGTCCTTTAAAATATACCCCTCAGAGGTGTTTCTGTTGTTTCAGAAATATCCTTCAGAGGTGGTCCATCTGTTTCATCTTCGGTGCGGGGTGGTTTCGTGTCAGTCGTTGTACCCCAGAGGATTTCTGTATGCTGCGTGGGATCGGATAAATATCCTAATATAATTCGCACTGGACCGGAGAAGCCGCTGTCACAATCATAGCCCCTTTTTGTTGATAATACCGTTAATTACGGTTATATAACTAACATTCAAGACCTGAAAAAGAATAACTTTTGCAATGAGATTAATTTCAAAGTTCAACAGAATTACCTTAATTAACAATGTCGTAAGAAAATGTGAAAATGAGAAGCTCCATCCTCGCCATATTACGTATTTAATCCTTTAAAGAATTTCATCTTCTTCCGGATATCTACTCTAATACAATTCACTCAGAAAGCAACTGCATTCCGTAACAGTAGTCTTATGAAACCATAGTTACGAATACGAGTACCATTTAACAAGAAGTTAAATATTTGTATTTGAAAATAAAAAAAAAAATAAAAAATTTAAGACCGAAACAAACGAGTGAAAAGAAAGAGAAATGCCTTCTAAGGAAAACAAAAGGGATCAAAATAAGGCTGTCATTATTATTTGTCATGTTGTCTTCCTTTGTATTTGCCTTCATTACTTCTAATAACATTTTCTGGTTGCCTTAGTAGCCTTAGCCTCATTTACACGCGGCGGACTTGGTCAATCATTAAAGTTCGCTTTTTTGCTTAGCAATAGCAATCGGCAGCCAAGCAAAATGTAATTAATTTCTATGTATATTTAATTTTTTTTTTATTATTTATTTCTTCACCTTCTTTGGGAAAAGTTATGTTTCCTTTCTTTTTCCAGCCATAGTTCTCTCGAGTATAATTGCTGTGACGATTGTAGTTAATTGGGGTAAACAAAAAAGCAAATTAAAAAGTTCTTAAGGGTTGGTCAGTGGCCTTTTCGTTTATTTTTAGGTTTTTTTTTTTTTTGTTTTGCTACTTCCTTTTGCTTGGTTTGAATGAAATTAATGGCGGTTTTTTGTTGATTTTTTTAGCCACATTTGAAGAGTCATTGACAAGAAAAAATACATGTTCAAACCGCATTTCATTTCTACGGTGTTTGGTCAAAAAGACATACATAAGTCCGAAATCTTAGCTTTGAGATGAATGCGTTTTAAAGTTCAATAATTTCTTCTAAATCCAGTTTTACGCTTTAAAGTAATTATGTAATGCCGTAATAATATTAATTATAAGATGTACAACAATCAATTAATTACATTCAAAAAATCGTCCTAAAAACATGTTTTAAGGGATATTATGTTCTTTTGGCCAAACGATACTTTGATCTTTCTTTTAACGGGTTGTGATAAGATCCAGATTGAAAATTACATACATAGTTGTTAAAAAAATGCATTTATTTAAGTTTAAAAATAAGAAACAAAAGAAAAACATGAATAGTAGTTGAAACAAAAGAATACTATTCATGTTTTTCATGACATTGAGTTACCTGTTGTTTTGACTATGTTATTATTTGAAAAATTTAAAATGTTCGCTCGGTCAAAACAGCACATGTGTAGTCAGCCACACAATTATTTGAAAAATGTAAAGTTTACAAGTTATGTCATTCTGATCATGCAATTATTTGGAAAATTGAAAGTTTTCGCTCGGTCAAAACAACACATGAGGAGTTGTCATTTCGATCAAAAACAATTTAACCACGTATAACTCAACATCATATGAATATCAAAGCACTAGTTATTTTGATAGCTTTCCGAAATTAATAAAACACGTGGTTTTAAGAATTACAAAATTTTATTTATTTTTTGGAAAAACGGTACCTAAAGCCCCTTATTTCCAGAACAAAAATCGTTGTGAGAAAAATAATTGCAGCGTAAAATGTGAAAATTCTCGCACATTCACTGCGAGAAACCATTCTTTCTCGCAAAACACAATTATTTAAACATAGAATTTATTTTTTTTGTTACTTTTTTTTCAATGCGCTATCTAACAGATATGAAAAAATATCGTTTTGTGTTGTAAAAATTTAAATAATACAGACGAAGTGATAATGTTGTGTTTTGTTCTTTCGAATCCGATCTGGTCAAGAAAATAGGTCATAAATGCGAAAAGCCATATATGTAATGGCCTTGTATGCGGTAGAGGGTTAAAATATTTGTTGCTCAAAATACTTTTAATTCAATATGAGTGATAAGAAGAGGAAAATAACACAAACAAAGAAATTGCTTTTGCACAAATGTCAATTACTGAAATGCCAAAACTCTCGTATGTCAAAAATCTAGTTGCAAAATTTGAAATTCAAGCTACGATTTTTTTTCACGCAACGATTTTTGTTCTGGGAATAAGGGGCTTAAGGGTTTGTGACATTTATGTCACAATATGTTATAAGGTATCTCTATGTTGTATGAAATATTTTGAAGCACCCTTGCGACCTCTAGACAAAAATTAGCCGACCCCAGCTGCGTGTGCTGCTTTTTCTTCACCTTGTAAACTCTCTTGTATAACAGCCAGGCATTTGAATTGAAAGAACAAAGTAAACATAAATCAGTCATGAGCAAACATGTAACAGTCGGCATATAAATATCCAACCCTTGTAACTGAATTTAACAGAAATGGCACACACCTATTATTTATAATTTATATCAGAATGGCTGAAATTTTTTGTATAACAACAAATGTTAACTCAAAAAAATTAACTTACTTATGGCTTTACACAAATATCACTTTCAAGTATTTTTTTTATTTAACTAAAGTATGTGGCCAATGAATTATGACCGATCGAGTGTTCAGCGAATTTTTGTACTTTTTGATGTGAGTGTTCTGTGAAATGCGTTTTTTTTAATTTTTTTTAAGAATACGGTTAGCTACGGATTTTCTCTATACTTTCTTTAATTTCAATAGCAGTCACCGAAGCACTTACCTACGTCAGGGCTGCCGAAGTGAGTACTAAGGGAGTATTCGTACTACTCTCTCAAGCACTGTACTCCCGTGCTCCCCTCGTCCTGATTGTACTCCCCTATTAAATATTTCCATTTTTTTTTTAAAACAAGTAGTACTTTGAGTACCTTTGTTTTATTGAATAGTACTTTGTTAAAATACTAACACGATAATGAAATACAGTGGCCGCTATAAGTATAAAGACAGACATTATCAAAATGTTCAGTTTGATATACAGACTGAACTACTAACTAAAGAAGCCATGCACAAGAGGCGAAATACTTCAGTATAAAAACATTGTGTTTACCTTACAATATTTTAGATGATTGATAAGTATTTTTATATTGAAAATATTTTAAAGGTAATTTCACAGATGACTCGCACTCCTAGTAATTCGAAATGATAATAATTATTCAACCTCTATTTAGCCATGTCCCATAGGTATATGACATATGTAAGTATGTATATCGGAGGATATTGAACACATTCTTTGTGGTTGTCAGGCTATTGCTCGCTCTCTAGAGAATTTTTTAGGGAATTACTTCTTTAACACACTGGAAGAGACTGGCCAAACTTACTACAATAAAATTTAAAAAGGGAAAAAGGGAAAAGTTTTTGTTTAGGTACCATCATACGATGGTCCCATTATGGTGCCTCGTGTTTTGTGATGGCTTAGCCTCAGAACTCCCGACAACCTAACCTAATCTAACCTAGTCGTACCCGCGGAAACTATTTGACCCTGGAAGGATGGGCAGTTATTGCTATACAAAGAGAGCATGAAAAGCGGTCAGTTGGATCGAAGGTATGACGATCTGTTTCCGTCGTGTGTAATTTCCTCAATTTGGGTAAAAAATATGGCTCTGCTCTCTCATCTAGATCCGGTCGACCAAGCTATTTCACGCAAATTCAGGTGAAACATGCCGAATGCCGGTCAGGTAAGGCGCGAGTTGGAACTTCCCGTAACTGTAAGAAGAGTGCAGCAACTGTTGAAGCAAACTGTAACGATGGTTTAAGTTTTTATTGGCATCATTTGCGAGATGAAAAAGCAGTGAAAATGACCGGAGGTGGAAGTGCAATGGTTTGGGATCCCTTTGGGTATCATGCAAAAATCAATTTGATATGGCTACCACCCAAAATGAATGGTGTGAAATACAGAGAGATGCTCGAATATGCTTTAGACGAATTTGGAAAAATTCGTGCAGGTGAAAACTTTATTTTTCCAACAAGACAATTCACACGGCAAAAATAGTCCGCGAATAGTTGGAAGTCAGCGGAACAAGATGTTTGCCGTGGCCATCATGTGATCTGAAACCAATCGAAACCATGTGGGGGATCATGGCTTGAAAAATGTATATGAGAGGCAATACTGGAATGTGAAAGAGCTAAAAACACAAATAGCCCAGGCATGAATCGAGATCAATGGGGAAGTTCTGTAGAGCTTGATAAATTCCATGCATAATAGAATTTTTGAAATTATGTAGAGCCGAGGAGGTTGTACGAAGTACTGAGTTTCAGTTTGATAGGTAAAACCGAAGACTTGGTTATTTTAATGCTTAAATTTCTTACTGTTATAGTTTTATACAATTTTTTTTTTTAATGTTTTTGGGGTTCATTAAATCATCATTCATCAAAAATTTTGTTTTTCTGTCGCTTTGCTATTTATTAAAAAAAGCGAACTTAATAAGCGAATTTAAATAATACAGACGAAGTGATAATGTTGTGTTTTGTTCTTTCGAATCCGATCTGGTCAAGAAAATAGGTCATAAATGCGAAAAGCCATATATGTAATGGCCTGTATGCGGTAGAGGGTTAAAATATTTGTTGCTCAAAATACTTTTAATTCAATATGAGTGATAAGAAGAGGAAAATAACACAAACAAAGAAATTGCTTTTGCACAAATGTCAATTACTGAAATGCCAAAACTCTCGTATGTCAAAAATCTAGTTGCAAAATTTGAAATTCTAGGAATTTACCCTCAAAATTTCGCACCACAAGCTACGATTTTTTTTCACGCAACGATTTTTGTTCTGGGAATAAGGGGCTTAAGGGTTTGTGACATTTATGTCACAATATGTTATAAGGTATCTCTATGTTGTATGAAATATTTTGAAGCACCCTTGCGACCTCTAGACAAAAATTAGCCGACCCCAGCTGCGTGTGCTGCTTTTTCTTCACCTTGTAAACTCTCTTGTATAACAGCCAGGCATTTGAATTGAAAGAACAAAGTAAACATAAATCAGTCATGAGCAAACATGTAACAGTCGGCATATAAATATCCAACCCTTGTAACTGAATTTAACAGAAATGGCACACACCTATTATTTATAATTTATATCAGAATGGCTGAAATTTTTTGTATAACAACAAATGTTAACTCAAAAAAATTAACTTACTTATGGCTTTACACAAATATCACTTTCAAGTATTTTTTTTATTTAACTAAAGTATGTGGCCAATGAATTATGACCGATCGAGTGTTCAGCGAATTTTTGTACTTTTTGATGTGAGTGTTCTGTGAAATGCGTTTTTTTTAATTTTTTTTAAGAATACGGTTAGCTACGGATTTTCTCTATACTTTCTTTAATTTCAATAGCAGTCACCGAAGCACTTACCTACGTCAGGGCTGCCGAAGTGAGTACTAAGGGAGTATTCGTACTACTCTCTCAAGCACTGTACTCCCGTGCTCCCCTCGTCCTGATTGTACTCCCCTATTAAATATTTCCATTTTTTTTTTAAAACAAGTAGTACTTTGAGTACCTTTGTTTTATTGAATAGTACTTTGTTAAAATACTAACACGATAATGAAATACAGTGGCCGCTATAAGTATAAAGACAGACATTATCAAAATGTTCAGTTTGATATACAGACTGAACTACTAACTAAAGAAGCCATGCACAAGAGGCGAAATACTTCAGTATAAAAACATTGTGTTTACCTTACAATATTTTAGATGATTGATAAGTATTTTTATATTGAAAATATTTTAAAGGTAATTTCACAGATGACTCGCACTCCTAGTAATTCGAAATGATAATAATTATTCAACCTCTATTTAGCCATGTCCCATAGGTATATGACATATGTAAGTATGTATATCGGAGGATATTGAACACATTCTTTGTGGTTGTCAGGCTATTGCTCGCTCTCTAGAGAATTTTTTAGGGAATTACTTCTTTAACACACTGGAAGAGACTGGCCAAACTTACTACAATAAAATTTAAAAAGGGAAAAAGGGAAAAGTTTTTGTTTAGGTACCATCATACGATGGTCCCATTATGGTGCCTCGTGTTTTGTGATGGCTTAGCCTCAGAACTCCCGACAACCTAACCTAATCTAACCTAGTCGTACCCGCGGAAACTATTTGACCCTGGAAGGATGGGCAGTTATTGCTATACAAAGAGAGCATGAAAAGCGGTCAGTTGGATCGAAGGTATGACGATCTGTTTCCGTCGTGTGTAATTTCCTCAATTTGGGTAAAAAATATGGCTCTGCTCTCTCATCTAGATCCGGTCGACCAAGCTATTTCACGCAAATTCAGGTGAAACATGCCGAATGCCGGTCAGGTAAGGCGCGAGTTGGAACTTCCCGTAACTGTAAGAAGAGTGCAGCAACTGTTGAAGCAAACTGTAACGATGGTTTAAGTTTTTATTGGCATCATTTGCGAGATGAAAAAGCAGTGAAAATGACCGGAGGTGGAAGTGCAATGGTTTGGGATCCCTTTGGGTATCATGCAAAAATCAATTTGATATGGCTACCACCCAAAATGAATGGTGTGAAATACAGAGAGATGCTCGAATATGCTTTAGACGAATTTGGAAAAATTCGTGCAGGTGAAAACTTTATTTTTCCAACAAGACAATTCACACGGCAAAAATAGTCCGCGAATAGTTGGAAGTCAGCGGAACAAGATGTTTGCCGTGGCCATCATGTGATCTGAAACCAATCGAAACCATGTGGGGGATCATGGCTTGAAAAATGTATATGAGAGGCAATACTGGAATGTGAAAGAGCTAAAAACACAAATAGCCCAGGCATGAATCGAGATCAATGGGGAAGTTCTGTAGAGCTTGATAAATTCCATGCATAATAGAATTTTTGAAATTATGTAGAGCCGAGGAGGTTGTACGAAGTACTGAGTTTCAGTTTGATAGGTAAAACCGAAGACTTGGTTATTTTAATGCTTAAATTTCTTACTGTTATAGTTTTATACAATTTTTTTTTTTAATGTTTTTGGGGTTCATTAAATCATCATTCATCAAAAATTTTGTTTTTCTGTCGCTTTGCTATTTATTAAAAAAAGCGAACTTTTTAGAAAAAAAGCTTGAGGCTGCAGTCCAAATAAAATAATTAAGTTTTAGAGTTTCAACAGGCTAATGGTTGTTTTTGATATTGGATTTGTATCGTTTCTTTTTTGTACTCCCCTTAGACACGAAATACTCCCCTGTAAACGTCTAAAATACTCCCATTCGACTTTTCAAAACGGCAGCCCTGACCTACGTGCGTACGATAAATGTGCACCAACACATAAAAAGGTTTAAAGGTGCTTTACTTACAGTTCTCTTTTAGCTCGCAGTTGGCAATAATGCGGGTGCAAAAAAATTATTGTAATAAGTGGAAAAGTGATTTGTGACTTAAATTAAACAAGTTACAGTTATATGTCATAGAAAGTCGGAAACCTTATTTTAATTGATTTTTGTCAATATTGGTTAGAAAACCGACATTTCTGTCGAAAAAAAAATCACAAGTTGCTGATTTGTTGATTAAGAAGAAGTCCAGCTATGCTCAAATAGCCGAGATTGTTGGAATTACGTTGTCTTCAGTAGTCAACATTGCAAAACACGTGGACATACCAGGCGGTTCAACCTTGGTTACGCCAAATATTAGGCAAAACTGTGGCAAAAAGAGAAACACCAATGACTGACCGGATAATCGTTCATTAAGCTCTACAGCAACGTAATGCACCAGCTCACTGCATTTTGAAGGATTTGAACGAAGCTGGAATCGACCTATCGATGAGAACCCTGCGGCGTCGATTTAAAGAAAACTCCTTGGTCTGTAGGAGACCAGCAGAGAACCCTAAATTGACCAACGTCATGCGAAAACGGTGATTGTATTGGGCACAACTTTACAGATATTGCGGCAGTGGCTATTGGAATAAGGTAAGTTAATTTTTTCTTCAAATTTCTTCTCACAATAAAAAACGAAACAGTTTTAGTAATTCTCCCGTATTCGCGATTTTATTTTGAGTTGTCTTTAACGATGAGTGTCGCTTAGAAGCCGTGACGGAGATGGCTAAATTCGTCAGCAGAAGGCCCAATGAAAGATATTCAGAGCATTGCGTAGTTCGGGCGGTCAAATACCGACCGTCTGTGATGATTTGGAGTTGCATACTATGCGAAGGTACGAGGCCAATTTATAACATTGATGGAACAATGGACTGCAATCAGTATATTCACGTCTTGAGGAAAGTTCTTCTGTCGTATTTGAACACATTAGACACTACCATACCACACATCCAAAGCAAGCATGAAATGCTTGGATTCCATGAAATTGGAAGTCTTACCACGCCTTGGTAATCCTCCGGATTTGAATCCTCTTGAAAACTGCTGGGTCTACCTAAAATCTTGCGTTTATAGTCGAAGAAACAATACCATAAAAGAGCTCAAGCAGAACATTGAAAATATCTGAAAAAATGAGCCCCTATGAATGAAATGGTCGCGAAATGCATTGAAAGCATGCCCAAAAGAGTGAAGGAGGCAAAACAAAAGGGCGGTAGTACTAAGTATTAAGATGTAATAACATTTTTTTGCTTTGTAATCACTAGTATGCCATGTAGCAATAAATATGTGCCACAAAATTTCAAATAATACAATTAATTTTGTTTTTACTGGCGCTCAAAGCGAAAAATCGCATATATTTCTCATCGGTCATAATTCAATGGCCACATACTGTAAATCCACACATGTGTTACTTCACAAAATTCGGCGGCAAATGAACTGCAACCCAGAGATAAATGGGAGCGTATCGGAATCCCGTTTTTTAAAACCCCGTTTTTTAAAACCCCGTTTTTTACAAGTCCCGAAAAAAAAGTTTTAAAATACCATCTTCTAAAATCCCGTTTTCTTAAAATATCGCATCTTAAAATCCCGCTTTTTAAAATCCCGTTTAATCCCGCTTTGCCCGTTTCTCAGTATCCCAGTTTTGTATTTAAATAAATTCATCTTTCAAAATTTAATATTGCTTGCTCCATTTTCTAGGAAAGAAATACGAAAAGTTCCTTTAAACGATGAATGAAAAATATATCCAAATCAAGTTTTACATAAATTACATAAAAAAAATTTGGTTATTCCATTAATATTTCAATGTATGTAAATAATTAATATACAACTTCTGAGTTTTATTTCATTTATTTTTTTATTTTAAAATGAATATTATTAATTTATTTGCATATTCGTTGAATTGTTATACATATTTGTTATTATATGTATTAGATTTATTGTTGTTGCAAATAATAGATATAAGAAGCGGGATTATAAGAAGCAGGATTATAAGAAAGGGGGATTATAAAAAGCGGGATTTTGAAGTCGGGATTTAAGGGTCGGGATTTTAAAAAAAACGGGATTATTAAAAGCGGGATATCGTACCCAACCCGAGATAAACACCTAAAGGGATCTCTTTCAGCTGAAATGAACTAAAAATAAATAGAACGGTGTATGACAATACTTTAACATTGAGTTATATATTATATTGGACTTTAATACATTTTTAGGTTTTTTCGAATATTGAAACGGTTTGTAACATTACTGTCACATGATGCTATAAAGGGTTAAAATAATTGTAATGTGTGCTTAGGACCACTCAATAACTTTGGATCCGGGCTACTGAAACTTATGCTGTTAAGACCAAACGAATATAGATTTTTTTTTAATAGCAAGAAATGGACTTACATAGTCTTTTTGACCAAACACCGGAGATATCAGACAACCATTTTGTATGGAAAATCAATTTCTATTAATTTTCTTAAGTAGGTACAGCAATGTAGGCACAATAATGTGCGCATTTTCAAACATAATTAAAAAGTTGGTTTACTTCGCATATAATAAGTGCACAATTATTAATCGAAGAGCAAACAGAGGATATCAGAGGATTTTACTTCATCAGAACTCATCATATCATATTATATCTAGTGTATCTACATTCTGTGTACATGCAGGTGCATATACAAGCACACCAGAGGTGGTGAATAATTCCGAAATCAATGAAAGTGTCATATGCAATGTACGCTTAATAAAATGAAAACTCAATTGAAGAACCATTTTAACAAGTTCCTTTCTCACAGGAAAGTACAGGATGGGTCAAAATAAAGAACCATTTTAAAAATACTTTTTAAAATAAAAAAACAATCAAATTTTAATTTTTTTTTTTCATCCCCGTAAACTACATAAAAAAAAAAACATTATAGAAAAGTAGCTACGAAAATAGAAACAACGTCTTGGAAATAACTCCGGTAGGTAACTTATTTTACTTGCGTGTAGACGCAAGAAACTTAAGACTTTGCCCTAACATGTGTGTTTAGAATTAAGTAATGGTTTTAGTGTTCCAGTTACCATTCTTGCTCTATTAAGTACAACTCTACCATGCTTATTGAAAAGAAATCGGTTCTAAAAGTTTACTTCCAGATACTTGGTTTAAAGCTGTAATGGAATCGGCAAATTGTTAACCTTTAATAACAATGATTTGTTTTCTTTAACCGCGAGATAATGTCCTTTTCCATTGGCGTTTCTACAACACGTTGAACCACATTTATTAGTATTAATTTTTAATGTACACTTTTTGAAATAATTTTCCGCATTTGGAAGTTTTCATTTACTTTTCTTAAGAGCTAAGCTTGGTCGCAAGTCACTTGCCAGTATAGTGGTACCATCGGCATAGTGAAGTGGTCCACTGTCCTCCGCTATTGGGTTATAAAGAGGAAAGTCTTGAAGATAGATGCTGAGCAAGAAAGGGCCCAGGATCGAGCCTTGTGGTACCCTTGAATTAACAGCGAAAAAAAAACAAATAGTACTTGTAGAAGTTACTCACAACCGAAGTGAAACTTCTTAGCTACATATAATCGTGGACAAAAGTCCAAAGATAATGAATTTGTGACAAAAGGAAGAGACATTCATACAATTTTCGAATTTATTGGATATACAAAGAATATTATCCGTTATTTCTACTCAAAAAATCGTTGAAAAACTTAAGCAATGGGGTATGTCGTATGTCACATAGTTACATAATATCTATGTACATATATCTATTTTCCATCAGAAATTGTCTTAGCTTTTGGATGGAACCAAATTGTTCGGGTGTCTATTTAACCCCACACTTGAATACACCATATGTTCGGTGTCCATTTTGCCCCGAACCACTTTTTGGCAATATGAATTTCGTAACAAAAAAGTGTTTGATTTCCATTTTACCAACTATACCTATTCATTGGGTGCTCAAATTAATTTTGGAATGCCTTCTTTAAAAATCATCGAATGAATTCAATTTTTTGATTGATAAACATAATGCAATCACAATTCAAAGCAGTCAAAAGATTGCATTCTTTTTTTTCTGGGTACCATTTAATTGAATGCCATAGTTAATGAATGCATTTGCATTCTTTGCATTCATTTGCATTTTTTTGCATCATTATTTTGCCTCATTTTATTTTACTTTACCTAATTTACCTGCTTTTACTTACATTTTGTACCGAATAAATTAAAATTAACTCATTAAATGCACAAAAATGCAAAATCAAACAAAATAAGACCAAATAATGCAATATATTACAACTCCTATGCAACAATGCTACTTGTACGCATATGCATTATGTTTCCTCTCCGCTTAATCAATTTTCACTGCCACTGCTTTGTTACCCATTCCCCACATCACTGATATCCATATTCCATACATACCACGCAACCAACCGAAGTCGAGTAAGAAGCTTCTTTACTTAGTAATCTCCCATCTAAGCACTAGGCGCGCTCGACGCTGCTTGATTTCGGTGATCGAATCGGACGAGACAGACGGGTTGCAGCAAAAGAAAAAAATGAAAAAAGCATGTGTACAAGGGCGGATCTAAGGGGGAGGGAGCACAGGGGGCACAGGGGGGCACAGGGGCACGGACCCCCCCCCCCCCTCTCCGCCGACCAAGATTCAAATAAAACAGGCCAGTCGAAAAAACACTAGCAATTAGCAACTGCATTATTTCTGCTTTCTCATTCCATAATCAACATCATATATCAGAAAACGGGCCATAACCTATAGGTACAACCATACAACGACGAAAGGCGAAAATAAAAATCACTTTTCCAAAAAACGATGGAAATCGAGACGAAAAATTACACAAATCTATGTCTGCACATGCTAGAAATACATGGAGTCAGGCCTCTGCTGATATTGAATGACCAATATCCACCGATTGCAAAGGTGCTGACTCAGATCATGAGACAACGACCAATGATCGTCAATATCAACAGAGGAACGATAGTATTGACGTAACAAAGGTGCTGACGCAGACCATGGAACATCGACAGCAGCAAATTGTAAATAAGAGTAACTAAGCAATAAAAGAATTCGTCTAAAATAAATGTTGAATGGAGGAAATAAGTAGAGTTAAATGAAATATTAACGGAGAAAATAGGTAGAGTTAATGAAATGTAAAAATAGGCTAAGAAATTCATAATAAAGTGAGTTTTAAGAAAGCAATAAGCGTCGTAGTAAGCATCGTGTCGTACTGATTGTGCTTTGATATACTACGCAATGCTGCCCCCCCCCCCCCCCCACCCATTCGGAATCGGCACAAAACTTTAGGTCTGTTCCATTCATGCAAAAAATATAACAAGCACACAAAATTGTTTGCGAGCAGCAGGCCCTGGTACACCCCTGTTGGGCCACGAGGATTTTTCTGCACTTTAAGCCACATAATTGTTCCCAGCGCGCCGTGTTAGGGGCTTTTACAGCAATTGAAGAACAGGCGAAACGAGTTGGCCTTGAAGTGAATGAGGGCAAAACCAAGTAGGTACATGTTGGCAACAGTAACTTCGAAGTGGTTAAGGAGTTCACCTACCTCGGAGTAAATATCAACTCCACGAATAATACGTTAGTGGAGATTCGACGAAGACTTACCCTAGGAAACCGCTGCTACTTCGTTTTGGCAAAACAAATGGGTTCAAAACTCCTCACTTGGAAGACGAAATGCATGCTCTACAAAACATTGATCCTGCCAGTTCTGCTGTATTGACCCGAGTGTTGGACAATAAGCAGAAAATTAGAGCAGATTTTGAATACTTTCGAGAGAAAAATTTCTCGTCGGATTTTCGGTCCCGTATGCCTACGCGAGGAGTGCGAATGGAGGAGAAGATAACCGCAAACTCTATGAGTTGTACCAAGATGTGGATGTAGTCCAAAAAGCCAAAACACGTCGACTGCACTGGCTCGGTCACATCGAGCGAATGGACAACAATGCTCCAGCAAACAGGATCTACGAATCACAGCCCCCAGGTTCAAGACGACAAGGAAGACCGAACCTCCGATTGAAGGACCAAGCTACCGCGGATGCCATTGCGCTTGGTCTAGACTAGATAACTGGAAGCAGCGCGCACCCAAGATCGAAGAGAGTGGAAGGCTGCCGTGTCTCAGGCAGAGACTCTTCACAGATCGGAAGCCCGTTAAGTAAAGTAAGTAAGTACAACATAATAAAAAGTAACTATCCCAATGATTGTTACATCAGGTGACTCCATGACTTGGAGAAACCAACAGTAGCTCTTAACATGCTTATACTATTAGGTGACGTGAGCGGAGATAGGCCTGGATCACAAGGCCTGTTAGAAGATGAAAAAGTAGTAAGCGATGGTTATGTGAATAAAACTTCAATTTTGAACTTTCGAATTATGATAATTTGTTATTTTTTATTTGTTTACTTGATTACTTGTCGGCTTTTGTTCGTCAGATAAATTTTCATGAGACATTGACTCTGCAAAGTGAAAATTGGTGAGAAATCTAAAAATAATAGGTTTGTATGATGTCGCCAGCCCCAGGGCCGGGCGCACTGACTACTTACTTACTTAGTTGGCGCTACAGCTCGAGGCGAACCTAGGCCTGCTTCTCGCAACCATTTGTGTGTGCGTGTTATATTTTTGCACGAATGGAAGGGACTTACAGTTTTTTGCCGACTCCGAACGGCGAGTTGAGAAGCTCAATCGTGACAAATGATACTCTTTGATGCTTGTCAGACATTCGAAAGAGGTGGGCACTGTGAAAAACTTTTAGGTGTTTGCGGCGGGACTCGAACCCAAGACCTCTGGCTCAGTAGTCCGACGCACTAACCACTTGCGCTACGGTGCCCACTGACAGACTGACTACTGTCGGTGTATTTTCATGGTTGTCAAAAAACCCAGTGCAACCCCCATTTCATCGAACGCAAATAGCTTGCCCTGACCAATGTCATTCTAATATTTTCAATTTTCGAACTAAAATACAAATCTAAATCATGTTTATATTTAGATTTTAATTAATTTTATAAATAGATATTTACTTTTTTGAAATTATTTCTTTTCTTTAATTCAAAAAAACAACCACAAAAAAAAGTTCGTGATATGAAAAAAATAAACGAATAGAATTTTTGACATCCCTTTTTTCTTACACTGAAGAAATACCCCGGGCGAATGAAGGGCAGAACCAGTGTCGACATAAAACACAGGGCAGCATTTTCAGTGCGTTTTCAGTGTAGTACTGACTGACATCGAACACATCAGTGCGTTTTCAGTGTGCCCTAGTGCGCCCTGGGGCTGACATCATACAAACTTAATATATAGCAGCATTTATGCTGGAATCTGGGATCTGTAAAAAGTGTTCAGTGCGAAAGTAATTACTTATGTATTACCCATTGACAATTCACATTCAATAAGTAAGAATACGATAAGTAACTCTATCTTAAATTCATACAATGAAATTGAATCTAAATCTTTTCTTTTTTGAGAAGAAGGATTTTAACTAGCTACATATGGTATACACATGTATTTCTCAACGTCACTGTAAAATCAATTATAACTGCTTTTTATCTTTATATATTATGTTTCATCTTAACATCCACAAAAATTGTATTTTCATCATTTTTATTATTCGCCTGCCTAATCATATTTTCAAAGTTGTTCATTGCAGTTCTGTGCCGTAAGCCCAGCCAACCGAACTGACTACTCATTACTTCCCAAATAAACAATAATTTCACTAATGAATCTCTAATATCGAATTTAGTCCAAACACGAAATCGCTTAATTGAATCTTCTAATTCCAAAGCCCAGTGTGAACAGTTCGTACGTTCAAGACTATTAGTAACTCGTACATATAATCGTATTTACAAAGATACTAGGATAATTATGTCGGAGCACAAACAGAAAATACGAATGCTAAGCAAGCATTAACCCCACAAGGTATCCTGGTCCTGACATCCTTACGAGTTGAGTGACTCTTGCCTTTTCGGAGAATCTCATTTATCATTTTGTTCGTTCATCAACTTGCGCACATACCTCCTCTTCCAAAATAACTGCCGCATGGTGTCGAAATTGCTTTAGTCTCACTTGATTGCGCAAGGATAAGAATTGAAACAAATTATTTTTTTTTCGTACAAATTTATATTTATAGTCTTTATCGGAGGACATTTGCACACAAATAAAAAGTGACAAGAATCAAGGATTATCCTTCCAAAAGGACACCAATGACAAAAGGGATCTAGCTGAGACATATATTTGAATTTAATATTTTCATTTGAACGGCTAACATAACGGATAGAAATGTTGTAGGGGACAAGATTTATTACTAACCTCTGGGACAGGACTTTCCATATCCCTATGGGGTATGAGCAGAGAATTACTATTCTCTCTGCTCAACTTTTGTTCGCTTTTCTGTACGTAGTTTTTCAGAGTGGAAGTGGTTTTTGAAATAAATAAAATTCCACCTTTATGCATATAGTGAACTCGGTCATAATCACCTCCACATATACAGAAGGCAGCCGACGTCATGCTCCATCTAACCAACTTCAATGTAGACCATATGAATGCCTGACCAAGTGAATGCCTTGCCTTGTTCAGTACGAGTATATTTATCCCCTAAGTTGTCCTTGAACTGCCTTTTTTTTATCTCTATTGCTTTCCAGTCAATTGACCCATTTCAAGGCAAAGGCATAAAAAGAGAGAAGACTTTTATTCCTTGAATTTTCAAAAAGGACGACGTTAACTGAATCAACAAACAAACCAATGCCTACAACTGTAATTCGATGGATGCTTATGTTAGGGAACTACTATATGCGATTATGTCCGTGTTTTGCCCATTATCATTGTAGGCATCTTTTTGTGGGTGGATAATCCTTTAATTTAAAGATGGCAACGATGGCAGGATATTAATATGTAGCAATAGAATGGATTTAATTTTTTTTTTTGTGCAAAGGAGTCTTTGTTTTCACAGTACCAGACGGAAAACGACTTATTTTAGGTTAAGTTGATTTTTGGTTATTCGAGAATTGTGCTGGTTGAGCTGTTCCCATTGTGTGAATGGGCGAAAATGTAATAAAAATTGAAATTATATGCGGATTACGGTTTTGTTTTCTGGAAGTATGCAAATCACACTTACTAATAAATCTTTTCCCCTTTAATTAATGCGACTGATGGTTCGTTAGGCAGTGGAAATGTCTGTAATAATGTTTAAAATAGATTTAATGGGGTTAATAGAGTAGAAATACTTTTAATTAACCCAAAAATGGTTAAATTTAAATATAATAGTACTGAAAATTGCTCAATATTTAAACATCAGTTTTTAATAGCTTTTTTACGAGTATTTGTTAATATGTACTTCTATAGGTGTAGGTGATATTTTTATATAATTTTTGTACAATTAAGTCGACTTTTGCGCTTAATTTTATTCCGTCCTACCCCAATAAAAAATGCGTGATAGGATAAAGTCAGGAAACATGGATTTAAACGACCAATTCAATACTATATTAATTTACAAATCAATTCTGAAAAGATGCGCTTTCGCATAGGCTATCCAATATCAACTATATCCTTTCAAGCACACACAGATTCTATTTTCTCATACTTTTCTTATTATGTACTGTTTTTCGGTACTTGTCCTTATTTCTTTTATTCTTATTTTTCTTATTTGTCACACAAACAACTTAGCCAAACGAATGACAAGAGGAAGTCGGAATAGTTCAATGGGCCTCTAAACACGGGATGAATTCTACCGGAATGAAAACCAGTTTTATTCCACACTTTAAGCACACGCGAGATGAACTATGCTGGGGGCCGAAACAATGTGCATACGCCTAGATGGCACGCAGTTAATGATTCATAGGCTTGAAGAGTATTGTAAGGCATGGAACTTGTTTGTCAACTTAAAGACGTCAAAAATAGTCATATTCAGAAGTGGTGGTGGGAAATATGCTCGAAATGAAAAATAGACTTGCCAAGGAGATGGTATCGAAGTATGTCGTATGAGAGTACAGATATTTGGGAGTCTTGATTACGTCTACATAATTTAATTTAAAAAACACTTTACAACTCAATCGTCTGAAGCTAAAAGTAAAATTTCATTAAAATAAGAATCAGCGTTCATACCCAAAATCTTCCATACAGATATGGGCGCGATTTCATACAAACATGCCTGTCTATAAAGCAGTGTCCTGTAATGACATGCTTATGTGTAGTCTTTTTAGGGACAGAAGGTATTTGGAGCGGTTTGGATCTAGTCTAGGCCAGATCTGTTTGGTGACAATACAGGTACACCCGTGGACAAAAAAACCCTCCCACCAGTCGCTCCATCAAGCGATCAGTTAACAAAATAAGAAGCAATGCGTTGAATACTCGTTTATTTGCATAATGGTGCGACGAAAATGATGAAGACTTCCAACGATTGCTCTTACATACTGAAGTACGCTGGTTGTCGAAAGGTGCATTTTTGGCCAAAGGTGCGTGTACCCACCTTTTAATTTCACTTTAAAATTTCGTTCGCATCTGCAAACTTTTTTCAGGATTTCAGCTTCCATAGCGTTATGGTTATGGTATAGTTTTTGAAGAAATCACAGATTAAATTTTCAATTTATCTAAAAAAAACACCAAAATTACCATTGCTTTAACATATTGACATTTCATAATTTTTTAAAACGGTTATTCAAAATATTCTTGAATATTTCCAGGAAATTCTTGTTATTGACATACGTATTTTTTACGGAAGTTTATGTATCCATAGTCCGAAGTCTAATACAAAAAAAAATATTTTTAAATTTAGTGATAGTTATTGACCATAGAAAATAAAGTTGCGTATACGCACCTTTGGCATGATATGTAAAAATTTCGTCAGTAGTGCAAAATTTTGTTCGAATAAAATTACGTGTATTTAGTTTTTTTTTAAATGTTAGCTGTACATAAATTTACTATTAGCTGTTGATCTGAAATTTAATTGTGATATATTTTAAATTGTAGGTACACAATATTTGAAGATTTAAATTAATTTCAAAAGGGTGGTATGATGGAAACATTAATTTTATTCTGAAAAAATATATGTGTGTCATATCTTGGAACACCAAAAAATCACTAAGTCTTCAAGAACTGAAAACATTGCTAGAAGAAAACGATGATATACTAGAAGCTGAGAGTGTAGTGTAGAGTGTATCTATGTATCTGTTGATGAGCTTACCGATGAAGAAGATTTGGAAGAAAATATTTTGCAAGCCGAAGAATTACCAAGTAATATAGCAGGCACTTTTGAAGTTTATTTGCGACAACAACGATCAACAGAAGAGGAATCATCATTATAAAAGCCAAAATATCCAAGAAATATATTATGTAGGTACAACAGTTTGAATAAAAGGTGACCCGATATGTTCAACATTACCAGTTTCAGTATAAAATGTTCACAGAGAAGCTTTTGAAAATAAGTGTGATGGACAAACTCCATTAGAGATTCAATGAGCCGTAACTGATTTAGTCAAATCCAGCAAAATTAACATCTTTTTGACAACAATTGCTTGGATAAAAATTAAAAGTTTGCCAAACTGTCAATTTGTTTATAGAAATCTATAGAACAAAATTGCAGTTTGCTATTTTTTCCCATAATCTCTCCGGAGATTTAGAAATGGTACCGTGTTTTGGTCGGCATTCCACAAAGATGTTTTTAAAAGGAAAGTCATATGCTGGTGTCTAACTCGAACATTGCAAAATCTGAGACGGTATGGGAGCGCACGTGGTTACCAACTTACTGAGTGTAATTCTGAGTCTCAGTCACCACCAAATTTTCTGCGATAACTTATTTTTTTCCTATAATCTTTCCACTTTGCTGAAAGAGATAAGATTTTATCCTACGAAAAAGGATAGAGGCTTCTTCGACTTTGCTTTCGACAAAAAGGGTGAAGCTGCTGTTGTCAGATGAATTAATAATTCAGTGGTTACAGTAATAAGCAACCACATCAATATCCACACTGCCACGGCAAAAAGAAACAATCAGAAAGCTTCAAGAGAAATGCTCATAAATCAACCACTTATGATAAGCGAGTATGTATAACAAAAATATGTGTGGCGTTGATTTGTACGACAATGGTGTAGCAAATTATAGAATTCGTGTTCGTGGTAAAAAATGGTGGTGACCATTACTCTCCACTACCTGTTGAATTTACTAATTTGCAAATATCGTACATAACAGCAAAATCAGTCAGATTGATTTCAGGTATTATGTAGTGCATTCTTTGATAAAAGTTGAGGAGCTAGGACATGAAGAAAACAATAAAGAACGTACGTATATCGGTCGCCGTTCTGATAATATAAGGGATACTCTTGTCGAAGATGACCAAAAAGCACAAAGAAAATGCAGATATTGTAAATCCCATATTATTTACATGTGTAGTAAATGCTAAGTCGTTGGTTGAAGCCTTGGTCTACCCCGGACTGTAGCGCCACCTAAGTAAGTAAGTAAGTAAGTAAACGCAAAGTTCATTTACATTTGAAATGTTTTGCAGATTTCATATGAAAAAATAAAATAACATTTTTTTCAAAACTATACGCATTTGGCGAACCTTTTTGTTCTGTAAATACCATTAGCAAAAAAAACTTTTTTGCAAAAATTTGTTCTCTCCTAATTTATTATTAAAAAATAAATTGAAGCCAAAAAGTTTGCTTTTTTTAACTATCGGCCTTAAATGGGTTAGCGAGATTTTACTTACTTTTTGAATTTTGGAGTTTCAAAAAAATAAAGATCCAGATTTGAAAGAAATCCTGATCAAATTGAAAGCAGACATCGCGTATTTGACAGATCTGTTAAGAAAATTCAATGACATCAACTTTCAGTTACAAGGGGACAGCTTAAATATAATTAAAAGAAAGGGTGTCATTTCGGCTTTTCTTGGAAAATTGGAATTCATAAAGCAAAATATTAGTCGGCGCGAATTCTTCCAGTTTCTAAACTTATCAGAGGCGGAATATCTTGATGAGGGCATTTAAATGCCCTGCATGATGACTTCAAAAATGGATTCGAAGATATTCTCACGATGAAAATATCACCATGGATCATAAATCCATTTGATGAAATGGAAGAGTCGAATGTCTGCAAGAGGTGCTACTCGAGCTTAGCACCAATGAGGAGCTGAAGGTGAAATTTAAAAAAAGGCTATCAAACTTTTTGGCTGCAGGCAGAAATACCCGAAAAATATTTTTGGCTGTGGGAGCAATATTTTGATAGCGTTTCCCTCGTCATACTTTGTCGAAAAAGGTTTTAGTGTCGTTACAAACTTGTTAACAAAAAAAAGAGCAGAATGAAAATCACAGAACGGGGAGATTTGCGGTTATTCCTTACAAAACTGAAGCCAAATATTGATAATTTGCTGTCAATCCATCCCATTAAAATTACGACTTTTTTTTATTGTTGATTTGCATTGTTGAAGTTACAATACGTTATTAGTGTTCAATTTTAGTTCTATTAAGTCTGTAATCGTATTATTTTAATAAATAGAACATAAGAAAATACTATTTTTCTTTTTATTTTTACCACTCCAAATTTAGGGTTGGAACTCAGCCGCGACGCAAATTTCCATCGTTAGATCTAATCTTCACATTTTTTTGTACGAATTATTGGAATACGGTAAAAACGTAGCAGCAGGGGTTCACCGAAACCAGGTTAATTCTGAAAGTGGTATACGAGAAAAAAAAAAGTTTGGGAACCTCTCGTTTAGAGTAACAAACATATATATTAGTCGAAATTTGACCACACAATTCAAATATATTTGCAGTTGTATGATAAAAGGGAATTTTACGTTTTATTTAGGCAAACTGTTTTATCAAAATTTTTATTACGTACAGGTGCAACTATTAGAAAATACCTAAGTAAATATTGAATACAACCTTGAAATAATAAAATAATATAAAAAAAGAATTCATTTAATGTGCCATTAACCCAATATTTGGTTATTCCACTTTTTTTCTTAATGACGTCATCAATCCTGTTTGGCATCGAATCAAACAATTTTCTTATATTTTATTTTATTGTAAAATCTTTATACCAGATGTCTTTCATTATACTTTCCAGTTGAGTAACAGATGTTGGCCTTGTATCTCTAATTTTTTTTGCCCATGTAATGCCAACAGTTTTCTCTAGGGTTAAGATCCCGGATACCACCAGCCCATGGAAGAGAAAGAATCCCCAAAGAATCTTTGTCGTTTTGTACCCAAAATTAGAGAAAAGTAAAAAATAGTTTATAAAAATGTTAGTTTACGGATCATACGCATCAGAAAAGCTTAGCGATTTTGCTCTATATGCAAGACCTGAATCGTCCTGAAAAAACACACTACCAAAACTGCGGTAAAGTTGCTATAAAGAAGGGACAATATCGTTTTCTATAATTGATTCTTATTCTGGGCATTTACTGAGCCTCTGAGGATTACAATTGATCCAACACCAAATCTGGTTATTGTCCCATACCATAATATAAGGGGAATGCTTAACGGTGGGTAAAATGCAATTATCTGAATACCGTTTACCTTTTCTTCGGTGAACCACCGCGTTCCCGTCTGGGCCAAATAAATTGAATTTGGTCTCATTCGAAAATATCACTCTTGCCCTTTCGGCCTGAGTCCAATTTGTATAAGTTTTTGCCCATTCAAGCCTTATTTTTTTTATTCGCGGTGTTAACAGTGGTTTTTTCTGCAGGACGACTCACATTAACTCCCATTCCATTAAGCAACCTCGATACTGTCCGATCATTTATTGCTTCCCATTTTGCTTCTGGAGTGACCAGTTAATATCCCCAGTATGTACAAACCGGTTTTTAAACAAATTCGCTGGATCAGACGCTGATCTCTTGGAGATGTCTTTCTGGGCCTTCCGCTTCCAGCTTTCCGAGCAATGGAGCTCTCTAGTTGAAAATTTTTCAAAATGTTTCGCACACTCCATTCATTAGACCCTAGTCGACTACACTGAACCAAAAAACGTTGTCATATTGATAATTTTTCTAATCAATGTGATGAAAAAACTGTCATTTTTCAACCGACTTTTATCAATATGACAATTTACGATTTTCATTTTTCAACTTCATAACTTGTTTTTTCATATTAACAATTGGAATTGTCAATGTGATGAAAGCAGTTGTCATACTGAAAACTGTGGTTATCAGATTGAATACTTCGATTTTCAAATTTAACATGGAATTGTCTTATTGGCTATTGCAATTGTCAATGTGATGAAAGCATTTGTCATATTGAAAACTGAGGTTATCAGATTGAAAATTTCGATTTTCAAATTTAACATGGAATTCTCTTATTGACTATTGCAATTGTCAATGTGATGAAAGCAGTTGTCATATTGAAAACTGGTGTTATCAGATTGAAAATCTCGATTTTCAAATTTAAAATGGAACTGTCATATTGACTATTGCAGTTATCAATGTGATGAAAGCTTGAAAGTAGTTGCCATATTGAAAACTGAGGTTATCAGATTGAAAATCTCGATTTTCAAATTTAAAATGGAATTGTCATATTGAAAATCGCAATATTCAATGGGATTATTCCCATTTTTAATGTTGTTAAACTGCAAGTTTTAATTATCAATATAATAAATGCAATTATTGTAATAATAATAGGAATGATTGAATGTTTTCTCTTAAATTATGCCTACTATCAACCTTATAATTTAGTTGTCTTCAGAAGATTTGAAGTTTTTTTTATAGAAACAAGTAAGACAATAATTATTAATTTTATCAATTTTCTGAATGTGGTTCTTAATGTGATGGAATTCAATTACGTTCATCTTATTGACAACCGCAATTGTCAATTTGAATTACATGATTGTCAACGTGATGACTTCGAAACGCAATTATCACATTGAAAACTGCAATTGTCAATATGATAACTACAAAGATGCGATAATCATATTGGAAATCTAAATTATCAATGTGATGACTGCAAAAGTTAGATAATCATATTGAAAACCAAAATAGTCATATTGGGTTGTCATATTGTCATATCGATAATTTCTTTCATCATATTGAATATCGACAATTGAAAATCGAAAATGTTCATATTGACTATCCGGTTTTCAAATACGAAGCTAGTCGGGGATAATTTTCATCATATTGATTATTTTTTTCATCACATTGACAATTTTCAGTTGATAACCGGCAATTGTCAATATGACAACCGATATTTTTTTCAGTGTAGCAAATTCACGATTTGACACTTTTTCCTTACGCATAGCAACAATATACGTCAACACCATTTAAAATCTTTGAAAAAAAACGAACCCATTGTGACTTATTACAAATAGTTAAAATATTGGCAATAACTAAAAAAATATATGCTTATAAATGATTCCACCATACATAAATTGGCTCCCATCGGAAAGGAGAGAATACAAATTTTACTATAAATTATATCGGGCTGAAATTTATTCCAGGTGTAGTACACATATTAAATTATTCAAGTATGGAATTCAAGATCTCATATGACCACCGCGAGCACATTTGCAGCAATCGATTCTTTGGACCCAAGTTTCCACCTTTCTTCTACACATATCGGCTGGAATATTGGCAACCTCAAGTTTGATATTGTTCCCCGGCTCTCCTAACGTCGCTGGCTTGTTGGCATCAGCCAAAACGAAACCCCATAAAAAGAAATCCAATGGCGTTGAACTGCTAGGGCGAGCTGGCCAGTCAACCGGACCATTCACCGAGATTACACAATTATTACACAACAAACTTCACCTGTCTGGCATGTGGCACCATCTTGTTGGAACCACATTATAACATATGACATATCATACCGAGTCATTAAATAACTCATATTGTACTGTCTGCGGACTTATACACGTGTGCGAAATTTCAGCATGATGGGATATTTGGAAGCGGGTGTAAAATCTTTTCCCAAATTTGGCCCTCACAGAACGTGAAGTTAATATAAAGCTTGTAAGAATGACAGCATACCGAACGTTGAGCTGAACTCATGGCACTTCACCGGCGCAAAGTCGAACTTTCCAAAAAACACGGGCAAACATTTTTTTTTGTTTTTGATAGCTAATGATTACATAAGTTGATCAGAAAAAGATAAGTAAAAAACATTTTTTTAGTAAATTTGCATCTTATTCAGTAAAATTGTATTCTACATATTAGAAAAATTAAAAAATCGTAAGTCTGTTGAGAGAGGGTGGCGGTCGACGGGAAGGTGTATTGCTCATTGCTGCAAAGTTTTTGACAATGACGCGACTGTTTTAGTGCACGTGCAAAACCCGGCGGGTAACAGCTAGTTGCATATAATTGAAGGAATAATGGACCATGAGCAATAGGAACATCGAGATATTGAAGCAAAATCTGAAGGAAAAATCCTGTTCAAATGGGCCTCGGGAACAATTTTACCCTTTATCAGGGTAACGACCCCAAAAAAGTATTCAGATCTATGCCCAACCGTAACATGTTTTACCGAACAAAGATTTTACAATAAAAATTAGTTTGAAGATATATGTATTGTTAAAAAATTAATTTAATATCTAAATTGACCGAAATACGAAATAGACCGTATTTTTTTTCAATTTCCTGCTTACTATGAAAAATTTGCAATACATTATTTAAAAAAATTTAAATAAGAAGTTTATTTTTTATTTTTGTAATATATTCTTACTTAATAAAATTTTGCAGTATCTGTCCATCAGGTGTCGTGTACGAATATGAGATACATAGTTGAGCATTAAAAATCAACCGATTTTTCAAAGTAATAAGCTACCAAAATTGGATGTTCAATTAAACGCTACATTGTGATTAGAAATGGATGTGTTATTTTCTATCCACTATCTAAATTTGAGTTAATGATATTTGACAAGCACCTTTTCGGAAAGGTGTACAGATCCATTGGAGAAGGGAAGGATATGTTAAATAATATGATTTGCAAAAAATAATTATCATATTCTTAGAATCCGTTTTTATTACTTTGTTTGAAAATTATTACTTCTCGTTTTAATGTGGAAATATTTCTATTGTTTATTTACTGGCATCTATTGCTTATAAATTTCTCTTAAAAATGGGAATAATAAGATCTGATTCTAGCTCTTAAGCCCCGTTTAACTACTTTCTATTCATTAACACCCTATAGAAAGGATTATGTACGAATTATTACATGATTTTATAATTCCAAATACCATTAATTTTATGTACCCTTGTGATACTGCCATTCAATCATCCCCTCAAACCGCTTAATCTCGACACAATACAATATATAACGATGTATTCCTAATCTACTTACATAACATATACATACATACATATGTACAACCACCACAACGATATGAAAATCCCCCATCATTACTTATCTCAGATCACTACATGGCAATTCAATTCACACCCAGTTTCTCATCATCATCATCATCATCATCATCATCATCATCATCATCAATTAGTAATCTTAAATACTCGATCAACATCGGAACTTATCCACTTATTGCCAAACTTGATATTAGACTTTACTGTGTCCCTTTAAATGAGCATGCTGCTGTTGCATAAAATCTGTATGGCACTCGAAAGGAACATCCGTTCGAGTTTGTCGACTGTAAATCCGTTTTCTGGCAACCTCCTTTCGTTTCTTGGACTCTTATATAATCTTACTTTTAAATTGCACTTTGTCTCGTTGCATATCAGTATGTTTATACGTTTGCATTAGATACATACTCGTGGATACTCGTAATAGAGCCGTGCTGTTTTGAATTGATTTCGCTTTCAATATACATAAACATATAATCATGATTTATTTATGTTACTTGAAGAAATCACTAGAGATTGTACTGCAAATAACAATCTTGTTTCGATGGATCAATGAAAATTTCCATAATGCATGTTGCTGTTGTAGATACTCTCTGCCCTGTGCGCCCCTTTCGAACCCCGAACGGATACAAAAAATGTATTATTTACAATTTCTTTTATGTGTACGCTCTTATTATTCATTGGCGAGATGGAATCGAATGCATCCAAATGTTGTACTAATAAACTATGAATGAGAAAGTCCGAAAGCTTATTATATTCTGACCCATCTTGTCTACAGTTGAAATAAGATTACATAATGAAGAACTCTATTGAAATGGATAGCGTATGCCAGAAGAAATGATGAATCCAATACAAAGCAAGGGATTACAAAGTAGTAATTTTACTGATGCATCCAAGCAGTCATCATCTTACAAATACATGCACCTACCTACATACATACATACCTGCTTATAAATATTTCAAAAGCATAAGATTTGTTTTTCGTTGGCAAAGAGTATCCATGCTCTGAATTTTAGTTTTGGAGAGTGGGCCAAATATGTAGATAAATTATGATTAAGATGCCTAACTTATAACCTGAAAGTTTACCATGCCTCACAGAATTATCTGAAAGAATAACCTTTGCCCAGGCACAACTAAGCTGTTTAGAGATTTCATTTTTCTTCGAAATACGTAGAGGTAGGATTTGACAAGTCTTGTATGCTTGTTGAAACTTATACACTTCCTAAGCCCAAATTTGAGAAATGTTTCGACGTATCAGTGGCATTTGAAGACCAGCGACGATTTAGTACATAGAACATGGTAATAATTTATGAGCATTCTTGATATACTATGTACATACTATATGTATATTGTATACTCTTTTTAGTGTTCCGTCCGTACCAAAACGGAACACTAATGGAATCAGTTCGGTGTCTGTCTGTCTGTCTGTCACAGGCCTTTTTCTCAGAGACTATTTGACGTAGACTATTGAAACAGTTGGAACAGTTGTAGCAATTAGTGGCCTAAACACAGACCAGAACTTAGAAAGCTGAATTTCGACTTTGAGGGAGTAGTTTCTTAACACTTTTTCACAAAATGTTACAACTTGCTGTCCCGAGCTTTTTCTCCGAAAATATCGCTCAGAAAAATCTGAATAAAATCACAAACATTGAGAATAAAGTGTAGATGGAACCATTATTATTACGACTGCCCTACTTTAACCCTAATTGTACCAGGTTATATTTTTTACACAAACTACCGCGTTGTGACTCTCAGTCACATATGTAGTGTTTAAGAATGCTAATATAAAAAAATTGCTGGTACATGCAAATGAATAGAAAGCAGGAACTTAATTAAACATTTAATTACCTAGTTATATATTTTCAACAAACTAACATTTTCTGATAGTGCGTATTGCAGACATTTAGACCACACTCCTTAGAACTCTGTTTATTCGCACGCCCTTGTTTTTAATGGACACATGTGGCATCGACTACGAATATTATACGCTGTCGATCTCGATGGTGACGGCGCGGCGGCGGGCGTATTGGTATCACTATTTGCTGATGTTGTTGCAATGGTCAGAAATGAGGTCACAATGTGTGCATTTGCTCTGCTAAGATATCGTTGACTTCTTCGTTGAATGTTAGATACAACCATATCCTAAACCAACCCTTTTAGAAGAGTTTGCGGCGAATATTTTCCATTGGCCTCATGCTTACTTACTTATTTGGCGCTACAGCTCGAGGTGAACCTGGGCCTGCTTCTCGCAACCATTTGTGTGTGCGCGTTATATTTTTGCACGAATGGAAGGGACCTACAGTTTTTTGCCGACTCCGAACGGCGAGTTGAGAAGCTCAATCGTGACAAATGATACTCTTTGATGCATGTCAGACATTCGAAAGAGGTGGCACCGTGAAAAAACTCTTTTAGGTATTAAACCCGGTCAGGAGTTGAACCCGGGCAGCATTGCGTGGTAGTCCAACGCACTAACCACCACCGCCACGGCGACCACTATTGGCCTCATGCATTCAGAGTAAAAACAAAGCCACACAACTGTTAAAGCAACCCCTCAAAGTTGGGGTTAGGTTGAGGGGGGTTGTTAGGTTGAGCAATCAGAGTGGGTCCATCGCGACCCCTCAACCTAACTTTGCGGGGTAGCTTCAACAGTTGTGTGGCTTGGTTTTAACTCCATACCAGGATGGATTTCCATGAAGCATTTCATTACCCTGCAAAATTTTAGAACAAGTTTATAGTTGATTAGGCCTGCCTCTTCTAGACCACTAAAGAAGTATCTCCCTAAAGTGTTCCTAAGATAGCGTGCTGTGCTTTGACATTTGCATAGCATATGCGCGATATCCTCTGGTATACCTATATTATTGCAGTACATCTCTGCAAATGTATGTGCCTGTGACTTCGGGCATCTTGGAGTCTTTACCCAAGTAGCAATACCCAGATAGTAAAGACTATACTTCACACCGTGGTGTAGTGGTAAGTGCGTTTGACTACTACGCAATGCTTGCCCGGGTTCAATCCCAGCAAACACGTAAAAGTTTTTTCACGGTTTCACCTCTTTCGAATGTCTGTTACTCGTGAGCATTCAAAGAGTATCATTTGTCATGAGGAGCTTCTCAACTCGCCGTTCGAAATCGGCAAAAAACTGATCCCTTCCATTCGTGCAAAAATATAACACAAACACGCAAATGGTTGCGAGAAGAAGGCGCTGGTACAACCCGAACGTTAGTGTAACCTAAAGAAAGAAGATACTTCACATAATCATTTCTATATCTTCAATTATTTTTAGAGCAATTTGAAAGCTACCTCGCAAACATCCACCAAATTTTAATTTTGCATTACTGGCCATCTATTTGTTTTTCGTTGTACCAAGTATGCATGCGGATCAACTTTTTTATGGGCGGATTACCCTCACTCACTATGTAAATGTAGTTACTATGATACACGTCGTTTAGGAAACCAAATACACGTACAGCGACAGCCACATTTTGAAAACGCATGCTATGTTTTGAAATTCTGGCTACATTAAAAATTACTGTGTGTCTGTAAGTCACAGCGTGGTAGTTAACGTTAGTATTTTTAGAATGGTAAAAACAATTCAAACCAAGAACTTAAAATTAATTTAAATTAGCGCGTTTTATTAAGAACTGTTTAAAAGTAGAATACACAAACCCAAAAATAAATTACCGACGTTATTAACAGAAATACAACAGAAATAATTTCGAATGTGACTCAAAGTCACAACGTGGTAGGATTAGGGTTAACCGTTTTTTTTTTAAATTAAATTTTTAATTTCAACTACCCTACTGCTTATATATCCAGAAAAATGATCTAACCCTATCACAACGCCTAAAAGTAGATACATTTGTATGTGCGAGGGTAAAAATTTAATAATTGATGGCAAAAGTGTTATACCCGAGGCGAATTTTCGTGGCATATTTCTACCGTATAGCTATTGACCTTAGACTAAAACCAATGATACATAATATTTATAACACATAAAGGAAGCTTGAAGGTTTCCTATTATAATGTAGGTGTCTCTACTTTTACTATATTGGGAAAAATTGAATTGGGTATATACAGACACAGAGAGGGAGCCAAATCGCAATTCTACGCAGTTAATATAATTGAACGAATAACGAGACGAAAAATGAAATCTGATGCACAAGCGTACATTTCTTGTAAATCCATATGTACATATGTATGTATGTACATATGTACATACTTTAGTTGTTGTTGTTTTTTTTTCTGCTTTGTGTGTGTATAATTATTCTTCTGAGCAAATGAAAAAAGGGCATCAGAAACATATGTTTATACATGCATATGTAGGTAATTTGATCAACTTTCTTACATTTGTGTTGGTATACATTTATGTAGGTACAAATTTGAATTTATTTTTCGCAAATTGTGCTCAATTTGTTTGTATTGAAATGTGCTGTGCACCATAAAACTATGTATGCATGTACTTACTCGTGTCTGCAGATATACAAGTGCATATGTATATGTACCTATACATATGTATACATATATGTTTGTATGTATGTACGTATGTGAGTATCGAACAAAGTATCATTGTATCTTAAGTAGAAATCGTATCGTAAAGAAAGGGTTCATAGATCTATCAACATAAATCTATGACATACATATGCATGTATGTAGTTAAAATAACTGATACATAGTACGGAACACTTATTGCGCAAGTATAACTTGCACTTGACCGGATTTTATTTATATACATATGTATGTATGTATGTAGTACATTTTGTCAAGTCCCTGCTAATTAAATGTCACAACACCACTAACAAAATTTATGTGTATGCGTGTTGTACATCCGCATGTGAAGCCTAAAAGCCTTATCAAACAGAACGCGTTTTTAACATCGCGTTAAGATTATTCTACGTCGCATTTTAAATGCCGCGCCGCGTAAAACGACGCACATAGGTCGGTTTCTAGGAATTAGGCGGCTAATATGGTTGTATGATTTATTTCAGTAATAAACAGCACTACAATGAATAATCGGGTATGTTAGACCCCAAATAATCTGTCTATAAATGACGAAAGAACAAATTCACAGACAACTTCTTCACATCATTGCCTCTGCTAAAGAATCTCAAGAGCAATGGATTGACATTGCTGAGGATGTTTCGGAAAAATGAACCGTATATCCGAAGGGCGCTGCAGTCATCGAAAGACCGCGAAATCTGTTCAACGTTTTATTGGCTTGTTTCGTATGTCCCGAAGAAAGCCGGAATTTTGATATCCAACATGCATGATGATAGATAGCAATCGATACGAACACTGCATCTAAAAAACCACAAATAATATTGGATTATAACTCGTCTAAGGGTGGAGTAGATTATATGGAGTTAAACGACTAAGCGTAAAACTAATCGGTGGTCTTTGTCATTGTTCTACAATATAATTGATGTTACTTGTTTAGCCGCATATATTATTTATATTGAGCATAATCCAGAAAATGTCCAAATAGATCGTCGGAAACTTTTCCTCAAATAACTAGTCCGAGATCTACGCTTGCAATCGGTTCAAGTTCGGAGCTCAGATCCGCTGACAACGCAATTCTGTTTTATCAAATCAGCCATGGTAACCGTACTCGGCTCAATAAACGGAAGTATGTACTTTAATTTCGCTTCCACAACCGAATGAGATAGTACCGGTCGTTTGAAGGTGCAAGGTATTTGCAGGAGAGGCTTCATATAATGATATCCGAATCCAGAGAAAGTGTCGAAAACGTTGCCAAAACTTTTGTTATACTGTTTACGACCCCCGCATATTGCACCCGCTCCAGTTATTGGCTTTGATTGTACTAACAATATCTCAAATAAAATTATAATTCTATATTCCAAAAAAAAAACGTTTCTTTACAAAATGTACTGGGTGGTACCCGGGTACCACTCATGGGTACTTCCGCCATAGGTTTGAAAAATTGTGACAAACCACATGTTGTTTTTACTTTTTTTCAACAACTTTTAGTTCTTATTACGTAAATATGATTTTCTAGAGATGTCATGGAATCTCAAAAAAATCGGAACAGTGGAAAAAAAAAATTTTGGTTTGAAAGTCCAAAAGTACCCGGGTACCACCTATGGGTCGTTGAGCGTTAAAACCCAACTTAGACTCTTTTTTCGTTTCCTAGAACATAACTCATTTCCCTTCTCTTCCCCCAATTTTCGTACCACACTTTCAATCTACATTCCCCTTTTCTTGCCCTAATATTTTTTTGTTATTCTTATTCGTTTTCCTCTCTCTTTTTGTTTGTTAATTAACATAATACTAGTGGACCAGTGCGAGAAATCTCGCATATAGAAACCCTACAACCGTTTTAATGAAAAAAAGAGAACGTAGGTATAGGTAATAATGTTTTTTCGTAATAAAGGAGATGGGGCACTTTTGGGCCAAGAGCGTACATCAATGAAATTGGTATCAAAATAGAGCCGAGCTTTAGTACATTTATGAAAATCGTATGTGGGGATTTTGGGATTTTATTGTGTGAAGTTCCTGATGATGTTTGCCCGATTACATGCATATAATATGATAATATCAAGAAGCGTAAGACGCACATATGTATATGTATTTATTATCCCATTAAAGGCTACCATATTCTACCATATTTCCTATGACTTAAACATTATGGGTCTCTAAGATTTTCAGTTTTAAAATAATCGATTAATTTCTGAAAACTTTAAAAGTAAAGTACTTTTTCTTTTTGCAAATCACTAATTTCTGAAAAATCTTCAGCGACAGTAGACCTTCTTTTAACCGTTACGTGAACGAACATCCTTCAAGCTTTAATTTGATGTCTTATAATGTAAGATTCAGCCCACAGCAATTAAGAAAAACACTTTCAAAATCCTAGGTGGTGCAATGGTGAGTTCCTACATGTTTTTTTTTACAGAAACTTGAAAAAAATGTTATTATTATTTTTTTTTTTTCATCAATTGATTACAAAGATCTGCACACTAAGTAAAAAAGATTTAGAGATCGCGTTATTGGTTCATTTAACCCATAGTTGGTTCTATGAGTAGCAATATAAAATAATTCATTTCTGTTGCACAATATTTGCATCGGAACATATAGCTAATGACATTAAAGAAAGCAAATCAATAGACATTATACGATTGGTATTCATAGTTGTCATAAAGTCCATATTAAACTTAGAAAGCCATTTTAAATTTAAAATGAGTCAAACGTCGTTTTAAGTAAATAAAAACAGCTTTTTCAGCATTCAATAAAGAAAGTTATTAAAATGATTCCGGGGATCGCGATTTCCAAATTTTCGAAGATGTTAAATTGATAACAAAATCAAAAATGTATAAAACTCGATCGAACCCATTTGAGGAGTTAGATGAAAAAGAATTTTATTCGAGTTATAGGTTCGACAAAACCACTGCTAGATTCTTTATTGATATCCTTGATATGAAATAACCTCAAACGAATCGTGCGCTACCAATTCCAATACATATACATTTTGTTGGAAGAATCAGTGTAATGTTGGTAAGATATATAAATATATATTTTCTTATAAGCAAATTACACAAATTACTATCCATTGATATTTTCATCTTAAGCTCATTGCCTTTTTTTTCCACCACTTCCAAAATGCCGTTCCACAAATTGCCGTAGCATTTCCCTTTCCATCGATTCCCAATTCTGTCCCCTGTCTTGTTTTATCGGAATACATATACATATATGTATGTACATTAGATATGTACATACATGCATAAAAACTAATTGTTTTAAATTAAAAATAATAACGGAAATTGCCTTCGTTTCTATTTTTGAATCCATTTTGAAGTTTGAATTATTTTTTTATGTGAATTTATTAGATTTCTGTCAGATTATGTTTACGTTTGGGTTTGTTTGATCAAAAAACATTTAAAATACGTTTTAAAGTAGGAACTCGTTAGAGGATGGAAAAAATGTGTCTATGAATAACAAAACTTAAAATATGGTTTTAAATTTAAAACCGGTTTTAAGTGGAATCGATTTTATACCCTAATCAAAGGCTGACTATGAATTTGCGCCAATATTTTTAGGTCGTGAGAAGAATAGTAGAATCACCTTTTATTTGATACTAAACACATGTATGTACGTCTTACGGATTTTATGATATTATAATTTTATATGCATACAAACGGACAAAAATCGTCAGAAGATCTATCCGCAATACGAACTTCACACACAAAAATCTCAAAATCCCCACATACGATTTTCATAAAACTTTACAGTTTTACTGTACTGAAGTTCAGCTTTATTTCGATACCAATTTTATTGATGCACTTTTTCAAAATTCTTTATACTGATGAACAAAGCTTAGTTGATAAGCTTTCGATCAGTGCTAGAATCATTGAAATCGGTCCAGAAATAAACTCTTAAGAGGAATCACAAGCTCTTGTGCTAGCGATTTGATTATATAGATGCTCTTGTTAGCCCAAATTCTCTTTCTTTTATGTACATGTATAGTATTAAGCTATCTTGTAAAAATGTTATGACATATATCACTAATTTATAAGAAAGTATGTAAAATAACGCCTGAGATAAGAAATGAGACAAAGCCAATAAGTTTAAGAATCTTTAGGTCTGTTCCCGTACTGTTGAAAACAGCCGAAAACTACGCAAAACTACACTCTCTTCTGTCAAAACCTATGAAAAATCTTCGTACGGGAACAGGATTCGACTGTTTTCGGCTGTTTTGGACAAGTACGGGAACAGACCTTTTATTACAAATCGCAACTTACCAGCAAAGACATTTGTATGCGTTTTTAAATAGAATTCATGGTTAAATTGTTAGAAAGAAATAGACTGATTAGTCATATGAGTCAGCGTATTCATTATTTTTCAACAAAGTATTCTTGGTGTGTTGTGTATAGGTTTTTTTTCTATATAAATGCATAAATAATAAAAAAAAAATTAAATTAAACGCCGCGTTAGAAACGTCTTCTGAATGACTGAGATTATGTATTTCAGTACAATACAACAAATAATCTCAACGCTGCGTTAAAAACGCCTGTTCATTTTTTTTTCTTTGTTTAATTTTACTTTTTTACTTATTTATTATTTTCCGTAAGACTAAAAAAAAGAAATTCTAAAACTAAAACTGACTTTCAATTAAAAACACAAAACTCCCGTGCCTTACAACCCGTTAAGTATTTCTACCACATCTTTAAAACACAAATCTGGCTGTATAAAATTCAATTCTGGTTTGAAAAAATCGAAGTAGCGTAATTGTGTCATGGACTAAATAATTAATTTTTTATCGCTGAATAAGTCGAATCATTGGATTAATTATGGGATTGCAGCCCTTAAGTAGGTAGGTAGAAGAGGTGAATTTGGTGAAAGAAAACCCATTTCGCATGTTTTGATACAACAGCCTCAACTGACCCGTTTCTTCCGGTGTAGATCCGAATCCAATCCTTTTCTAGAATATCTCTTTAAGATCGTTGAAGAAAGGTTTATTCATTGCCTGGCTCTACCTAGAGCCGGATATTTGCATAGACACGGACTAAGTGACTCTTTTTAGTTTTCATCATTTCAGCTTCGGCAAAAATTGTTGTGAGGGATCGCTATCAGCCCTTAGGCACACATTTTATTTAAGCTTTTTAACTACATCACATCTATTATAGTGAGGTGTTGTTCCTTGGCACTCAGTTTTTTTTATTCTTTGTTTATTTTGCCCATAAATTGATACAATTCCCTTTCTCTTTGTTAATAATTAAATAAATACGTTAAGTAAAAATATCTAATTCTTCTGAACTCATGAAATTTGAACAGGATAGTTTTCCGGTTGTTTGGCTTTAAATAATAGCTTTGAACTTGTACAACTTATTAAGCTTTTCCTGTTTTCTATTGTGCAATTTCCCCATTAAAATCACTTATTTCCGTACAGACTTTAAGAAGTGCCGACCAATGTATAGTTACATATTTTTAAAAAGGTTTACAAAGGAGATGCACAGGACAACGTTACAGTGTACATTGCTTCTTATAGTAACAACATCCGCGATCTACTGAGCGGAAATTCAATGTGCATATGAACCACCTGCTAATCTGCATACTGCATAGCTATCTATGCCAATATTTACATACTCTAATGTAATGTTATTACAAACAGTTTATACCGTCTATGCATATATGTACATATAATATTTACTTATGTATATAGGTCACTACCAGGATATTGGAATTTGGCAAAATTCTTCGACTGAATGCCGTTGATGTTGAATTTTAATGAAAAAAAAATCGATTTTCCTTTGACAGTCAACACACAAGAAGGTCCGGAAATTATGTATAGGTTAAATATCCCAGAAAATTGGATTGTGATTAAAAATATCTTAAAAAAAAAAAAAAAAATGCGTTGACAATGTCAGTAAAAAATACATTCGGAGTATTGATAGTGTATATTATATTAACTGTTTTAATCCATTGGCTGTGAACATTTATTTTATTTCATAAATTTAACATACGACTGAGCATACAATATGCATACCAGCATACCCCCAAACTTTACACAGTCAATAAAACAAACGCTAGATGGGAAGGTGGAACTACACCCGTGGACAAAAAAACCATCGCATTCGAAATAATTCGTATTCTCTCCTTTCCGATGGGAGCCAATTTATGTATGGTGATATCATTTATAAGCATATATTTTTTTAGTTATTGCCAATATTTTACCTATCTGAATATCCTTCAAGACTACTGGCAAATGCGCTCTGTATTTTTTTTTTTATTTGGTAATAAGTCACAATGAGTTCGTTTTCTTCAAAGATTTTAAATGGTGTTAACTCTTGAAGAAAAAGCGTATATTGTTGCTTTGCGTAAGGAAAAAGTGTCAAATCGTGAATTGACTAGGGTCTAATGAATGGAGTGTGCGAAACATTTTGAAAAATGTTCAACTAGAGAGCTCCATTGCTCGAAAAGCTGGAAGCGGAAGGCCCAGAAAGACATCTCCTAGAGATCAGCGTCTGATCCAGCGAATTTGTTTAAAAATCGGTTTGTACATATTGGGGATATTAATTGGTCACTCCAGAAGCAAAATGGGAAACAATAAATGATCGGACAGTATCGAGGTTGCTTAATGGAATGGGAGTTAATGTGAGTCGTCCTGCAGAAAAAACCACTGTTAACACCGCGAATGAAAAAAATAAGGCTTGAATGGGTAAAAACTTAAACAAATTGGACTCAGGCCGAAAGGGCAAGAGTGATATTTTCGAATGAGACCAAATTCAATTTATTTGGCCCAGACGGGAACGCGGTGGTTCACCGAAGAAAAGGTAAACGGTATTCAGATAATTGCATTTTACCCACCGTTAAGCATTCCCCTTATATTATGGTATGGGGGGCAGTAACCAGATGTGGTGTTGGATAAATTGTAATCCTCTGAGGCTCAGTAAATGCCCAGAATAAGAATCAATTATACAAAACGATATTGTCCCTTCTTTATAGCGACTTTACCGCAGTGTTGGTAGTATGTTTTTTCAGGACGATTCAGGTCTTGCATATAGAGTAAAATCGCTAAGCTTTTCTGATGCGTATGATCCGTAAACTAACATTTTTATAAACTATTTTTTACTTTTCTCTAATTTTGGGTACAAAACGACAAGGATTCTTTGGGGATTCTTTCTCTTCCATGGGCTGGTGGTAGCCGGGATCTTAACCCTAGAGAAAACTGTTGGCATTACATGGGCAAAAAAAATAGAGATACAAGGCCAACATCTGTTACTCAACTGGAAAGTATAATGAAAGACATCTGGTATAAAGATTTAACAATTTCCCATATAAAAAATTGTTTGATTCGATGCCAAACAGGATTGATGACGTCATTAAGAAAAAAAGTGGAATAACCAAATATTGGGTTAATGGCACGTTAAATGAATTTTTTTTTATATTATTTTATTATTTCAAGGTTGTATTCAATATTTACTTAGGTGTTTTTTAATAGTTGCACCTGTACGTAATGAAAATTTTGATAAAACAGTTTGCCTAAATAAAACGTAAAATTCCCTTTTATCGTACAAATGCAAATAAACATATTTGAATTGTGTGGTCAAATTTGTTACTCTAAAGTCTAAACTAATGAGTTTATCCATAGTAAAGTAAAATATAAACATTAATTTTATAGCATAAGAACAACCTTGATTTTTTCATGAAAATTGAAGAAAAGTAATGGAGCGACGGTTTTTTTGTCCACGGGTGTATTATGTGATTTATTGAAATACAAAATTGTAAAGTCTATTGAAAACCCTTTTATAATTGTACCTATAGAAAATGTTTTGGTGCGTCTGGCAAAGAGATAGCACCGTATGAATCGTCTTACTTACTTACTTAGTTGGCGCTACAGCTCGAGGTGAACATGGGCCTGCTTCTCGCAACCATTTGTGTATGTATGCCAGTTATATTTTTGCATGAATGGATGGGATCTACAGTTTTTTGCCGAGTCCGAACGGCGAGTTCAGAAGCTCAATCCTGACAAATGATACTCTTTGATGCTTGTCAGACATTCGAAAGAGGTGGGCACTGTGAAAACTTTTAGGTGTTTACGGCGGGATTCGAACCAACCACTTGCGCTACGGTGCCTACCAGTATGAATCGTCTGGGACCTATATATTTGTATTCAAACCGTTTTGTTCTTTTGTTTGATACTTAATTCAAGTAATTATATCAACGATCTAGATTTTGGATAAAACTATTGTACATTTTTAACATAACATAACTAATAAAAGCACCAGAAAAAGGCTGCCAGACAGTCATATTTGAGTTCACACACACCCAGAGAAAAGTACTGTGTAAAATTGCCTTAACCGCCTAAGGTAAACATTTTGTATGGATGTTATTAGACCAGCATAACTCTCCTTAGAACTAAGACAATTTATGCACGGCATAGGTAACGAAAAATAGGCTAAATTGCCTTAAAATGCTTAGGTATTTTAACCAAGAAATAACATATTTTTTAACCTAGGAGCATTGCAACTTTGCCTTAGGCCTAATGTAATTTACCTTAAATCTAAGGTGATATTCCCTCCAATTGTCTTAAACTGTGTTAAATTGCCTTAGGCCTAAGGAAACTTTGCCTTAAGTCTTGGGTGATATTCCCTCCAAATGTCTCAAAGAGAGTAAAATTGCCTTAGGCCTAGGGTAATTTTGCTTCCAACCTAGGGTGATTTTTCATCCAAAACCGTTTTCATTTTGTACAATGCAAACTGTATAATTTGCCTTAGGCCTTATGTGATATGCCTTAAATCTAAGATGATATTCCCTCCAATTGTCTTAAACGGTGTAAAATTGCCTTAGGCGTAAGGCAACTTTGCCTTAAGTCTAAGGTGATATTCCCCCAATTGTTTTAAACTGTGTAAAATTGCCTTACGGCTAAGGCAATTTCGCCTAACCATTGGGTAATTTTCCTGAGTATATAGTTGAATTCGCGTTGAAATTAGTCAGTTTGTGTTTAACATCTGTGAAGTGAAGTACGTCAGAAAGCTAAGTGTTGTGTTTTAAATTAATAGTGAATCGTTTTAAATAAAAAGTATTATATACCAAACTACCAAACCAAACTATACCAAACTACTTGTTTCCAGATTTTAATATTACGGTGAGTAAAAAAAAGGTAAGAAAAACAATATTTGCTGAAAATTAAAAAAAATTAAATAAAATATATATATAAAAATATACCTATTAATTGAAAAAAAGCGAACAAAAATAAAAAAAAATGTGAATAGTTAATTGAAAAAACAAAAATATATAAATATCTTTTTATTTAAAACAAAATATATTTTTAAAATTCAAAAAAAAGATAAATGACAAAACGTATTTTTTAAGAAAAACAAATAGAAATAAAATTTTAAGGAAGACAAAAATATGTGATCTATTTATTTTTAAAAAAAGAAAAACAATATTTTCTGAAAATTAAAAAAAAGTAAAATATGTTAAAATATACCTATTAATTTAAAAAAAAGCGAACAAAAATAAAAAAATTGTGAAAAGTGAATTAAAAAAAAAACAAAATATGTAAATTAATATTCAAAAAAAAATGTTTTTAAAATTCAAAAAAAGATAAAAAACCTATTTTTTAAGAAAAACTAAGAAAACTAAAATTTTTAAGAAGACAAAAATATGTATTATATATCTATTTATTTAAAAAAAAGAAAAAAATTTCTGAAAATTAAAAAAAAAATAAAATAAAATACATGTATAAAAATATACCTACGAGTATTAGTTTAAAAAAAGCGAAACAAAATAAAAAATTTGTTAATTAAAAAAAAAAACAAAAATATGTAAATATCTATTTATTTTAAAAAATATATATTTTATATATAGCTATTTTTTAAGAAACAAAAAAAAAAACAAAAAAATAGGATGCTTGTACAATTTTGTACACAAAAATATGTATTAGCTATATCTATTTATTTAAAAAAGAAAATATATATATGTGTATATATTTTTGCAAATTCAAAGATTTAATAAAAAATATGTACCTTTCTATTTAAAAAAAAGATTTGTTTTTTCATTAATAAAATTGGCAGGAAATACCTTAGTTCCAGCAAGAATTGCCTTAGGTAATCCTGCACAAATTGGCCTACACCTGAGGCAAAAATGTGTTCTCATCACCTTATTTACTAAGGCAATTCAACACAGTTATTAGCTTAAAAAATTGGCAGGAAGCACCTTAGTTCTAGCAAAAATTGCCTTAGGTAATCCTGCACAAATTAGCCTACACCTAAGGCAAAAACATGTTCTCATCACCTTATTTACTAAGGCGATTCAACACAGTTATTAATTTAAAAAGTTGGCAGAAAATACCTTAGTTTTAGCACAAATCAGGCTATTTCTAAGGCAATTCTACACAGACGAAGTGACACTGGATTTACCTTAGCAATTTAAGGCAAATTGCCTTAGAACTAGGTAGGGTCAGAATACCCTTAGGACTAAGGCAAATTAGCACACGATTTAAGAAAATTTTACACATGTTTTTCTCTGGGTGCATTTCCATGCTTTATATTCATGTGCTCATTTTTTGGTTATATCTCACCCTAAAAATTTGCAGCGGTCTCTTGGTCTATTAGGCGGCACTCTAGGCTTAACTCTATTTTTAAACACTATTGCCTTTCGGCCTTAAACTAAATATACTACGACTTAGCAAATTTAACACATATTTTATTACAAGAAAAGTTTGGAGAACTTGGATACTTTATCCGTTTTTGCTGTCATTTACATACTAAGATGGCGCTACAGTCCTGAGTGAATCGAGGCATTTGCTTTTAATTTGTCTACAGAAATTGTTTAGCCATGTGTATAGTGTGGCCAGAAGGCCAATAGACTGACGGTGACGGCTAATAGCTTCATCCAATATTCTTAGACTTTAGAATGTTAGGTTTCCGTCTGTTTTCAATCCGGAAAATGCGATGGTGGTTTATTTTAAATTACTTTTGCAAGCACCTAGGTACCCCTAATCCCTAATTTGCGGCTAAATGAAAACAATATTTCCACATTAAGACCGGTTTTCACTCTGGTTTTATTGATTGCTTGCTTATCAAGTGATATAAATAAAATCCAATTACTTTCTTGTTCAAGCGATGGCATCAATAGTCCTCATATAGTCGCTATCTCATGAGATCATTAATAGCATGTGTACATTATACATTATTCAATTTCAATCATATCGAAATAACTTGGACATCGATTCCTTCCTTCAGTTGCAAATAAAACTTGCCTACGGTGACACAATGGCAGTAAAAAGCAAACCAAATCGCATAGAAACAATAATTTACTTCTATTGTCGAGTCTCGACTTTGTTTGGAATGTGCAATTACATTTACGATTTTGAAAAACGTAAATTCGTTTACTGTCCGAAAGTAGTTATCTACTCTTTAGTTGTTGACATTTTAATGGGAATCTCGTTGCCGTTTGCTCTAAAGATGGACTTGAGTTTTTCGGACTTGGAAATTTTTGTGCAAAGACCTATCGCTGGCCAACTGAATTCCGCACTGAAGTATATCAATACGATGGCAATTGCGGTAAGTCTGGCCTCGCAATGGATAAACCGTTGTCATAAGGAGAACATTTTTAAAGCCGTCGGTGGTACGCGATTCCACCATTTGACTAACCTTAAGGGAACCGCTAAGATTCAACGAAAATTCGAAATGTTAGGCTGCATTAAGATGATCACGTCGTTCTTTATAGCTGCGGTAGCGTTTGCAACGGTTTATTTCCAAAAATCAAATCATTCACTCTTAAACACCATGTCAGCGCTGTATATAACGGTGCTGCAGAATGCATTAAACTGTGTAGAGAATCAATTCTACATCGGAATGCTCCACGGAGGATATATGTTTAAGTTACTCAATTATCAGCTATCCCAATGCATTAAGGACATTAACACTTTGTATAGAAACGGGCCACGGCATATAACCAGGCAAAAGTCGCGTTTACTGTGTGCGGAGCTAACTCAGATCGGAAGGACTCACACAATTCTGCACAAGTTGACCATTGGTTTCAAGGATTTGTATCAGTTTCCGATCTTAGTTATTCTAGTGACAGTTTTTGTTACACAAATTTCGATGTTGTTTTTTTTTCTTGTGCTGTTAAGTGGATTGTCCTTGACATCGATGGAGGCCGGTTTTCTCACTGCAACTGGAGCTGTGATTATGAGTATCTTTGACATATGGTTGCTTGTTTTTGTTTGCGGTGATATAGTATCCGCGTGCAATGTGTCAGCAGAAAATCTCAAGGTGTTGTCATCACAAAATGTCACTAATGAACGGTTGCATAGGAGTGTAAGTAGCGTTAATCTTAGACTTTTGAAAATGGAAATATCTTACTTATTCTTGTTTATAGATTGAAATGCTATCATTCCAGCTAATGCGTGAGAAAATGCATTTGACCATCTGCGGTATGTTTGATCTGGACTGGAAGACAGGCTTTATACTAACACAAGCGTCCATTTTAAAGTTGATACACTTGTTGCAAATCGATTATAAGAATTTCTAATTTATGTATTTACATCTGTTAAAACAAATTGAAATGAATATGTGCACTAGATAGATATATGTCAAAATTGGTAAGGCACTGCCGCGCATCTCGAACTGACCAACGCATTTTCAAAGAAAAATGGCCCGATTATGCCTCCAGCCTAAAACTCGCAGTGATACGTTGTCGAGGCATTTTTTTCTCAAAAATCACTCGTGGATTATCTGAACCTCAAATTGGACAATATTGACTATTAACAGAGCCATCTAAATGAAAATGAGCCTTATCGCTGAAGATGATTTAAATCGAAAAATCAGCATCCAATTGTTGTTGTTCTATAATTATTCAACGAACTCCCTTCGTTGTGCGTCGTCAGTAGGCTGAAGTTCTTGAGTCAGTTGTACTTTTATGCATAAAGATGCAAATCTTTCATGAGAGTACCCTGTAAAGAGCTTCTTGACCGCGGTGCCGAATTAATGTACCTGAACTTTTAGCAACACTACATACATACATTATATATGGACATACGAGTATGAACGTACCTACGTTATGGATTTGAATTTCCCATAACTAAACTATGCAAATTTCAAGCGCTATTACAGTTAACCCAAATTCCCGGTCCGTTATACAAAAAACGACTCCATTAACCAGCATTCTCCTTTGAAATATCAAATGATAGAGATAAAAGATAATAGATAAACTGTCCTTGCGTTAAAGCGTAAGAGTTATGTACACATATGTACCTAAAAGAATTATAAATAGATTTTGCTGCCGAATTAAATTTTTCATATGATTGACAGCTAAAAATAAACCCCCTTCAGATTGATTTATAAACATGAACGAGTTGGAGCCTCGCTTATTACCCTGTCAGGATAGAAAGAAAAAGATAAAAATGCAAAAATGATTTGGGTCCAAGAACCAAATATCTTTCTTTAAGTCTTTCAAAACCCACCCAGACTCCGTTTACTGAATAACAAAACATAGAGTTTAAAAAAAACATACCGTACAACCATTCAATCAAAACGACGGAAATGCAACTTAATTCAGGACACATAGAGAAAACGAAAGGAAATACGATAAAAAATAATATGCGAGTATGAAAAAAGTGAAAGAAAAAATGTCCTTGTGTCTCGTTCCAGTGGTTACGAGTATACGAGTACATATTATGCATGTTATATGTAGTACTTCAAAAGATAGCACAATTATCCTCTAGTGATAGTTGGTGTAAGCTAGAAGTTTTTGCTTACAATGATATACATATGAAGGAAAGGAATCGAGTGAGGAAAGTGCTATATCTTTTTTGTACTAAAGAACACAATCATCGTTCGCTACACACGAATATTCCTCCTCCAGTCTTTATGCTTGGGTATTTTTTTTTTACTCAAACCACTTGCAAAATATATCCATTTGATTTCACCCCTCGATGAGTATTGCCGAAGGATATTAAGCTGGGAAATACTATCTCTTTTGAGAACGCCTGCCAAATGGTTTAACGTTCCTTGAACGACTGAAGTTAAGGTTCAACTTCACCTAACAACATTCACCAGCAAGGATAGAAGCTCTCGTAACTCACCGCACTTCCCCATGTGCTAGTGAAGGAAAGAAAGTGTATTGCTCTCGCAGCTAAAAGTCGACAGAAGATGACGACGACTATAGATTTTCATTTTTCTCCCCCCACCTTATAAGCTCATAAGCTTATTACTCCTCCGAAACTTTTTTAGAACGAAAGCTCCGTTTGTTTTTCTAATGGAAGTAATATTATAAACTAAAACCACCTAAGGACTTCATTTCCAAATCAGACACTAAAGCGGATTAACTGTGAACGCTGATAATAAAAATAAAATAAAGCACGAGCCTTTTTTTTCTGATGCAGGTTAAGGTTAAAGCTATATATCTATTTTTTGGTTTAATTATTATTTCATTCTTTTGGTTTTAGATGTTTGACTTTTTTTTATTTAATTTGCGAAGCGAGGGATACTTCATTTGAAATGAAATGCGATGTCAACGCTTTGCTGGTAATTCTTTGGCCGAACGTTGAGCCTGATATGAGGAGATAGGAGAAATATTTCACTACACTGTTTGCTTTATGTGATGAGTTTATGGATTTCATATAGGAGAACGGGATATACTACACATAGTATAACTCATATAGTCGTAAATCTTTTTATTAACATAGTTGACAACCCTTGCTATGGCCTTGCTGGCTTGGATGGGTGGGTGACAATGTGGGCGACAGAGTGGAGGAAAGAAGATTCATTCATGTAACGAATTGATAGCGCTATATTAAAGCTGAATAGATTTAATTTCGAATTAAATAAAACTATTATAAATCTTGATACTATGTGTCTGGTTATTCTACCGAAAAAAAATGTTAATTAGATTTATGAAATATACATTTATGTACATACAGACATATATTAGTATATTTTAAGGGGGAAGTATAATTATGAATTAAAAAAATTCAAATACTTTTTTAGGTGCTCGGGCGCTTTGAACTCGGATTATTTTTTGAATACAATTAACTAAATTGAAAGTAAAACCTTTAATGGATTTTTGTTTGACAGCTGTTTAACTATTTTGAATATGTTTTTTCTGTTATAACATCTTTTGATGGGCAAGATTTAGAATTTTTTCTTCATGGTCAGGGTTGTTTTTTACATTTGCAATACAATTGAATAAAGGAACCCTCATTTCAATGGATTTTTTTGCATTCCGGAGAAAAGCGAGCAAATGTTCTGTTGCATAAATGCAGTGCACTTTAAAATTATAAATTCACCTGCAAAATTGCATTATCTTACAACTCTATATATATTTTTTGACAAAAGTGTATTTGCAATTGATAACAGTAGGTACCAAGATAGATAAACATGCTCTTGTTGCGTGATTTTGTGTCAATCGCTCCACGTGAAATGACGAAAAATATATTTTTGCTTAAATTGCAATTGTTTCAATATTATAAGGTCAGTGAACTGGTTCGGTGTAGTTTAGTTTCGGATCGTACATATTCTGTCCTTTTGTACCGACTTTCGTACCACTTTCGTACCATAATAAAATTAAATTTTCTTATGTTTGTTTCTTATTTATTAGTATTTGCACAGGTACAATGCTCTTGTATATGACTAATAGAAATGAAAACCTTGAAATCAATTTCATTGCTACATTTAACTAGTAAAATGTCCTTCATAATTTCGGATGTTAGTTTATACATAATGCACTCACTATATATATACCAAACATTTACAGAAGTGAAATTTGTTAACTTAGTTAATAAAGAAAATTGTTACTCTTACTAGCATGAATGCATATAAGTTTCGTGATTCAATCATATCGTGAACCGAAACTAAACTATTCACAGCATTAGTACCGTTCCGAGCAGTTTCGTACCAGCTAATATCGTACCTCAGTTTAGTGTCTAGTTTCGTACCGGTTTCGTACTAGTTTCGGACCATGGTTTCTTGAACCGAAACTGTTTTGAATCGCATCAAATAGTACAATTTCGTATCGGATCACATCTCTGGTTAGCAACCATGCGTTGCTAGCTGGCCGCATTCAAAATATTCATTCATTCAAGGTAGCCGCATTCAAAATATACAGCCGTATTTAGATTTGTGATCGTCGAATCGACGAACATTAGCTTTCTAGGGTTACACATGCTTAGCAAATATATGTTGTACTGTGAAATCAATCGTTTCATCTTTTGTTATTTTTCTGTTCATACTTTTATAATCTCATTTTTGTGAAGTATAAAAAAACTCACTTGATTGTAGTAATGTTCCTTTGGTATCCAGTCTTCCGCAGGCTTTACAGATGTTAAATATGTATAAATATTGTATTCAATACTATATTCAATAAATTTAATTTAATTTCTTTGAATTTTAAAGCATTCAGGGGCCTGTTTCACCAACCCCTTTTCACTTTACACTATGCAACTTCACCAAACGCAAATTTGCAAAGAGGAAAGTATTTTTTTGCAAAGTGCAAAGATTTTTTAGTTTGCAAATAATTCGTTAATTTCGTTTCACCAACCAAACAAAATTTGCACTTTGTATTTATAACTATGCAAAGCTTATCAATAATATGCAAAGAAAAAATTTGATTTGCAGTTAAGCATTTGTAGCATAAAGTTCGTAAATATATAGTTAACAAATTAAAATGAATCGTTTGAAAGCATTTTTGAGAATGAAAAGAATAATAATGTACAAAGATTTGTAAAGTTAAGAACCAATTTTGATTTCGGTAATTCTTCTACGTTGCAAACCTTTGGCGAAAAATCAAATCGAATTTGTTTCGTTCAAAATTTGGTATTATGCTGAAATTTAAAAGCCAAACAAATAATTGTTTAACTTTTTGATTCCGGGCCTATAAATTGTTTTCAAATATTGATATGTTTGTTTTAAATTTGTAGAAAACCTGCGATTATCATTTAAATATTTTTTTTATTGATTTGTGTAAGGCTTTTATTGTTGTTTAAAAAAGCGGTTACAGCACGTAACCAGTAGGTTATTAAGTTAATCATAGAATGAAAATAGTATTTTTTGTTTGTCTCTATTTATTTACCATATTTACCATGCTGAATTGGGAATGGAGCTAATATCATGGAGTCGCATCTATGCATGGGACAAGTAAAGCTACAGCTCAAGCTAAGTAGCTTGACTGGCCGAACACAATGGTGGAGCAGCAGTTGAAGTGTGCAGCACTGTCAAAGTTAAAATACACGTAAACCCTATGCGTAAACAATGCGAAGTTACAGATGTAGTATGAATATACAATATGCTGAAGCGCAATTTTCGAACGTCCTGCTGCTTCTTTCCATTGTGTTAGGACAGTGAGAATTCAAGATCCTTATACATTAAAATCCCTATTCATCGCGCTAGTTCGTCCAATTCTGGAATATTGCTGTGTAGTATGGTCTCCCCTTTTCAACAAGGATCTGCAGCGTATTGAAAAAATACAGAAATGATTCACGAGATATGCGATTCAAAAATTTAATTGGTCCGTTCCCTTACCGTCATACAATAGTAGGTGCGCATTAATTGGATTAAAGCCTCTAAAAGAACAGGTCGATACTATTATTAATAAATTCTCAACAGATATTTTAAGCGCCGTTGACAAAAGCGTCCCAAAAGTTCCGAAAACTGTATTTACCACCAAACTTCCTCCTCTAGTTCTGGAACTAATTAAGTTAAGAAACGTCTGCAGAAGGAATTGGCAGAGATATCGCCAGCCCCTTTACAGACATCAGGTGTCAAATCTGAATAAACTAATATTCAAACATATCTCAGATCACCGTAATTGCGAATGGAACAAGAAACTTAGTTCATTGGAAAAAAACGCAAAACCCTTTTGGAATATTGTTAGGGTGGTAAAAAATAAAAACAGACAATTACCATTTCTTAAAGACCCGAACAATACCTTCTTTACAGATGCAGAGAAGGCAAATGCACTTGCTTTAAATTTTGCCAAAAATCATGATGTGTCATGTAACCTAGGTGATCGAGTTACGAATACGTTAGTAAATAATGCTGTTCAAACCTTTTTGGCACACAATCCTAACCAAACACCCTCGATCGCCTATGTAACCGAAGAAGACATTGAATATGTAATAAATGACCTAAGGGTACGAAAAACTGGAGGTATTGATCTAATAAAAAACATCTATATTAAACAATTACCCAGAGCCGGATTAAGATTCTTAACGTTCATAATAAATGCCTGTATGAAAATGGAATATTTTCCTGAAGCGTGGAAAAAAGCCAAAGTTGTGCCCATAATCAAAGCCGGTAAGCCCCCCGAAAGTCTAGATAGCTATAGGCCAATTAGTTTACTTAGTAGCCTCAGTAAAATCTACGAGAAGGTGCTAAAGGAACAAATTTCAAAATTCATTTGCGATAACAATATATATCCTCAAGAACAATTTGGTTTTAGGCGAAATCACAGTACTTCTCATCAGGTACTTAGAATATGTAACCACGTCAAAAGAAATCGTTCCTTAGGCAGGTCTACTGGAATGCTGCTTCTAGACATCGAGAAGGCATTCGATACTGTTTGGCATGACGGGCTTTTATTTAAAATGATTAATTTCAACTTTCCTCCACATATCTGTAAAATTGTTCAAAGTTTCCTGTTTAATCGTTGCTTCAAAGTTCATGTCAATAGTAGTGCGTCTAATTTAATTTTTTATCATTCGGGTGTCCCCCAAGGCTCCGTTCTTGGTCCAATTTTGTATAATCTGCTCACGTCCGATTTACCTAATCTACCCGACTGTAATATAGCTATTTTTGCCGATGATACTGCGATATTTTCATCTCATGAGTTCGCTCTTATCATTGAGAGGAATCTCCAAAATGCGATGAAATTATTAGATATTTATTACACTAGATGGAAAATTAGGTTGAACGAGGAAAAGACACAGGCCATCTTTTTTACTCGAAAAAGAAAAGCTTGTTTCCTTCCCAACAGGCAATTACAGGTAAATGGGAAATACGTAAACTGGGAGCCCTCCGTAAGATATCTTGGTATATACTTAGACACCAAACTGACTTTTAGCGATCATATCAGTAAAACAATAAAGAAAATCGCCATTGCCATAAAGATGCTATACCCGTTTATCAATAGAAAATCACTTTTATCGATTGAAAATAAAGTAATTATACACAAAACTATTTTTCAAGCCATTCTGCTATATGGCTGCCAAGTATGGGGAAATTGTGCAAAGTGCCACATAAATAAATTGCAAATATCGCAAAACAAATTATTAAAATTGATGCTAAATTTTCCTTGGCATCACTCCACCATGGATATTCACCATAAAGCGAATGTTGAATTGATCCTCCATAGAATTGAAAAACTTAATTCGCGTTTCTTAGACCGCTGTAGTTTTGCTGATAATCCGCTCATAAATGAACTAAATGAACACTAAGAACACTATAATAAACTTATTTTCCAACTGTGATATCTACTTTTAAGCTAACTAATGTATTATTTTTGTGTTTACTTATTTGTTATTTATCTATTTATACATTGTAATTCATATTGTTTATTTATTTATTTATTTATTTATTTATTCACTTATTATTTATTTATTTATCATTTATTTATTTATAATTTATTTATTTACTTATTACATATTTATTATTTATTATTTACCTATTTATTATATATTTATTATTTATTTATTATTTATTTATTATTTATTATATATTTATTTATTTATATTGTTTGTTTGTATTTATTTATTTATTTGTGTATTTATTTATTTATTTATTTATTTACATGTATGCACATATGTACCTATGTCATATTTTTGTGCATACAAATTATAATGTAGCTACATTGTTCTCACTTTTTTTTTGTGTTATTATTTTATTTTTATTTTTTTTTTTTTTAATTTAAATTGAAGGTTTTTTTTTCGTATTTTCCTTCAGAATAATTTATATTTTCTCCGTGTCAACTGTATATCTAATCATCAAATAATGTTTCAGAAGAAAGATAAGCCTATCAAATCTCTGTATTGTAAAATGTGCGGTAACAAACCATATGTAAATTATACACGAAATAAATATCTATCTATCTATTGATTAAAGCCTCTATCATGCAGAAGAACGTACTTTTGTGTTACATTAGCAAGAGATGTCATTTCGGGACATATCGACTGTGCGCCTCTTTTAGCCTTATTTGGTATTTATGCTCCTTCTCGAGCTCGTAGACCTAGGATTGAACTTTTTTTTTATATTCCTCGACATGTGACAAACTATGGTCGCAACGAACCAGTCACTAATGCCTGCATAAATTTTAACCGTTACGCAAATGTAATTGATCTTGATTTGAGCAGAGATAAATTTAAATGTATTATTCTTGAAGCAATTAATTAAACTTGTGTTAATTTATATGTAGTATAATTTAGGTAATTTTGTAGTCTAAGAAAGTTGTTACTTATAGACGTAAATAAATAAATAAAAAAAGAATTCGCCTCTTAAGGTAGCACAACAACCCTAAGACCACCTGCTTCTGGCAAATTCAGTCGTTGAGCAGCAGGTAAATCACTTTCTATTACTTCGAGAATAGCCCCACTGACAATATCTAAAAATAACGCTTTTCCACCCCCAGTTTCTGTTTTTGTATAATGCTTCCTTTTACTTTTAACCTGAGAAAAATAAACCATATTGCATTTATGTATTAATTTTTAAGTTAAAGATGCAATGTGCTTATTAACATCCAACTTCTCCCGAAACCTTAAATATTCTCTTTGTAAAAAGTCGACTTTCTTAGCTACCCAGCAGGAAAAGGTAATCTATTGGAATCGAACAGGGAATCAATCGCTAGTATATAATATTGATTCCAGAATCCATTATTCTTAACACAGACTATGTCCTAGGAAAATAATCGATTACCTGAAAGTGGTTTAAGAATGCATCATAGAATTCATTCTTTGTAATGTATTATATAATTCATGCATTTATAATTAGTTACATAATGCATTTCTCCGACATAAATTAAAGAAATGTATTCAGCTTTAAATAAAAAGTACACTGTTTCGTTTTAAAATATTTTATTACAAAAAATTCTGGGATAAAATTAACAAGGAATTTAAATACAAAAAAAAAATATTAATAAAATAAAGCACACACAAAACACAAAGTTTGTTTTTTGTTAATTGTCTTCGCCAATCCGTTTAGAATACATTTCTAATTTTTTTCACTCCTCGCTGTCACGCGTTGCAACACAAAATAAGTTTTTCATGCGTTTTTAAATATAAAACGCGAAATTTGTAGACGACATGAAGGCGCCGACAGACAACACTGTAACCTTTATGTACATTACATTTTCTGCAGATGTGGGAATCTACGTGGTAAACAATTTGCTTTGTTATTATATGACATTACCACGTCGATTCTTTTGGATACATTTTATTTCTCATCTATAATAACTAATTATGTATTCGATTCTCCAAGGAATACATACCGTACTTTCCTGCTGGGTAAGGCCGATGCGAGAGCACAATATAAACATATATGAATTCATAGCGTTTACTTTGCAACTTTGCAAAACTCGATTACAAATGCAAAGTTCTCATTTTGGTTGGTGAAACGCTTACGCATTTTACTTTGCAAAAAGGTCTGAAAAATTGTAAAGTGCAAAGTCGTGAGGTTGGTGAAATAGGCCCAAGGTCGCTATATTTACCGAAATGGCTGCATTTGTGCGTGTATTAATTCTGAACAAGTTTCAAAGAAGCGAAGGGTTACCGAGTTAAATTTTAAAATGCTTTACAGTTTTGAGAAGGAAAACGTAGAGTGTTTAAAGCCCCTTATTCCTAGAACAAAAATCGTTGCGAGAAAAATAATCGGAGCGTAAAACGTCAAAATTCTCGCACCTTCACTGCGAGAAACCATTCTTTCTCGCAACGAGAGAATGAATGGTCCGAACCATTCTTTCTCGCAACGATTTATTTCTCGAAACGATTTTTTGACATTGTTTTCAATGAAAGAGGAAACAATTGTATTAATTTTGAGTAGCATAAAGGGAAACTACACATTTTCGCGCCTTCAAACGTCATTTCCTCTTTTAAAAAATTTAAATTTGTTGTTCAAAATACTCTTAATTCAATATGAGTGATAAGAGGAGGAAAATAACACAAAAAATAAAGTTCTCAAATGACGAAGAAAAATGTCAAAACTTGTACGTCAAAAATCTCGTTGCGAAATTTGAAATTCTAGGAATTTACCCTCAAAATCTCGCACCACAAGCTACGATTTTTGTTTCGCAATGATTTTTTTTCTCGCAACGATTTTTGCTCTGAAAATAAGGGGCTTAAGTGAATACTTTGATAAGCAATTCCTATATGATTTTAATCGAATGACCGAATTGTTTTACAAAATCATATACAATTTCAATGCATTCAAACTGAAACAAGAGGAGGGGCAGTTCCACCTCAAGAAAATATGAGGATCTTTTTAAGATACGTTGGAGATCCTGGGTTTCAGGTTGGTGTTGGTAAAGATATTGGCGTACATCAGAGTACTGTTTCTAGAACAATAAATTTTGTTGCAAAACTCATAACAGAGAAATCTCACATCCTGTACAGGAGGCTTGGACTGCACCCATGTAGAAATAATGATCCCATTCAGAAGAATATATATGTAAATCGAAAAGGATATGCCTCCATTAATATCCAAGCAATATGTGATGTAATGGAATGTTTTACAAGTGTGGATTGCCAATGGCTAGGGTCAGTTCACGATTCCAGAATTTCGAGGAACAGTTTTCTCGAACCTATAATGAGAAATATGGGTATGGAATCGCACCTTGGTTAATAACGCCTTTTAAGAATCTAACAAGTAATCAAGAAAAAGGTATTCAATAAATTGCATTGATAAGAGAGGGTAATAATTGAAAGATATTTTGGGCAAGCTAAGAGAAGATTTCCAATTCTTCAAAAACGAAAAAAATAATAATAGGAAAACAAAAAAAAAAACACTGTTCAAAAAAAAATGTTATTTCAATAAAAACTTAAAATTATTTTTTTTCTGAGCTCATAAGTTTAAGTTAAGTTGTTGGTGGTGGAACTACATATTACTTTTTCATTATTTTTCATTATTACTTCGGCGTAGGTGGCAACAAACTCGGTCTCCCTCCGACAAAGCGAGACTAAATAAGGCCACACAAGATCTTAAATTTGAGATAAGGCTAATCCGGAATGAGACAATGAAAAAATATCTTTCAGAACTATCTGCTGATAAGAGCTCTGAATACTCACTCTGGAAAAGCACAAAATATCTTAAGCGACCAACAAATCATATTCCACCAATAAGATGCGATAACGGACAATGGGCTAAAAGCAATGCTGACAAAGCTACTGTTTTTGCGGAACACCTAGCTAATACCTTTAAGCCTAATGATGCTGTCTGTGATGAGCTTCTAAATTTCAATGAAAATATCAGCTCTACGATTCCTCCGATCACGATGCGAGAATTAAAGTATGAGATAAGGCGCTTAAAAGACAAGAAAGCTCCAGGTTTTGACTTGATCACTGCGGAAGTCCTGAAGCAACTACCAAACAAAGGGTTAGTTCAACTCTTACGAATAATGAATAAAACAATTAGCCAGGAGTACGTGCCAAGCATATGGAAAATAGCTGATGTGATTATGGTCCCTAAACCAGGCAAGGACCCTCATGAGGTATCCTCATATAGGCCAATATCTCTACTTCCTTTGACTTCAAAGTTATTTGAAAGATTAGTTTTTAAGCGTCTCAAACCAATCGATGAAGCAAGAAACCTAATCCCAAGTCACCAGTTTGGATCAAGCACTCCACAATAGAACAAGTTCATAGAATAACAACAGAAATCGAAAGAGCTTTAGAGGAAAAAAAGTGTGCTCTGCAATCTTCTTAGACGTAGCACAGGCTTTCGACAGGGTATGGCATGAAGGTCTACTCAACAAACTAAAAGTGTACCTGCCAGAACAATACTTCCACCTAATGGAGTCCTATTTAACTTCGCGTTACTTTCGTATAAAACAGGAAAATAGTTATTCTAAGCTAGTACAGATCAAAGCCGGAATTCCTCAAGGTAGTGTCCTTGGACCTCGGCTATACCTCGTCTACACCAACGATCTACCAACATCATCCTACACCAAGATTGCAACCTTTGCCGATGACACGGCAATCCTAGCAGTGGGAAACACTACGCTAGACTCGACGCAGAAACTACAATCTGCTACAGATCAAATAGTCAGGTGGACTCAAAGATGGAGAATAGAACTTAACTCGAGCAAATCTGTACACATTGGCTTTACAAATAAGTCTGCTCCATACTCTCCAATAGTAATATCAGGCACGGTAATACCATATGCTAACTCGGCGAAGTACTTAGGTATGACCCTAGATGCCAAGCTTCGTTGGAAAGAGCATATCAAAATCAAAAGAATAGAATTAGACATTAAATGGCGAAAAATGGAATGGCTTTTAGGTAGGAAGTCAGATTTATCAATTAGTAACAAACTTCTTCTTTATAAACAGGTACTAAAACCAGTCTGGAACTACGGCGCTCAACTCTGGGGATGTGCCAGTCCAACCAATATTGCAGTTATTCAACGCTTCCAGAACAAAGTCCTCAGAAGTATTGTGAATGCTCCATGGTACATCAGAAACAGCGACCTCCATCGGGATCTAAGAATTCCTACCGTTCTCGAAGAGATAAACCACAGTGCCAAAGCACATGAAAAAGACTCCAGGAGCATGTTAACGAAGAAGTAACAAGTCTTCTTAACGTACATGGCGTGAGACGGCTGCAACGCACAAGACCGTCGGACCTTGCCAGGCAACGAGAAAGTAACAGAGCGACAACAACGAGCGAAATGAGGCGCTCAGAGTGAACTTAACCTCCAGCGCTTTGGATGGATTAAATCCCATCTATGCTCCTGTTACTGCCATTAAAAGATTAAAACATTCAATAATGTTAAAATTATAATGTATTTGAAAAATAGTAAATTGTTAGCCATCTACTTGCTCTCCCTTACTAATTTTGAAAAGCAAACTGCTCGTTAGTTATTCAACTAGTCGCAGTGTAAACAAACATTTGTTATTTTATAGCTTATTAGTTTGAAATAAAAAAAAAAAATTATTTTTCATCTCTTTTTTTAATTTCCTCCCGCTGCATCCATATTAGCTTAAATTGCTCGACCAACACCAAATGTTGAAGCTCTCCATTGGTCGGATTTTTTGTCTCCTCACTGGGGAATCTCGCACTAACTATTCAAACTCATCTGCAGCAATGGGTAAAGTTTCAATTTCCACGAAATAAAAGGCCAACGAGATTGTTTACAAAACAAAAACTAAAGAAACAGTAAATTATGATAACAGCTACCCGTATAGCATTCAAAATAAATTTTATGCAACGACGATTGAGAAATAAACCAAAACAGTATAAACTTAACTACCAATTTGGATGAACTGGTAGTTGGTAGTATTTACTAGAAGTATTTGATATCAAGTAAAAACTTGTTTTTATGCATACGGCATATCCAATCTAGTAAATACTTAAAATATTAGCTTCTTCTAGAAGTATTAGTACTTGCTTAGACCAAGTTTAACATAAGTTTTACGCATACGGCCCACTATTTCGCAAATAAAAATTGAAATTTTCAAAAATAAATATTAAAGATTTAGAAAGTGCTTTTTTGGTGACAGGTCGATGTTTTTTTTAATGACTTTTAAATAAAATACAATTTTAAAATTAATATTTTATTGATCGCATATTTATGGTCTTTAACATTATGTATGAAATAAGATATCGGTCAAGTCGCCGTCTCTGGCCCTGGGGTAAAGGCGAGATCTTTCAAGCATATTTTTCATAACCATTTCGCAGACTTCTGGTATTAGTTCAGTTCATTTCAAATGTAACGGCTTAAATAGTGCACCATGGAGTTATTCTACGAGGGGGTAGTGGTCTTTGTTGTATTAATTGAGGGTAGCGACTATTCTGTTAATTAATAAACCCAGCCAATTCGAAATGTGCACGTTGCTCATAATAATTTTTTGCCAAAAATGGTGATCGTCTATACTGAGCTGTAAAACTCGAGCACTCCAACTGTTGCGACGTTAGCTGTTCCAAAATAAATTATTATCGACCACTCTCTACGACTCCCAAATGCCATCCAAACCGAAATGACGTTCAAATTAAATCGATCTGGAACATAAAAAACACCCCGTATTATTTACTTTTATCTGTACAGATATAGCATTAATTCGTTTTTGTTAAAATTAAGAAGAAAAAAAAATAAACTTCGTAAATTCACCTCATTTGATGGCACATACACTACATAGAAAGCTTCATTGTAAGGGTGTTAAATTGTTTCCGTAATTTGTGTGCTATCCTTTGACTAAGATAGTATGCATTTTCTCGCAACTGATTTTTCAAATGTTCATCGCTAGATATTTTACACCCCTCCTCCAGAATGACCCGTTTTAGCTGCTCTCTGTTGGCTTTATTATCCAATAGGTGGTCAATTGGATTGAGGTTGAGGTGTGGAACCGTTGCGTTGCGCTGGTTTGAAGTTTAAGGCAACCAAATCATTATCCTGAACCAGCAGAAACCTGTCCACTGTTTTTAATGTTTCGTCATTGGCTTTAAGATTTGCGTTTAGAAGTGATAAATATTGTTATTTATCCATTGCGGAATAAAAAAAAACGCCATATTTCTAACACCATTAGCCGCCATTGCACCCAAAACCATGATATTTCTGCGATTGGAGTCAAATTTTCTTTGCTTATGGATGTGTTGGGATTTTGCCGTATATGCCACACTACCAACACCAGTAGCCGCCATTGCATAGCGACAACGGCTTTACGCTGAAAACCATCGTTTCGTTTCATCTTGTTTTGTACTTTTTAGTTGGTTTTTCCCGTAGTCGGGTTTTAGTTTTGTAAACTTAATTTTTTATTTCCAAGTTTTTAGAAAATATGTACATATGTATATGTACGTAAGCAATGTCGTGTTCTACTTGTCAGACCCTTTAAATTGACACCCATATTAAGGAGGTAGTAAAGATAACGGTAATCCGCCATCTTGTGGGCGTCCGCCATATTGAATCTTTTAATGACGTCATAGCGTATTATATTCTACTTGCTAAGCTCTTTCATTTGATGCCACTATCAAGGCGGTTGTAAAGAAAAAACAAAAGGTAATCCACCATATTGATGTGTCTGCCATATTCAATTTTCCTGTGACATCATATAGCCTCTCCGGATCAAGACGAATCCAACCATACCTCACTTGCTGAAATCGGTTCCATAGTTTAGGCTGTACGAGGTGACATCCTCACATACAAACATACAAACGAACAAACAAACCCAGCCTGTGAAAAGCATAACATTTCCTTTTGACTAGTCGGGTAAAAATAAAAGACAGAGATAAGAGAAGAGAGCACTATACCGAAAACATAGAAAAAAAAACCTTTTAGCAGGTTCGCAAATCGGAATAATGACAATGCTTTACTCAAAAATAATAATTTTTAAAGTATATATTTTCTGTTATACCTGATTGCTCAATCCTGTATAGCCTATACCCCAAATTATTATTGATTACTATCATTGATCGAATAGTGGAGACTTCATTAAAATCGGCATATTTGCTTTTAAGTTAAATACAATTTCACATACATAGTATGACTATGTGTATATAATGTATGTACAAACTACAAAGAATAGATATTGAAATTATTAGTCAAATATTTATTCGTTTCATTTCATTTCACATAAAAGTTAGATAACTTTTATTTCCTACTCCGGGCAACACTGCTACTACTTACAGTAACAAATTAAATCATGTAGCCACTAACAGAAAAAGTCTTTGCATTTTATAATATGTAAGGATGTATGTATATGTTACCGGCCAAACCCGATCCTAAGCCCAACTTGTTTATCCTAAGCATGTCAGGACAAACTAATTTTGAATTTTATTATTAATTATATGAATTGCAACTAATTTGTTACACATTGTTTTAGACTTCCAAAAAAAAAAAAAAAACGTGCGTTACATTCCAAAACGTCATGATTCGCAAAGCAAAAGAATGCACATCGCATCGTAAAAGCATCGTGTGTGCTGGCAGCACAGATGCAAGGTCCAGTCGCAATGCGTAATAAGTTTTAATTTTGGAAAGCAGCGAACAAATCTGTGTTCTGAAACATTTTCGCTCCGCATGTACAGATTAGCAAAAAAAAAAATATAATTACTTGCAGTGGAGCTAAGGCTAGGTTTTCGTAACCATTTTAATTTTTGGAAGGGACTTGTATATTGAAACGATGTTTAGAAAAAAAAAAAAAAATGATACGTGTAGAAGTACGCGCGACCGAAGTGAAACTTCTTAGCTACATATGTATAATCGTGGACAAAGGAAAATGAATTTGTGACAAAAGGAAGAGACATTCATACAATTTTTGAATTTATTGGATATTCAAAGAATATTCTCCGTTATTTCTCCTCAAAAAATCCTTAAAAAAACTTAAGAAATGGGGTCATACCATATGACACATAATAATTATGTATGTATTTTCCATCAGAAATGTTCTTGGCTTTTGAATGGAACGAAATTGTTCGGGTGTCTATTTAACCCCAGTCCCAAATATATGTTCGGGTGTCCATTTTGACCCAAACTAACATTTAGCAATATGAATTCCTTAACAAAAAACTGTTTGATCTCCATTTTACCAACTATATGTATATGTATGTATGTATATGTACCTATTCATGGGGTGGGTGTCCAAATTAATTTATGAATGCATTCTGTAAAAATCATCGAAAGAATTAAATTTGGTGATTGCATTCATCGACTGCATTTCGATACTTTAATTACAGAATGCAATCACCATTCTTAAGCATTCAAAAGATCGCATTCTTTTTTTTCTAGGTACCATTTAATTGAATGCAATAATTAATGAATGCATTTGCATTCTTTGCATTCATTTGCGTTTTTTTGCTTTATAATTTTGCCTTATTTTGCTTTATTTTACTCAATTTACCTACATTTACTTACATTGTGTACCAAATAATTTAAAATTAATTTAATAAATGCTTGACTCCAAAATAAAACAAAATATGGCAAAATAATGCAAAATATTACAACTCTGATCTGTGGGAATACTACTCGCACGCACAATACTACTCTCCACTCAATCAATTTTCGCTGTTTCTACTCTGTTACCTACATATTCCCCACACCACTGATCATATATACCACGCAACCAACCGAAGTCGAGTAAGAAGATTCTTTAGTTGTGGTCCCCCTAACTAAAAAAGCTTCTTACTCGACTAAGCACTAACCGCTCGATGCTGCTTGATTTCGGTGATCGAATCGGACGAGACGGGTTGCAGCAAAAGAAAATACAAAAAAAGCTATGCATACCGAAGTCACAACCCACTGAAGGATGGTTGACTCGCACGACCATAACTTAAAATGGTTTGAAAGCAATCTATTGAATCGATATGCAACAGTCATTTGGTTGCGAGTAAGTTTTGTTGTTTAAAGTGTGGTGATTTTTTTACTCTGCATGCGATGCCTATGTAAATTATCTGTGGTTAAAGGTGTAATGCAACTCTGCAACCATAACGCGACCATTTAACGTGACCGTTTAACGCAACCTTCCGAAGTCAAGTAGGAAGTTTCACTTCAAAAACAACATCATTAGCACAATAGTTTTTTGCTTAGCTCGGATAAAACAACTTCATGGTATAATATCGCAAACCTATACCCAAGTTTATTTAGATAAAAAACGATAGTCCAGTGGAGTAAAAATAATCATGTTTTCTTTCACATTTTTGTCAAATATTTTTTTTACAGTTTCTATTTTAAAATACTTTCCCAATGAATAATGAAGAAGACCCCGTCAAAACCGAAACTACACCTTTGGAGGGTGTTCTTGAATCCATTCGAAACTCTGTTGATACTATCCATCGCATTGAGGCAATAATTGAGGAAATTAAATCCAGAAAGAGGACATACAAAGATGACCTCGATAATAGCATCCATCCGAGTTACACCAATTTTAAAGTTCCATAGTATATTCGAATGAACTCGGTCATTTGCTGGATATAAAAAATAAAATTTTCTATATTAACTTTCAGTCACATGACATGTCGCCTACGATATTCAAGAAAGATAATGGAATATGAGCAGCAATTTCATCACGAACTAAATCAGATGCTCCATCATCAACCAACAGCCTACGATGCAGCACGTTTGAATAGGTTTGATTAGTCTATCCAAGCGTGTGTTTATATGTTATTTATCATTTGCTGATATCATTTAACTAGGCATTTATGTATAACAACGCTATGGCCACCGCTTCATAATCGCAAGGAAATTGAGTATTTTCAAAATAACTTCTTTCTACTGAATCGCAAGCAAAACAAACGTTTGGAGTTCCTCATGCACAGCAAGATTATTTGATAAATCGTTTGTTAGCCTACGAGTACTCTGGCCTCAAATAAAATTCAAAATCATAGCATTGTTATTTAAAAACCAAAGCCTTATTCGGATTGTGTCTACGAGTATGTTTTTTTATAACACGAACTTCATATCAAATTAGAAGTTCAGATAACAAAAAAGATTAAATAGAATAGATACCGGTACTGGTACCCTGAGCTCTATGGCATTGTTATCCTGGTCGATTTCATGTGAAAGAAACTGGATTAATGAGATTAGGTGGGAGAGTATACTATAGCATATTAGGTGGGTTTCATGTGTATAGATACTTTTACCTATTTCCGCTCTAGTAGATGCCAGTTTCCGTAAAATATGTTAATTTGCGTAGTTTTTTTTTTGGACAACGGTCGGTAATACTATGTAATCCTTGTACATATTTTCGAAAAGGGTTAATGAGTGTGTGATCCTTTAATATTTAACATAAAACTATTTGTTTTTATTTTGTTTCATTTGTGAAAGAGTTTACTATTTAAGTGTCTTCCAACCAACTTGTAATTATACGCTCTAATGAGCAGGATAAAACATCGTTTGGGGTAACAGAAAACTTATTTTAATTTACTGCAAGCACTATTGCTTGGTTAGACTAGGCTCTTGCTGTTCTAAAAATTAATTTGCCTACACCAAAAGTCTCTTTAATATCAATTAAGCTTATGTTCGCTTGGAGTGAAATCGTAATGAAAATATGTTCTATGATCCTTATCTAGCTTAATTAATATTCCTGTTGTTCACTATGGCTACATGTGCTTTATTTGAAAATGAGGAGCAAGAGCATGCTTATTGCCAGATACTTGAACATATTGCCGGATTGTACATTTGTGTCTGGAGAAAACATATTAGTCTGGAATGTTCACATTCATTAATTTTGTCATTCTTATATCTCAAAAAAACGTAGGTAATACGTATTTCAAATATTTTTGGATTCTCACCAAAAGATTTCATTTGTAGTTTGAAGCATTCGTTGCATTCTTTGAGATCTTAGATTTTAAGGGTACCCATATCTGGATGGTGTGTCTATCTAATTACATATAAACATACAAATCAATTGCGTTGCGTTACTTTTTTTGTAGGTGGCGGTACAGTTCGGGGTGCGCCAGGGCCTGCTTTTCGCAACCATTTGTGTGTGCGTGTTATATTTTTGCACGAATGGAATCTTCAGTTTTTTGCTGACTTCGAACAGCGAGTTGAGAAGTTCATCAAAGAGGCGGCGCATTGGTATTGACAGTGTGGTATTGAGCCCCAAAACCTGGCCAAAAATATTTTATATTTGTAACAGCTACAAAACCGAATATTTTTCGACTTCTAGAGTAAAAAAATAGTAAAACAAACATCACTGTTACCATGGTTGATAATGCTAACATATCTTATATCACTTTCTGATAATAAAGTTAAAACTTCTGACGATAAAGGTTTTCTTTTCCTGTGCGGGTTGCTTCTCAGACCCGTTATTAGGGGGTCTGAAGTTAAAAGAAGTCTATTCAGGACGTCTATAATTTACAGAGTTCCATAATGTACATATTACATTTACATATGTAGGAGTATAACGATCATTTTCATATAAAACGTGGGTAGCAACAAAAAAAAATAATTAAAAAAAAGATGCGGTTATGTGTTTTACTCATACTCATTACTGATTTCTGCACTAAGTGCTTCATATTACTTATTTTTTAAGAGGTTGAGAACTTTTTTTAAAAAAAAAACACAAAAAATTCGAAAAAATGAATGAAATATTTATTTGAATCGATAGTTTGAACCTTGCAATTTAATGTTTAAAGATAATTTCATGCAAATGTTGACCGCGGCTGCGTCTCAGGTAGCCCATCCGCTGAGTCCAATTTTGGCATACTCTTTCACACATATCGGCCGGTATCTCACGAATGAATGCATGGATGTTAGCTTCCAGTGCGTCAATCGAAGCGGGCTTGTCCCTATAGACATTAGCCTTGACATACCCCCACAAAAAATAATCTAATGGTGTCAAATCGCACGATCTAGGCGGCCAATTGACCGGCCCGAAACGTGAAATTAACTGTTCACCAAACTCGCCTCGCAATTGCGCCATTGTTTCGCGTGCTGTGTGGCATGTGGCACCGTCTTGTTGAAACCACATATCATGCAAGTCAAGAACTTCCATTTCGGGCAAAAAAAAGTTTGTTATCATCGCTCGGTAGCGTTCACCATTGACAGTAACGCTGCGATTCGCATCATCTTTGAAGAAATATGGTCTTCTGTCACACTAGCTGATACGGCCGCAATATTTTCTTCACTACGCACAGTACGTAAACGTGTTGGTGGTTTAATGTCCAACAAAGTAAATTTGGTGCGAAATTTGGTCACAATCTTCCGAATAGACTGCTCAGAAGGTCGAGAATGCCGATCATAAAATGGAAGCAGCGCGCGATGAACATTTCGAACCGAGCACGAATTTTGATAGTAAAATTCAATAATTTGCAAGCGTTGTTCATTTGTAAGACGATCCATGGTTAAATTGCAAACCAAACTGAAGCTGTTTGACAGTGACACAAGGTACTAAACACACGTCAGCTGTCAAAACCAGTGTTGCCAAAACCAAACCAGCTAAAAAATCACCCTTTACAATAAATTTGGCTGAGGAGAAGCGTGAAAAATCTAACAAAACCCTTTTTAAAGTTTTTAAATAAATATTTAAGCAAGAGTTAATTACATCTTAGTTCCAGACCCCATAGATAGAAGTGCGGCCAAGTGCGAGGCAGACTCGCACTCAACGGGTTCCGTAGTTTTAAAACTACATAGTTATATTTTGTTTAAATAACTGTTTCGTTTCCTTAACACAATAAACTTAAATGACCCACCATCTACATATATTTACTTTGCAACTTTATAATAAGTAATATTATTCACTATGAGAAATTGGATAAACATTAAAAACGCGGCTGAGTGTGTAGAGCATCAAATATCCTTTTTTGCGCTGTACTACTGAGTTCAGGGTTCTTAGGTTCATTTCCTGGAAAAGCATTTTTAGAATCTTTGTTTCGAGCCCTTTCGAATAACGTCCTACATGATATAATTTTTAGATTTTTTTTTTAGATTACATTTAACCCACCCTGTATAGTTGTTTCACAACTTTTTTGAGTAATATGTTGTCCATGTATGTGGACCACCGTAATGTATAACTCAAGTTTCTACGGCAAACGGTTTCTGAGATAAAAATATAAAAACATGAGAATGGCAGGCATTTCCGCAGATATAACTGAGGTCGTTTCCATAATTATTCTTTTTACCCGACTACGCAGAGGAAGGGTTATGATTTGAACACGCTGGGTTTGTTTGTTTGTTTGTTTGTATGTGTGTAAGGATGTCACCTGTTGGATTCGTCTTTATCCGGAGAGTGTCCTAGGCTATGTAACGTCACAGAGAAATTCAATATGGCGGGCGGACCAAGCAAAATGGCGGACTACCTCTTATTTTTTTCTCCTTTTTTTTCTTTTTTACCCGACTAGTCTTTGTAACCGTATTGACAGTGGTATCAAATGAAAGAGCTTGGTGAGTAGAATACAATACGATATGACGCAATTCTAAATTCAGTATGGCGGACGCCCCCAAGATGGCGGATTTCTGTTATCTTTATTACCTCCTTAATATGGGTATCAAATGAAAGTGCTTGGCGAGTAGAATATAAAACGATATGACGTCATTTAAATTCAATATGGCGGACGTCCCCCAAGATGGTGGATTCAAGTTATCTTTACTACATCCCTAATATGGGTATCAAATGAAAGGGTTTGACAAGTAGAACACGACATTGCTTATACTTATATGTATGTACATACACTACATATTTTTTGAAACTAAAAAGTTGTAAATAAAAAATTAAGTTTAAAAAACTAAAACCAACTAAAAAGTACAAGTAAAAGTAAAACAAGATGAAACGAAACAATGATTTTCAGAGTATAGCCGTGGTCGCAACTAAAAAAGTTAGTTTTTCCCGTAGTCGGGTTTTAGTTTTTTAGACTTAATCTTTTTTTGTAACTTATATTCGAAATTTGCAACCCAAATTTCACAAGCAGCGGTCGTGCTGAGGGTAAAGCTCTGTCCTGTCAACTCGAGGGTACTGGGATCGAATCTATGTTGTGCATGCATGTGGACCACCAAAATTTCAAGTTTCTAGGAAGAACGGTTCTTGAAGTTTTTATCGTGACAGACATTCTTGATTTAGAGCGAACTTTTAATGGTTCCGAATTACCCTATGGGTACGGAACCCTAAAAAATCACCGAAACTTTTAAAACAATGAAATTTGAGCTCATCGAACAATCACGCTAACATGGTAAGTGAACTGTAACTTCTGATTGGTCATGCGGTGCGCTACATAGCACTAGCGCATTGCACTTACTTACTAAGTTGGTGCTACAGCTCGAGGTGAACCTGGGCCTGCTTCTCGCAACCATTTGTGCGTGCGTGTTATTTTTGCACGTATGGAAGGGACCTACAATTGTTTGCCTACTCCGAACGGCGAGTTGAGAAGCTCAATCGTGACAAATGATACTCTTTGATGCTTGTCAGACATTCGAAAGAGGTGGTACTGTGAAAAAACTCTTTTAGGTGTTAGACCTGGTCTGAAATTTAACCCGGGCAGCGTTTTCCGATCCGATCACATGTTTAGATGCTGTCTCCTTAAGTTACACTATATATTTGTTATGAAGAGAGAAGTGCACGTAAATCAAAAGTTAGCTGCTGGCTGTCACCGTGCATTGCTGTAGTAATAATTTTGAGATGACAAATATATTTTGTAAGTTTCAAATCAATCGGCTGATTTTGAAATGTTGGTGTTCCAGCGCCATCTATCGGAAAACTTGAAAACTTTTGATGTACGAACATATCTCACTTCATTACAAATATATTAGTCGAGTTCCGCTTACGAATGTCTCGGAGATTTTTCTCCGCTGCCTCAGCAGAGATTTTTCTATTAAGTGGAACAACATTCTCCGCAGAGGAGAAATGTATCTGAGGAATCGTGTTCCACTTCCTCGGAGATATCGGAGGGATTCGTAAGTGGAACTCGACTATTGTGTAAGTTTCAGCTTAATCGTACGGTGAAAAGTTTTTGAGTTCCAGCGGCATCTACCAGAAAACTTGAAATTTTTTGATGTACGAACACTTCGAACATCATAGAAAGTTAAAAGATTTGAGTTATATGTTATTGCTGAAGTGAAAAAATAATATAAAGTGTGCTTTTGATACGAAAAATGTAAGACCGTCTCTCGACGGCCTTGCCGGTTTGTGTGTAAAAAAATACACCCCTCTGTTTCATTGTTATGCATGTCTTTTGTGCCAAGAAATATTATTGTTTACCTATTATTTTGTTTAAATTTTTGTGCTAGATGGATCGTTGTCAGAGAAATTATAGTAAAAAAAATTCAACTTAGAAAAATTTTCGGTTGATCAAGTGGTCGAGTTCAGTAATTTCGTGGAAAGCGAAGATGAAATTTATAGCAGTGATGACAGTGTCTTTGATCTTCTAGTCTGATAGCTCAGCTAAGCTGTAAGATAATGAGGGACAGGCAATTGAAGAATGCATCCAGGAAATGAATGAAGCTGAGATAACAGATGCATTTGTACGGCCAAAAATGTGTCTATAAATGAAATTGAAATCCAGCAGCTTCTTCAACATTTATTCATTGTGCTGTGGCCGGCGAAACTTAACAAGAACCACCCACATCAACTGGGATTATAACAAGTGCTTGTCTTTAACATCTCATTGCATGTGAAAGAGCTTCAAACACCAATGCAACTCTTCAAGTACTTTTCCACTAGCGAATTTATTGAATAAATTGCTGAAGAGACAAACCGTTGTCTTTTGATGAACTGCCCGCAAAAGATATGATAAAGAGTGCGACTGACCATAGATTAGATGGTCTAACATTGTAGGACAAAGGCACTTATGCCAGCACTAGACCATAAAAGGACCAATGAAAACGTTAGATTTAGCAGGGCACAAATGAGAATAGCTATACGAATTGTATCCGGGCATTGCCTTTTTGGGAAACACGCCAAGAGGCTTGTACTTATAGACACGGATATTTGCAGATACTGAATGATATATGTACATATTCTGTGTAAATGTCAGGGCATACTACACAGTCGCAGGAACACTTTAGACTCATACTTCTTCAGTAACCTGGAAGAGGTAGGTCGAATCAACCACAGACTCGTTCTAAAATTTTGCGGGGTTATAAAATGCCTTGAGGAAATTGTGGCGTTTAGGCGACATCCTTGGACGGATTGTAGGGGATCGCGATGGGTCCACTTTGGTGACTGGTGTTTTGGGATGGCTCAGCCTCTCAACCCCTCTCAACCTTACCTCACCTAACTGCCCGCAAATCATCGGAGAATATGGGTGGAGTTGATCTTATGAACAGCTTAATGGGTCGACACAGTGAACTGAACCCGAGTAGCATTGCGTAGTAGTTCAACGCAATCACCACTACACCACGAGGAATGAGTCGTCACCAAGCAATAAAACGAATTGAAAAAATGTGAAGAAATTTGTAATTTAAAAAAAAAATTGTCTTTAAAGTGCAACTGTATTCTTCAAAAGTAGTCCATCAACTGAACCATTTCGGCTTACACATTAATCCTTAACTATACTTAATATAACACTTAATATAACACTTACAACTAACATAAACACAGATCGTACATACAATAGAAAGAAATGAGAGAACAGAAACAACAACAACAAAAACCGACGCCCAATCACGTTGTAAACACACGCTCTTCGCTACTGACGCTTTCGGAAGTGCAGTCAGCTCGTGTACAGCGCATACAAATAGCATCATTGCAGGCTTACGGCACAGCCGGCGTGGCTAGGTAAGCTTGCGACAACTCGATTGTTGCTTATGCCGTTTAGCTACTGCACACTTTCGAAAGTGCAGTCAGAGACGTAGCATCATTGCATGTAACTCACGGTGCCCACATCTGTCGTACGTTAGTTTCGCAAAAACTCGAGAACGGCGCGATCGATTTGGATAATGTATTTTTTTTTTTTTTGTTTTGTTCGTCTCAATAAAGGGGTGGTTTAGAAAATGGTCGCCGTGGCCGTGGTGGCTAGTGCGATGGACTACTACCCATGTTGCCCGGGCTCATTTTTATCCTATCATCTTTGATGGTATGTGCACAACAAATTACCAAAGTTGCATTTCAATCGGATGAGCGATACGCACTCGCATACGGTACGAACAAACATACACACTTTAATTTTTATATAAGTACATAATAATAGAAATATTCTGCATGATATTACATATAATTATAATGAAAGCGGAAGCGTGTTTTTCTACATTCTTCTACTCCAGTAATTCATCAATCAAAGTAAGATCAAATTCCTGTTTTCTTATTGTCACCCTAAATGTAATTAAGAACTCAAATTATCGCGCAACATGCCGGAAAGGGCAGAACAACGTCTGCCGCCGGGCCAGCTAGAATTATGTTAAAATCTGTTACAACACGTTCGGTTAGGTCAGGTAAGGCTATCCACCGTACTCGGTAGGATTCACTTCGACCAAAGTAGGTACATTGTGTAACCACGTGAGCTGATTCTTATCGGTGCTTCTGGAACCACTTTGAAGGTTGTATAAAAACCATATTTTATTGATATCCGTTGATGAAATATCTTGTGGGTTTAATGACAGATTTTACTGTAGAGCAAGCACTTATGTATGCTCTAGAATTTTAACTGCAACACAAAAAATATATATGTATCTAGATATAGGTATACATATGTATTTGCATTTGGGTGGATAAACTCACCCACGTAAATAGAACATATACATTATTACCAGCTTCGCTATAATCCTTATCCATCGATATCGTCTATTGTTCGAACAGTAATTGTCTGAAATGTATGCGCTTCAAAGCTTAATTCGCTTTTAGCAAAAGTCTCTACGATACAAAACATATTTGAAGTGATTAATTTATCCCTGCTACTTTATACATACATACATACACATATGTACATGTACAAATGTATCCTTCCATCTCATACCATTCCAGTGCACAGGGAATTAAAGTGGAAATGGTTTTTTTCCTCTTCCTGTCACTTATTGAAAATTTGTCGTAGCAGCCGCGAGGCTTTACATCGTAAATAAAATGAGAAAGAAACTGGAGCAAAGCCTATGAGTTAAGAAGGCACGAAGGAGACGTACTCGTCAAAAGATATATTAATCGATTTTTGCAATTAACGCAAAGAAGACAACAAAGTCGTTTGATGAATGGCAGCCGTGTTACGGTTTATTGCCTGAGACTGCCTTGAATATGATTACATTGTAAGTCACAGTTCTTTTGAGCTTTACTGGAGCATTTTGATTGAGCCTCGAACGTGAACGAGAAAATCATTCAATTTAAAACTGTTAAAATATTTTTATTAAATATTTTTAAAAAGATTCTTTCTAAATACATCCATTTGAAGTTCAAAATCATTTCAAAGCTGAACACATCCAATCAGTGACCTACACGCGCAAAAGTTTTCCATCATCTGACAGTTTATAATTTGTGCTGCTATCTGTCCTTTGTCAGTTTTTCTTTACAAATTATTTACAAATTATTTTCGTTTGCATTTAATTGTATCTAAAATGTCTAAAAAAGCGAATAAACAAAAGTGTGCATATAATCAGTGCTGGGAAAATTGTTTCTAGTGGTTAACAAAAAGCAAAGAATGTCCTGAATATGCGATATGTTTAATTTGCTTTAACTTTTTTACTTCACTTTTTTTACGCTGTTGTTATATTTTTCAAAAACATATTTTGTCTTGCGATGTCCCCCTTTTCGTCATTTTTAATCTGGTAACCCTATCATGCACTTTAGTAGATTTCGGCTTTACTCTTCTGTCTACCGCTGCGTAAATGCTGTCCCGTGATCACAGTACACGCTAAATAGGTAGGTAAGCAAATGTTGTTTTCTTTTAACGGCAAAAAGCCGAACCAAGTAGTGTCCGTCAAAATAAAAGTCGATTGAAAACGTTAACGCAATATAACATATTAATGAAATTTAAAAATTATTCTTACAGCAACAAAAAAATGTTTCAACTTGACTTGAGGTTTCACAAAAAAATCTGTGCAATGATGCCTAACGGCAAACTTTAGTGAAACAAGTGTGATACTATACTTTTACAAAATGGAAGCTTGAAGAACTTCGCAAGTCAGTAAAATAACAAACCTGAGTAAGACTGATCGGATTGATCGTGGTGACTTGGCTTTATGGCTTTAAGCTTGAATTAGAGAGTTAGACTTATTCTGAGATTCGTTTTCATTCGAAAGTGAGAAAAAGTCGACTGGTGGGTATTTTGACATTCAAAGGAATATAGATTTCATTTACTTAATGGAAGTTTATTTTACGAAATGAAAGTTCATTCATCATACGTATTTTGAGATTCTATTCGTTCAAAATAACTGTCATCTATGTTATATATATACATACACTGCCGCTCATCTGAATAGGTTCACAATATATGATCTTACTTCTGCTCGCCTCTCTTAATGTATATTAAGAGTACACAACTTTGTTAAGTACATATAGCAAGATTATTTATTTGTACTTATTTTGACAGAGAAAAACCAAACGAAAAAAATAACCGTTATTGTATTATGCTGCTTTGATCTTTTTCTATTTTCTATTTTTTTACGAGTGGCAATAAGTTGCTGGTTTTTTTTTTTAGCTTCAGCCTCTTTAGATATTTAGCAGTTGGTATGACATGTTTTATCATAGCCAAGTTAGAGCTAACACCGGTTGTTTCCTTTATTTTCGAATTAGTGGCGTGAGAATAGCACGCATCTCTGATGATGGCTCTCCTATCTGTTTCTCTAGTTGTGTTATTTGTGCCTCCCTTCATATTTTTCCCGTTGCTCAACACGTTTTACAAATAATTGCTAATAAAACTTTGAATTCGTCCTCTTTATTTTGCGAAATTACGGTGTTTTAGGCCCGATTCACTAAACGCTTTGATTTGGTCCCTTTCGTCCTATGTTAAAAGGTTATCGCGACCCATTTTCAAAACACATAGTGGAAAATAATTATAACTATCGAATACCAAAAAACCGTTACGATTTGTTAGCTTATCTCAACGTTATCTGAACTTATAGCTACTGAACCTATTCTGATGAGCCAAAATATTCGCATATTTTTTTCGAAGAATAAGATCAAAGCAGCATAATACAATAACGGTTATTTTTTTCGTTTGGTTTTTCTCTGTCAAATTAAGTACAAATAAATAATCTTGCTATATGTACTAAACAAAGTTGTGTAATTTTAATATACATTAAGAGAGGCGAGCAGAAGTAAGATCATATATTGTGAACCTATTCAGATGAGCGGCAGTGTATGTATTTTTTTTTTTTTTTTTTTTTGTAAGAAAGGTGGAAAGCATCAAAAGCCTGTGTGTGGGACTTTAATCCACTAAAACCACCTCCTGCCTCTGTTCCCTGGTCCCCACGGTACCACTGTAAGTATTTCGTCATGGGGGGGACTTCAGCCGTAGCTTTTCCTCATCTTCACAGGTCTTTGTCAATGTGTCTGAAACTGTTCTGAAGGGTATTGTTCGTTTATGTATATGTCAGTACGTGTGGGTCTAGTCTAGTTCGTTAGTTTCGTATGGTGTATGCGTAAGTTCGTGTGTGTGTCATTCCGTATACGTTCATGTCTTTGAAGTTCGGTTTGAAGGTCCTGTTGTGTGAGCTATTGCCTGAACGGCATTTCCACGCTGTAGCCGCAGTTAATTTGTTACACGTCTGCGTCCCTCTGTGAGCGCATGTATATTCGTATGTCCACCTGTCTGTGCCTTTGCGTAGGTGAGTTTTGGTACACAGCAGCGTTACCGCTCGTTTCCACTCTGTGGCTTCTTCTTTCTCGCTCTAGTCTCCTCAACTCCTGGCATACATCTTTGGCATAGAAACTCACTGCGTTCCATCTGTCTTCCGATTCTAGCATGTGATGTACTAGATTCTCCGGAGTTGGTGTTTCTCCCAGCGCTGCTTGAAGTGCATCCCTTTGCAGTTGGAATCGTGGGCAGTGGAAGAATACATGCTCTACGTCTTCGGGGGTACCACTGCATGATGGGCAAGTGGGAGAGTCATCGTTCTTGTATTTGTGAAGATATGACCGGAAACAACCATGTCCCGTGAGCAGTTGCGTTATGAAGAAGTTAACTTCACCATGTCTGCGGTTTATCCAAGTCTCTATACTCGGGATAAGGCGGTAAGTCCAACGGCCCTTGGAAGAAAGGCTCCAGCGTTGCTGCCACTCTATCAATCCTGTGCTTATTTCTCTGGTGTCCGCTTCGCTGTAAGTCAGCCGCCGGTCCTGTCTGCTCTCTAGGAACTTTTTCTGCAGTTCTTCCGCCAGTATATCGATTGGTAGCATTCCTGCGATGACGCAGGCTGCGTGGTCCGAGGTGGTGCGGAAAGCACTACTAACTCTTAGTGCACATAGTCGATTTACTGCTATGATTCTTCTTTTGTATGAAGTCACTTTCATAGCTTCGGCCCAAACTGGTGATCCATAAAGCACTACGGATGTGACTACTCTAGCTAAGAGAAGTCTGCGGCTGTATCTTGGCCCTCCTATATTTGGCATAATCCGCGCAATGGAGGCACCCACACGGGAAGATTTGTTGCTTACGTACTCCAGGTGTTCTTTAAATGTAAGCTTTGAGTCAATCATAACGCCAAGGTATTTGATAGCTGGTTTTGATATTATGTCATGCTCTCCTACAGCGAGCGTGATGGTTTCTCGCTGCTTCCTACTGGTTATTAGTACCGCTTCTGTTTTGTGTTCAGCTAGCGCGAGGCCGACTGATGCTAGCCATCGTTGAACTACTGAAATGGTCTCATTGCTAATTTGAACAACTTCTTCCAGGAGTTTTGCAGTTACAACTATTGCGATGTCGTCCGCAAATCCCACTATTTTTGCCTCGCCTGGTATTTGAAGACGAAAGATGCCATCGTACATGAGGTTCCATAGTATTGGTCCCAGAACTGAGCCCTGGGGGACTCCTCCAGTGACGGCGTATTGCTTTACGCCGTCATCTGTTTCATAGAGCAACAGTCTTTGTCGGAAATAGTTTTTCAGAATTTCCCTGATGCAGGTTGGTACTCTCATATTTCGAAGCGCCTCAAGGATATGTTTCCAGCTTGCGGTGTTGAATGCATTCTTAACGTCTAGTGTTATGACGCAGCAGTACTGCTTTGCGCCTTTTCTCCATCTTCTTCCTTCTATGGCCCTTTTCGCCGTGTCAACCACTTCTTTAATGGCATGAACTGTCGAGCGTGCTTTTCGAAATCCATACTGATGTGTTGATAGTCCACCAGCTTCTTCAATCGCCGCTTCCAACCTGTTACCGATAATGCGCTCCAAAACTTTTCCCGCGGTGTCCAACATACAGAGCGGGCGGTAGGCTGATGGATCTCCTGCCGGTTTACCTCCCTTCGGTAGTAGTACGAGTCTCTGTTTCTTCCATTGATCGGGAAAAACTCCTTCACTTAAGCAGGCATTATAAATATCCACAAACAGGTCCATTCTGGTTCTAATCGCAGCTTTCAGGGCTATATTTGGGATCCCATCCGGTCCAGGGGCTTTTTTATTTCCAAACCTGTTGCTTGCCAAAAGGATCTCGTCTGGAGTTATCCTAGGAATTTGTTGAGCTGCTAAAGATGACTCGTTCTCCAGTAAAATTTCCGGTTGCCTTGGAAATAGGCCTTCGACTATTTGCTCCAATACATCTGTGCATGTGGGGGATGGGGCTCGAAAAACTTTCAGCTTTTTCATCACCACTTGGTACGCTCTTCCCCAGAGGTTTTCATCTGCTCCATTGCATAGCTCGGCGAAGCTCCGACGTTTGCTGGTATTTATTGCCGTTTTCAGCTCCTTTCGCGCTACTTTATACCGATGGTGGAGTTCGGTGAAATCGTCTCTTCCTCTACTGCGCTGGCACTGTCTCCTTGCGCGGTGACATCTTGCGCGCAGTAGTTCAATGTCCTCATTCCACCAATAGACTGATGGATAGCGTATATTCGTCGTTCTTCTTACCATAGATGCGTCGCAGGCCGTTGTAATGTGCGCAATCAGTTGCAGAGACTTCTCATTAGCCGAACCCGTCAACGTAGCATCCGCGATCATAAGGGCGAAAGCTTCTTCATCGAATGTATTTGTCTTCCACCCTAATCTGTTAGTTATTCTCGCGGATGTATTTTGACGTCGCCTTTCTTCATTCCTTGTTTCATACAATATAGCTTGGTGATCACTGTGAGTATAGTGTGAGCTGACCTTCCATGTTGTTCTCGGAGCAAGGCAGTTGCTTACAAAGGTTAGGTCGATTATCGAACCCGCCCCATTCCTGCTAAATGTATGTTCATTACCAGTGTTTAGGAGCACTACGTCAAGGACCATTAAAGCCTCTATTAGTTTGCATCCTCTCGTGTTCGTCCTTGGGCAGCCCCATTCTGTGGCCCATGCATTAAAATCTCCGGCTATGATAGTCGGGCTTCGATCTCTAGCATCTATGGTCAATCTATCCAGAAAACTATCAAATTCCTCGATGGTAAGACTCGGTGGAGCGTAACAGCTGTAGATGTAGCAGCCATCAATTTTGGCACGCACGAAGAATGTACCAGGGTTCACCTCTGTTTCTTGGAAGGGTCGCTTACCGCAAGTCCATATTGCGGCTTTGCCTGTCGTGTCCGCTATCCATACAGTGTTATCATATTGCCGGTACGGTTCGCTTAAGATTGCGATATCAATATCTAGTTCACGAACTGTTTGTGTTAAAAGGGACTGGGCCGCCTCACAGTGGTTTAGATTTAGCTGCAGTAATTTCATTGTTTCGGCAGCAGCTCCCTCCATGCTCGTTGGTACGATGGACATCTACGGCTTCCTGTAAAGTGGTTACTGTCGATACCCTCTTTGCCTTGGCAGAGTAGACATTTTGGCTCCTCGTTGCATAGCTTCGCTATGTGACCATTTTTACCACACCGTAGGCAGTGTTTGGACCAGTCACTAGAACTTTTGCAAGCTCTGGCTATATGCCCGAATTCCATACATTTGTAGCATTTAATTGGGATAAGCTTCTCGCGTATTCGGCACACAACCCATCCTATGCGCACTTTGCCTGCTTCAATGAGCTGCTTGGCTGCTTCTGCTGGTAAGCTCACGGTTGCCGTCTGGGTACCACTGTAGGCTTTCCGAAGTGACTTAATTGTCACTGCTTTTATGGCACTGGTGTTTGCCAAGTTCTCTGCTAAGGCATTTATCACGTCTTCCTTCGTGGTGACCTCATCAAGATCTTTCACCTCAATCAGTGTCTCATGTGTTAGCGTCTTCACTTCCGCTTGTTCCACCAGGATACATTTAATTTGTTCCTCGAATTTAGTGGCCTGCGAGTTGGTAGATCTTTTCAGTTCAATGAGTAGATCGCCTTTCGCCGTTTTTTTGATGCGGTTAACATTTTCGCCAAGTTCTTTTAGTTGAGGATTGCTCTTGACCTTTCGCAGCATATCTGCATATGTCATATCGCCCTTTGTTCTTAGAACCAGCGCGTCGGGGCGGGTTGGTTTTCTCCGATCTTTTGCCCGTGGTCTTTGTTTGATCCAGTCAGGCTCAGTTTTGTTGCCTTCCGCCAGCGACTGGGTTGGTATTTCCTTAATCTCCTGTGGTTTATCTTTCGTCGCACCTTTTTCCATCGACGCCTTTTTCTTTTTCGATGGTGGGAGCTGTTTAGCCAACATATTCAAACGCGATGCACTCTTTGGTGTTGTATCTCTTTTCCTTTTTGGTGTGTCGCATATTTCCCCCTGATGGTTTACGGGCCGTTTTGCTGTCAGATTATTGGTCAGGCAAAGTACTCGGTTTTCTAACCCCTCCGCTGTTTGCGTCATCTTTGTTGCGGGTATGGGGGCACGGCCACTTTCATCTCGTGTAGGTCTTACATATCCTGCGTCAACTATCTTGTTATAGGCTGAGCGAACCAAACTTGTCAGTCTCCTGATCTCATGATGAACATTGTTTTTGCCCTTGTAGAAGTTCATCAGGTCCTCAATTCTTTGGCCGAGGATGTTCATGGCATCACTTTCAGCCTTTTCTTCGTTGGGGTCTGCTGTTTTTCTTCCTTCCACGCTGGGTGTACATTCCCTCACTTCTGGATTTTGGTCGGCTATCTCAGGTGGCTTCGAGCTTGACGACTCCTCTACTAAGATCACTTTTGGTGGTGATCGCACTAAAACTGAACTCCTCTGGAACGGATTTTTCGGAGTTGATAAGTCACACTCCGCTCCTTTTTCTTCGTTGTTATTATTTTTTTTTTGATTTTTTTCAGGTGTATTTTTTTTGTTTTGCTTGTTTTGGTTGTTTATGTTTAAATTTGTACTCATTTCTTTTGGGTCCCGACTCAAAGCCGCTATCTCCGTCCGGATGTGTATTCACCTCTGTGATCCCATGGTTATCTATGTAAGCAGGGAGGCCATGCGAGGGTTGACACAGGACCTTATGGGTACTTGTGCCAGAGCCAGATCGGTGCAAATCAGGAATGTTACATCTGAACATACACCACCAACTTAACGGCGACGTGACGGAGAACGTACTTTGAGGCCTGCCAAGGTTTTAACGGGACGGGGGCGGTTGCAGCATTAGCCTGAGAGCCGTTTCAGCCAGATTTCACTCTAGCTTACTAAGGTAACAGAATACTACAACCGTCAGCCCACAGCAATCAAGTCCAATCGATGGTCCGGTATACCGTAATTAAGACCTTACCGGGCTCGGTCCTAATGCCTAACCTATAGGCTTAACATGCATTACTTCTTGTGTAGACTTCATGAGTTCCCCCGATGCCACTCCTTGGAGTGGGGGGCACTTATTTGTGAACGGCACCGACTCGTCCTGTCACACAGAATTCATAGGGTTTCTGAGACGTTTTCAGCCTCGCCCTCCTTCTATGCCGCTTTTGGTCGGGGACTGCTTATTTGTTATTCGCAGTTAACCTGTGCACTACAGGCCGTTCAGCGATCCGCCACCTGCTGACCCCCACAATAGCCTAAGCTTAGCCCTGTGCGGCAGTGTATGTATATAAAAATGAATTGGTGCCTGTTTGTACAAGCATAACTCTGCATGGGGATTTTTTGTTGGATTCGTACTGAAGCTTTGCCAGTAGTCCTTTTCATAATAGCTTTTGATGAAATAAGTAACATAATAGCAAAGTTTAAATTCCTAGATCATTGCAGTTACGCAGATGATATATTCATTATGTGCAAGCTCAATGATCTAGTTAGATCTAAAGCTATCCTAACGGAAGTACTTAAGGATATTTTAAACTGGGCAACCACCTCCGGTGCCAAACTCTCATTAGATAAATGTAAGACACTGCGTGTTTGTCGTAAACGATCCTGTCCGCCATTAAATTTAAATCTCAACAATGTTAATATACAAAATGTCAACAATTCAAAAATCTTAGGCATAACATTTAACAATAAATACAACTGGAAACCACACTGTTTAGATCTTAAGAAGAGTCTAGCTGGGAGAGCTAATATAATTAATTACATAGCTGGTAAAAAATTAAACATTCACATAAATACTCTTTGTAACATCACTAGGTCTTTGGTTTTAAGTAAAATAGACTACGGGCTGTGCATATATGGCAAATGTCCTAAATCAACACTAAATCTCCTAAAATCAACCTATCATCAAGCCGTCAGAAGGAGCATCAATGCATATCGAACGTCAAGAATAATCAATTTTACGGCAGAAGCTGGGCTTCCTACCTAGAGTCAAGAACGTCAAGAAGAAAGTTTAACAAAACTTTTAGCTAAATTGTCTTTCTCCTACAACTCCATCATTGACAAGGACATTTCCACAGTTATCAGGTCGAAATTAAATAAGCGAACTCCATCCACCATAGCTCGAACAATATGCAACGCAAAATTACTTGGTCTTCCCATTAAGCCAATGAAACATTCCTCGCCATCTTATCCTCCGTGGTTCATAAAAAAAACATCTTTTATACTGACTTTATCGGAACATAGAAAAGACAACACCGGTAGCAGTATATACCAGTCACTCTTTCTAGAAACTATGACTGTGCTCAAATCCAAAGGATGGAAACCTATTTTCACAGACGGCTCTAAATCAACACATTCCACCTCCCTTGCTGTTACTTTTGAAAACGGATCCTTATTAAGAGCTGGGATTTTGCCAGAAAATGCGTACAATTTCACTGCAGAAGCATTCGCCCTATTCGAAGCAGCCAAAGCATCAATACAACACCGTGGAAAAGTCATAATATGCACCGACAGTCTATCTGTCTACTCTCAATCCAAATCAGCACCATTTTTCTTAGGTAAATTTTAAAACTAGGCCCACATACTCAAACCTAGCTCTTTCCGAGATTTTAAAAAAAAATTGTATGGAAATTACGGTTTTGACGGGTATTCTAATAAATGAGCATGCTTCAAAACCTTTGTACATACTTATCATAGATTTCAGCATACATTTCAGCATACTTATCATAGATTGTTTTTTTGTTACAATCGTTAGGTACGTTCATAGGAAAAAAAATAAAACGGTATGTTTATTAACTACGCATTTTTTGTAGTAAAGCGACCTGAAAGTCAAAAATTTGCATGGGCAAGACAAATGAAACTGATTTAAAAATAAAATATCTACAAAACCTAAAAAAGGTATCAATTTCATTTAAACGCAGTTAAAAGAGTATTATTTTTTCTAAAATTTAAGCTCTATATAAATGTTCTGTAGTAAGTATTAGCGAAGATATTTGCGTTAATATTGGGCAAGGCTGTAGAACGATTATTTTCTTAGATTATACTCAAAAAATAATTTCCCAGTTTTGAAATTTAGTTTGGAAACACCCTGTATATATTTTTAGAAAGGCGAAAATGTGTGAATTATTTTATGATACCCCTCGGTTGAAAATGATACCCAAATACTTCAAATTCTGATACTCTTGAAAATTGGAAAACGACAGCACTGATCCAAATAACAACTCCGATCTAATAAACCACATAAGGGACAACATCGCAAAATGAAACTAATGTGGACTTTAGCACACACGGGGATACAAGGCAATGAGAATGCTGATATGGCCGCGAAAACTTGCAACAATGCACCTGTTTTCACCTTTAATATATAATCAAAACTCGATCTACAAAAACAGATTACGCGGAAGTTATAAAGGGACCGACTTTTGAATTGGGCAGCTCACCAAAATCACTACGCCAAAATTAACGCCAATTGTACCACCCCCGCCTACCCCACATCGACATCTAAAACTTCGTTTGGGACATACTATTCAAACGCATCAACACATTGTTGGGTCCCAACAGACATCACAAAAAGCACCGAAATCCCGAAGCGCGAGTCACAGCACAGGACACATGGCACATCGATGAGGTGTCCTGGGTACATCATACTAGTGATTGGAATATGATCAGTAGACCTCAATTAAGGTCACAACAATATTCCTTATCACTAGTAAAAGGTGCACAGAACGCAAAAAAGAATATACAAAACAAATTAAACACTAAATTCCGAGACATCACTAGACACCGACGAAGGAAATGAATGTAACTGAAGGCCAACTGTCAAATGTGCCCAACAGGTCAAACCATCGATCGTCAACATACAGTCGATCTCGTTCCCCATCATGCGAAGCGCATAATAAAACAGGAGGCACAAGCATCCAATCCATTCACACCAACTAGGATGAAATCGGGCGAAATGGCGTGGGAGGCAGATCACACCAGTTATCACATCCTGCCATCTCGCTCTTTCACATGATGATACGGTGGACTGGTATAATTCTAGTTACTTAACTAGTTAACCCATTAGTGCATGAAGTTAATTTGAAGTTTTTTTTTACATTTTGTCGTTTGTTTGCAGTAAAACACTCTTTTTTTTAAAAAAAAAAATACGAAATCAGAACATTTTGTGTTTTTGTGAGTAGATAGAGTGTGTCCGTTTAAATGGACTCTATGCAGAGAAAACATTGCAAGTTTACATTTAGATGACGTCTGTTTAAACGGACCATATGCACTAATGGGTTAAATGGGAAACAGTCACGGTCAAGGTCAATGACCACACACTGCACAGCTGAGCGCGGTATATAATAAACCGAGGTCTAGTGTTAAGTTAGAACGACATTTTTGGGCATTCGAATTTGTAAGTTTGAATTCAAATAAAGCAATCATTTATAACGTGCTTCAAACGGTTGTGTTTCATTTCTCCTAAATGAAAATTACTCTACCATTTGCCGAGTCGCCTTCTCAAGCAAATATATAATTTCTAGCATCATCTATGCTTAGAACAACATTTTAAAGAAAGATGACCCACCGAAATGTCCAGCCTGCAACAACATCATCGATATAAAACATATCCTCGGACAAATTCCCTGCCACATCTCCAGTTCATTCAATGCCATCTTGCCCCAGATCAATCAGTCTACCACTTCCTTAATAATATTAACCACGAAAATATAAAAAGGTCAATAATTTTCTCCATAGTGCGAACTTAATTATATAAAACTTATCTTATGTTTATCAATATTTTCTTATATATTTACCTAATTTTTTTTTTACATTATTTCTACACTTAGAGCCGAAAGCCTCTGCAGCTAGTGCTCATTTTTATATTAGCATAAAAATTGATTTTTATGGTAATAAATAATAATAATAATAATAATAATACTATTTTCAATACATTTTGTATGGGGAATTTTATTTTATTTTATTCATTTTGATCGTAATATTATAGTTCAAATGGTTGCAAAAGTATTTGTTCAGTGACCAAGTGAAATTCGATGGATTTGTGTTGAATTTTGTGCTTTTTCCAGAACACGGTGATTTCCAAAACTAAGTTTATCGGCACATCGAATCTGGAGTTGCATCAATACAAATTACCTTTATTCATCCACTGTTTTCCTGTGATTCGGTAATTTAGAATATTCATTAATTTTGTGGATAACGATTTTTAATAAGGTATTTTGTCAACGACCAATTTGTGTTTAATGCAATTGGTTGACGGTTAGTATAATTAGGCCACCGATAAGATGATCCAACATTGGAGTTCGCACTAAAAATTTGAGACGGGTGGGTTATCTACGTACGAATGAAACGGATGAACAGCTTGCACATCACATGTGCCTGGCTACACGATCAATTCCATACCGATTCTTTTCAGTGAGACAGGTATATTTTATGTGAGTTGAAACGAGAAGGGTTGATTTCACCAAAAGCACACCAAAAATCCGATTTGATAATAATTCTCGGAGGAAGATGCATGTTCTTTTCTCAAAGCGTTTCATTTCTCATAAATTTTTTCATTTTTTCCGACCGTCGGAGGGTTCACATAACGAAAACTCAAAAAAATAATTCTCTGTGCAGGACGGAGCACGGAGATTGTTTGATCTGTTTTCAAAGTGTTTCCCTCAACACATTTTGTGTGTAGCCACGGGGAAATTTTCAATACCTAGTATGCCATTGACCGTGTAGCCAGGGCCAATGAACAAGCCCGTTTACGAATGGATAACATGGTCTCATTCCATTACATTCCAATTGTTCCATTCCACACACAATGTTGTTATTAACAAAGCGTTGCAGTGACCTGAAATGTGTGATATCCATTTTCCGTGTAAATGAAATTCATTCAATTCAATTTAATTCCAAAAGAGCTTCATTCTTTTAATAAAGAGGCTCGACTTTCGAAAGGGACATATTTAATCAATCTTAGGCGGAACGATGTTCGCCGGGTAATCTTTAATTTATAGTAGGGTAGGGTGAGGCAGATTCGACACATTTTCTGTAGATTCCCTTTAACTTTTTATAAAATGAATATTATACCTATATACGTTTTTATTTAATTTGAAGCTTTGATAATCGTACTAAAGGAAGTCGTGCTTTACCTTACTCAACCCTAATTGTTTATAAAAAATACTTTTAAAAACTACTTCAAAAAGCCGAAAGTGCCCCATGTTTGGGGTACATTCGTCTTTCTAGTGGGGCACTTTCGACACGAATTCAAATGACACAAAAGGAAGAGCAAACTTATAGCGAATTGTTTTATTTATTTAAATAAATCAATCTTATGTCTACAAAACATAAAAAAAACCATGAGATACTTCAGAAATTAATGTTAAAATTAAACTAAAAATCACATTCAGTTTTCATACGAATATCTATATTTATAAAAATTAAAAAATTTTTTTTTGTATGACGGCTATAGACTCCGAAACTACCGATCCGATTGAGTTCAAATTTTAGTTTAATTTTAATTTTGGTATTTTTCTGAGAGTGTTTCTGTGGAGTTTGGTCAAAATCGGTGTGCTAGAAGCTGAGCAAGTGGCAAAAAGGGGGTAAAAAGCTGTTTTTCTGTCTTTAAACAGTTCCTAACTCAACAATGGCTTATCGTATTGAAAAACAAAAGTAAAAGGTGGATTTAGTAAATTTTCCACTCATTCATTTGAGCTATAAATCATTCATTTGCGTTATCTAGAAGCTAAGCTATGCTCAAAACAATTCATAAAGTCATAGCCAAGAATTTTCGATCAGCGGAGACCGCAGCCAAAAGTCATGCAGCAGTGGGTGACGTAATGCTGCTATCTATTCGGCGCCGCGACTATCTCTGTTCCTCAAGGCCTTTGCCACACGAGCGTCTTTTTCCGCGCTCCCATTTGGTCGCGCGCCATGAGTATGTAGAAAACTAATAGAACTGTACACACGAGCGCCCGCGACCAAAAAGGCGTCGTGTGTACATTTTGCTTCACACTCAGGTCGCGCGACCAAATGGGAGCGCGGAAAAAGACGCTCGTGTGGCATTGGCCTAAGTGCTTAGAATGTGCGACAGGAAGTGTTGAATGTTTAGCGATGAGCTCTATACCGGAATACCTACATACATACATGTTTAAGAACACAAGTAGGTATATAACGAGCAGGAATAAAAATTATCAAACCAAAGCGGGTAGATATTTAATGTACATATATTACGTATAGATCAGTGATCGATGGCACAGGCAGGTACCCCTTCCCCTTTGGTGGCGGTCGGCAAATTCATACTGTATGTACAACACCGATGAATTTAAATAGGAAAACCTTAGTTGGCAATACATGTGTATGTCTGTATGTACAAGTACAAGTACATAGAAGTCACACATTTTTTATGAGGGTATTTTTTTTGGAAAATATCCTTTCACTTTTAGTTGCTGCGTATAAATTTGTGTTTTTAGTCTGTTTCTATACAATGTTTGTCATTTTTGGCGATTCTTATCACATTAATCACACTAATCACACTGGCGCAAAATTATAGTCGGATAAAGTGCACTTTAAAATTATTTTAGCACGTAATAAGACCAAAATTAGTGTTTTGATAATTATAGTCGACATAAAACCCACTTTATCGTTATAACCTCACGCTAAAAACTGAGGAAAGTTCATATCATCTTTAAGTATTGACTATTTAATATCGGTCATTTCAGTGGAATGTCATTTCAAAAAAATCTCATTTCAGTAAAGTGTAATTCCAAATATGTATGTTTCCAGAAAATATTTTTGAAGATTTTGATGTTTTTCAAGATTTTGAGCTTTTTAGAAGGCCCAAAATATATAAAAATCGGTCAAATCCTTTTGAAGAGCTCGATGATGAGGAGTTTTATTCTCGATATAGATTCGATAAGCTCACTATCCAATTCTTGATCGAAAATCCCGATATCCAAAAGCCGGTGACAAATCGTGGTCTTCCGATATCTGTATCCTTACAGATCCTTGTAAATCTTCATTTCTTTGGGGGAAATTTCCATCAAGGTGATGTCGGTAAGTAAAAAGTAATTTAAATTAAGAGTATATCATAATTTATGGTATGCACAATATTTGGAACAATTGCCGTTTGAAAGGTGTGTTGGAAGCGACCGTAAATGTTCATCAGGGTATCTTGCTTGGCAACGCAGGATATCCATGTTCAAAGATATTATTTACGCCGGTCAGTAACCCGTCAAATCGAGAGGAGCAACGATACAATATCAGTCACACATCTACCAGAAGTAGAATCGAATGCTTTAACGGCCAATTAAAGTCAAAATTAAGATCGCTAGGTACTGGGAAGATTACGTGTATACTTGGACACGGCAAAAACTGTTATTGTTGCGGTAGCCTTGCTTCAGAACATAGCCAAAGAAAGAAATGTTGCGTTATTTGAAGATAATCTACCACCGATTCCATCGCAACAGTTAGAGGCTAACAATAATGCTCAGAATTCTGCAGAAACAACTGGAAGAGCATTCAGGAATGCATTTATGAATCAGTTCTTTTAATTCTTGATTTTTTTTTAATGTAACCAAACAAAAATAAATTATACCTACATATGCTCATATAAACAGGTATAACTTCTTTAAATTTCAAATTTGCTCATTCTTTGCTTTCTGGTCGATCATTAAATTCATTTTCAGCATGTGAATTACTCTAGCATGTGCCGTCGCTTCTTTGGCTTGCAATAATTGTTCTTTTGCAAGTGCAACTTGCTACTTATGCAATTCTTCACAATGCGAAATTTATTTTCTGATCTGTTCTTGCCGTTCACTCATCACTTCGCATTTTGTTGTTGGTTTTCTTAGCACTTTTCTCAGGGCACTTAGCAAGCTCGTCGTTGGAGCTGGAGCCACGGAGGTAGGAATGGATGGTTCAGGAGCTGCGGCAGTTGTGTCCATTTCAGCTGGGATATTGGGAATGTCTGTGGATGTAGCAGGACTGAATGAAATAATTTCAATAAAGTTGGCGTTGGGGCTATTCGGCTGGGTATCAGCAGAAGCAGTAGGTGGCAAAACACTATCGCTATCAATGTAGATAGTGTCTTCTATCATCTGGTCGGGTATCATACCTTGCACTAAAAGGTCAGAGGAATCCGTTTCTGGAACATAAACATTGTTCCCCGTTGCTCGTATTGCTTAGCTGATGCCTTCATCCGTACACACTATTGCCTTATTTTTCCAATGCTCCTGTGGTATCGAACTGAATTCATCCCTGAAGCTATTGACTCCCAGGCTGCCTTCTTTCGCGATATCATCTTCAGGTCATTATCTTATCCTCCACAACTGTTACATATATGTATATTTCTCCACGAACTGCCGCAGCATTTCCTTTTCATCTCTGTCCCAATTCTGCTCCCCCTCTCGATTTGTCCAAAGAGAAAATATTTGTCACAATATAAAATTCAGTTGTTTTTTGAAGTGAAACTTTTTTACGCGCGTCATGCTTTTTGGATAACCGGAGTAAAACCGACTCAAGACCGTCACGAAAAACCGTCATGTTTATACGCTTTTTTATAAATAAAGGGTGTTCTCGAACTGTACGAGTACCATATACCTATCCTATTATTGATGTGAAACTTTTTACTCGACTTCGGAAGGTTGCGTTAAACGGTCGCGTTGAATGGTCGCGTTAAATGGTCGCGTTAAATGGTCGCTTATGGTTGCATAGTTGCATTACACTTTTAACCACAGATAATTTACATAGGTATCGCATGCAGAGCAAGAAGATCATCACACTTTAAACAACAAAAATTACTCGCAACCGAATGATTTTTTCATATCGATCCAATAGATTGCTTTCAAACCATTTTAAGTTATATCGGTATACACAGCTTTTTTTGTATTTTCTTTTGCTGCAACCCGTCTCGTCCGATTCGATCATCGAAATCAAGCAGCGTCGAGCTGTTAGTGCTTAGTCGAGTACGAAGCTTCTTTAGTTGTGGTCCCCCTAAAGCGGCCTACAGACGATCAACTTGGTTGTCAACCAAGTAGTCAACATGCCATGTTGATGTCGATGTTAGTCGTCTGTAGCTAGGTTTACAACAAAATTCTATGTTGGACCAACATGGTTAGATAAAATCAAAATCATTTGATATTTTGGAGGCGGAGCCTAATGTTTGCAACCAAGTTGAATGTGTGTAGTGTGGTTGACTACCTAGTTTGCAACATTAGTTCAGAGCGTATGTTCATCGAGCGTATTAAGTAGCGGAATAGTCTACTTTGCGGACAACATAACGAAATTTTGGTAAGTATGTATATAAGTAAATATGTATATAAAAAAACTGCCTGAAATATGGAAAGTAAAGAAGACATAAATAGACCATATTTTCCTCATCATTGTTTCTCGTACCTAGTTCTTTTTCCGAATATTCATCGATGATTATAAATATGTACATACATATGTATATGTACATACATATACCTGTATGCATATGTAATAATCATTTAATCATTAATCATAATCATTTTTGTCATTTTCTCAGCAAGAAAAGACTTTAAATATTTTCAAAATGTCCGGGAAGTACAACCGGCACACCCTCCAACTAAAAAGGAACTGATGTTGACTACAAGGTTGACTACCATGTGTCTGTACGTTTCGTTTGTTAACTTGGTTCACAACCAAGTTGATCGTCTGTATGCTGCTTAACTTAAAAAGCTTCTTACTCGACTTCGGTTGGTTGCATGGTATGTATGGATATCAGTGATGTGGGGAATAGGTAACAAAGTAGAAACAGCGAAAATTTATTGAGTGGAGAGTAGTATTGTGCGTGCGAGTAGTATTCCCACAGATTTTTTGAGGAGAAATAATGGAGAATATTCTTTGAATATCCAATAAATTCGAAAATTGTATGAATGTCTCTTCTTTTGTCACAAATTCATTTTCCTTCATCCACGATTATATGTATAGCTAAGAAGTTTCACTTCGGTCGCGCGTACTTCTACACGTACCATTTTTTTTATTTATGTAGTACCTTTTCTGCTTCCATTATTAAAAACAAATTCTCTTCAAATTCAAATTTAAATTCAAATGCACACAGTCAAATTCAAAGATTGTTTATGTTTTCTGTTATCTGTCAAACTCATGTAAATTTATTAAAAGTGCATCCCTTAAACTTAAACTGTGTTTTATTTCTCAAACTGTGTATTTTTAGGTTTGTTTGACTAAAACTCATCGCGGGTACGTTCTAATGTTGATACTAGTTGTTTCCCTCCAAAAATTCTCAATGGAATTGAGATCGGGATACAAGGCCATTGAAGGCCATTGAAGCTCCAATACCTGCTGATGATTCAGACCAAAAGTTCACAAATTTTGACGAATGCATGGGATCATTGTCATGCTAGAAGTGCCACCGCGGCAGTTTGTCATAATATTATTGATCTGGTAAATAGAACCCACGCCAAACCAAGGAAAGCATCCCCGTACCATTGCTGAGCCGCCCCATGTCTAACGGTTTTTTTCGTGTAACGGTTCTTCTTCGTTGATCCACAATATTTTTGTAATATTTAAACTATTGTTTTATGTATAAATCGTAGTTATAAAAGCCCCCAGAAAAATAAAGAGTTTTGTTAGCAGTCACACATCCACATCGGTGGCAACATTTCGTTTTTGTTTCAATTCGTTCGTCAAATTCGCTTGTAATCGTTATTACACAGTGGGCCCATATTTTATCGCGTAAGCACCAATTCGAATAAAACTACAACGATGGAAGTAGATATTCGAGGTTGGCGATTGAAAAGGGCTTCAATCGTTTACTGATTTTAATTTAGCCTTTTGCGAACTGTTGGTAACTTCCGCCGCGATTGCTTTGAGAGGATCTTTTTTGCCATCTGAGGTGTACTTCGTGTTTCGGCTGCTGGCGTTCTTTTTAAGGCAATTGACGGATCTACATTTCACATATCTAAATTCGCAGCAATAAATTTATATGTTTTGCCCAAATTTCTTAAGTTTTTGACTATCTGTTGAAGATTCCGAATGAAGAGCAGTTACCCAATATTTTGATCGAGCACAAAGTGACTTCCTCTCACACTTACTGATGCAACATAACAAATCTTTCGACTTTCCTTACACGTATTAGAACAAAGGAAAATATTCTGCTTAAGAAACGGTTACGGTACCGTTAAAGATTGCAAAAACATTGACAGAGGCCGATTTTAGTGCTGCCATTGCTATTATACTTCATTACCTATTGTTTTGATCAGCACTGTAGTACATATCTGTAAGTAATTTGTATAACAGCCCATGATAGCAGTTCTAATGACTTTTCCGGTTTTTAGAACAAATATAATGCAAATTAATTTTAATATAGCATACTTATTCTATTATGTACCCACTAACGTTGGCAAATTGATTGTTATTATGCTGAAAACAATTACTCTAAGCTTCTGTTATATTCAAATTGGAATTCCAATTTACATTTAATAAGGTGCATTTAAAATGAATATAGTTTTGTATTGTATAGTTAATAGTGTTGCTTTTAATTGACTAGATACGCCAACCGTGTTCAATGCAATTTCAATTAAATCACAATTTTCAAAATTGCCATTAGGTACCAACTAATATTCCAACAGACAATTAAAAATGCATTGTTGTTCGAAATGCAATATATGTAGTATGTAGTATGTACTCGTAGGTGGGTATAGCCAAAGCTAACGAAATAAAGAGAAGCAGGTATGTACCTAGATACGTCATTTATAGGCAATTAAAACTGATTTCACTAAAAGCTCAACAAGCTCCTGGCATGTGGCATACGGAACACTGGTTGAGGATTACATGGAGTACTTGTTCTGGGTTATTGGAAGTGTGTCACGTTGTGTTGCATTGGCAGTGGACTTTGTGTGACTGTATAGTACATTAATAGTTGTTTTTGAAGCCACAATTAGAGGATTCTAAAAATACTAACTGGGTCGATAAACATTCACCACAAGTTTTCGTTCGATATAAAGAATTTAATATGCTAATTGGTACTGTTAGAGCACATAATCCATTTTCTGATGATGGGGTGGGTTGAAGAATTAAATGATGCAAACGCATAGGATTACACTTGTATTCAACAAGATGAAGACAAACTATGTATAATAAATTACCAATAATTTAATTCATATACAAAGGTATGGAAATTATGTGCACGACGCGACTCCAGAACAACGTATCAATGCAGCTTCCTTTCTGCTGCCTCGTTTTTAATTATTTAATATTTGTAAACCTTGAAATGTCTATCTCCTTAAGCGTTAGTTGTGCCCTGGTTGTTTCATACTTCAGGCTGTGATGGTGACGATTGCAAACTCCGTATATAAATTTCCCTAAAAAAAAAAAATAACCTCACTTATGAACAAATGATCACTGCAAGGGACCTCCCCAGACCAATTTACTAGTGAGAAGCGTCGCAACAAAGAAACGATTGGCATTATGTCGAAGAATACTATAACTGGTATAAGTATTGACGAGCTCAAAGAAATCTTGGAGGAAAAAAATAGAGAGCTCAAAAAAGATCTTGCGTCTAAGGCTGGCTTCCAGTTGATATGTGCAGAATTGTCAGATTTGAAAACAAGGCACAATGAAATTGTCGAAAAAGTTGTACAACTGGAAAATCGCAACAAAATTTTGGAGGCACAAGTTGACAAGCTTATGCAAAGAGGCACGGAAGCGAACTTAATAGTACATCTCCCTGTTGAGGACAACACTAATTTGGTTGAAAAGGCAAAGTCTTTGTGCACCGAATTGCTTGACAACGGCGAAGTAGGCAACGATATTGAGTCCGCACACAGAATCTTCACTCGCAACCAGAACACTGCCACAATAGTGGTCAAAATGAAATCGCGAGACACGGCAATCAATGTTTTAAGGAATGCAAACAAATTGAAAGGCACAAGAATCAGCGTACGTAAAGACCTTCCACGTAATACACGTCAAAGAAGAGCCAAATTAATTCCACTGTTAAAGTTTTTGAGCGACAAACACCCAGAAATTAAAAAGATTGCACTAAAGGATGATAAACTTTATGTAGCTGATAAAGTATTCACATGGGACGAAACAGAAGGCTTGAAATGTGGCATTGAAGATGGTGCAAAGGTAATAAAAAGTATAATTGGAGAAATACCCGCATATTTAACTAATCTATCAATCGGTTTCAATAACATAAATAACATGCCGAGCGAAATGTCAGTGTCTGGCACCTGTCAAAATTCAACCCAAGTTGGAAACACAAGTACCGAAACTAAGCGTTTGCAATGAGCAAAAGCTCAAATTGGTATGCAAAACCTTTGTCTCAGCTCGTTGTCTAAGTCTCATTCATTCTATTCAATAAAATTGTAAATTGAGTTTTTGTTTAAAGTTACGGTTTTAAAATTTATATTTAAATATTAAGAAATTAAACATTAAGTTGGTTAAACTATACAAATGCGATTTAATTTCTTCCTTTTTTTCCTTGTTCCTTTAAGTGGCAGCTCTTCTAGAGGCATCGAAAGAGGTATCTTCACTTGGTGTTGTTTGTTATTCTTCGTTGTTATGCCTACTTTAGCACAACAAAGCAGGACAGAATTACTTTTGGTGTATTTTGTGTAGAAACTCTTAGCTTGTATTGTAGACAGGGAAACCTCCGTTTTAACTGGCCAAAAACACGTTCAACAATCACTCGTTCTTTGGTCAGTACACTGTTATATTTTTCTTCTACGACAATAGATTTTCTTGGAAATGGCATCATTATAAAAAGATTGCATAGCCCTCTTCAGCGATGAGGACACACGTGTAGGTTTATTAAGAAAGACCTGATAAATATTTGACTAGTAAAATACTCTGGAGTCGTATCATAAGCCGAGCCGAGTCATAAGACATCCACACTAGTAAATTGTTCAGCTCCATTGCATGTTGCTTACACGTTAATTAAATGAGAACATAGAAGCAGGTACCTACATAGATGATAGATCGCAACATGATTTTGGAAACTCAAAGTTCTGTATCGTTATAGTGAATAGACGTGGTTTTCTTGATCGGCCCAGCTAAAGTCAGCTAAAACAGCACATAATTAAATACGTAATGAAAAAGTTTCGTTTATAGAAAAACCAAGTCCCAACTCCCAAAAGTCCGGCGCATAATCTATTTGCTATTTAATTTTGTGATAGTGTTTTCCATTGCGCTAAAAAGTTTTTCTTGTGCCAAAGATGTCATCTATGTATATCAAGCATTATAACGCGTAACAAACACACAAGGAGGCTCTCTCTTCACATACTGGCTTTTCCTTACCATCTACTAAGGGCAACAATAATAAAGGAATGATTCCTATCAAAGATCTAGAAGAAAAACCGATTCAAAATTCCTCTTCTTTGCAACATATCTTTGCTGAAGAAATTAACAAAATGCAGTCCAAATTTGCCATTAAAATCGAAGAAATTGGGATCACCGTCTTTGAGTATGACGAAAAGATGTTTTCAAGATAACATAAGTTCTTTTCAGAGTCATTTTCCTCGGCACACATAGGAAATTTGATCCAAAACTCGCTTTTTTCCACTATATCGGCCGCAGCCCCACTCAATATTCTGGAAACGCTGTATTGACTTCTTCGAAAATCTTCTGCTATACCAATTCGAAATCCAGGGTCTCCTGGATTATAACCTCCGCGAAAATCTTCATTGTTTTGAAGAAGTGATCAGTTATCAAATCAACTTGAACTGAATTAAATCGAAAAAGATTTTTGAAGTTCCGATTTTGCGCAGTGACACCTAAAACGTTTAAATACGAAGCCATTTGACAAATTTCCAGTCTTGACTTTTTATGAGCTTAACCTCATTGTTCTGAGACATTGCTTTGTTCTTTGCATACGAGAAATCAAAACATGAGAACTGTCTCATCGATTGAGCAAGAGCTCAGTCTCTGAGATCTGTCTCATTTTCTTTTTGCATACGAACCCGAGCTAAAGCTATAAAAAGTGAGACTTGAGTCTGAGCAAAAGGTGCAAAAAAAATACACTGACCGAGTAAGATCTCATGTGGTGAGCTCGATCTCAAAGCGATCTCAAAGCGTTGAGTGTTGAGCATGGGTATTTCCTTACTCAGTTCATGTAAAATTGAATTTCAGTTAAATTTCATTACAAATCAAATTGATAAAAATTGAGGCGTCGTCCAGTTGGTAAAGATTTTCGTCGGCTGCATCGATTTAGTGAAGAGGGAGTGAAATAATTAGCTGAAGAATTTTATTTTATATAACTGCTTTAATAATCTGTATATGTACGTAGTATGTACGTACATACGTATGTATATAAAACTAAGTGGCAAAATGCTTATGTTTCCCTCTACCGCTCGTAATTTTCAACCAATTTAGTTGGTATTTTTTTTTAAATAAAGATAATTACGGTACGGTGATAGGCAAAAAAAAAATACAAAATTGAAAAAAGTTTTTTTTTTTAATGTCTGGCGAAGGGGGCCATAAATATACAATATGTACATATGTTGTATGTACATATACTGATATCCTTCTAAAAATGTGTGTTTAAAACTTGAGACATGCTTTTTTTCTGAGTTTGCTGTGTGATTCAAAATGATGCTAAGAAATATTTTTGGGGCAATTTTAAATTTGCTGAATGGTCCAAATTTAAACTATTAGTTCTCAATGCTAGAAAAGAGGAAAATGATAATTAATACGCAGAAGACAAAGATTACTGCTTTTGAAAACATTTACCACAATCTCAAGGAATATTCCGAAATTATTATTTGTGATAAGAAACTATGTTATCAGACTCAAGAAGCGATCAAAAATCAACAGTGCATTTTTTTGCAGGCTTGCGAAACAACCCGTTTCCTAATGTCTTAGGCCTTATGATGTGTAGATGGGGCACATACCATATAGCCATTATTGCACCAAAAAGAATTCGGACAGCTAATTTTTTTGTTCGTTATCTTCTACAATTTTCACAAACTTGTTAAGTTAAATAACTTAAATCTATCAAAAAAAAAAAAACTCACATGAGTCCTAAACTAACATCAGTAAACTTTCCGCAACCAAATAGAAACATATAAAGGGTTTTTTAAGAGGTTGAGAACTTTTTTTAAAAAAAAAACACAAAAAATTCGAAAAAATGAATGAAATATTTATTTGAATCGATAGTTTGAACCTTGCAATTTAATGTTTAAAGATAATTTCATGCAAATGTTGACTGCGGCTGCGTCTCAGGTAGCCCATCCGCTGAGTCCAATTTTGGCATACTCTTTCACACATATCGGCCGGTATCTCACGAATGAATGCATGGATGTTGGCTTCCAGTGCGTCAATCGAAGCGGGCTTGTCCCTATAGACATTAGCCTTGACATAACCCCACAAAAAATAATCTAATGGTGTCAAATCGCACGATCTAGGCGGCCAATTGACCGGCCCGAAACGTGAAATTAACTGTTCACCAAACTCGCCTCGCAATTGCGCCATTGTTTCGCGTGCTGTGTGGCATGTGGCACCGTCTTGTTGAAACCACATATCATGCAAGTCAAGAACTTCCATTTCGGGCAAAAAAAAGTTTGTTATCATCGGCCTAACTGCTGGGAACGGCGCCGAATCGACATTTCGCGGTCTTCTGTCACACTAGCTGATACGGCCGCAATATTTTCTTCACTACGCACAGTACGTAAACGTGTTGGTGGTTTAATGTCCAACAAAGTAAATTTGGTGCGAAATTTGGTCACAATCTTCCGAATAGACTGCTCAGAAGGTCGAGAATGCCGATCATAAAATGGAAGCAGCGCGCGATGAACATTTCGAACCGAGCACGAATTTTGATAGTAAAATTCAATAATTTGCAAGCGTTGTTCATTTGTAAGACGATCCATGGTTAAATTGCAAACCAAACTGAAGCTGTTTGACAGTGACACAAGGTACTAAACACACGTCAGCTGTCAAAACCAGTGTTGCCAAAACCAAACCAGCTAAAAAATCACCAACTTATACAGCAGTACGACTGTAAGTTTACATGATTGGACGCAAGTGTTACCAAACGTATACATTAAATTACAGTTTTTATACAATAATGAACGTAATCTCTGCAGTGTTGCTATATTTTTATATTTATGTAAAGAAGTCCGCTTACAAGCAAAACTGACCAACTACAAAAAAGTACTTCGTGGAAAAACGCAAAACAAGTTTTTTGTTTTCTTCAAATCCGTTGTAATGTATGATGTAAGCTACGATTCTCTTAGAATTTTGCACATTTCCATCTGTTATTCAAATAATTTAAATTTAGCAACTTCATATTAATCATATTAATAAGCTTTAAACGATAACAATAAGGAGGCAACACAAACGAGTCAGAGCTCCAACCAAGACCTCTCAACGCGAACAGAAATTGCTTTTGGATAGACTCAAGACTCTTTGCATCAACATCATAAAACGGAGACCAAATGACACTACAATATTCCAACAAAGGACGCACCAGAGAGCAATAGATCGACTTTGTGATATAAGGATCGTTAAATTCTTTTCATCTACGCTTAACAAAACCTAGCATATACATACTTTTAGAGTGTACTTTGTCAATATGGTGTTTAAAAGTTAGTTTCTTGTCAAGTATGATTCCTAAGTCCTTAATTACATCTTTTCGAACTAACTTTTGTCCGTCAATGAAATAGTCAAAATTTATTGCACTTTTTTTCATTAAAAAGGAAATAATACTGCACCTTTCCACATTTAGCGTCAATCCGTTCATTTTACACCAGCTTATAAGGGTAATCAAGTTTTGCTGCATTAAGAGACCGTCAAGTGTATTGTTTACATTACAAAACAATTGAAGATCGTCGGCATAATGAAGATATCTGCACCCGTTGAACAATAAGGTCAAGTCATTAATAAAAAACAAAAATAAGAGCGCCCCAAAGTGATTACCTTGAGGCACTCCAGAGGACACACGAATATAACGCGAAATAACATCACAAAAACTGACAACTTGTGTTCTATTCGACAAATACGACTTGATCCAATTAAGCAAACTGCATGTACACCATACTTTTTTAATTTAAATATAAGCAGATCATGGTCAACATTGTCAAAGGCCTTACTGAAGTCAGTATAAGTAGCATCAATCTAGCTACCTTTTTCCATCTCCAGTAGAATATGAGAAGTATAATCTACAAGATTAGTAGTTGTAGATCTACCCTTGCAGAAACCATGCTGACGCTCACTTATGACCGACTTCAGCAAAACACTTAATTGATCAGTGACTAGTTTTTCAAAAAGTTTGGGTAAAGCTGACAAGATTGCAATACCACGATAATTTTTAATGTTTGACCTATCACCACTTTTAAATATCGGCTTTAAATATGAATTCCCCACAATTTAGGGAAAGTCCCACATGAGAGTGAATGATTGAAAAGTGAGAGCAAAGGTCTTACGATACTTTCTGCAGATTTTTTTCAAAAATAATGGAGGGATACCATCAGGACCACTGCCCTTGTTAATATCCAAGGTTTTGAGGGCACTTAAGAGGTCGGACCTAGTGATTAACAAAGAGCAGAAGTCAGTACTGTTTTCCTCAATATGATGAAAATCATCGCTATTAAATGCAATAGGATCAGAATAATCAGTTTCGAAATAAAAAATTAAGTTTAAAAAACTAAAACCCGACTACGGAAAAAACCAACTAAAAAGTACGAAACAAGATGAAACGAAACAATGATTTTTAGAGTACAGCTGTGGTCGCATGCCGCTTTGTCCAATGAATGCGTAGTTATATAAATACGTTATTGTAATGGCATGCGACCACGGCTATACTCTGAAAATCATTGTTTCGTTTCATCTTATCTTGTACTTTTTAGTTGGTTTTTCCCGTAGTCGGGTTTTAGTTTTTTAAACTTAATTTTTTATTTACTACTTTTTAGTTTCAAAAAATATGTAATGTATGTATAAATTAGCAATGTCGTGTTCTTCTTGTCAAACCCTTTCATTTGATACCCGTATTAGGGATGTAGTAAAGATAACGGAAATTCACCATCTTGGTGGGCATCCGCCATATTGAATTTAGAATAACGTCATATCGCATTGAATTCTACTCGCCAAGCCCTTTCATTTGATACCCATATTAAGGAGGTAGTATAGATAACAGAAATTCGCCATCTTGGGGGCGTCCGCCATATAGAATTTAGAATTACTTCATATCGTATTGTATTCTACTCGCCAAGCCCTTTCATTTGATACCCATATTAAGGAGGTTGTAAAGATAACAGAAATCCGCCATCTTGGAGGCGTCCGCCATATTGAATTTAGAATTACGTCATATCGTATTGTATTCTACTCGCCAAGCCCTTTCATTTGATATCACTATCAATGCGGTTGTAAGGACTAGTCGGGTAAAAAAGAAAAAAAAGGAGAGAAAAAAAAGAAGAGGTAGTCCGCCATTTTGCTCTGTGCGCCCGCCACATTAAATTTTTCTGTGACGTCACATAGCCAGGACACTCTCCGGATAAAGACGAATCCAACGACACCTGATTTGTTGAGATCGGTTTCATAGTTTAGGTTGTACGTGGTGACATCCTTACATACATACAAACAAACAAACAGACCCAGCCTGTTAAAATCATAACCCTTCCTCTGCGTAGTCGGGTAAAAAGAAGCAAATAACTCACATAGTATATCTTTTGCATCAGAACAAATAATTTTACCACATTGCATAGACGAAGGAAAATTGACGGCGCAGGGTCAGAAGTCCACAGGTCAAAAGTCTAAAATGGACTTCTGACCTACCTGGGTGGGTTATAAGTTCACAAACTGATTGTGAATTTATAAGCCACGCAGGTGGGTCAAAAGTTCATAAAGTTTCGGGTTATAATTCCACAATCTGAAAAATGAAGTGGGCTATAAGTCCACAATTATTCTTATTACTTACATACATACATCTTTCTTTAGGTGGCGCTACAGCTCAGGGTGAATATGGGCCTGCTTCTCGCAACCATTTGTGTGTGCGTGTTATATTTTTGCACGAATGGAAGGGACCTTCAGTTTTTCGCCGACTCTGAACGGCAAGTTGAGAAGCCTTCTTGAAAAATGATTGCTTGTCAGACATTCGAAATAGGTGGCACCGTGAAAAAACGTTTAGGTATTAAACTCGGGCTGGGATTGAACCCGGGCATCATTGCATAGTAGTCCAACGCACTTACCACTACACCACGGTGCTCACGATTCGCGCGAAACCTTAGATACATATGTACTTTGAATTGTTCACTATTTGATTTCGCGCGAATTTTCCACTATTACTTTATAAACTTCTCAAAAATTAAACAGTGAACAATTCAAAGTACATATGTATCTAAGGTTTCGCGCGAATCGTGAGCACCGTGGTGTAGTGGTAAGTGCGTTGCACTTATAAAGCAACAGTGAACAATTCATCTTAAAATTATAAATGAAAACTACTGAATTTTTGATTTCATATGAAATTTGACAAATTTTAACAATTCTGTGCTTATGACCTATCTTAGTGAGCCATAAGACCACAATCGTCGGGTCAGAAGTCCACAGAAATTTCGTGTGGACTTTTGACTCACTTATGGACTTTTGGCCTGTGGACTTATGACCCTGCGCCGTTTTAAACACATATCTATCGTAGCAAATTTTATCATAATTTACGAATTCATCATTTAAACTTAAAAATATCTCATAGTCGATGGTATTAGACGAAGCTATTCACTTGCGATGAGCTTTATTTTTACGGTTTTTTAAATTGCATAAAACTTTTTCATACCACGGAGGAGCATTATTTGACGGGATTACTTTTCTCAGAATTACATTTTCAAAGACAGAATTTAAAATTGAATTTAGTTCAAGAGCTTTTTGATCAACTGTTATTGAATCTGTAAACTAGTCAATATTATTCAAAAATAAGTTAATATTTGCATAATATGCATTTTTAAAATCAAAAACTAATTTCCTTTCATTAACCTTAGGACGAGTTTTATCACGATAAAAATAGCAAAGCGTAAAGGCCTTGTGAAAAATACTTGTTTTGTTGGCAACAATGGATGAAGTTTCTTCTAGCACAAAATTAACACATACACATACATTTGTAAAGACAAGATCAAGAACATAACTAAATTTATTTTTTAAATCACATATCTGATTATATCTATTTTTGGCAAAAAAATTAATAACAGATGATTGCTGTTCGGTCGATATATTAACTGGGTCAAATAAGGAAGTGTTGTCATCACAGGGAGTCCAGATGAGTCCAGGAAAATTAAAATCGCCGAAGAAGAAACAATCATCGGAATCATTCGCAGAAGACAGAACAGATAAATCACGGTTCATAGCTGTCTCGTAGACTTAAGGGCTTAAAATTTCGGTAAGTATATTGACTTAATGTTACAGTTTTTTTTATTTGCAATTCGTATAACTGCGTTAAAGTTAGGAGTGAATGTATGGGTCAACCATCCAAAATAGGTATAAACATTTTTTTTTAATTAATGTTTTCTACCAAAAAAAAACAGCCTATCACCAGATAATGTAGCTTTCTATAAATGAAAGAATTTTTGAAATCGGTTCAGTAGTTCCAGAGATTACCTCATATGTATGTACATACAAACTTTTCCTCTTTATAATCAGCCAGGTTCTGAATTTCACTTTCACTTGATATGGAAATTGAAATCGGCCAAAACCGGTTTTTGGTGCTCCAGGTTTCACAGCTATCGAATTCAATTTCCCTTTTTTCGAAGTGAATTCAAGTCAATTTACCGGGCCCTAGATATCGATTTAACTGTCTTGGCGTCGAATTGAAATTGTCAGAAAGAAAAAGTGTGAAATCGACAAACTGAAATAAACATTTGTTTTATTATTTTTTTTTATTTCGTTTATTTTTTTTTTTTGAAACAAAAATGTAAGTAAATTGCTGAGATTTTTTTTTTTTTTTGTATCCTCTTTGGACCTGCGGTACACATATTATGTACATAATATATGTATGTATGTATGTATGTATATGTGTACTTCCGGAAAATAATTTTCATATTTTATTTATTTAATTCAAAGAGAAACTATTTACGGGAACGGACTCGAAATAAACTTTTTATGCACTAAAAATATGCTCTTTACACTTCGGGACTACTTCGCGCAAGATTTAACCTCTACATTTCAAGAAATCGAAAAAAAGGAAACTGGACATTGAAAATACAAAAAAATCTCTGGTTGCGAAAAGGATAAATTAGTTTAGCATTGTTTTTTGTCATTCTTTCTTTCTTTTGTTTACACAACTTAGTATACAATTGTTTTTTCTTCAAAATAAACAAACAAAATAAATAAAAAAATAATTAGTTTGTTAGATATAGACCTAATGTAGGGGAGACTGGGGCACATTTGAACGTGAGGCAGCTTTGAACATCGCTAATAACAACTCAATTAATAAATATTTTAAAGCGTTAACCAAAATTTCCACATGGCAATACCCTCATCTTTAGTCGTCAATACTTTTCTGGGGTTTCCTCAGTCGTCGTCTGGCAGTAGCCGGGAGTGCAGAATTTATGCACACAATTTCGTTTTATAAATTTTTTTTTTGCAAGGGTGTTAAAAATTGTTCGTGAAGATCTCAGTTTGCGAGTAATATTTATTGGAGGCACCGTTTCATTTGGAATAAGAATAAGATAAGCTTTTTGCTAAATAATTTTCTGTCATAAACCATTAAAATAGCTACAACTCAAAAAAGCCCCAGGCCTGTTCAAAGCTGCCCCTAGTTGGGGCACATTTGAACATTAGGACTTATGTTTTAAAAAAAAAAAAATAAATAAATTATAAGCCTTTATTGAATTTACACTAATGTTGGTTTTTTTTACTTCTCAAAGTGTGAATAACTTAAAGTCCAACAATTCAAATACAGTGCTGAGAATAATTTTTCATACAAATCGATATCAAATAGATCAACAGTATTGTTATACCAAAAAAGAACGTAATTTGTATTTCATTTATAATATTTGATTAAAGCAACCTTTTAGAGAACAACTGTATGAAAAAAAATAAAAGAAAGTAAAAAGTTTAAGAAGATATTTAAGATAATTTGATTCTTCTTCAAAAATGAGTGGGAAAAATTGTTCATACATTTAACCTACGTGGAGTCAATGCCAGCACTTTGGGCTGGAGTCTGAAGCAGATGGGGACAAATACATACATATAAAGCAACCAAAGCCGAATATTCACAGCTGTATACTTCGGATCGTTATCTTGGTACAAATAAAAATCCTGTGTGCAATTGTTTTTTGAGGAAAACCGACCAAATTTAGATTGAAGATATTTCAATATAGCTTGTGTGCATGTTTCCTTCCACAAATACAAGATTTCCACTCCATAATATCACATCGCCCCCCGAACCATAACGTTCCCACCATCGTGTTTAACTATCGCCGATACATGTTTTGGTTGCATCGTTTGGTTCTTTTTTTCTACACACATTTTCTTGCTTTCTATCGCCTTTAAAGATCTTAAACTACCTTTCGTCTAGGAAAATTACTTTTTTCCAAAAATCAATCAACTCGTTTTTATAGGTTTGCGAAATCAAGTCTTCGTTTAAAATGTTTTTTCTTAAAAGTGGCTTCCGCCATGCAACACAACACTTGAACCCTAGAAATTTTAGTTTCTTTTGTATTGCCGAGTCCGAAACTTTGTTGCACTTAAACCTTTTAATTTCCTCTTTCCAAAAACAGCTGTAATCTTAGGTTCGATTTAATTTCTCTCTTCAGAACCTTTTAATCTAATGGCTAAACCTTCTTTTTTCGTCCAGCACCACTCTTATGTTCTAAACTACCTTCTCTATAATAGCGATCACAAATACTTTGCACTATGGAATGGGTTAACACTGATAAATTACCGAGTTTCTGTGATAAATCACTTGATATCGCTTATCGATCGAAGTATTTCCGTGAGTTCTTACTATTTTATCCAAACTTCTGACAAAGCACAGCCTTAAGCTAATTGATTAATTTATTCGAGCAGAACTATGTATAATGTAAATACAAGCACGATGTAGGAATTTGTAAATTTGTGCAAAAACAATAAAATATTCATACATGGAACTAACGGTACACTCTTACGTTGCCAAATCCTTTAATGTATGAAAATTTTTTCTCATTCATTTCGGAGCAAGCAAATATTTAAGTGGTACATTTCTTTTAACTTACTTTTTTCTTACCTTTTTGTGTGTAAATATTCTGCATGATGTATTTTTTCATTGAACTCCGTATTTAGAATTCAAATTTACATGTATTTGTATGTATTAAATGAGAATGTTTTACTCAAAGTAGGCTTGTATGAAAAATTATTCTCGACACTGTATATTGATGTTGAGAAGCCTTTAAAGGAAAAAGTGTTCAAATGTGCCCCAGTCTCCCCTATAATATATGATACTTTTTCTCGGAAACCCCCACCCCACTTTTTTTTAAGGTTGAAATTTACTCTCAGATAAGCCCCCTATGAGTGACCATAAGCAACATCAAACACATGGTCATTCTGGATATAGCTTGGGTCTCAAGAGGTTATTTCCTTTATTTATTTACATCTGTCCAAATTGGACATCTAGTAATTGTTACAGAACAGGATATGATAGCTTATAAGGCCAGTGCCTTTACATACTTTTGTTTTACAATAAGGTGGGTTTTTTTATTTTTTAACTTATGAATTTCAAAAAGTGAAGATTACAATTGGTATAATTTTTATAATTTTTATTAAAGTCTCTGAAATAGGTCAGAAGGTCTAAGGCGCTTCAGTCTTCTTTTTCTGGTTATTTCTTGTACTAATCGTGGATTAGTAACCGGATTTTGTGTTTTGTGCTTGTCTTTTGTATTTCTTCCATTACTGTCGATATTTTGAGGTCTTTATGGATGTCGTCATTGGAAATATACCATGGAGCGTCTATTATCGTTCTTAATATTTTTGATTGCTGTCCTTGGATGATGTCAATATTTGATTTACTCGCTGTTCCCCACAGCTGAAGTCCGAATGTCCATATTGGTTTAATGATCGTCTTGCTGAGAATTTGTTTAAAATTATTTATTTATTTATTGTGAATTGTGATTAATCTGTGACAATTTTCCCTGGACGGTCGTCTATCAAAGAAGTTTCTTCACCGAATTCGGTTTGCACTGCAGAGATGGAGGCTTCAATGTCGTGAATTTTATAATGAATTACGTTGCACAATAAAATCACTAAAATAATTCTACTCATTTTCACTTAACCCTCTGATTAGCGACAGTCCCGATAGCGTTATACAAGCAACGAGGTCCCTAGGGACCTAGAGACATTTGTGTATACTTTTGCCAGAAATGTACCGCATTATCATTACAAATGAGGTACCGTTGGATTCCTCTTGATCCGGAGAGTGTCCAAAGCTATGTAACATCACAAATAATTCAATATGGCGGACGCAGCAATCAAAATGGCGGACTATCTGCTTTTCTTTTCTTTTTTTCTTCTCTACAATCGCCTTGATAGTGGTATCAAATGAAAGTGCTTGGCAAGTAGCTTAAAAAACGACATGACGTCATTCTAAATTCAATATGGCGGACGCCTCCTAGATGGCAGATTACAGTTATCTTTACTCTTTCCTTAATATGGCTATCAAATGAAAGGGTTTGACCAGTAGAATACGACATTTGCTGACCTACATATGTACATAAAAAAATACATATTTTTTGAAACAAAGACCTTCACCACGTCCGCCAAAAATGTCGTGCACTCAAAATGATTATCTAAAAAAACAAAGTATGCATCTTCAGCGGTATGATGAATGGTAGCGTAAGAGGGACGAATGTTTTCCATCATTTGTGCTCGGCGAACGCAATGTACTCTGAAAGAGCAGATGTATTTTTGCTTAGTTCCGTGGACATGCGCGCAAAAAGGAAAACTATGATTTTTAGCTGAATATGCTGGTAAGTGGATGCTGCCAAATCTGTCAATATTTTAATAGTTCAGGTGACTGACTCGATGACAGTCATTATTATAATGACATGCGACCATGGCTATACAGTTAATGGACAGAAATGCAAATGTGCCATATACACGCACTATGACGTCACATACTGCTGCATGGCTATTGGCTTCAATCTCCACTGATCGAATCGTTGGTGATGATTTCATAAGTTGTTTTGAGCATAGGTCAGCTTCATGATAACGCAGAAGGATGATTTATACCTCAAATGAATGCTAGGACTGTGTAGTGACAGAACATTTTATTTTCTGCCGCTTCGATCTCGAATTCTCAGCTCCTAAGAGAAAAAGAGTATTTTGAATACAGCTATAACGACCGCGGATCATAATAGTGAAAACCGCTTCCAAATCCGTTCAGTGGTTCTCGAGATCAGCGCAGTCATAGAGACAAATTTTGGGGACTTCCTTTTATAATATGTATAGATAGTCTCACACTAGCTAACCAAAGTCAAACACGAATGAACATGATTCGTAAATCGTTTTTTTTCATAATATGCTCTCTGAATTATACTAATAGACCCTGTCGCTGATAACCGTACTTAATAAGTTGAAAAAGAAAAAAATCAAAATGGAGTGCACGTAACGCTTCGAAATTAGTTTTAATCATTTAAGCATTGCATTTTGATGGAATACAGAAAGCATCAAGTTTCAAGCATACGCATAAAAAGATTTGTAAACATTCAAAAAGTCGAAAGGTCCCCAGGGACCTTCTCGCTAATCAGAGGGTTAAAAAACAAAATTGAAACAAAAAAACTAGATGCACAATTTCACAATTACACAGAATGACAGAAATCAGCTGATTCGAAATCGTTTCGAAGACGATTTAGAATTCATCAAGTCGATCGAAATCTAGAACACGAAAATCAATTTCACTCGTTTTTGATAATTCTACATCGATTTGAATTCACTCGAATGAAATATTTGTACATTTTTTGATAAAAAAAAAAAAATTATTACAGCAGGACTTCGTTTTTTTCCTTTAAGAGCCCCAGCACACTACAGACTTTTTGTCGGCCGACAGTTTAGTCGGGCTCTTAATCAGTATGAAAATATATGAGAGTGCGCACACTACAACGATTCGATATCGGCCGATAAATAAGTTTGATAGGCTACACGATTGCCCTCAAACTAAAGTATCGGCAAACTATCGGCCGACTACTTAATCAGTATGGCCGGCGCTCTTCTACGTGCGCACACGACAGACTATAAAGTCGGCCGATTTTTTTCGATAGCTCAGTTTGCTCTGAATTTTAAATTAATTTTCTTTAAGTTATGGACATATTTGGGCGTAAAGCAATGATTACCTCTCTGGAACATTTTTATTTAAGTACCATTAAGCGACTATTCTCTGCAAAATGTGTTTAACGACTAGCAATAGCAAATCGTTCGAGAACAGTCGGCCGATTGTTTGTCTAGTGTGCGCACTCACTACCAACCCGACTATTTAATCGGCCCAGTGTGCGCACTAACCAGCCCAACCCGACCAAACTATCGGCCGATAGAAAGTCTGTAGTGTGCGGGGGTTCTAACTGTATACTAATGCACTAAGTTTTTTGTATTATCAAACAATTCTTCGTAATATCTTCCTGTTCATTAGAATTCATTAAAGAATATATTTCAAAAACAAACCGAAATGTTTTGCACAACACTGTGTTACCAATCGTCGGCAAAATAATAAATAAGAGATGGAAGAACTGTTTTTGATTGTTCTTTGTTTACGTTTGGGTTTCTCCGGTTGTCAAAATAATGCATTTTTTCATAAGAATTCATCGCAAAAGATGAACTTTGCATTTGGTATCACTGTTTTTATATCCGCTTAGCTAAGTGGGAATACTATCGCCACTTATATTACTTTTGTTTGATCATCTCTAATTCAATAACTGGATAAAGAATGCAATTTTTTTAAGATAAGTAAATGCAGCGCTTGGAACAGATACAGATATGTATGCATTATGTTTTGACGTTTTTGTGGTAAGAACTTTCTGTAATATTTAAGAAAGCGAAAAACTTAGATTGGAAGAAATTGCACCTGCGTCACTTTTTTTAATAACCTATAGAAAATCCTATATTCAAGCAATTTATTCAGTCTAAACGATCCTATAATAATACTTTTCAAATGAGCAAGAATTTATGCCAACTTTTAAGGTTCAAGGACAAGTGTAGCATTTAGCTGGAAGTCTCATTCTAGTAGACAATTTATTACAAATACACATATCTACATACAAAGAAATATTTTTGTATGCGCAGCGAAACGGGTACATCGACATTTTGATCAAAAAATAAAAGTAAGTCAAGTTCCGCAATCTTGCCCCGAAGTCAGGGTAAGAGTGCACAGTGGTATGAGTAAGAGTACGCAACCATTTTAAGTCACAGTTTTCGTAGTTTAAATTGTTTGAAACTGTGCTTTGTTTGATACTTGTTCGATCGCACCCCTTTCTTCCATGTCTTGGACCAATTACTCGACTACTTTTTTCTTTGCCAGCGGTACTCTCCGGGTGGTTAGTTTAATTGGCCGAGATGAACCAGTTTCAATTCTATGTGTCGTTAACGAGGTGCGTCCAAAGTCACTGAGCCCTTTGGAAAAGATGTCGCTGTAGTTGGCAAGTAATGTAGAAAATTGGTGTCTTTGATTCTTGCTCAGCTCTGAAGATTGCGATGCAAGATGTACAATATCTGTTGGTTTTACATTTTCGAAAAGACTTGGTGAATTGACGACTCTTACTTCGAGAGCTCCTCCAATAATGGTATCCCTGCGAATAGTAATGGGATTAGAACTAGAATATAGAACACGTACCTTAACCACGTCTTTGGAATGATACACGAGAGTTCTGGAAAAGTGCACCGAGGGCGGTAGTTCAGATCATTCGTAGGTTTCAATCATCAAATCTTCATTCACGTTGCTTGTTGGCAAAGTTACTTCTAACAGTGACTCTGAGTTGAGAAGTAGAATCTGATGCCGAGGAATTCGTGCTGGAACGATAATCCTTGGAGTTCCAGTGTCGCTCTGCTTCGACCATCAGCCATCACTTCGTTACCGATGATTCCTCTTATTCTATGTGTTGTTGTTTGTAATGCACCTTCACCGACTAGTGAAATGTTCAGAAGTGACACCTCCGTACCGTGTCGATGAGAATTTCATAGCTGCGCCCATGTACTAAACATTTACCATTAAACTAGTGGTACCCAGTGCAAAAGCACCGATGGTATGAGTCATCTGTACAGCGGCAGAACCCTGAATATTTGGTAGCATTGCGTTATTTTGCAGGGTCTTGCTACCACCTTTCACCAACTGTTACTGCTGGCATGGATGGTTCATCCGTCGATGCCGAAGGTCCGTCTGGTTTTACTTGTTTTACTCGCCTATTTCCTCGACCCGTACAATCGCGGTGCTCACTCGATAAAATGGTCTGGAAAATTGTACGTTTTTCTAAACGAAGCGACATATCCTGCGCCACACTTAGTGCTTCGGACAGACCCGATGTGCGATTCATCACTACCAAATTCTGTACTTGGCTGTCGTGAATGCCTTCGATGAACTGACTCAGGACAATTTTATGTAACACATCTGGTGGACAGCCATTTAAGGCAAGGGAGGCGAGCTTTTGGATTTGTTGCAAAGATGTGTAAAGCTTGCATGTGTGTCCAAGGAAAAACGTTGATGAAGCCATGTTACCACCAGCGAGTAGTTTGGTGGCTGACCAGATGGTAATACGCCAAGTACAGCTAAAGCATCTCCCCTCCAATTCACTACTAGCACTACTCCTTTTTCCTCATCTGTCCAATATTGATGTTTGGCGAGGATCTCAAATTGGAGCTCATATGCTAACCATGAATCCTTGCCGTACGGCGTAACCGAACGAATAAGAGATTTGCCATTATTAACACATATTTCAGGTTTATCACGGTACGCACCTCAGGTAAGATAGACGGATCTATACGGGTTTCCTTTGGCGATTGCCAATTGGCTGCATACTGCATGGGGCTTACCAAAGAACTAGTTTCAGGTATTCCTGGATCACTGTGAAGTAAATCATTGAAAGCCGTACTAATCCGAGTAGACGCAGCACTGAGCGGAGAAGCCTTTCATGGTCGTTGTGTTGCGTCTGTCAAGTTCCAGTTACCAATCGTGGTTTCTAGCTCTTCGAAGCGTTTCTCCATCAAGGTGTTGTGGCTGGTGAGTTTTACCTTGAACTTGGCATGCTGTGCCGCAACAGTTTCTCTTAATTCGCGTTTAACAGCAACGAATTCCGGAAAAAGCGTATCGAACATTTGTTTTATTGAACTCTCGTCCATTGTCACTGCGGTATTATTTGATCAGCAAGTATTTATTTAATGAAACGCAAGATTTTTCCAATAATTTTTAAACGTGTTTTAAATTGTAAAAACGTGTTTTTGCCTTCGCTTCCTCGTTGCTTCTCATCTGTCAAAATTGTTTTCCGTGGTTCCCGATAGGTTCTCTTTTTATCTTTTCTTTCTTTTATTGTTCTTCGTTACCTATTGTTGTTTGGTGCTTCCAAATTTTCGCAACAATGGGTATAAATGGAAGAAATCATATTACACTCATCAGTGGCCGCAGTGATAAGGTGACTAGAGTTCGACCGAAGGCTATTTTTTTGCCGAAGCCGAAGCCGAATCTGGTGAATAAAGCTGTTTTAAATTTTTTGCGGGGGTTGAATTGTAATTTCGAGTTCGAATTTAGTCCAAAATACCTTAACGTAACAGCAAGTCTCTCCTCGGTTGAAATTTTTTCCACAAAATTGGTTTTTGGTTTTGTTAAGTTAACGGTATTTTATTTAATATGCTCTCGAATGTTAAATGAGTCAGTCGTTAATATTTTTTTTTTAAAATGCGTATCTGAACCATACAGGGCGAGTTCATAATTATTGTAAAAATTCTTCATAATTTTTTCAAAAAGTTTTGAAAATGTTGAGAGTACAAAATAGCTCTGTATTGACGCATGGATTTTTGATTACCTTTTGTGAATAGTTATAACTTCATCAACTTTCAGCGGAGACGGAAAAATGCCCACCTTACACTTATATTTAATATGTATCCTAAAATGTCGGTTGTGATACCCTCAGATGTGCATGCATGTTTATTCGCTTATACATTTCAAGCGCTTAATAGCGAAACTTTTGATTTGGAGAGTGTCATCAACTAAGTTCGGATATACATACACACATACACATACACACTTCTACAACAGAATTTTTATCGACGCATTAACATGTTTCACCAAACGAAACAAACATTTTATTTTTACAGAAAACAATTTAGCCGAAGCCGAATGTTTTGCCGAAGGTTGAATTTTCAGTCGAAGGTGGCCGAAGCCGAAGCCGAATGTTCGGTCAGACTCTAAAGGTGACACGGTCTCACCTCTACCAACAATCTACAAAGGTGTAATAAAAACCTAAGCGCCACAAACTTTAATTAATAGTCACATGATGATGACTCGGAAAAAAAATTATTTTTATAAGCTTTATATTTCAGTTTTTAGTTCAAGCTTATTTAAAAAAAATATGTCTATAAATTTATTTATGTTTTTTTTTAATCTTTGTTTGTTTTGTTTTCAAAATAAAATAAATATAGTACATAGTTCCTATATCAATAATGAAAATAAATATGGATTTCTTATTAATTAATGTTTTAATTAAATAAAACCCCTGGCGTACTGAAGTACCCCCAAAAAAGGCCGCCCAGCCAAAAACATTTAAATTTATTTGGTGAGCCTTTTTTGAAGTCTCTGAGTCTTTTTTTGCGACTTTTTTTTAAGTCTGTGCGACTTTTTTTTTGCGAATTTTTGAAAATTCTCAGCGGTAACACTGGTTATACCATACCCATCCGACATCTGTATAGATTTGCTATCTGTGCGGTGTAGTGGTAGGTGCGTTGGACTACTACGCAATGCTGACCGGGCTCAGTCCCAGCAAACACCTAACCGTTTTTTTTTTTTACGGTGCCACATCTTTCGAATGTTTGACAAGCATTCAATGAATATCTTTTGTCAAGATGAGCTTCAAAGCTCGCCGTTCGGAGTCGGCAAAAAAAAAAAACTGTAGGTCCCTTCCACTCATGCAAAAATATCGCATTGGTAGCGGTTCGTTTCGATTTGGTGTAATATAATACCAGATGAAGTGTACGTGTTAACGTAAATAGGTTAATGTTGGTCAATATAATAACAAGAACGTGGGCAACCTCCAAACCAGTTGTGGCTCACTGCAGACATGTCCTTTGTGTGTAATACGTTTTGCATTTCTGAACCTTATTTGCACGTAAACGATACGAGCACAGCATTTGCATCTCGGGTTTGATTAAGTCATCCGGGCTCTAGATTCAGTATAGGTACCGAAAAATATACATACCTACATACATACATATGTGTTGATCTGAATTTTAATAACAAAACCTCCTCGCAGCATCTATTCCATTTGAGTGAAATAGTTATGTACAACAGTTATGTACAAATAAATTTACAGAGAGAGAAAAGTAACAGAGTAACAATTTTGAACGTGGCACGACAAAGGACGGCTGGAGTCATTTTTTGCGAGAGGAATTCTTAACTTGAATGTTCGATTTCTGGGGCACAAAGATGGAAGTGCAAGAAATCGGGAGTGTGAACGCTTGCTTGTTTGCCTTATAAATGAGGAAATGGGGAGCGATACAATATCTTTGTGTTGGTGGATTTATTGTGCAAGCTCTGTACCTCTTCAAAGCAGGGTTGCCATGTTCATACAAAAATTAACTGATTAGACCTATTAATATCATTCGGTAAATTCATGTATGAGTTTGTTCCAAAGAAATTTTCTGAAGAAAAAAATGGGAATGGAGTCACCAAAGTTACCACACCTGACCTTAACATCATCGAACACATCTGGATGGAGGTTAAACGCACAATAACCGACCTAGCAGGAGATAGCCAAGATATAACGATCTATGGGCTCGACCCAAACCGCAGGACCTTCTAAAATAAATGCAAATCGAAAGGAGAGCTTAACTTAAAAACATTTGGTTTCAACAGAATGGCGAAAAATCCTACACAATACGATCACATCTTGCATCAGTAACACGTTGCGTATTTCATTCATGATTTATTATAAAGTAGCTGACCCGTGCTCGCGTTGCTTAGCCCGCCTGCCAATTTTTTTCTAATTTGCAAAACTTGACCAATTTCCCCAAGAACGTATTTAAATGCTTTTTTGGAAAGTCGAAATGATTTTTTGAAGCTGAAGTGCTAAAAATCATGTTCTTTAATGATTTGATACATGTGAAAATTCCACTTATAGGGATTCGACTGTATAGTCTCCACCGAGTGCAGATCCGAGATCATTATGCGTATGTTTATGAAAAAAAAAAAATGGCATTGCAATGCAGTAAAAGCCTTCCGCCAATGTAGTAGGAACCTTTCCCGTGCGTGCGCATAACAAATTCACTAACGATGAGCGAACGCATATAAGCGAACACCCATACGTTCATTTTTATATTACGTACAAACACACTATGACGTCACACACTGCTGCATGGCTGTTTGGCTGCGATCTCCACTGATGAAGAATTATTGGCTACATTTTCATGGACTATTTTGAGCATAACTCAGCTTCAGGATAACGCAGAGGAATAATTTATTTACACCTCAAATGAATCAGGGAAAAATTTACTGAATTTATATTTTTATTATATGTATTGATTTGTACAGTTGTGATTTTTCTTACATATATACAGTTTTTTCATTATTTTTTAAGAACCATGCTATTTTCCGGCAAAAAAGGTATACAAAATGTTGACCAAGAGCATAAGCAATCAATTAGTCAATGTTTCATCAAAATCCGTCCAGTTGTTCCCGTGTGATGCGCTTTCAAACAGTTTTTACTCTACAGTTTTATTATATGTACCTATAGATTTAAATTAAAAGTTGTCCATGAATTTTGCATTTTTTGAGACCTTTTGACATAAAGTAATATAATTATTTAAATAAAAACTTATTTTACTACGTTTTCAAGCCGAACTAAAAAGTATAAAATAAGACAACAAAGCGAAGTAATAAAAACGTAGTAAAAGTCAACCTCAAGTAATAAAGAACATTTATGTACACACTTGTTGACTAAAGAATGCCTTAAAATTTGCACGCTCGGTAAGGTGAACCCCATCGCTCGTATGAACGGGCCTGAAATTTTTAATTCACTCTATCGCGAGTCTACAGTAATATGGAAAAGCAGGATAGATGGCAACCTTGGAAATTGTCAACGGAAAAGTTTGATACTACCTGAAGGTAATAGAAGGCATGAGTAGTCGAATGTATCCTATGGTAAGGTCACCGATAGCATTTCTCATTTCTGGGAACAAAACGTGAGTGTGGGCTGGAATATCAATTTTCTAACTTTTGTGGTTAGGTATACGAGAACCTACCTACATGTGTATTTACGTATACGTATACGAGTAAATATTCGTTCTTCGAATGAGTAGGTCTTATCGATATTTTGAAGTGTGCAACGGATGGTGGTTAAAATGAATCTTATCCATTAATACGTATGCACAATCTAAATTGGATTGCAACTGTTTCTTTTTTTTCTTGTATAAATTGATAGTTTGTAAAGATAATATACATATGTACATAAGCAATGGAGTTAGTTAAAGGCCGCTTTAATCCCTTAGTTCCCACATTTGTGTTGGACTTAAAGAATATAAATTAGACACATTTCGGGATGAACAAATCAATTCTGATTACAAAAAACGGTAAACGGACTGGCAATGGATATTCTTTAGAGTTTAGAAGATAGGACAAAAAACATGGTATAATAAACAATAAACATCTCCTCCTCGTCATTCTAAAAGTAATACAAAAATTATTATAAGTAATTTTGTATTTTTCCGCATATAGAATACTTTTTCAACACCCACTGAGCTACAAGGTGTTTATAAAAGACCATTTAGAAAAGTTGGTACCAACAGTTTTTCAATTATAATATCTAGTCTATTAAACTCAGAGCAATCAAAGTGTGCTCGTTGGGTTGCAATTGATTAGGGTTTATAACACTTAAACACTATTGTCAGCCGTACTTTCGTTTTTGAGATATTTGTCTTCAAACACATATTTCTTGTATTTTGTTTTTTTTTAACCATTTTTGTGAAAATCGCATTTATCTCGGGCAAGTTTCCTTTTAATTTTTTTTACTATTAATATTCTGATGCGCCATAATATCACCTACAAATTCACCTCAAAAAAGTTTTTACCTGGGGGTTACAGTTTTGCAGGTAAATATAAGGTTAATTTAGTCACAAGAACCATTTATTTGGTGACTCAGAATAAAATTATTTTTTTACGTTTTAGTTACACTGGTCCCTCGCTTTGCGCGACTTCTTTTTGCGCGGTTTCACTTTTGCGCGAAATGCATTTGCCTACCAAAACTCGATTTGCGCGGCTTAAATAAATGCTTACATTTCATTATATGAAATTCATACTTCGCTTTGCGCGATTTCGCATTGCGCGAGACTTTTTATTCCCATTACTATCGCGCAAAGCGAGGGACCAGTGTATAATGTTTTAATTATAAAGCTTGTTTTTAAAAATATTTTTTTATCTTTATATTTATTTTCTACTTTTTGGTATCTGAAATATTTTTTTTTCAAATTTATGTCGTTTCGTACGCACCATATTTTGGCTTGGGTGGGTTTGATATGAGAAAGTTCACCCAGAATGTTTGAGATTCTACTCGTCAAACCCTCTTATTTGATACCCATGCCATGGGGCTTGTGAAGAAAATGGTAATCCGCCATCTTGGTGCGTCCACCATATTGAATTAACTTAGCTTATCTTATTCTACTTATCAATCCTTTTCATTTGATACCCATATTAAAGAGGTCGTAAAGATAACGGTAATCCATCATCGTAGGGCGTCCGCCATATTAGATATACAACTTTATCAAATATTCTATATTGTATTGTAACCGGACTTATACACGTGTGCAAAACTTCAGCATGATCGGATACCTGGAGGTGTGTGCTAAATCTATTCCTGGTGGGCACCGTAGCGCAAGTGGTTAGTGCGTCGGACTACTGAGCCAGCGGTCTTGGGTTCGAATCCCGCCGCAAACACCTAAAAAGTTTTTCACAGTGCCCACCTCTTCCGAATGCATGACAAGCATTCAAGAGTATCATTTGTCATGTAAAAGCTTCCCAACTAGCCGTTCGGAGACGGCAGAAAACTGTAGATCTCTTCCATTCGTGCAAAAAATTAATGCGCACACACAAATGGTTGCGGGAAGCTAGACTTGGTTCTACCTAGGACTGCTGAAGCCAAATATTTATTTTTTTAGATTTGGCACTCACAGAAATTGAAGTTTTAAAAGCGTCCGCCATATTGGATTTACAACGTCATCAAATATTCTATATTGTATTGTCAGCGGACTTATACACGTGTGAGAAATTTCAACATAACCGGATACCTGGAAGTGGGTGTAAAATCGATTTCCAGATTTGGCACTTACAGAAATTATTAAAGTTAAAAAAGCGCCCACCATATTGGATAACCAACATCATCAAATATACTATATTATATTGTATACAAAGTCTATTTTGCATTTGGCTTTTTATTTTTTTAAAATGTTTTAATGCAATGTTATTGTCTTTTAAGAACTGCTTTAAATTATTAACGATATTAACACGATATTAACGCGGTTTTATTTGAGTGTACCTCATAAGAACCGTCAGATATAGGTCAGTATATAGTAATCTCATGCTTTGGATTTTCTTTCGCTATATCATTGTCGTCTATTGCGAGAAATTCTTCACAATTCGAATAAGATTCACCTCAACGTGTCAAAACTGAACAAAGCAATCTAGACAGAATTAACAACAATCGCAAGCACTTTATTCGGGAAATCCCCAACTTGGAGACTCCCGTCCGGCTAAGGGAGGCGTTTTTCAGAGTTCATAAAAATATGTTGTTCGCGTCCGGTCCGGGGGTTTGTCCAAGAGAGGTAAAATTGTTCCGAAAAATGTAAAACAAACATGGTTTAAGAGAATATGTCCGCGCAAGAGGGGTATCCGCCTAGTAGTCCGTTAGGAAAGTTTTCCCGTTTTGATGATTTAGCATGGCCAGCAAGATCGCCCGATTTAACCACCCCAGACTTCTTTCTGGAAGTCACCAACAAGCCTCAGATAATCGCACCCCTTAAGGAGAACATTCGACAGGAATGCGAACAGTTATCACCGGAAATCTTGCGGAAAAACATGGAAAATGCGATAAAATGGGCACAAATGTTTATCACCACTGACGATAGCCACTTGATCATCTCTTCCACTTAACAGAAAAAATTGTAAAAGTCCAAATAAATATTCCCATCACTCAAAATATTTTTTTTTTTTATTTATTAAAAAAGTAATTCAAAAACAAAATTGGATGATCAATTATGCGCCACTCTGTATTTCCCTTATAGTCCAAGAGCCGACCGCGTGATGTCATAAGACATAAAAAAATAGAATGAGTTGAATATAAAATTAAAGCTTGCTTCTAGATCTAGACGATGACAAATCGCCAAAGGTTGTCTGAATTTTTGGCCCAGAGACAAAAAAAAAAATGTTCATAGGCATAAAAAAAGAATGAGTGAGTATTCATGAGGTTGGCAGCCTTCATCCCGCCACTAACCCCTGACAACTCAATTTTTAGTCGACCTTGTTTTTTTATTTTTTTTGATAATCACGAGGACATCACGCGGTCGGCTCTCCTACTATTATATTTTTATACTCTGGATGAGTCAAATCAAATAAAATTGAAGTCATTTTCAACATAATTAATTTTTCACAATACATTTTGACAGGCGGTACGCGGTACACTGTGGTACAAAACTGTATCGCTGCAATCTTACTGTACCGGATGCGGTATACCGGTTGACGGCAAAAGCCAATGGCATATACCTATCGTGAATTCATAATTCAAGTTTATCTTTTTGTACAGTAAAAATCTTTTTAATCTTAAATCTACAAATCGAACCCTTTATTCTTTAGTCCTCCTAGTTGCCACCACTATCTTTCATTTGAAACCTTACAACGCAACGCGAGAAAACTTCAACAAACTTATTGAAATGATGGCAGCTTTTTGCTGTGTGTGGCCCAAACAGTTACCAAATCAATTGTACATTTGCATTGCACCTCAATTATTCAAGTCCTGCAAGTTGGACCGATATAGGAGGATGCTCTCTCAAATGTTATTCACCGTCACAAATAATAATTTTCGAAAGTGTTGCTCTGCCAGTTGACTTGAAGCTTATTATGAAGCAGTGGTTAGTTTCCCTGTGAAAGGTGAATAAAGAAGAATGAAAAGCACTAATTTAAAGCGCTCATTAAAATTGCATTTAAATTGTGTAACATACTTAGAAAGGTGCAGCCAACGAAACACTATTCGCTACAGCTATAGCTACTCGTAGTTAACGAGAAAGTGGCACGACCACCGATCTGGACACGACATCTATTCCATTGCAACTGAATTTAAGTACAGATGAAAATCAGAAATCAAATTCAACTGACTAAGGAGTGCAAATGACGGGTACATTTGGAGTCCTGCTGCTAGCTCCTATGAGTAAAATGAATTGAAACTGTTCGTAATGATTCGAATGGTAGAGGGAAATAAGTAGTTTTGCATTATTTGAGATTCTTATATTGCATTCCAAATGGTGAAGAAAAGAAATTTATTAGTTAGGCTAGGCTGTGGTATTTATTTAATGAACTATCTTATAACTTAATAAGCATTCGAATTACGAAGAGGTTTAGTCTTTTCTTGTATGACCTGTTTATTAAGGTATGTATATTTTTATTATCCATCTTGTGGAGTTGAAATTAAGGACTAGTTTTCTAAGTCTTTTTTGAGGTAATCGAAGAAGATATTATTTGGTTGGACAAAATATTTTTAATTTTTTTTAAGTCTTTTTTCGATTTTAATAACTTACATACTAGACAAGAAATGCTTTAAGTCATTTGTTGATATTTGCTCATTAACGCTTTACAGAAAAAAAATTGCCATCATTGGACAACATGGGCGAACGTTGGCTGGAATGTTGGTAAGAAATGTATTCAGGTATGTATCTCGGTATCCCAGGTCAGTGCGTTACTTGCGTAGCAGCCTTAGCTCTAAGTTAGGTTAGTTTAATAGCATGCAAATGGGACGCGTTAAACAGTCCCTTAAACTAACAGGCCATTTTCGCCCATTTAAAATTTAAAACTGTGAATCAAACCTAGAAAAATATTTTTTTTCAAAACTGTGACATATGTTCTACAAACGAATTGAATTATACATAATTTATATTGTATTATTATTTTAGTATAGCATATTAGACTCATCATCGTCTTCAACATCTGATGATGAGGATGTAGGAAGAATTGTTCGTCCACGAGTTATTCGAGAGCGTAGGAATCCCATCGAAGAGTATGATGATGTTGATTTTAAAATAAGGCTTAGGATATCCAAAGCGTGTGTTGAGCAATTGATCACCTTATTTGGCCACAATTTGGAAACTAATACCAGTACCATAGTCCAGTGAGGGCTATAAATTAAGTTCTCATTGAATTACGATTTTATGCAACTGGGTCATTTCAATTATGCGTTGGGGATATCTAAAATGTATCCAAATCAACTGTTTGTCGGATAGTTCGGAACATAACTCATCACATTGCGAGCTTACGGCCAAATTTAATTTCTTTGCCGATAAACCGCAATGATATTATAAAAAAACACAATGAATTCTTTGAAATAGCCGGATTTCCAAATGTTTTAGGTGCAGTAGATTGCACACATATAAGAATCCAATCACCGGGTGAAGAAGAAGCCGAGGTATACAGGAATGGAAAAGGATGGTTTTCTGTAAATACGCAATGTGTATGTAGCGTTTGGAGTTTGGAAAAGACGATTCCTTTGCCTGTCGATTGGTATGCGTTTGGATTTGCAGACGACATTAGCAATAATAAATAGTTGCAGCAGCTGTTCTGCACAATATTGCTATTGACGTTGGAGATGACGAACCTGCAGGAGATCCACAAGTTTTGATACCAGCTTTTGAAGAAGTTGAGGTTTCAGGAAGTGAAGCAAACCATACAGCAGCCCGCACTGCGCTTATTGAAAGAGTCTTTGTAGGTAAATTTTGTTATAACATTAACATATATATTTATTGGAAAAAAACAAACTTAAAAACTATATTAACCCTTTGTTGACCAAGCTATTAAAAAAAGGTAAAATCTCCATTTTTTTTTTGAAGAATTTTTTAGTTGAGGATATTTTAAGATGAAAAACTAATTTGTGAATTTTTCAATGACTCATAGGGACGAAATATGAAGGTCAGACTCCAAAGTACCGTTAGGCTATAACTAAAGTTATAAAAAGAAAAAAAATGTTTAAGTTTTTTTTATTTAACTATGATATTTTTTGCTTTCGAATACATAAGCATTTAATAAAATAAAAGATCGAAACTGTGTAAAAATACCAATTTATTTTGTTAGTACCGAAATCGACTAAAATTATTTTCTTCAAAGTCTGATGCTGTCAAAAGAACCGTTATATCTGTGACTAAAGTAAGGTAAACATACAAAAAAAAAACAAATTTAATTGAGGTTACATGATACTTAAAAGTCTTGTTTGTTCTTAGTGTCTAAATATGTTCCTATAGGGATTTCATTTGAAGTCAAACATGCTGGTTCTTATAAGTACCGTCGGCCAACAAAGGGTTAATACAACACATATTTCTTAACATCCATATATGTATTCAGTCGTAGCACTTTGTATAAATTTTGTTTTAATTGTATTTCCAGAAGATAATTCAGTCTTTTGAAGTTCTGGAGGTACGGATGGATGAGCTGGGAAAACGTCGACACCTACTACGTCTTCTTCGTCATCAAGCGGCAAATTATTCTCTTCAGACTTCTCACAGGAAGTTACCTCCTGAGGAATGTCTGAATTTGAATCATAGGTATTTTTAAGTGGAGTAAACTGCAAACCACCCATTGCAGCAACCTTTTCGTGCAGTCCTGTCTTATACAGCTCAACCTTGAAATTGAAAATATATGTACACAATATAATTAATAATATGTAAACTTACTTTTCCATTCGAAATTTGTTTTTTTATTTTGTATTTAATTGTTTCATACATTTTTCGCAGTTGGTTTGGAGTTCTTTCCCCGGTTTGAGCAAAGCTGCTGTTGTATCTTACCGTTATTTCCTTCCATGCCTCATTTTTTTGCTTAAACGTCACTCCATCAGTTGCTTTGTTTTCAATTATTCTCTTATATTTTCTCACAATGTCCACTTTATTATTTTATTATTGTTATTATTATTTTTTTCATCTTCGTGAACATTTTCCCCCCCTTATCGCCTTTGTTTTTCATTATTTTCCTTATGCCCGGTTTCATTAACCACTTTTATATATTTAACAGGCTGTTTAACCCTGGATTACTAATCTTATTTTATAGTACCATATTACTAACCTTCGTCGATTAGACGACGGAATATTAATTTTTATTTCTTTTGAAATTATTTAGAGATACAAGTATTTTGTTAGTGTTATAAGAACTTATTTATTTAGCGTTATGAAAAATATAAAAAGAAAAACAAAAATAAAATCGGGTATAATTCAGACTTTTTTGAGAAATTCAATAGGCACCTCAAAATAAATTAATGTTTAAAAAAAAGTTAACTAAAAAATAAAAGAACAGTGAACTTCATGAACATTTGTTACTAATATGAATTGTTAATATAACATATTAACTATTAACAAGACAATCGAAATTTTATTTTAATTTTAAATGCAAGAGTGACATCCATGAATATTGTGTTTGAACTTGGTGCATCTTTTACCTATTTCAGATGGTATTGGTCAGAAATTTTGAAGTTCAGGTGTTAATGTTAATTTGTATGGCTCTTTTAGTAATGCGCTTGCTAGCGGCACTGAGGTAAACCAGTTGTCGGTGGTAATGTTCAAGTTTGATCCATATACATATACATACATAGATTTGGTTCACTTTGTCACATAGAGTTCTCGTAATAGTAACACGCCTGAATTTGATCCGGAACCCAAATCGATCATATATGTATTTTGTAACACTGTCACATGTCATTACAAGCTTAATGCCATATTTATCGGGTTTGTTGCGGATATACATACACTCTAAACTTGCAGCGTAATTGTTATCAATTGTGATATGGTAAATGATTGTTTTTTAGGGCTGCTTGAATTTCAGCTTTTTGCAGGTGACTCCGTGAACCACATTCTGGTATACCGTCCAAATTGAGTTTGAATTACTGTACTAGTTTCCTTTAGGACTTGAGCGATGATGTACCCCATTTGTAATAAAGAGATCTTAACATGTCAAAGGATATATCAACTTCTGGCAAGAGCGTGAAGTTCCCGGCAATATGACAATATTTCATTCCGGCATTCTAAAACGCTTTCCAAATCATTAAATTGGAAAAGAAATTCAGTGAAATCTATGCAATTTATATGAAAACCAACGAAAAACTGACTATCTCCAGTTTTCACAAAAGTTACACTATTTCACTATTTATTAAAGACTACATACTACGCAAATATATGAATACTGTATATAAATAAATTAGTTAACGTTAAAGAAGCAGAAGTAGATCTTTCGTCTACTTAATATAAAAGTGTTAATCTGTTAGACTTTCAACTTCCGTGTATTACAAACCCGTTATGTAGCAATTCAGTTTTTAAGTATTAATAATTATGTATTAGGTTTAATAAATGGAACACATTTTAAGGTAAAATTAAATTAAATTTAAGTAATATTTAAGACCTAAGAAATGCATTTGACATGAACGGAGTAACTAGTTATTCAACTTATTTAAAAAGAATAAACACTTGCATTGAATTAATTGTTGACTTAAAGATTAAAGATTTACTTTATTAGGTCCAGTGCAAAAAGAAAAACAAACTCGAATTGCACGTACTTTTTTTACATATCACTATCAAGAGTTTTCAAGTAACGAAAATAACATCTTCTTTAAGTGCTACGGAATGTTTGCCTCTTTAAGTGAATATTCAAACTCTGGAGGTGTTATATTGTGTTTCAATGCGTTGTATGTACTTTTTCATCAATAAAAACTGCATTTCGGAGGTCATTGATATCTACTCTAAGGCCATGCGGATAGATAACTCCAATTTTATTGTAATACATCATGTGTTCTGCTAATGTTCCCACAGATGTACCCGATAAGTGCGAGCTGCGAATATGTTCGATAGCTTCTTTGATGTGCGAAGCAGTCTTTCCACATAGGTTACACACGTGAAAAGTGTACTGATCGGACGTACTTCAGGAAGAATATCAGTACGATGGTGAACGTTCAATATATGTTGTAAAAACTTAATTTGATAATCACATGAATACGTACATAACGCGCATTTAAATGCTTTAAATTGTCTGCCGAAATGTTGCAAAACCTTTAGGGTCTGTAAATCTAGGCAATCCGCCAATGGCCTTTGCCGCATTGGACAGGCTTATTTGGGAATTGTATGACCGTCAGAAGATGGTGAACAACTAAAAATTTCATTACAAACACCACAGCGAGAAAAATCCGTTTTCTACCAGGATGGAAGGGGATCTGATGTGCAGGCAGAGAGTTTAAACTACCACGGAAAGAACAATACACGCACTCGATCTTACGCGCTATGCGAAACAAAAAACGTAAATTCTTTGGTTCATGTACTGCTTGGAAATGTGTCATTAAATGAGAGAAGTCGGTACATTCCATTCTGCAATGCTCGCAAATTGGCGCAATTTCAGGAACAAAAGGAAGATAATCGTCTTTATAGTTATTGACTGCACTCTGCGGATTGGTTAAATTCAGCGATATTTGAGCGTTCTGTTGTGATTTTTTATTATGTCCTGAATGACTAATACCTGGACATATTGGTTGCGGCGCTGTAGTTGCAACATTCTGTTGTGGATAACGAACTTCTGGATACGAAATATCTGGATATATTGTTGTGGATGTCCGTATAGTTGGAGCTGCCATACTGCTCGGAACTGAATAGGATGTTAGAAAAGGTCGTGTGATGTACGCTGTCCCCTGATTATTCGGTAATGGGACATTTATAATAAACTGTTCAGGTGCACGTTGCGGCAGTTTTAACAAATATGGATATGAGGATTGTACCGCGGGAGGCGTATGAACAACAACATTGTTGTGCTGGTTACTTAAATAAGTTGCAGATAACTCTGGGGAGATATGTGAACCAGGTATTAATACTGGTTTTGCCATTTGTAGTTCTGCTGTTGATTTGACAAAAATAAGACCCGGCTTGAACGATTCTTCTGTGTTACTTGTAGTCACAGACTTATCTACAAGAAGCTGCTTTGTATTCACACACTTTATTTGTATTTGGAAGGTGGTTATCTCATAGAGACAACAAGCACGTAGACCTGTAGGCCCATTGTACTTTATTGATCCACCTGCATTTTGAACGTTGTTAATATCCTCCATAATAACATCTTCCACGCACTCTGCTTTTACAACAACTTCCTCTTTTACTTGGACATGGGGCACTGTCTCATCCAGCTTACTCCTTTTTGAAGTTGACTTTGGGGCATCATCTTGGCGCGCTTTTTCTTCATTAATTGCATTTCAATAGTAATCGGAGACATCGTTTTCACTGTCAAATTATATAAGTATGTTGCCGTAAATACATACTTAAGGAAATAAATCTGCATTCCGTGCTCTTCGTTATGCGTTTTTGCCTCTAATTGTGTTAATAATATTTTGTCCATCCGTAAATGTTGCACAAATTCAGTATTATTGTTCATTTTCTGTCTACAGCAGAAGCATGCTGTTGAATTCGAAAAACCAGTTTTTCTTGGTTGTAAAACGATTTCCAAAGAGATTGTGCAATTCAACGTATCTCCTCTACATAGGCTTACTACAGGAACATCCCGACTATTATGCAATATTTCAATGTGCTTGGTGATTGCGGAACGTTTATGATGGATAAATTTACAAACGCAACGAATATATAACGTATCTTTATGCGACATTTTGTGGTTTTTTATATTCTCCCAGCTTGGTGAACTCAAGTTTAATGCACAATGGGAACATTTGTAATTTCGTGGAACAGTATGCTCATTTACATGAAGATCAAGATCGTCTTCACTCAAACCAACAAAAGGACAAGATCTTACTAAGCATTTGAAACGAGACTGAATGCTACTTATGTAATTCGGGATTTCTATATCTTCAAGACAGGATGAAGCTAATCCTTGTTCCATGTTCTGCTGTCGTTTCTCAATACAAGTTGTACGTACTGTGTCTGACCAATTCGCAAGTACCTCAATCCAATCGCAAACGGGAACGTCTTGTGTTGTAACAATATAAAAAGACTTTGTACCAAATGGAATTTCCTTTTCCACTAATGCTTTATTATTTTTGTGGTACGAAGAGAAATGCTCGAGAATTCGTTCTCTTGAACAGAAACTTGTAACGCAATGAAAACAAATGTAGGCATGTTGACTGTGAGTAGCGAAGTGTGGTTCCACTATTACTAACCTTCGTCGATTCGACTACGGAAAGTGGTTATATCTGTATAACGGCTGCGTAAATAGTCGCAATCAATGTGTCACCTTTGAGAGATCAACACTAAACAAGCATCAGCGTTGTCGTTTGGGACGCTTATGCGTCATTTTGACGTTTTTTCGGCGATGGGACCCTGGACCCCACTTTTCAATAAAACTCCGATTTTGACGCAATTTGAAAATATAGGACCCTTTTTTCAACTTATTTTCATTTCATGTTTCTTTTACTTGTAAAACATGGTACTTTACTCTTAAAACACACCCATTTTGTTTCAACAGTGATGAAATCAACAAAGTATTTTTGTTAGTCAGAATTTCCCTTCCAAAAACTCGTTTTGCATACATGCTTTTTTATCTTTGTTATTTTTTTCCCGATATTTATTTTATTTTAAGTTCAGCAATAAGATACAGTTTCTCGAAAAATTGCATTTTTTCATACAAATATAGGTAAGTGGGACCCCTTTTTTGTTCTTGGACCCCATTCTTGGCCGCTTTTTTAAATTTGCTCGCGGCAACCCTGACAAGCATGTATGGGAAATGGGCGAGATTAGAGTACTGGGCGGAAAGAAAACAAGAGAAATTCGAACAAGCGTAGTCGATTCGACGAAGGTTAGTAATCTAGGGTTAATTTTAAAATTACATTTTTCCGTTTCACCAAGCACTTAATTTTAAAATCGCGTTTAACAGCCCTTTAAACTAACAGGGATTACGCCCATTTAAAATTTAAAAGCGTGATTTCAACCTAAAAAAATAAATTTTTCCACATTTGTGACATTTTCTTCATTAAGGAAGTGAATTTGCTATCAGCAAAATGTCACCCTTTTTTCGTTTTAGCATTTTATCCTCTTTATTATCCATTTTTAAGTATCTCATATTCTTTATTATTATGTAATTTTTTTTCATTATTTTTTTCTTTAGCACAGAACACAACCCTTAGCCCATGACACAAACCTTAGCATTTTCACAACTTCATTGATTTGCTGACTTTTTCTATTTTATTTGTTATATATAGTTGATAATTGAAGCGCTTAGAAGATGAAGGACATTAGCGACATTTTCAAACATTGGAGTAATCAGCTTTTAATGCATTCTTTCACCGAGTTTATTAAAAAAGTTTGTTGCATATAAACCCTTCATCCTTTGCTAAATAATTATCCGTTTGCGATTGGATTGAGGCACTTGCGAATTGGTCAGACACAGTACGTACAACTTGTATTGAGAAACGACAGCAGAACATGGAACAAGGATTAGCTTCATCCTGTCTTGAAGATATAGAAATCCCGAATTACATAAGTAGCATTCAGTCTCGTTTCAAATGCTTAGTAAGATCTTGTCCTTTTGTTGGTTTGAGTGAAGACGATCTTGATCTTCATGTAAATGAGCATACTGTTCCACGAAATTACAAATGTTCCCATTGTGCATTAAACTTGAGTTCACCAAGCTGGGAGAATATAAAAAACCACAAAATGTCGCATAAAGATACGTTATATATTCGTTGCGTTTGTAAATTTATCCATCATAAACGTTCCGCAATCACCAAGCACATTGAAATATTGCATAATAGTCGGGATGTTCCTGTAGTAAGCCTATGTAGAGGAGATACGTTGAATTGCACAATCTCTTTGGAAATCGTTTTACAACCAAGAAAAACTGGTTTTTCGAATTCAACAGCATGCTTCTGCTGTAGACAGAAAATGAACAATAATACTGAATTTGTGCAACATTTACGGATGGACAAAATATTATTAACACAATTAGAGGCAAAAACGCATAACGAAGAGCACGGAATGCAGATTTATTTCCTTAAGTATGTATTTACGGCAACATACTTATATAATTTGACAGTGAAAACGATGTCTCCGATTACTATTGAAATGCAATTAATGAAGAAAAAGCGCGCCAAGATGATGCCCCAAAGTCAACTTCAAAAAGGAGTAAGCTGGATGAGACAGTGCCCCATGTCCAAGTAAAAGAGGAAGTTGTTGTAAAAGCAGAGTGCGTGGAAGATGTTATTATGGAGGATATTAACAACGTTCAAAATGCAGGTGGATCAATAAAGTACAATGGGCCTACAGGTCTACGTGCTTGTTGTCTCTATGAGATAACCACCTTCCAAATACAAATAAAGTGTGTGAATACAAAGCAGCTTCTTGTAGATAAGTCTGTGACTACAAGTAACACAGAAGAATCGTTCAAGCCGGGTCTTATTTTTGTCAAATCAACAGCAGAACTACAAATGGCAAAACCAGTATTAATACCTGGTTCACATATCTCCCCAGAGTTATCTGCAACTTATTTAAGTAACCAGCACAACAATGTTGTTGTTCATACGCCTCCCGCGGTACAATCCTCATATCCATATTTGTTAAAACTGCCGCAACGTGCACCTGAACAGTTTATTATAAATGTCCCATTACCGAATAATCAGGGGACAGCGTACATCACACGACCTTTTCTAACATCCTATTCTTTGGCGGCCAGGTATGGGCTTTTAGGGTAAAGTTTTCGGACGATCCCTACTAGTAACCATTACAAGAAGACTCACTGCCTCCACGCGGCGGCCGCCGGGCAACGGTCGCTATGCCACTTCCTATGGCTTCCCCCTTCCATTCAGTCCTGTATCTGCGTTGTGCTCTTACAGGTTGGATCGGTTGGTCGCGGCCGAGGGTCTGTGTCATGGCTTCCGGCCAAAGTTGAGCAAAGAGGGGAGTAAACCCTATTTAGCAAATCCCTAATCCACGGTGGAACAGCATACGCTAAAGGATGCATGGCTAAGAGGGAGCTTAGTCTCGAGTCTGCGAACTCCGGATACCTGGCGTCCTCTGGTTTCAGTTCAGCCTTCCCACGGCATACCGGGCTCTGCCGTGGGCGACCTCCTTTCCCGGACACTCGTGGGAATAATTGATTCAACAAGAAATATTAATTCACAGACAGATGCATCTATAAACGCATCATCTTCTGGTGTAGCTAGCGAGCAACCAGTCGTACCACCCTCCCGAGACGCTACTGTGCCCTCAACGGAAACCACTCAAGCTGCTTGTGTGCACACAGTGGACCCCAACCAATTGACTGCGGTCGAGCAGCCAAACCCCACTATTGGTATGGAAGGCGATGTCATAGGGACCCCTTCTATAACCCCCAAAAGAGCCAGAAGTGTAGAAGTTGACGCTATGTCCTCCGCCTCTGACTCCGACATCGCCCTGTCACAATTCGACACCTGTAGTGTCATCTCGGAAAAATCCGGCTGTACCGCCATTGGTGTAAAAATTGGCGAGATGATCATCTCCGAAAGTGGCTTTGTCAAACTCAGCGCAGCTGAACGTAGACGCTTCAAGAAAGCTCTAAAGAACGGGGAAACTAGAGAACGAGCTCTAGAGTTGGCTAAGGTAGCCCCCCCGAGACAGCCAGAAGCAAAAAGGGGCCGGTCAGAGGACCACACCCCACCTGCTAATTCCGCCAAGAAGGCAAAGATCGTCCCCAATCCGGACAAACCTAGTTTCAGCCAGGTTACTAGTTGCGTCTGAATTGGTGTCGTTCCTACTGACTTGGCCAACTGCCCTCTCTCCCAAGAACAAATGGCTCTGTTCGAGGAGGCGGTCATCGACATCTCGATAGAGCTGTGCGAAGGCGATGTCAAGCCCCAGTTCGCAAGCTCTCTCCGTAAATCGGGATGGTTGCTCTTCATTTGCTCGGACAGTGTTACTGCCGAGTGGATGCGCAACTTTTTCAGCAGCATCAAAGCTAAATGTGGTCTGGACGTGATGCTTGTGGAAGAGGGATCCTTCCCGAAACCACACGTCATCCGAGGGTTCTTTCCACAGAGCCTAGAACTGTCTGACGAGAAGATCCTTGCTACCATCCGTGCACAGAACAAGGATCTGCCTACCAAATCCTGGAAGATCGTGCACCGCATCGAAAAGGACACACTCCTCCACCTTGTCCTCTCCATCGACGATGCGTCCTTCAATAGGCTCCTCGCCCTTAAGGGCAAAATAGCCTACCGCTTTAGCCACGTTAGGTTGATCCTTAAGAACACCGACAAGGTTTCAACAGGGACTGGCAGCGGAAAACCTCCTCCACCCATGGTGGCCAAAAACACGCAGCTTTGCTTGCTGAACTACGCAACTCGGGATATGAAGCTATCAGCTACGCTGATGACCTAACGATCATAGTGAGCGGTAAATTCGATTCCACCATCACGAGTGTGATGCAAAGTTCACTACAAATCGTTTCAGAATGGTGTAACAGGGAAGGGCTCTCAGTTAACCCCTGTAAAACCGTTCTAGTGCCTTTCACGAAGAGAAGAATCATTAACTTGGGTCCAATCATCCTAAAAGGCACCACACTTGAGTATTCCAATGAGGTCAAATATCTGGGAGTTATCTTAGATAAGCATCTCACTTGGAATCCTCACCTCAACTCTATAATAAACCGTGCAACTAGGGCCTTATGGGCAAGTCGTCGACTGTATGGTAGAGCTTGGGGTCTCAATCCAAAAATTATACACTGGTTGTATACCATGATGGTCAGACCCATCATTTCGTACGGAGCCTTAGTTTGGTGGCCTAAGGTTCTCGAAAAGACCACAGCCAAGAAGCTTGATAAGCTTCAACGCATGGCGTGTCTTGGTATAACCGGTGCCATGCGCACCTGCCCTTCAGCAGCTCTGGAAGCTATAATTGGCATATCGCCATTACAGATCTTCATTAGGAAGTCAGCCGCTAGAAGCGCTATTAAATTTCAACTTATTCGTAAGTACAAACCAGGTAGCCTTACGGGTCACCTTAATATTATCAACAACATTCCCGATCAGGACATGCTTTGCACTGTCGCTGACTTTATGATAAGTGAATATTGCTTTGGCAGAAAATTCGAAGTTCATATTGGGGAACGTACCACGTGGTCAAACGGAGGACCCACGATAGACCCAAAAAGTCTAATATGGTACACTGATGGATCAAAAATGGCCTCTGGCGTTGGCGCTAGGGTTTTCGGGCCCAACACTAGAATCTCCGTCCCTCTGGGATCATTTCCCAGCGTGTTTCAAGCTGAGGTACACGCCATTGAGATCTGCGCCTTGATTAATCTACAAAGAGGCATAGGGAGCTAACATAAATGTCTTTTCAGACAGCCAAGCCGCACTCAAAGCTTTGAGCTCCTATTCTGTGGACTCAAGACTGGTAAAGTGCTGCTTCAATGCTCTTCAATCTCTAGCTACCCACAATAAGGTTAAACTTTGGTGGGGCCTGGTCACAGAGGCATTGAAGGAAATGAGATTGCGGATGAACTGGCCCGATAACAATTGGGAACACAATCTCCGACTTTCTCATTGGAGAAACGTCCCGCGGCTTAGGCAAGCCAAATTGTTGATTAAGCCTTATACCCATCACAGGGAACTTCTAAACCACAATAAGAAGGATATTAGGTATCTAACAAATTTCCTCTCCGGTCATTGTCATTTACGATACCACCTGAACAAGTTAGGCCTGTCTAGCGAGACCGATTGTCGACTCTGTTTGGAAAAGGTCGAAACAGCCTAACACGTCCTTTGTGATTGCCCGGCACTTTTTGGGGTCAGACGACGTACCCTACACAAAGAACTGCTTAGACCTTATGAATTAAAAAATGCGTCAACCAAGGACTTACTCACCTTTATCAGAAAGGTGGTTTGCCTCCTGGGCTAATTAGTATCCTACGATACAATAGATCTTTCAGGTCGCAGTATCAGCCTTGGGGCAGGATCCAGATATACAAAAAAAAAAAAAAAAAAAAAAAAAAAAAAACATCCTATTCAGTTCCGAGCAGTACGGCAGCTCCAACTATATGGACATCCACAACAATATATCCAGATATTTCGTATCCCGAAGTTCGTTATCCACAACAGAATGTTGCAACTACAGCGCCGCAACCAATATGTCCAGGTATTAGTCATTCAGGACATAATACAAAATCACAACAGAACGCTCAAATATCGCTGAATTTAACCAATCCGCAGAGTGCAGTCAATAACTATAAAGACGATTATCTTCCTTTTGTTCCTGAAATTGCGCCAATTTGCGAGCATTGCAGAATGGAATGTACCGACTTCTCTCATTTAATGACACATTTCCAAGCAGTACATGAACCAAAGAATTTACGTTTTTTGTTTCGCATAGCGCGTAAGATCGAGTGCGTGTATTGTTCTTTCCGTGGTAGTTTGAACTCTCTGCCTGCACATCAGATCCCCTTCCATCCTGGTAGAAAACGGATTCTTCTCGTTGTGGTGTTTGTAATGAAATTTTTAGTTGTTCACCATCTTCTGACGGTCATACAATTCCCAAATAAGCCTGTCCAATGCGGCAAAGGCCATTGGCGGATTGCCTAGATTTACAGACCCTAAAGGTTTTGCAACATTTCGGCAGACAATTTAAAGCATTTAAATGCGCGTTATGTACGTATTCATGTGATTATCAAATTAAGTTTTTACAACATATATTGAACGTTCACCATCGTACTGATATTCTTCCTGAAGTACGTCCGATCAGTACACATTTCACGTGTGTAACCTATGTGGAAAGACTGCTTCGCACATCAAAGAAGCTATCGAACATATTCGCAGCTCGCACTTATCGGGTACATCTGTGGGAACATTAGCAGAACACATGATGTATTACAATAAAATTGGAGTTATCTATCCGCATGGCCTTAGAGTAGATATCAATGACCTCCGAAATGCAGTTTTTATTGATGAAAAAGTACATACAACGCATTGAAACACAATATAACACCTCCAGAGTTTGAATATTCACTTAAAGAGGCAAACATTCCGTAGCACTTAAAGAAGATGTTATTTTCGTTACTTGAAAACTCTTGATAGTGATATGTAAAAAAAGTACGTGCAATTCGAGTTTGTTTTTCTTTTTGCACTGGACCTAATAAAGTAAATCTTTAATCTTTAAGTCAACAATTAATTCAATGCAAGTGTTTTTAAATAAGTTGAATAACTAGTTACTCCGTTCATGTCAAATGCATTTCTTAGGTCTTAAATATTACTTAAATTTAATTTAATTTTACCTTAAAATGTGTTCCATTTATTAAACCTAATACATAATTATTAATACTTAAAAACTGAATTGCTAAATAACGGGTTTGTAATACACGGAAGTTGAAAGTCTAACAGATTAACACTTTTATATTAAGTAGACGAAAGATCTACTTCTGCTTCTTTAACGTTAACTAATTTATTTATATACAGTATTCATATATTTGCGTAGTATGTAGTCTTTAATAAATAGTGAAATAGTGTAACTTTTGTGAAAACTGGAGATAGTCAGTTTTTCGTTGGTTTTCATATAAATTGCATAGATTTCACTGAATTTCTTTTCCAATTTAATGATTTGGAAAGCGTTTTAGAATGCCGGAATGAAATATTGTCATATTGCCGGGAACTTCACGCTCTTGCCAGAAGTTGATATATCCTTTGACATGTTAAGATCTCTTTATTACAAATGGGGTACATCATCGCTCAAGTCCTAAAGGAAACTAATACAGTAATTCAAACTCAATTTGGACGGTATACCAGAATGTGGTTCACGGAGTCACCTGCAAAAAGCTGAAATTCAAGCAGCCCTAAAAAACAATCATTTACCATATCACAATTGATAACAATTACGCTGCAAGTTTAGAGTGTATGTATATCCGCAACAAACCCGATAAATATGGCATTAAGCTTGTAATGACATGTGACAGTGTTACAAAATACATATATGATCGATTTGGGTTCCGGATCAAATTCAGGCGTGTTACTATTACGAGAACTCTATGTGACAAAGTGAACCAAATCTATGTATGTATATGTATATGGATCAAACTTGAACATTACCACCGACAACTGGTTAACCTCAGTGCCGCTAGCAAGCGCATTACTAAAAGAGCCATACAAATTAACATTAACACCTGAACTTCAAAATTTCTGACCAATACCATCTGAAATAGGTAAAAGATGCACCAAGTTCAAACACAATATTCATGGATGTCACTCTTGCATTTAAAATTAAAATAAAATTTCGATTGTCTTGTTAATAGTTAATATGTTATATTAACAATTCATATTAGTAACAAATGTTCATGAAGTTCACTGTTCTTTTATTTTTTAGTTAACTTTTTTTTAAACATTAATTTATTTTGAGGTGCCTATTGAATTTCTCAAAAAAGTCTGAATTATACCCGATTTTATTTTTGTTTTTCTTTTTATATTTTTCATAACGCTAAATAAATAAGTTCTTATAACACTAACAAAATACTTGTATCTCTAAATAATTTCAAAAGAAATAAAAATTAATATTCCGTCGTCTAATCGACGAAGGTTAGTAATATGGTACTATAAAATAAGATTAGTAATCCAGGGTTAAACAGCCTGTTAAATATATAAAAGTGGTTAATGAAACCGGGCATAAGGAAAATAATGAAAAACAAAGGCGATAAGGGGGGAAAAATGTTCACGAAGATGAAAAAAATAATAATAACAATAATCTATACTATTTATAAAGACGTAACTACTTTTATGTATGTTCCGGCTAATCTCGGGAACTACTGAACGGATTTTGATAAAACCTTCGCTAAAATATTTATTGAGTTCCTCTGTAATGGATTGCATATATATTATCGTGCTTTATACTTTTAATTATACACAAAAATTTTTTTGTTTGTATGCTTACAATTTAAGCACTTCCATGCACTTTACGTGATAACGCGTGCACCCATTTCAATGAAATTAATTTGGTTGATTTCAGCATTTCTTGCCAAAGATTTTAAGTTATAAATTATTTTCCTACGTTACCTAGAAGCTGAGAAATAGACATAAATAATGTGATTGTTAATGGTTTTATTTAAAAAGCACAGAAAACCATTGAAATTGTCCGTCAACCTGCTGGGAGAGGATCACGTTGTTGCATTACGAGTATGTAAGCTTTTCTCTTCGCTTTTGCTCTTGCAGTATGCTGAGTAACTGGCCGAACACAATGGTGAAGCTGTAGTGGAAGTAGAAAGTTGAAGTTGGCTAAACTTTGCGCTTCACCATACAATTCATACTACAGCATCAGCTTCGCATTGTGTTCGCGCTATAGGGTTTACGTGTATTTTAACTTTGACAGCGCTGCCTACTTCCACTACAGATTCGCCATTTTGTTCGGGCAGTGAATCATGTTTTGTTTTTGTGTGGTCGGTCTGACGATCATTTTCATCGCTCATCCGATGGTGATGATGATGGCTGATGAAACTTTGGGGAGTTGCTGTGTGGGTGTGCATACTGGTGAAGGTTATACATAATCTTTATTCATACATGTGCATATAAAAATGAATTTCTGTTTGATTGTGTTTTTTCGATAAATTCCGATTTCCGAACTACTTTGCCGATTGAGCTCAGACTTGGACATAAAGTATGTTTTGAAGAGAGAAAGACTAAGCACATAATACAATTACTTTACGGTAGGTGAACAAATTTATATTAAGGACAAAAAAAAAAAACTTTTTGCACAACTGAGTTATAAGGGAGCCAATCTTATATGTACAAATTAAAGTTTGTTTGTTCGTCTTTTCTCCGTTCGCGCATCGTTCATCTGATTGCCATGAAACTTTGGCAAGTTATTATATGAACCGCGTTCGGAAAAATTCTGGAATCGGTTCAGTAGATAGTTTCAGAGATTACCCCTTACATACAAATTTCACCTCTTATTTCAGAAACCTACCCCGGCGTGCGTACAATAACTCCTTTTGAAAAATGATGCTTAACCTACCTCAGTACCACTCCGCTATTGACCTGCATTTGGAAGCCAATGTGATATTGATTGTAATCCCTATGACCAGTCCCGTGAGAGTTTTAAGGTCACTTCTGTGTATGTACTTTTTTAAGAAGATAATGACAAATGAAAATACATAATTCATAGAATTAAAGGTCATTCATCACGCTACCAAACGCGTGCCGTGCGTGGATATGACGGAGAGTGGCCGGGGGTTTAGGTCAACGATAGATTTTTCAAACAAAATCATCTTCAGCGATGAGGCGAATTTTTATCTTGATGGCTTTGTTAACCATCGAAATTGTCGTATTTGGGATTCAGAAAATCCAGGAGTGATTGTTAAGAAACAAATGCATCCACAAAATGTCAGTGCATGGTGCACATTTTGGGCGGGACGCATTGTCGGACCATTTTTCTTTGAAAATGCGGCTGGTCAGACAGTAACAGTAAATGGTGCTAGCTATCGCGACATGATAATCCAGTTTTTTGTGCCTAAATTGCAAGATATGGATATGGATGATATGTGGTTTCAACAAGAGGGTTCCTTTACTTACTTTATGAATCGATAAAAAAAATAAGAACCGGTGTTTTATATCAAAATTACTTCCTGTGTGAACTTTGAGACACCCTTTATACATATACAGTGAACTGTCTCATAACCGTACACTGACGGTACCGAGCAATTTGTCCGGTTAGAAGAGGTATCCGGTTATGGGAGAAAAAAATAAATCGACATTTTTTAAAAAAAAGGAACACAATAGACATGTTTTATTAATTTTATTTTATAAACGTATTCATTTTTATGTGATAAACACAAATTACACAAAAATACTTATTTCTGGCACATACATTTAAAATACAAACCTATTTTAAAAATGCAATAGGATTTATAAATGCACATACATAGTTGTTGAATAACACGTTTGCGGACAAGACAGCATATGCCGTCAATGGTTGAGGAAATTAGCGGGGCCATGACAATTTTAGGTATCTTAGGACAAGACGGGATACCCTGACGAGAAATACAGGATGCTTCCATATTCCGGCATTATTTGTCCTATCAGAGACAAATTTTCACTTCACTGTGACCAGCGTAATCATTTTAATCTTTATACAAAATTCGCACAATATATAATATAAAATATCTCTCAAAATGTCGGAAACATGCGTGTGTAATTCTAGCGTTCCCCACAGAAAATCAAGTGTCCGTGAATGTGATAGTAAAGGAAAGGCACACTCCATAGCTTACATTTTTGTTTCGTTTCTTTGCAAAGTGTAAAGAAGAGGAGAACAAAACAAAAACAAAATAAAGTATTTGTCAATTTGTCCACTTAAGAGAGAGAGCGACATTCTATTGCGGTTACGAAAATTGGTGTCCGTGTACGGTTATGAGAGAGTCCGGTTATGGGAGAATTTTTTGTATGGAAAATCGTGTATTTATTTCCGTTCTTTGAAATCTGCCCGGTTATAAGAGGTGTCCGGTTATGAGAGGTATCTGTAAGGAGAGAATACACTGTATACATATAGCAATATATTAGAAGAAAATATTTTGTTTTCTATTAAAAGTTGTTGGAAGGCGAAGCAAGGCGAGCACGGGTCAGCTAGTAAAATAATAAAGTGGACATTGTGAGAAAATATAAGGGAATAATTGAAAACAAAGCAACTGATGGAGTGACGTTTAAGCAAAAAAATGAGGCATGGAAGGAAATAACGGTAAGATACAACAGCAGCTTTGCTCAAACCGGGGAAAGAACTCCAAACCAACTGCGAAAAATGTATGAAACAATGAAATACAAAATAAAAAAACAAATTTCGAATGGAAAAGTAAGTTTACATATTATTAATTATATTGTGTACATATATTTTCAATTTCAAGGTTGAGCTGTATAAGACAGGACTGCACGAAAAGGTTGCTGCAATGGGTGGTTTGCAGTTTACTCCACTTAAAAATACCTATGATTCAAATTCAGACATTCCTCAGGAGGTAACTTCCTGTGAGAAGTCTGAAGAGAATAATTTGCCGCTTGATGACGAAGAAGACGTAGTAGGTGTCGACGTTTTCCCAGCTCATCCATCCGTACCTCCAGAACTTCAAAAGACTGAATTATCTTCTGGAAATACAATTAAAACAAAATTTATACAAAGTGCTACGACTGAATACATATATGGATGTTAAGAAATATGTGTTGTATTAACCCTTTGTTGGCCGACGGTACTTATAAGAACCAGCATGTTTGACTTCAAATGAAATCCCTATAGGAACATATTTAGACACTAAGAACAAACAAGACTTTTAAGTATCATGTAACCTCAATTAAATTTGTTTTTTTTTTGTATGTTTACCTTACTTTAGTCACAGATATAACGGTTCTTTTGACAGCATCAGACTTTGAAGAAAATAATTTTAGTCGATTTCGGTACTAACAAAATAAATTGGTATTTTTACACAGTTTCGATCTTTTATTTTATTAAATGCTTATGTATTCGAAAGCAAAAAATATCATAGTTAAATAAAAAAAACTTAAACATTTTTTTTTCTTTTTATAACTTTAGTTATAGCCTAACGGTATTTTGGAGTCTGACCTTCATATTTCGTCCCTATGAGTCATTGAAAAATTCACAAATTAGTTTTTCATCTTAAAATATCCTCAACTAAAAAATTCTTCTTCAAAAAATGGAGATTTTACCTTTTTTTAATAGCTTGGTCAACAAAGGGTGAATATAGTTTTTAAGTTTGTTTTTTTCCAATAAATATATATGTTAATGTTATAACAAAATTTACCTACAAAGACTCTTTCAATAAGCGCAGTGCGGGCTGCTGTATGGTTTGCTTCACTTCCTGAAACCTCAACTTTTTCAAAAGCTGGTATCAAAACTTGTGGATCTCCTGCAAGTTCGTCATTTCCAACGTCAATAGCAATATTGTGCAGAACAGCTGTTGCAACTATTATTGCTAATGTCGTCTGCAAATCCAAACGCATACCAATCGACAGGCAAGGGAATCGTCTTTTCCAAATTCCAAACGCTCGTTCAATTGTGTTTCGAGTTATTATTTGGGAGATATTGTACGCGTTTTCGTCATGAGTATGTGGATTAAGCAATGGTGTCAACAAGTACTTTTTGCATGCATATCCACCGTCACCCAAAAAGAAGCAGTTTGGATATTCGTTGTTTTCTACTTTCGCCCTAAGCAATGAATCATCAAATATTTTTGAATCATGTGCACTTCCTGGCCAGCTTGCTACTATATCCATGAATCTTAAATCACGATCACATACACATTGCGCATTTACAGAAAACCATCCTTTTCTATTCCTGTATACCTCGGCTTCTTCTCCACCTGGTGATTGGATTCTTATATGTGTGCAATCTACTGCACCTAAAACATTTGGAAATCCGGCTATTTCAAAGAATTCATTATGTTTTTTTATAATATCATTGCGGTTTATCGGCAAAGAAATTAAATTTGGCCGTAAGCTCGCAATGTGATGAGTTAAGTTCCGAACTATCCGACAAACAGTTGATTTGGATACATTTAAGATATCCCCAACGCATAATTGAAATGACCCAGTTGCATAAAATCGTAATGCAATGAGAACTTGATTTATAGCCCTCACTGGACTATGGCGCTGGTATTAGGTTCAAAATTGTGGCCAAATAAGGTGATCAATCGCTCAACACACGCTTTGGATATCCTAAGCCTTATTTTAAAATCAACATCATCATACTCTTCGATGGGATTCCTACGCTCTCGAATAACTCGTGGACGAACAATTCTTCCTACATCCTCATCATCAGATGTTGAAGACGATGATGAGTCTAATATTCTATACTAAAATAATAATAAAATATAAATTATTTATAATTCAATTCGTTTGTAGAATATATGTTACAGTTTTGAAAAAAAATATTTTTTTAGGTTTGAATCACACTTTTAAATTTTAAATGGGCGAAAATGGCCTGTTAGTCTTAGGGGCTGCTTAACGCGATTTTAAAATTAAAAGTGGTTGGTGAAACGGAAAAATGCCATTTTAAAATTAAACAGCCAGTTAAATATTTAAAAGTGGTTGGTGAAACCGGGCATTACACTAATATAAAAGATATTGGCGCAATCATAGTCATATAAAGCCGATAGTAAAATAATTTATTCACCTACATAACCTAAAATTCACTTTTTGCTATTCATAGTCACCTTGTAGTCGACTTTAAACTCAAAGCCAGCTCGAAATTTAAAATGAGCCAAATGACACTTCAAATAATAGTTAGAGTCGGCTATAAATTTCTCGTTTGGGTTTGTTCGTTCAAATCAGTTTACGAAAACATATCAAAGTCGATACTAACTAATACAAAGGCAAAAATGTGTTTATGAATAACGAAAAGTTTTAGCCGACTTTTTTATTTAGTGCCGGCTGGAACTATAGTCGGCTATAGGCACTATTCATGGGCTGACTATGAATTTGCGCCATTCTATCTTACTGTATTAAGAGAATACTGAAATAAATACAAAAAAATATTTATGTCAGTCGTGTTAATGCAACATTAGTTCAGTGTCAGTCATCGTTTTTTAATCAATTAATTTACTTGTCATTCCTCAATTCCACCTTTATTTACATCAAATTCATATAATTTTTAATTAATAGCGGAATTTTACTGCTTAAAATTGCCCTACTGAGTGTAAGGTAGTACACACTGCATCCTTTTACATAAATTCTTATGCCGTATAAACATAAAACCATACATGTATGTATGTAATAAACTCGTATGTACTGTAGTAACTCTGTAAGTTTCTTCTAGCGCAGTACAAATTTTGAATTAAGTAATTATAGCCTAACGGACACATATCCGTTTCTGCCACCAAACAGCAACTGTGTGAATGAGTTTACACAGTGTTTGTGCACTTTCCACTCACATTCCGTCATATCACTTTGCTGTATCCTGAAGTTAAATGTGTACTCAAATGACAAGGAGCGGCATATTCATACATAATACACTCTTCTGTGGCGTAAGTTTGTACTCGTATTATTTGTCTGCGGTACAGAAAGACAACGTTAAGGATCTGCTAGTATTCATTGTCCTACATATGCTAGTGCAAGTTGAGGCATACAAATGCTTACACGAAGGATTCAAATTGTGATCCCGCAGACCAAAATATACAGAGAAGGAGACGGTGCGCGGGCAGTAAAAGCACTCCTCATGTGGAGTATCATTCGAGTCGCTGTCAGCGTCCTTTCCCATACAATGTGTTTCATAATGAATTGCGTTTGTTTTGCACTAAATTAAGTTGATATTGAGGGCTCAGTACCACCAGCCGCGAGGGTCTGCATCTACATGCATTTTTGTTTCTGGGGTTGAATAGATTTGTTTTTGTTTGCTCGACAGTTCTCCTCTATGTTCTCCTGTTTAATTTTCCCGTATTTTTCTTCACTTTTTTTTTGAGGCTATTTGTTGTTCACTAGTTTGATGGCATAGGTTTGAAGGTAGTGGTTATTGTTTTACCACGAAGTGGTGCATTTTTTTTTATGAAAATCAAATTGATTTATTAAAATTCTGAATTTTCTTTGCTCTTTTCCCTTTTTATTTTGTTTATTGCTACGAAGGTGTAAGAAAATTCAGCGCTATATTTTCTTATGAACACTATTATGTAGAAGCAGATAAAATAATAACAAGAAATAATCTTTTGCAAAGAACTCGCGGAGTTGAGTAGTGTTTTCGTAGTAGTTTTGTGACTATGTAGGTAAACAAGTGGTTGAAAACAATACGTTCTGTATATATATATACTAGCTGACCCGTGCGCGCCTTGCTTCGCCTTCCAGCAACTTTTAATAGAAAACAAAATATTTTCTTCTAATATATTGCTATACGTATACAGTGTACTCTCTCCTTACGGACACCTCTCATAACCGGACACCTCTTATAACCGGACAGATTTCAAAGAACGGAAATAAATACACGATTTTCCATATAAAAAACACTCCCATAACCGGACTCTCTCATAACCGGACTCTCTCATAACCGGACTCTCTCATAACCGTACTCTTAAATGGATAAATTGACAAATACTTTATTTTGTTTTACACTTTGCAAAAAAACGAAACAAAAATGTAAGCTATGGAGTGTGCCTTTGCTTTACTATCACGTTCGCGGACACTTGATTTTCTGTGGGGAACGCTAGAATTACAAACGCATGTTTCCGGCATTTTGAGAGATATTTTATATTATATTGTGCGAATTTTGTATAAAGATTAAAATGATTCCGCTGGTCACAGTGAAGTGAAAATTTTTCTCTGATAGGACAAATAATACCGTAATATGGAAGCATCCTGTATTTCTCGTCAGTGTCTTGTCCTAACATACCTAAAATTGTCATGGCCCCGCTAATTTCCTCAACCATTGACGGCATATGCTGTCTTGTCTGCAAACGTGTTATTCAACAACTATGTATGTGCATTTATAAATCCTATTGCATTTTTTAAATAGGTTTGCATTTTAAATGTATGTGCCAGAAATAAGTATTTTTGTGTAATTTGTGTTTATCACATAAAAATGAATACATTTATAAAATAAAAATAATACATGTCTATTGTGTTACTTTATTTAAAAAATGTCAATTTCTTTTTTTCTCCCATAACCGTCAGTGTCCGGTTATGAGACAGTTCACTGTATACATATGTATAAAGGGTGTCCCAAAGTTCACGCAGGAAGTAATTTTTAAAGAAAACACCGGTTCTTATTTTTTTTATAGACTCATAAAGTAAGTAAAGGAACCCTCTTGTTGAAAACACATGTCAACCATATCCATATCTTGCAAATTAAGCACAAAAAACTGGACTATAATGTCGCGATAGCCAGCACTATTAACTTTACTGCCTACCAGCCGCATTTTCAAAGAAGAATGTTCCGATAATGCGTCCAGCCCAAAATGTGCACCATGCAATGACATTTTGTGGATGCATTTGTTTCTCAACAATCACTCGTTGATTTTCTGAACCCCAAAAACGACAATTTCGATGGTTAACAAAGCCATCAAGATAAAAATTCGCCTCATTGCTGAAGATGATTTTGTTTGAAAAATCTGCCAAACGTTCATTATTTTAAATATGTTGCGTAGACATAGACCCCCGCCCACTCTCCGCCATATCCACGCACGGCACGCGTTTGGTAGTGTGATGAATGACCTTCAATTCTGTAAATTATGTATTTTCATTTGTCATTATCTTCTTAAAAAAGTACATAAACAGAAGTGACCTTAAAACTCTCACGGAACTGGTCACAGGGATTACAATCAATATCACATTGGCTTCCAAATGCAGGTCAATAGCGGAGTGGTCTGAGGTAAGTTAAGCTTCAATGTTTTGATTTGTGATTGGGTAGTAGAGTCATACTGCACAATTGCCTCATACTTGATATCCATATACAATAAACATATCCATATATCCTTAAAAAAGGAGTTGTTTACGCACGCCGGGTAGGCTTCTGAAATAAGAGGTGAAATTTGTATGTAAGGGGTAATCTCTGAAACTATCTACTGAACCGATTCCAGGAACTTTCCGAACGCGGTTCATATAATAACTTGCCAAAGTTTCATCGCAATCAGATGAACGATGCGCGAACGGAGAAAAGACGAACAAACAGACTATAATTTGTATATAAATATTAGATTAGCTCCCTTATAACTCAGTTGTGCAAAAAGTATTTTTTGTGTCCTTAATATATGTATGTAAATTTGTTCACCTACCGTAAAGTAATTGTATTATGTGCTTAGCCTTTCTCTCTTCAAAACATACTTTATGTCCAAGTCTGAGCTCAATCGGCAAAGTAGTTCGGAAATCGGAATTTATCGAAAAAACACAATCAAACAGAAATTCATTTTTATATGCACATGTATGAATAAAGATTATGTATAACCTTCACCAGTATGCACACCCACACAGCAACTCCCCAAAGTTTCATCAGCCATCATCATCACCATCGGATGAGCGATGAAAATGATCGCCAGACCGACCACACAAAAACAAAACACGATTCACTTCCCGAACAAAATGGCGAAGCTGTAGTGGAAGTCAAAGTTAAAATACACGTAAACCCTATAGCGCGAACACAATGCGAAGCTGATGCTGTAGTATGAATTGTATGGTGAAGCGCAAAGTTCAGCCAACTTCAACTTTCTACTTCCACTAAAGCTTCACCATTGTGTTCGGCCAGTTACTCAGCATCAGCATACTGCAAGAACAAAAGCGAAGAGAAAAGCTTACATACCCGTAATGCAACAACGTGATCCTCTCCCAGCAGGTTGACGGACAATTTCAATGGTTTTCTGTGCTTTTTAATTAAAACCATTGACAATCACATTATTTATGTCTATTTCGCAGCTTCTAGGTAACGTAGGAAAATGATTTATACCTTATAATCTTTGTCAAGAAATGCTGAAATCAACCAAATTAATTTCATTGAAATTAATACACAGAGCAAACTGAGCTATGGAAAAAAATCAGCCGACTTTATAGTCTGTAGTGTGCGCACGTAGAAGAGCGCCGGACTGATTAACCCTCACACGGGCGACAATTTTTGCCCCTTAAGCAGTACCTTATTAATCCAGGTTAATATTTGTATTCCCTTCCTCTTTCTATGGGCTCTATGGTCTACAAAAACAAAATTCTTACTTCCTACCTTCCTTTTAATTGTTCTTTGTTGTTTTTTGAATAAATTTTGCAAATTATATTTTTTGCGCACCTGGGAAATCCCCCATTAGTACGATTTACATTGGAGAATTAAATTTTATGTGAATTGAGCGAATTTCCTTATCAAATTTGTTTGACAATCATATTCAATCAGTACACTTGTGAATTTCATTTGTGTGAAAATGGATCAAAATAAAATTTAAATTTCTTTCAAGTGTGGGCATTATCCATGTAAAGTTTTAACACATCACATACAATTAGATAGGTAGATTTAGGGTGTGCAATTTGATACATGATATGATTTTTTTTCAAGATTGGCACACGAAGTACAACAACAATACTTGAAATCGATTCTTAATACACTTCATTCTAAAGATGAAGAAGATAGCATACAGTCTTTAACAAAAGGAGGTGTGGATGTGATTAATCAAATGCTTGTTCAAAACACAACTAAAATGAAAACAAACCGCTGGCTCTATTTTACAACATCATGGACATGCACACATATTCATATGCAGCTGACTTAATCTTCTGGTCCAATAATACGATTGTATAAGACAGTCGAGCCAACGCAGAGAGTTTCTTGAAGAGTTCAGGAAGCATTTTTGTACGCCTACAATAACTAGAAGAGCTCGAATTCCTCGAAATGTGGGCAAAGTAACACTAAAAATCGCATTTTAGGTATTCCAATTGATCAAATTGAACACAATACCTAGACCTTCTAGCCATTTTTGCCTGATGATGCTTCTCAGGAAGAATCTTCAGGTGGCCAAAAAATTAGAGGTTCTTGCTTCATATTATGTTATCAGCAAAAAAAAATAAAAAATACACTGTAACAAAAATGTATTTATGTTCTTTTTTTGTTAGTTTCAGCTTCCATATGATATGTCAAGTATATTTTGAGCATTCATTCGTTCTAACTGTTAGCTTTACGGTAACGGCATCGCGAAATGTGTTAACGGAGATGCAAGCAGAGCAAGCCTATCATTCGACCTCTGCAAGTGAATGTGAATATTCTTAGTTGAGAAAATAAATAAAAATGATTTATTTTATTATGGAACAGTCGTGCTGACACCGAAAACTATCGTACGAAAAGATGGCCGCTAAGAGAAGCCTTTATACTATACCTGATGAAAAAAAAGTAAAGTTCCACCTATTGGTCGAATTCAAATTAAAGGAACTTAATGCTTGGACAGCATTCAGGGAAATAAAAAGAGGAAATATTAAAATAGAAAATTATGTAGAACTAGTAGAAAACTTAGTGGATAGGTTTAATATATTAGGGTGCAGGATATCGCTAAAACTACATGCTCTTCACTCTCATTTAGATTTTTTTAGTGAAAATATGGGGAGTATTAGTGAAGAATATGGTGAGAGGTTTCACCAAGACATCGCTGTAATGGAGAGCCGGTACCAGGGCAAATGGGATGCCAATATGATGGGCGACTACGTCTGGGGCCTAATAAGGAACAATTCCGAAATCCACAATAGGAAAACGCGAAAATTTCTGCACTTCTGAAAACATAGAGAAGTGTCAATATTTTTTTTTGGTTAGATATAATGATAAGTTATTAAAATTTGGAGTAAAATTTTGAGTTAAGTTTTTTTTTAATATTTTTTTTTTTAATTTACAAAAGTGCGAAAATGCTCAAAAATGCAAACTTTTCGTTCAAATTCTGAGGCAATAGCTAACACTTAAGAAGAACTTTTGGCATTTTTGAAATGAGCTGACATATACCAAGCATAAAGAATCCAAAAATCTACATAAACAAACATTTTCTGAAATGTTGTTACACAGTGAATTGAAAAGAGCAACACGAAAGAGTTGCATACACTGAAGGAAGCCTAAGTGCGTAGTTTGACAATGACGAAGTTCGAAACTACTAATCTATAAATGTAATATGTACAATGTAATGTACATAGTACCTTACCTATGCATGTTCATAGAGGTACTGAAATGTAATAAACAACAAATTGGTTTCTTTCGTTCACAAATTTGAAGATGTAGCTTGCAGATACCACCCAACTGAAACTGTATGTGCAACATACTCATATGTAAATAAAAACATCGGTATATACATATGTGCATATATATCTATATGTTTATATATATACATACAAACTCGTAGGCATGTATGTATGTATGTGTGTAGCTATGTTTTCCTAAAAAAAAGTACAACTATAGGACAAATTCAGAATTTTTTTATACGAAAGTTAAAATATTAACCTGGGTTAATAAGGTACGTTTGCTACAATTTGACGAAAAATCAGTCGAAAAACTATCAAAATTTATTTTTTTCTATATTTTTCGAAAAAAATCAAATACTTAGTCACTGAGTCTGAATGAAAAGACATTTAGTTCAAAAGTATCCAAGATATGATATAATAAAAGTGCCCATATTACTTACTTAGTTGGCGCTACAGCTCGAGGTGAACCTGGGCCTGCTTCTCGCAACGATTTGTGTATGCGTGTTATATTTTTGCACGAATGGAAGGGACCTACAGTTTTTTGCCGACTCCGAACGGCGAGTTGAGAAGCTCAATCATGACAAATGATACTCTTTGATGCTTGTCAGACATTCGAAAGAGGTGGGCACTGTGAAAAACTTTTACGTGTTTGCGGCGGGATTCGAACCCAAGACCGCTGGCTCAGTAGTCCGACGCACTAACCACTTGCGCTACGGTGCCCACATAGTGCCCAATTTAACCCCGGTTAATAAAGAACGTGTGAGGGCTAAGCATCGCGTTGAACCCAGGGTAGGTTACTTATGTTATTTACTTACTTACTTATGTGGCACTTCAGCTCGGGGTGAACCTGGGTCTGCTTCTCGCAACCATTTGTGTTTGCGTGTTATATTTTTGCATGAATGGAAGGGACCTACAGTTGCCGACTCCGTGACAAATGATATCTACTCTTTGATTGCTTGTCAGACATTCGAATGAGGTGGAACCGTGAAAAAAACGGTAGGTTTTAAGGGTTATTTACAATGTGTGCCAACAGTAAAGTAACTCCAACAGCGAACGATTTTATTGTATGGTCGTTGGGGTCACCATCCACCAGGCTCTTTGGATCATTTTTAATGCTTCAAGCAAATTATTTTTTTTTTTTTAATCTTTTAACGTTTGACCACTGTCCAAATGGAGAAGCTGACGTCCGGTACTGTAATTTAAACGAACGGATTATTCCCTGGTCGAGGGGTTGAATGGGGGATGTTGTATTTGGAGGGAGAAACTCGATTTTTACATTCTCCAAAACAATATCTTTTAGTTGATGACAAGCAGCATTATCTACAATTAGCAGCACTTTCTTTCCGTCCTTTTTGAAATGTTTGTTAAGTTCCTTTAAAATTTCGCACCAGATTGCAATCGTCATCCAAGCCTTTGTATTGGAGTAATATTTGACGGGAACATTACAGTTTCGAAAGCATCTGGAATTTTTGGATTTGCCTATTCGAAATGCCATTTTGTCGTTTCCAGACGAATTAGTAAAAAAAAGTATTGTGAGTCTCTCTTTGGAAAACTTAATAGCTGAGGTTTATTAGCTTTATTTGCCAAAGTTCCCGTTGGCAGTGCTTTAAATAATAATACAGATTCATCTGCATTGTAGATATCGTCTGCTACATATTCCAAAAGATATTTCGACAAAATATTGTTTATCCATTCCTCTGCGCCATGAGTATCTGCCGAAAGTTTTTCCCCGTTTGCATTTTTAAAATGGATGTTTCCCTTTTTTTCCATCGATCCAGCCAACTGCTTGATGGTTCAAATTCTACATTAAGCATGATTGAGAGGGCTTTTGCTTTTTCAATCAAAAGTGGGCCGGTAAGTATGACATTCTTCTTGGATCACATGTCATCGAACCACAGCAAAAGGGCGCTTTCAACATCTTTTTGAGTTCCAGTTCGCAATCGTTTTCTTGACAGATTTTTGTTTTGCGCTACGATATTGCGAATTTCTTTTCCCTTGATAATTCTTGATAAAGTTGACGAACTACATTTGACCTCTTCGCATAAAATTTTTCCTGATTCACCCGCTTCAAATCTATCCAAAATTTGTGACTTGATTTTAAAAGACAATTTCTTGCATTTCTATCTTGGTCTAGATGTCTGAAATTGCAAAATCATAATTTTACTAAACATGGTATTGTGTCAGTTATACCTTTTCTGCCGACATTTTTTTCAAATAAACAACAATGTTTTCCTTATAAAAGCGGGAATGACAGGAAAAATTAATTGAAGAATTAATTGAAATTTAAAAGGTGTGTTCGTTTCGAGATTAATTTTAAAGCACTGGAAGTATTCCATTGTAGCATGTTTCACTTATGCGGAGTTGAATAAGTACGAAATGGTCATTTGAGTCGAACATTTTTCTGTCAGCACCGTAGCGCAAGAGGTTAGTGCGTCGGACTACTGAGCCAGCGGTCTTGGGTTCGAATCCCGCCGCAAACACCTAAACAGTTTTTCACAGTGCCCACCTCTTCCGAATGCCTGACAAGCATTCAAGAGTACCATTTGCAATGTAAAGCTTCCCAACTCGCCGTTCGGAGACGGCAGAAAACTTTAGGTCCCTTCCATTCGTGCAAAAATATAACGCGCATACACAAATGGTTGCGGGAAGCTAGGCTTGGTTCTACCTAGGACTGCTGAAGCCAAATGTTTATTTATTTAAACGATGGTTTCACTTAAGCGGAGTTCAGTTATGCGAAGTAGTTTATGTGGAAAATTATGAGAAAAGTGCCGTAATAAATTTTTTGTTGCAGATAACCGATTTTTCCGGTTAAGCGGAGTGCAGTTAAGCGAAATCGACTGTACAGAGAACACACTAATACGGGATTTGGTTACACACTAATACTACTAATTATGGTTACAAGTTACGTGTGACGGCGAGAAATTCGTGAGGACCATACCGAGAGCTAAAATGTTTTTACATCAAAACAGTAAAATAGATTTATCAGACCAGAACAAAAGGTTATCCAGAAGGAATTCAACTCAGAAAATGGGAAAAGAAAGGGAAAAAACAATAATGGTAGCTACCTATAGCTATTCTAGAGATAAATATATGTATGTATTTGTAATAGCACAGAAAGAGGACGAACAATATAAAAATGATTAAAAAGTTCCACCAAAAATAAGAAATACAAGTTATCGTGTTCGAGTACAGATGTGTTTAATTTTTTGCTCCTCACAAGTTTTACCTTATTATCTTTCCACAATGTCAGAAAAGTGTGCTAAGTGCGACAAAATAATTAATAATGATGATTTTATTATAGGTATGCGGTGGTATTTGTGGCTTAACATTTCATAATAAATATGCTATGATATCGGACAGTGCATTGAACTTATTAAAGCCAAGCATACATTTTGCATGAAAATGTAATACCTGTGCAAGTGTTCCGGTACGTGGTTTAGTTTATAAAGTCGTCGAACTAAGTAAAATTGTACAATTGCTCGAAGACATAAAAATATAAAAATAAACTCTAAAGTAGCAATAAATCCAACATACATTGCTATTAATAAAAACCCTAACCAAAAGCATAAACCTGAAGAAAACAAAAACACCAAAATTGCGCATCAGTCAATTGCAATGACTTATGTCACCAATACTGCATGCAATGATTCTCCAGTTATCTCCAAAGAAGTCATTGACCTCTCGCCAAATATCAACTCATATGAGAGTAATGAACCTGTTGCTTCAAATTGGAATATTGTTAAAAAAAAGAAAAGAAACATACAAAAATCATCGGCAAAGACTCTTCTTACACTGAGGTTGAAGTAATATCGTCAAAAAAGTGGCTGCATCTGTCTCGTTTTTCTACCACTACAAAACGGAATCAATAGTGGCCTATGCTGCAAGAAAGCTGAATATTCCAACTAATTTGCTGTCATGTTTTCCTTTCTTTAAAAAAGATACTGATCTGTCATTAATGAAGTTTTTGTCTTGCTGTCCGTGCATGTATTATCGATAAAGCACTGAAGGCAGAGAACTGGCCTTTGAATGTGCATTGTGTATCAGGGCTGCCGTTTCAATTTTTTGCTTGGGAGTATAATTCAAACCTTTTGAGCAGTACCGTGCAGTAGTATTTGCGAGCAAAAGTTAAAGTACATTTAACCCTTAACCACCTAGCACCTATTCTTGTCACACTACCACCTACCATACGTCTGTGAGACCCCGGAACAAAATTATTCACGTTTTTAAAATTTTGTGAATTACGTTCTAGTTTATAATTAAAATCAGTTAAGGAACATATTAAATTATTTATTAGAATAAGAAGGGCACAGGAAAATCAACATTTTTGTTTTAAATCTTAATTAAGTAGTCAACATTTCTTTTTTTATACTTATAAACTAACACATTCGGAAAATTAGATCCATTATAATAATCAGATAAAGAAGGTACTTCTTTGTACTTTTTCCTAAATATTTAGTAATCGGAAAACATAATTAAAAATAGAAATTCTCAATAAAAAACAAATTTTAAACGAAATTGCAAGACCTAAACTTACAGTTCTTCATGACAGTGAAAACACAGTTTGTGTGAGCATTCCGGACAAGTTCTTGACAAAATAATTCTTCTTTCAGGGTCTCGGTCGCTGTTGAGATAAAGGCATTCTCTTCAGATGATAATTCTTGCTCATCAGGTAAATTCGAAGAAAAATCAATCTCGAGATTAGGATTTTCGTTATTTTCCACTCCATTTGTCTCTTTGCACTCTGAGTCTGGCTTGCAACTTTCTTCTAACACGTGCTCTATTCCTACATCGGCCTCAACATCGCTGCATTCATCGTTTGGTATATTTTCGTTGTCTGACAGATCTTGTTCCAACCACCGCTGGATGTTTTCGACATTTAAAGCCATTATCAATTAAAACAATAGAAAAACTCCAATGTCAAAAAGTCATCTAACCGCATAACAGGGGTCTCTTAGACCCCCGGCAACAGTTTTTTACTTACCAGAGACAAACGCACTCACGCCCGACTGCGACGAGCGCAGTGTTGCCAGGTGCTTGGGCCAAGTTTCCCCTAGATCAATTTGAAATCCCCCCAGAATTGACCATTTTTGCTTAAAATCGCCCCAAAAAAGATATTATTAAGCACAAAAATATTTTTTCGCAAATCACTTTTTACTCAAACGCTGGTATATATTTATCACACCAATGGAATCCGCCTGATTGGAGATTTCCTCTACTTATTCGATGCACTATCACTTTAGCTTGGTATCGTAGAATCCGCCGGGTAAGTTTCCTTACCGACGTGAATGTCGAAAAGGAAGTGTCTCTGTCAAGCAGAATTTTTATGACAGCAAGCTTTGTATACATACTTTTATACGCATATAAGTACATATAAAAAAATATTTGTAAATATATACACCCCTATCGTGGAATCCGCCGGTATCGTTGAATCCGCCGAAGTGAATTACCTTTGTCGGTAAAGTGAATGTCTCTCAATGCATCGTGGGAAACGTTCGAATATGACATACAAAATATGACATTTCTCATCCGCAGTTCAAACGTCGCGGACCTCATATTGTTGATTGGTTTACTTGATAACTTGATAATTTAAAGTAACAGATTTAACAAAAAAATTATTTTGCAGCAAATAAAAGACTAAAATTGATGAATTTAGTGCTTTAACATTAACACAGTAAATAATATGATTATTTATATTGGTGATTTCACTAAACAAAAAAAAAAAAAATCGTTGGCAAGCTGCGAATTTCACTTTGGGAGAATTTGTAAAGATCCAGTTGGATCCATTCTCCCCAAATTATGAAAAAGGCGATTTATTTAGTTGTACAATTTTAATAAACCTGCAAGATTAAACGGTTTTTTCAATAAATTTAAAATAACAAGTGTATTTGGAAACACGTCTTATCTGGTAGTTCCATTATGTCCTACTGCTCATCTTGATTTTCATCTGACGAGTCCAAAAATAGAGCTATTCCATCCATTTTACTATTCTATACAATTTATACCATAATACCAAAGGACAATTATTCCAAAATATAAATTCTCTTTGCTCAGCAATACTATATTCCCTCAGTATTCTATTCCATTCAACTTCCAAATTCCAATGGAAATCGACGCACAATCCGAGAATGTATATCGGGGAGCTTTAAATATTTCATAAGCCATTTATTCCAAATGAAGTTGGTGGAAATTCTGTCTATATAAATTTCCCCCAAATCTCCCCCTAAGTAGGTTGTGCCCCCAGATTCTCCCCTAACCAGCAAAAATACCCCTAAATCTGGGGGGGAAACCCCCAAACTGGCAACAATGGACGAGCGGCACTAAGGACAAGGAGCGCGAGGAAAAGGTACAACAGCGAAAACGTTTATACGAAGCTCGGGCGCAATAATATTAACGCCTAAAAATTCGTCGGGGTCTGTGAGACGTATGCTAGGTGGTTAAGGGTTAACAATAATTAATATTTTTATAAATAAAACAATTATATTTGTTTTTTCTTAACGTATGTATTTCACAAAAACAAAGAAAAACAAAAAAACACAGTCTTTAATTCAGATTATATAAACAAAAAATAACTAAACTTAACAAAATATGATGATGAAAATATAATATCACATAACAATTCTAAGGTATCACAATAACTCTGATAAACTTTGCTATCGGGGGAATTAAGAACAAGTAGTCAAAGTTTAACATAAACATATTAGGTAAATTGAAATTATTCATACAAATGATAAATAAAAACACATAAACATAAAAAACAAAAGAATTACTCAAAACATATACAGTATTGTTCGAAACCTAAGCAACTTTTTCCTCTGAATTATTCAAAGTCGAATATTTATGTATTAATTCCTTTTAATAAAAATAAGATAATTTTTATTTAGTACATTAAGTACTGTGATAGATATAGTGAAAACAAAAATCCAAAATCAATTCATTCAAAGTAAATAGAAAATTAAATACAAATTCATCTCAAAATACAGCTGTTCGAAACCTAAGCAACTTTTAATAGTCATTGTGATAACCCTTATTTCTGATTACCTTCGCATATCTACGGAGCTTAGATTCAATTTGGTTTTAAATTGTAGACGCTGGTATCAATTTCCATTCCATTTTCAAACATGTCATCAGCTAATCCCTATTTTGGAAGCGTTTTAGATTTGAACGTTTTTCCATACTGTGTACGCGGCATAATGAGTTAACCCTTAAATGCCCAGTGTATCTTTAAAGATACAACCATTCAAAACATGATATCTTCATTAATATTAGCATTTAAGCTTCGAAGTTTATATTTTTGGGTTTATTGACTCAAATTCTACCTCCAATAAAATACTGAGTTTCTTAACTATCAAATTGCAATTATTATTTAAACAATTACTGGCTGCAATGTTTTTTAACAAAACTTAAAAAAATTTAGTTTTTTTTATCAAATATCTTATGAATTCGTAGCACTAAATTGATAAAAAAAATCATGCGGATGCAATTATATTATGTGAAATGATATAATGTATTCATTATAAATCATTTTCAGAACGCGTTTGAGGGGTTAATGCCCAGGGTATCTTTAAAGATACAACCGGTTTTTTATCAATAACTTGATAAAAAAATTTTTTTATTTTTTTCGCCACCTGATTCAATATTTATGTTTCATTTAACATATGATATATTTTTCCAAACAAATCGGTGTCGTTGGGCATTTAAGGGTTAATAGATTAATTGAAAAAAAAGTGTTAAATTGGAACTTATTTATAAGACAAATGATTTAAGTTAACTAAAACAAAAAGCGTTGCATGTAAAATTGCAAAAATTTTAAAAAAAAAACTACCGTAAGATACCGTTTCTCGCTGAACAATTGTGTTTACGTCGAAGTTGCTTAGGTTTCGAACAGCTGTATTTTGAGATGAATTTGCATTTGATTTTTTATTTATTTTGAATGAATTGATTTCGGATTTTTGTTTTTACTATATTTATCACAGTTCTTAATGTAGTAAATAAAAATGATCCTTTTTTTATTAAATCGAATTAGTACATATATATTTGACTTTGAATAATTCAGAGGAAAAAGTTGCTTAGGTTTCGAACAATACTGTACATACATATAAAATAAACAAATGGGTAACTCAAAACATATAAACATAAAATAAACAAAGTCATGAAAATATAAATTATTCATTGCATTTTTTTTTGTAATTTGCGATAGTTTGTTGTGACGGCTCCCATTTTTCAGCTTCATACTATACCCTCCATTAATTCTTTTGACATAGGAATTGAATTAACGGTAGCAGTCATGAGAGCATTTCTTTTCTTATCTTTTTTTAGATTGAATTCTGAATACTTCCTTTCGGCAGTCGCGCTGCTATGTTGAAATGATAGAATCGAATCAATAAAAGATTTAACATAATTAAAGGAAACATTGTTTCACCCAAAGCATTTTTCTGGTTGAAAACGTGGTTCCAAAATTGCTCTAACTCCAAATCTTGTGAAATATTTCCAAGATTAAGAAGTTTTCGCCATTCTTCATCTAATGACTTTGCATCTATATCTGCCATAAAATTTGGAAACAGCGTCATTAGCGGGACAAGACTTGGAGCTAATTGCTGTGGATCAATGCGCTGCAATGCAACTTTATCATTAAACTTGATTCAAGACAAAGTTTGTGTGCAGAGTTCTTTGTAATATTTACGGCAATTTGCTTTTTATATTTTCAATATCATGTGTTGTTATTTAAATATCATTAACATCTAAATAAATACTTTCGTTTCTCAAATCTATTTCATTTTTTAATATTGAATCACAATATTCAGCTTTAATACAATTTTGCAAAATGGTTTTGAAAATCGCTTTTTACGAAGGTGAATCTTTGGAGATTCAGCTTAAAATTCTAAATTAATCTTGTTTGTTATTTTTATAATATATGCCAAGAATGAGAAATAAAATTTGTTTATATCTGTCCATTCCGAGCATCCTATGCGTTATATTTGTATTGGTCTCAAGTTCATATGACAAGAAAAAGTGTTGCAAAAGGACCCATTGTTCCAAAATTCTTGAAACTACGTTTTCAAGCAAAAGCCACCTAGTGGTTGCTATTAAGAATCTTGTGAGCTTTGACGAAAATTATTCTTGGAACTCTGTTAACTGAGCTTCCCGTTTAGGGCTTTGTGCAAATTTGTGCACAGAATGAATAAACATTTTCGGCAAATGCTTCTAAATGACTGGGTAATTTCTTTGATGCCGCCGAAGAGCAAATATTTAGCGAGTGACATACGCACCCCTTCATATATAAGTTTGGCTGATGCTCTTGAAGCAGTGACTTTACCCCAGATTTCTTCCCCATCATAACGGAAGCATTATCTGACGCAAAACCCACAAGATTATTAAAAGATATTTTAAGTCTTTAAAAAATCAACAATTGCTTAATATATCGACTTACTGTCGGAGTTTTCCAAACCAAGTAGTCCCAAAAATCTATCTTTTACACTGCCTTTCTCAAAATCAAAATATCTCGCAACTAAACACAAGGATTTTTTAGTTGAAACGTCAGTTGTTTCATCGATTAGATATTAGATAGATATTTATTTATTCGGCAAGCTTTGTATTTCCACACTTTAATTCTTTAACGATTTCAGAATCAGAGACAACTGCCTTTATAAGCGCAATGAGTGAGGCAATTAACACAAAAGGTAAATTATGCTGAACTAAAATCATTATTAATCTTAACTCGGCGATTTTAATGTTGGAATTTTTTTTTTAAACTTTGCAGCTTTTCTACATCGACTACAGAAGGCTAATGCTTAAGAACTTCGATGCACTTTAGATGACTTTTCGATTCTGAATCTCTTTTCAAATTTGTAAAGTTGCTGTCACTGCAGACGGCTGGATAATGCTATTACGTCCAGTCTTCTGTTTCATCCAATTAAATTTTGAGAGCCAAGCTGGCCAAAAGGTTTGTTTTTTCTTTTGACATATTTTTTTTGGTTACTGATATTTTACTATCATCACTATTTAAAATTTGTTCATCAATACTTACAGCCGAAGAAGAACGTTTTCTGCATTGCGCACTTGTTGATTGTTCTTCTTCTTGAGCTGGGCCTGCGGCTGGCAGAATGTCTTTTGTTTCCCGTTAAATCACAAATCTATAACAGATATGACACATTTATAAATGGTTCAAATCAATTTTTTTGAAACTTTCTTATCCATTTCGATCTTTGGGCACTTGAGAAGTATAATTTACTTTTAGGCAGTACGGAGTACGGGATGATAAAATAGCAGTATAATACTGCTATTGCAGTACTTTTGGCAGCACTGTTGTGCATATTAGAAATTTTAATTTCATATCAAAAAACAAGAGCGCCACTTCCAGGCAGGAGAATGCACCAATATAAAAAGTAATGCGAATTCATCACATTCTCTTTCTCTGTCTTCCTCCTTGTCAAACTGTCTTTTCCCGAATGTTATCACAGTGTATTATTAAAATGCTGGAGGCATTCGAACTAAAACAAATGAACTGTTCGTCGCAATTTCTCTGCATGAGTATGACATTATTGTGATTACAGAGACATGGTTACATATACATATTCAAACAGCAGAAATATTTGATGATTATACTTCACTGCCCATCGTTTGGACCGATCAACTACATACCTGCGGTCATTTGCGCGGCGGAGGAGTTCTTATCGCTTTGCGAGCAAGTTTTACAACTAATGCAGTTACCTACTCTCTCCCATAATGATGTCTCTGTTGATTTCGGCGATGGACCAGCTGTTCGCAACAAATCTGTCTCCGTGGTGAGCTACATACCTCCGAATAGCCCGCTTCATGTTTATGAGCCTCATAAATCCAACATAGGGTGATTTCAATTTGGGAGCCATAAAATTATGTATTAAAATTTTTAATATGAAAAAAGATTGTGTTTTAATTTATTGATCCGATGTTCTCATTTAACTTATTTCAAAAAAATAACTGTCATAATTCTTTGAACAGATTACTTAACCTTGTGTTTGTTAGTAGTAATCTTAATTGTAGTGTTAATGGAGTAATGTGTCCTTTTATGAGAAATTCTATTCATCATGTTGCACTTTGTTTAAATATAGAATTGCATACTTCTTATAATATAAAATCTGGTAACAATTCTACTGAAATGAGATTTAATTTTTTCAAAGTTAATTATAATGCTCTGAACAGTTTGTTTAATTCAATTGACTGGTTGAATATTCTTTGTGGTTTATACAGCTTAAAGAAAATTATGATGCTTTTTTAAAAATTTTAGATTATGCGTTTCAATATGTTCCTTTAAAAAAAAATAAACAATCGCACCTTTAAACTACCTTGGCAAAACCGTAGATTACTTAATTTGAACTATGGGAAAAAGCGTATAAATGTTGAAAAAAAATCCTAGTGAATTACACAAAAAAATTTTGCCAATTCCTCTTTATAAACAATTATGTGCTTGTGATAATAAGGAATCGTTGTACAACTTTGGTCTTGGATTGTGCTACGGTGATGTCGTCGGCTGAGAATATAGTTGTCGTATGTCAAATTTTAGCATTTACTGATTTTGATGCATTATTGGATTATTCGATGAGATCTTTCTGTTGGTGCTATCAGTTTTTGGCTACCATCAATAGTTTCCGAGATATACAGTGTTATTTTGTCGTATGAAGGCTCTAAGTAACGGTTTTAGTATTTATTTGTCGTATGCAGAGAGTTTTTTTTACATACGACAAATTTTCATACAAAAACTGAATTCTTTTTAGTAAGAATTTAATAGTCGTATGTAAAAGAAACGCTTTGCATATGACAAATAAATACATACCTACTACAATTTACGTGATTAATTGACGTATGCGTATTGAAAGTGTTAAAACTAGTATCTTGGTAGCTCCTCAGCGAGTTAATTTCCTTCTACACCAGAGCGTCCTGGTACCCAACAAAGTTTAACTCTTTTATGTCTTCTTAGGGTTTTGAGCGTAGTGCGATACCTTCTACAGTTACCGATTTAACGATATACGATTCTAGCGCTCTCAGCGCGGCCTGACTGTCGATAAAGATGGTGATATCATTATCTGATATCAGCTTCGTCACCAACAGCTCCGCCGATCTCTGTACCATACTTAGTGAAAACGAAAAGCATTTTTATTAAAAGCACATATGAGAAAAAATATTGTACCTATACGGATAGAAAATGTGCTTCAAATCATTTAATATTAATTAATGGGAAAAATAATTTTTTCTTTATTTTCTACATTTTTTTATTTATTTTTGTATGTACAGTACTTCTTGTAAAATAAGAAGTTCCTATAAAATTATAAAAAATTAAACTTTAAAATAAAAAAAATAATTGCATTATTGTATTTCATTATTACAGGTACAAGAAATTAATTTGAATTTTTATCTTCGTACCTACAAACGACAAACTTGACTTACGAATAAGTAGTATTTTATCGCATGCAATGGTTTTTGTCGTATGTAAGTATTTAAAAATTCGGAAGTGCTTACATACAACAAAATGATTCTACCTACATAGTTTTTTTATAGGTCAATAACTCTTTCACATCTCGAGATAAAGCATTATGTAAAAATAACAATTGAGGAGTAAAATATTTCCAATATTCTCTGAAAATTTCATAAAAATTGGTCCGCTAGAAAAAAGATATATTAAGTCAAACTTCAAATTCAATTTGCCAACAATAGGTAAATTCTCAGCCGACGATGTGTTAACCATTGACGCGACGCGACCAGTGTATGGACTCTGAAACTGCGAAAATAACTTTACGTTCTTATAGTGAGGTGAAATGTTAAGGCAAATTATCATTTTATTTCTCTTCTTATCACCGAAATCAATTTAAACTTTTAACTCAAATTAAATTTCATTTTATTTAACAAAATATCAAAACAATTCCGCGTGTTGACACTTCACAGCTGATATTTGAAGTTATTTCCTCTGACAGCCCTGATTCTTTACTTGAATGAAAACGTTAACCGTAATACCACGACAGCAGTAATTCGCCTGGGAGTTCGCCTCGAGTCGAACGTTCGATTCGCTAACCGTAATAGGGGTAATAGTGTCAGTCAATTTGTCCGATTGTTTGTAGGCCATAAACTATGGCCCATAGTCATAGCATTCCCATTCTGTAGCAGAGTTAAAAAAAAAAGCATTTACTATTTTATTTATGAATATTTTACACTAGTTGAACCCATGCTCGCCTTGCTTCGCATTCTAAGGGTTTTCTTATGCATACAAATATGCAATTTCAGTGGGAGCGTAGAAACATCAAAGTATTTGTCTAAGTCCACAAAATTGTTTAGTAAATTTTGTTGATTAACAGCGTTTTATCAAAAACGTTTCAATGTGTAACTTTCAGCCGCTAACTGCAGATTTCATAGTTCTCAAAAACCGCACCGCCCCGTAGCCCGTCAACACTTCCGCCTCTACCAGATGTCATTGCAAAATTGTTACTCTAGGTCGGGTGCCATTACATTATCTAGGCGGGCTCAAGTTTCTTAGAAGAATAGTAGGTACACCCACTTTTAGTTTAAATTTATGTGATGGCAGCGAAAGCGAGAGTTTAAAAATTCGACCAGATATCTGGTTGTTACTTCTTGGTCCACAACCCGGGTGATTGAAATACATTCTGCACTTTGACCATCAGCAGGTGAAAATATCTCGCTGTTAATTGCTGAAGCTTAATCATTCCGAGGCAACAAAATAGCTCGCTCACAAAGCTAAGAATTCTTACGGTTTTTTAGTTGTGATATATCACTTTAAACCACCAATTTTAAATAACAAATCAGAGAAATGTTGTGCGTTCGGATGTGCCTCGTGGCACAACTGATAACGTTTGCCTAAAGTCTCGGCAAAATAGCACTGTAAACCAAACATCCCAGATGACTTCCACATAGCAAATACATATGTGCATACATATATGAACCAAAATTAACTCTTAAAACAACAGAAGTTCACTTTGGGTAGAATATTTGTTTTTTATTATTTATTAATAATATTTATAAACTGAAAATGCAATTCACTGCTCTAGAAAATTCTCTTTCTTTTGACATCTCATTTGTTGAGATTGGTTGAGTTTGAGAGACGCAAATGGTGATAATGATTGTAGAACATTGAAGTATAAAGCATATGATCATGTTAGAGCGCGCACATATACTCACACACACACTATTGCAACGATACCCACTGCAGCACGACTGCTGGCGGTGGTCTCCGCTGAAGGAAAATTGTGGGCGATGTTTTGAATAATTGTTTTGAACATTGCTCAGCTTCAGGATAACGCAGGAGGATGTTTTATATCTCAAATGAATCAGCGACAGATTTACTAATTTCACCTATTTTTTTGATTTTCAATCCGATAAGCCATTATTGAGTTAGGGCTGTATAATGATAATATTCCTCTCCGATATACAGTTATTTTGACTACTATATAAGACCCAGTAGGCTGAGCAAAAAATTACATAGGTTGTGATCATCCCGGGTACTTAAGAAGCATTTCAAAAAAAGTTTCATCGAAATCTGTCCAGCGGTTTTCACGCCATTAGGTAACCAACAAAAAAACCTCTACAGTTTTATAATATTTATAGATATAGATTATAGATTTATAGATTAATTTTTTTTACTTTTGGCACTTCATGCACAGTTAATATTTCATTGCATACTTTTGGCAATTCAAGCACAATTAATTCATTTCATACCTTTTGGCACTTGACCATTGGGCAAACACTAACATAATGTACAGTCATACTTATGAGTTTTTACTTTACACTCACTCATTGTTAGATGTAAATGAGTAATGAAGCCAATAAAGCGTGCTGAATAACCGTTTGCAGGAATTGTTTTTTTTTCCCCTTAAACTTTCTTTTTCGTCCAGTTTTATTGGTTAAACATGGTTTAACCAACTCTTGGCCTTTCCCAAAGAAAATTTTTTTTTTTAAAATTGGTTCGGCGATTGGACCAACACTTGGCATTCCGTCCAAACCTCACCAGCACGGCCGTGTTGGAGCGGTAACCTCGACCAATTCCCCTAAATGTATTAAACAAATATTCAATAGTCAGCCTCAGCAGTTTTCGGTTTAACGGGTGACAGCACACTCAGTAATCCAACGCACTAGCCACCAACCATAAACAGAAATGAAGTGATTTTTACACATGTGTCAAGAGGTGTACGAAACATTAACTTTTCGTCGCCCTAGAATTGGTTTGACGTAAACGCCAAAATTCACTTTTTTAGCTTTGAATGCAGTCTCTTTCTCTCTCTCACGTGTGCTCTTTCCGAATATGTCATCTATTTCGTCCTATCTGTAGCCAATCCTGAGATATCCAGTATGAGCTTTGACGTATATCCACCAAAATTAGTAAGTTGGAGTGTTATTTTGACGTAAACGCCATATTTTGTGGATATACGTTTTGTTTAGTATTGTTTTGGCGTATGTCTCTATGGGCCTCAATCATACGTCATAAAAACTTAAAATAATATTCAGTATTGTGTTAACGTACGTGCATATATTTACATACAATTATTAAGGAAATATGTAAGTGTATTTAGTCGTATATTATGCAGAAACAAAAAGACAAATAATTTTGATTTGCTGTATGTATGTATGTGCATGAGTTTTAACAGGCGACAAATGAAAATATAAATAATGTCAAACAAAAAGTTGGTTCGGTCGTTTGCTCAATATTTAGTCCCTTTTTAGACTTCTTTAAAACATATACTTCGAGTAAGTTAAGCTTAAGATAATTCAAGTGCAGCCAGTGGATTTTAATGCATACGCATACTATATAAAAGCAGGGTATTTAAACTTTTCAAAAGTATTCTTTACAAAAATCTTCTATAAAAATGGTGTAAAAAATGTATAGTAATTCATCAATGGAGAACGGCTGGGGCGATTTGGCTCAAATTTTTTTTCAGTTGTTCGTAATTGCCAGGAGAAGGTATTTTGAAAACAGTGTTGCCAGGTGCTCAAACATTTTTTTTCGCAATTCACTTTTTACTCAAACGTTGTATATCACCCCTATGGAATCCGCCTGATTGGAGATTCCCTTTACTTATTCGATTCACTTTCACTTTAGCTTGGTATCGTAGAATCCGCCGGCGAAGTTTCCTTACCAACGTGAATGTCGAAAATCTCTGTCAAGCAGAATTTATGACAGCAAACTTTTTATAAATACTTTTATACACATATAAGTACATATAAAAAAAATATTTGTAAATATAAACACCCCTATCGTGGAATCCGCTGGGGAGAAAGGTTCACTGTAATTTGAGCATCGGTATCGATGAATCCGCCGAAGTGAGTTGCCCTTGTCAGTAAAGTGAATGTTTTTCACGGCATATCGAATCGGATTTATCCATTCAAAACATGATATTTCTCATCCGCAGTTCAAACGTCGCGTCGCGGTTTTCATCTTGTTGATTTGTTTACTTGATAACTTGATAATTTAAGCTAAGAGTTTTAATAAAAAATTTATTGTGCAGCAAATAAAAGACTAAAATTTATGAATTTAGTGCTTTAACACAGTAAATAATATGATTATTTTCCAAGACCATGTGGTGATTTTACTCAAAAAAAAAAAAAAAATCCTGGGCAAGCTGCTAATTTCAGTTTGGGAGAATTTGAAAATGAGCTCCGAGTTAGATCCAATCGACCCAAATTATAAAAAAGTCGATTTATGTATTTAGTTGTACAATTTTAATAAACCTGCTGTTACACTTTTATTGGCTTCTATTTATTTATTTAATGAATTAATTAACTTATTTCCACCCGCCGGTAGGAAATAAGTTACGCGCGCAGCAAAAAAAAAGACAATGAACTGTCAGATGGACCAAAGGAAATATATGAATAGAAGTTCGAGTGTAACTGCAGCTCGTGGAAGCTGACGATTTCGACCGCTCGGCTGGGAGTGGGTTCGTGTGTTCACACGGGGATTTCTTCCAGGAAAAATGGAAACTAATGGGCGCCACCCAATTTTTGATAGGGATTGGGAAACCTGTAGTGACCGAAAGAGAAATACGTCCCGACGAAAAAAAGATCAGCGATCTGAAAGTCAGAGAAATAAAAATAAAACAACGAACCACTTGTTTTTCACCACGTTATAATTTCGGGCCGATTTATTGAAGATTTAATTGACGTGAATTATTAGGTTAAATTTATGATGGGGCTGGAAAAAATCCTTGGCGGCGGATAAAAATAAACCAACCCAGGTTTAAAAGAAAAAAAGCAAGAAAGAAATCGCCGTTAAGAATGGCCCGTTTCTATTCGAGTCCCGAAATACAAAAGGAACGTTACTACTTTGGTCGCGGGTCCCGGTATTTGCGGGAATTTTAACGGAACGGTAAACCACCAATAATTCACCCTTTCTGGCACGTACACTTCACAAACGAATTTTATCGTAACTAATTAGATAAATTAAGGAAATTGTACTTAGCTTTTTCTTCCTATTGCTCCTCACGCTAGAATTCCTCGCCCTTTTTCTGGCGGTCAGTATAATTATATATTTATATTTCCTCCTCTCCCCGGATCTTCCCTCCTTTTCACTCGTACACACCAATCACGACCGTTTATGTTTAAAAGGATACTTTTCCTTCACTGGAGCACAATTCGCAAAAAGAACGATTCACTCCCAAAAACCAAATTTTATCTTTCTTTTCACACTACCACAAACTATCTCTCTCGACTCTGATCTCTTTCCTTTTTTTCTTAACCTTCTCTTACTGATGGTCAACCAAGAAGTGATCTTCCAGTCCAGCAGTATCGTCTTCTCCGACCAGCTGTCACACACACATTCTCACTCTTTTTTCTCATTCAGCTATAGCGGGCTTCCATTGGTTTTGAATACAACGCTCCGCTCTTTGGCTGAAGCGTGTAACCATGTTTGTCCACCCGCTATACTTCCAATCACTCACTCATACATAGAGCCAACTAGGTCGCCGGGAACTTTCCAACGCCTAGGTAGTTCATGGGGTCGAGTACCCACTGGTGTAACTGGAAGAACACATTCTCTCCCTTGAGAGTAATAGCCTGTAGTAGTTATCAACTGACATTAATAACATAAACAGAATTCAGATTAAAATAAAGTCAACTATCATTGGTGGGCTGGGTGAAAGGCAGAAAAAACCCCACTCGTAGGACGGATAACCATTAAAAATAAAATAAACAAAAGGCCCTAGCGAGGTGCAGAAAAAGAACAAACTAAGGATCCTTCGCGATATTTAAAATCAAGTCTCGGTGGATTACCGCGCAGATTTGGGGGGAGGGACGATTGGAAACGTGCCATCCTATACAAAGATATGCCATAATCCATTTTTAATTTAACAAATATTGCTATCTTTTAATCAAGCAACCATTTATTCTTATATTGTATTTATGTCGTCGTTTAGCAATTATTGTCTCTTTCGTATTTGTGTTGATTGTTCTCTCGTTCATCAGTGCTTATTTGCTTATTTTCTCCAGTGTAGAATATGGAAGGACCGTCCGTCACTTCCCTAGGCTATCAATGTTGTAATTCCTCTTTGGTAACCTGTTTTGTAGCCAATTCAAGGTATTGGAAAAGTGGTCCTATGGCTGATGGGACCATGGTTGCCCTCCACTTTTCCAATCTTGCAGAGGCTTAGAAAAAAGGATTAGTTGGGATTCAAGAGGAAGCAGAAGAGTCTTTGTTGCCGTAAAATTTTACCGCAACACTGCAAGATTAAATTGTTTTTTCAATAAATTTAAAAGAACAAGTGTATTTTAAAACACATCTTATCTGGTAGTTCCATTATGTCTTACCGCTCTTTTTGATTTTCATGTGACGAGTCTCGAAATAGAGCTATTCTATCCATTTTACTATTCTATACTATTTATACTATAATACCAAAGGTCAATTCCAAAACATAAATTCTCTTTGCTCAGAAAAACAATGAATAGAAAATTGAATTGCAACACCATATTCCCTCAGTATTCCATTCAACTTCCAAATTCCAATGGAAACCGACGCGCAGTCCGAGAATGTTCAAATATTTTATAAGCCATTTATTCCAAATGAAGTTGGTGGAAATTTTGTTTATAAAAATTCCCCCCAGATCTCCCCCTAAGTAGGTTGTGCCCCCAGATTCGCCCCTAACCATCAAAAATACCCCTAAATCTCTGAAAACCCCCAAACTGGTTACACTGTTTGAAAACACCCTCCGGAAAAGTCGGAAAACTGGAAAAATCGAAATGTATGGTATTTTGAGTGCAATTGTTCTGGAATGGCCTTTCGAATGGAGAAATATAAAATTCTTAATGGAAAACTCGGAAAATCCCGGAAAAACGCGAAAAGTTTGAATTTTTTTTAACTAAATTTTGCATTCCTTGTGAAGCTTGGAAAATTTCGGATGATTGTGAAATTCATTGTGATAAACGATGCTTTGCGTGCATTTTGGGTGTTGAAGTAAACGAGATAAATAATAGATAGCGCTGTGCTGCGATCAATGCCACAACCCCATAGATGGCGTTATACGTTAACTTAGGCTGTGCGCAATTTGACAGGTATCCTTTTCGCATTGTCACTTTCTATTGAGCAAATATTTCTTGCTGCAATTGATTCGAGTTTTACGTATTATAACACTGATTCCGAATAGTCGTATATCGCGCATCACATCCGCAAACGGTACAAACATTACGATCAATTGAAATTCAATGCAATATTTATCAATTCGATTATTTTTTCAGAAAATAAGTTTTCTTTTGAATAGGATAAGTCAAAAACGACTTTATTGTTTTTTAGGGAGAGTTATTTGCTTGACTTATGCCTCCTATGAGACGATAACACGACGACGTACACGAGACGATTTGGTGGGGTTATGACATTGCTCTCCGGAGATTTTCGTCAAACGCTTCCCGTCATCCCGAAATCTACTTCTGCCGTTGAACTTAATGCATGCCTGAAATCGTTGTCTTTGTGGAACGACCCATCGGCTGCTGAATTCTCGAGACAGCTGCTGGCGCTTGGCAATGGCCAAATTACTGTTGATGTTTCGACTGAATTGATATCGTTCCCGGCAAATTTTTGCGAGTTCACATCGTCGAAGGAGGAACTCATCTCCAAAGTGTTCTCCGGCATTGCACAAAATTATAAAAATCTAGATTGGATTAGTGAATGAACTGATACACAAACAGAGAGATAGACAGACAGATAGATAGACAGACAGGCAGACAGAGAGATGGATATACAGATAGACAACAGACAGATAGACAGACAGCTAGATAGATAGACGGATAGACAGATAGACATACAGGTAGATAGATAGACGGATAGGTAGATAGATAGACAGACAGATAGTTAGCCAGGTAGATAGATGGACAGATAGACAGATAAATAGACAGACATACAGACAGACGGACAGACAGATATGTATATAGATAGACAGATAGACAAACAGACAGACAAACAGACAGACACACAGACAGATAGACAGGCAGACATATGTATATAGATAGATAAATAGACAAACAGACAGACGGACATACAGACAGATATTCTATTTTGATTTTTCTACACTTATGAAATTAATCAATTTTGGGTATTTATTTTACCTTAATAAAAAACTGAATTTAATTCAGTTTATAAATTGACAACATTTATTACTTTGAGGCGGTCCGAAGTTCGCCGGGTCAGCTAGTTGGACATATCAATTGTGCTCCCTTATGATCTCTGCTTAAGCTATATTCACCAGCTCGATCCTTAAAACTAAGGGCTTAATTCTAAAAAAGTAGATTATATTTTGCTTACATTATTATTAAACATACCTATGTATCTAAGAGTACCCAAAATGTGATGAATTCATTCTTATTTTAATGTTTGTATAATTTATTTTTTTATGCTTTATCCTATGAAGTACTGATTTATTGAAAGGAGAATCTACCATGGAAACATGTCTTAAATTAAGTTGTTTATTATGATAATGTTTTATTCAGAACCTATTCAACCTGAATCCAGATCTTTTTTTATTATTAGAATGACGTACGTGCATTTTTTTGACGTACGTGTATGAGAGCACAAAAAATAAGTAATTTGTGTGGCGTAACGGCAAAGCCATTCTGAGAAAAACTTTGAATTATTAAACAACAAAAAGAAACTGAGCTTTTCTTTAACTCTGATTTGAAAGTAGATATTCTGAATAATATTTAGTAAAAAAATAAGAAAATGTTATCGACTCGTTTTATTTATATTGAACCGTAAACTTTAAAATGCGATTTCCCGAAAAAATGCAAATGACATATACTTACGTCAAACCAATTCTAGGGCGACGTTTTTGTTGTGTTTGAAGTAAAAATAGCTAACATTACACTTGTGTCCCTCTTTTTCTATTGACTTCCAACCACATTAATACTGAGTGCACTTAAAAAAGTTTTCGATATGTTTTGTTCTGTGATAGAACTAGCATCAAACAGTATATTCAAAGGTTTGGTTAAGTTAGTCTAAATAATATTAAGTTCAATTTAACAAAAAAGAACCACAGTGTGTGAAATGCGCCGGAAATCACCTCTCCCAAGACTGTCGAGTAAACAAGCAAGCCTCTGCAATCTGTGCTAATTGTAAGGGAAAACACCCGGCAAATTATAGAGGCTGTGAAGTAGCCAAGGAGTTGCAAAAACGAAGAGATACACTCCATAAGCCTCAAAATAAAATAATAAAACCGCTAACTAAGGCAAATGGTAAGATCGGTCAGGAGAACGTAAACAAACAAAAACCACCGGGTACAGAGCGGAAGAAGGCGGTGATAGCAGAAAAGCCCTCGACTTCTGGTCTTAAAATAAATGGTAATGAAAAGCCATTAGAAAAGACATCGGGTAATAGCCCTCGGACAGCAGGAGTGCAGACCTACGCCCAGGCTGCAGCATCCGAAAAATCAAAAAACCTCGAAATCCCAACGGACCCTGCTTCTCAAGTTTTCTCAATTATTCTCGCAAAACTTGAAGAGCAAAGCAAAATAAATAAAATTATTCTCGATAGTTTGGTTAAGCTCGAGAGTTATTCACGGAAAACGTGTAGTTCACCTAGAATATGAATGAAAAAAGAATTTTAAAAATATGTACTTGGAATGCAAACGGACTTTTGCAAAAACTTGACGAATTGGAAATATTCATGCGAGAAAAAGGTATTGACATTTGCTTGATTTCTGAAACTCACGTGAAAAAGGAATCGCATTTAAAAATAAAAGGCTATACTGATTACCACGCTTGTCACCCTTCGGGCAAAGCGAGAGGCGGATCTTCCTTGTTTATTAAAGACTGCATTGAACAATGCGAAGACCTAAAGATAGAGCTTGAAACTCTGCAACTGTGCACAATTCGAGTTAAAAATAGTCAGCGTACTATTAAAATCTCATCTATCTACTGTCCACCGCGTTCCGCGCTTGAAAAAAGTGATTTTACTAACTTAATTAAATCGCTGAAACCTAATTTCATTATTGGCGGCGATTTTAACGCGAAACATACGTTCTGGGGCTCTAGATACATCTCGCAAAAAGGTAGGATGCTCTATGGGGCAGGTATGGAGTACAGTTGTGATTTCCATTCGACGGGCAAACCGACTTACTGGCCAGCTGATACTTTGAAAATACCTGACCTGATCGATTTCTTCGTGGTGAAAGGAATATCTAACAACCACATAAAAGTTGAAGAAAGCTTTGATCTGTCATCTGATCATTCCCCAATTATTTTGACATTGAGCGAAAAACTATTATATAACCGAGAGCCGGCGAAATTAAGCGGTAGAACAACTAACTGGGAAGGCTTTAGGAACGAAATCGAAGTAAATGTTGAACTGAGCGTACCGCTTACGACACCCTATGAACTTGAGGTTGAAGTCGATCGCTTCGTTGAGATAGTACAGCTCGCCTCTTGGAATAATACGCATAATCCAAGAAAAACGCCAGACAAATACGGTCTACGATATCCTGCTGAAATAAAGGAATTAATTAGGGAAAAAAGAAAAGCGCGTAAAAGATGGCAACAAAGTCGTGCTCCACAGCATAGAACCCATCTGAATCGTCTCTGCAATTTGTTAAAGAATAGCATTAAGGATTTTAAAAATTGTGCGATAGGCTCTTACCTTGAAAGGTTAACAGCAAAAAAAAATTCCAATTATTCCCTTTGGAAAGCCGTAAAAGGCACCAAAAGGCCCAAAATCCCTGCGCCGCCACTTAAAATAAATCAAAATGAATGGGCAAGGGAAGATAAAGAAAAAGCGGATATTTTTGCCGGCCATTTGGAAGAAACCTTTAAACCGAACGTTGGTCAAGTGGTTCATGACAACATCAACATCACAAGGATGGTAGTTCCACCATCTGACGATTTAACGCGCAGATCTGCGACGCTTAGAGAACTCGAACGTGAGATCGCGAAACTAAAACCTAAGAAAGCTCCTGGTTATGATTTGATCACCGGAGAAATTCTCAAAGCCTTACCTAGAAAAGCATTAATTAAGCTTCTCCATATTATAAATGCTGCACTCAGATTAAAACACGTGCCGAGCCAATGGAAAGTTGCGGAAGTCATAATGGTTTTAAAACCAGGAAAACCGTCATATGAAGTAAAATCATACAGACCAATATCGCTTCTTCCCGTCATATCCAAAATTTTCGAGAGGATATTGCTAAGGCGTCTCCAACCGGTTATAGAAGAAAATAATCTAATACCTGACCACCAGTTTGGGTTCAGAAGTAAGCATTCGACGATTGACCAGGTGCATAGAATTACTAACGTAATCGAAAAAGCACTAGAAGAAAAAAAGATATGCTCAACCGTATTTCTTGACGTCTCGCAAGCCTTTGATAAGGTGTGGCACGATGGCTTGAAATGCAAACTACGACAAGTACTTCCCGCAAACCTATACGAGATTTTGAATTCATATCTCGGGAATAGACTCTTCCGTGTTAGAAATGGAAACGAATACTCAGAGCTCAAAGAAATTTCGGCCGGCGTACCGCAAGGAAGCGTTCTGGGGCCGCTTCTCTATCTGTTATATACTCGTGATATACCGAAAGAAGATGGCACTATCCTTGCTACGTTTGCCGACGACACCGCTATCCTAGCGGTAGGTAAAACAATCGAGGAAACGACTGCCAAACTGCAAAACGCATTGAATAAAGTAAATGAATGGACGAGGGACTGGCGGATCGCCCTTAACGGAACTAAATCTGTTCACGTGAATTTCACTTATAGAAAAATTAATGACTTGCCAATTTTTATAAATTTGGCCCGAATTCCCATTGCAAATGAAGCCAAATACCTGGGAATGACACTTGACGCAAAGCTGAAGTGGAATTCGCACGTGAAAATGAAACGTAAAGAATTAGAAATCAAATATAGAGAAATGTACTGGTTAATCGGGAAACATTCCCACCTCAGTACCGAGAACAAACTGCTTTTATACAAGCAAGTGCTAAAGCCGGTGTGGACCTACGGTATACAACTTTGGGGTTGTACCAAGAAAACAAATGCCAATATTTTACAGACCTTTCAAAATAAAGTGCTAAGAGAAATTGTCCAAGCACCGTGGTATGCTAGAAACGACGATATCCACAGGGATCTCGGAATTCCGACAATCGCAGCTGAAACTAGAAGCTTCGCGCGAAAACATAGAAACCGACTAATCGGACATGTTAATAATACAGTCTTACTTATTTTGGATGAGAGCAATTTATTGCGCCGACTACAAGGAACAAAACCTTTCGACTTGGCGAGATAAGGATTAACCGCGTCTAAATTGCGGAACATGCAGGATCTTTCATTGGAAAGTAACCTGCCAAACGTTTATATTTCGTGATAGAAAAATTGCTTGATAAGTAGTATAACTTAGTTGCAGTATCTAACAAATTTATATCGAAGGGTGGTGTTTTTGGTCAGTAAGAATCTGACACTACTATGAGCACGCGCTTGCTATTCTCATAGTGTCTATGGAAGATTTTCACCTACCCTCGGAAAAAAAAAAAAAAAAAATTTAACATAATAAGACACAATATTGCAGCCTAACTCCATCTCGAAAAAATTGTTTAAAAATTATGAGAGCAATAAAGTATTCGGCTTAAAAATCCGTTAATATGAGAAAAAAGTTATAGGTAAGCAAAAAACTTTAAACGCCTCTCCTGAAAAATACCATATATACATACACTTAGTATCTTCTTGCACGGGTCCATCGACATAAGTATCGAGAGGGACGTCATTGGATAGATCTCCTTAAATGTTATAACAATTTAATTTTAACAATAATAATAATTATAATTACTTGGGCACCGCAGCGCAAGTGGTTAGTGCGTCGGACTACTGAGCCAGCGGTCATGGGTTCGAATCCCGCCGTAAACACCTAAAAGTTTTTCACAGTGCCCACCTCGAATGTCTGACAAGCATGAAAGAGTATCATTTGTCACGATTGTGCTTCTCAACTCGCCGTTCGGAGTCGGCAAAAAACTGTAGGTCCCTTCCATTCGTGCAAAAATATAACACGCACACACAAATGGTTGCGAGAAGCAGGCCCAGGTTCACCTCGAGCTGTAGCGCCAACTAAGTAAGTAAGTAAGTAAGTAATAATAATTATAATCGAGTTAATCGGTTTCAAATTGTTTTTTTTTGTAAATCGTATGTAAAGACAGTAACAAAAGTATCCACCGTTATTTGAAACTAGACGTTGTGATCCCCTGCAAGTATTCATCAATAATTAAGCAGTGAAAAAAGTGTATAAGAAAAGTATGCAATGAATCTTGCTATTTCCAAGTAAAGAAGTTTACAATTATTTACTGAAGATTTATTTACTAGAATAAGCTTTTCTCCATTCTTCGAGGTTTATCACTGATTGCAAAATCTCAAAGAATAAGTAGCCACTGGCAGGATACTTTCCCAGATACTATTTTCATTGGTTTGATTGTAAAGTTTAAAAATAACAGTAGGTATTTTACGCATATAAAACTCTCAACAAATCTTTCTCCGTTAATACAAATTTAACTAAAAACTATTTATCTTCATTGACCTTTTAAAATTTGTTTTTGCAATTTTTAAATACCATTTCACCAGACATTCATCATTATTGACAAACTTTTCGCAAGTAAAATTATCACGACACCTCCACTCTATATTATCGGCTTTAGCAACAACTTAGTGCCAATAGCTCCAGCGGTAAACGAATCATAAGCCCAACTGGAGTTTATCCCCAGCAGTCATCGTTCCTATGGGACTTTGTTTAGTATTCTGCTTGCGGCCAAGCATAGCAAATCCCTTAATGATATCATTTTACCATCCAACTGATAAGCGACTTTAACGCTAATCTCCTTTGAAGGCGGATGCGCCCAACTAATTCATAAACTTTCTCCATGCTAACAACAGAGTGTCCCCTCGCTTCTGCGGCTCGAATACCATTTAATAGTCATAAATATCTATCTGCATCAATAGAAATAATTTAGGTACCACCATTAAGCCCACCCATCTCTCAATGTCGATCTACGAGTATCTACGTAAAACTTTCAAAAGTTAACTGCCTGCATAGGATCTACACACCCACGTCTACGAAAGTATCGATCGAATTTAGTTGAAGTTATCAGGAATACCATCGACAGTGGCAGCTGTATATGTTTGTGACCCGTATGCAGCGATGTGAGCCTTCATTAATTATCTCGGTTATTAGCGCAACTAAAATGGCCGAACAGCAGAACAGTTGCCTCCACTTGTACCACGAGGACGAAAAACGGAGAAGCGCACTCGTTTATGACTTGCATTCTTGTTCACCAATGAAGTGGGTTTTGTTAAAACAAAATATTGGCGTTAGTTTCGTAACAAATTTAAAGGCTCCAACTGGGCATCCGTCAGTCTACACAAGTACCCACACACACAACCACCCCAATGTGTATATAAAATGAATGAGTACAGTGTTGAATGAAACTTTATCGGTTCTTGCTGGCTGTTTCAGGCTGCGTCCATTTAAAATCCACATTCGAATTGCATGTGAGTGGGTGGGTCGCAAAAAAAAAATTCCGTGATGGTAATCCTCTAGGATAATAATTATTCCCTCCGCCAACGATCGAATTGCCGGAACTGTGTAGTTCATTGCACATAATAGGGGTAATGCGTTAATCCAATGCCCAAATCGAATTTCAAGCGTATTCAGTATCGCTGGGCTATTTGTCAGTACAAAAGAGACACCCGGATGGACCACCCTCCGCTGTGGGCTTTTATAGAATGAGCAACCGATGTCGATTGAATGAGGAGTACGCTGCCGTGGGCATTGAATTGTTGATTGTATTTATTAACGCCAACCGTTTTGCAGGAAATATTGAAGGTGATGAACTTCTGGTTAGATGATGATACGTATCATATGCAGTACGATTATATTGATATTTGCTTGTTACACAATCCAAATTGAAACCTTTCAAAACATTGTACATACATAGGTGTAGTAAGATTATGCATTATGATTTAGAATTTGATATGGTTGTTTATGTAGAAAATTAAACATAATATTGCACACCCTGTTTATAGTTTCCTATGTCAACTTGCTATAAAATAACATCATATCTTACTCTTTCTCTCATTTCTTAATAAGCACAAGAAGCATATAATAAAGTAACGTAACTCTTGCTACTACCATTCTAATTCTATGCTGATTCTTTCACTTGTGATTCAGCCATCAATCTGTTAAGTTCAACCAAATAAATTTATCTTTGTTAAATAAGGAATCGGGGTTTCATTTAATTGTCGAAATTTATTTCATGGTGCCGAAACCCGGGAACATTAACTGATTTATCGAACGTTTAAATTCAAGCCTTAATATCGTGATGGATAATGCAAGTCGATCTGCATACCGAGGACAGGTAACACGTGTTGTGAATAGTGCAAATGATTATTTGCGATCAGCGGAATCTATACCTTCCTCTGCGAACGAAGAATCATGGGATAATATCGAGGAGGAACTTAAAGTCCTTCTACACCGCTTAAATTTAGCTTATGAAGGTCTCATAAAGGCTAATAATGTTTTTGTTGCAAGTGCGACACCGGACGAAAAGGTTAAAGACAGTGAATCAGTTATTGATTATGACGATAAGGCAACCTCCGTTATCGCGCGATTAACGCAACGCCTCGAAAGACTGGACCGTATGCGAAATACTAACGGTTCATTGGGTCGTGCCATTCCAACGTCACTTTCACGTGATAATACAAGCGGTGTTAGATTACCAAAGCTTTCCCTTAAAACTTTCTCGGGTGATTTCAAAGAGTGGCTTCCGTTCTGGGAACAATTTAAAACCGCCGTGCATGATAATGATTCCCTGTCCGGAGCCGATAAATTTAACTACCTGCAGGCAACCTTGACAGGCACTGCCGCAGAAACAATCGCAGGATTCACGCCGAGTGGAAATTGCTATGATGGAGCTCTAGCATTGCTTCAGGAAGAATTCGGTAACAAAGACAAATTAATCGACAAAAATATGAACGAAATGATGTCCATACCAATTATGACCGCAAAAGGCGATCTACGTGGCCTACGCAACATTTACAATACTGTTACGTGTTCTATCAGATCACTTACTGCATTAGGTATTTCCTCCAGTAACTACTCTATCATGCCGTTGTTTATCGAGCGAACTCCGAGCTAATTATTTCCGTTTCAGAACAGACTCTCCTAATCAAGTAAGTGATGCTCCTGTCGAACCTACTAACGTTTCCTCGTCAGAAAGTGAATGTTCTTTTACTTTTGATGGTGATAAGCAAATCAAAGACATTTTAAGGTTTATCAAAAGAGAGATCGTGGCTTTGGAGAATTCCTCGGAGGAAAGGAACAGCAATCGACAATCAAAATCATACGCAACAGCTGCTGGATTGTTGGCCACGTCTCACCCACATACGTCATGTTTTTTTTGCAATTCCGTCTCCCATCATACAAGAGAATGCAACAACTCAATTACTTTAGCACAACGAAAAAACATGCTGAAGCAGGATGGAAGATGCTTTCGGTGTACCTCTCCCGGTCATTCTGCTAGAAGGTGTACACTAAAGCATTTAAAATGCACCAAATGCAGGGGATGGCATGCGACGGTAATGTGTGATCCAGATTTTCATCAACAACCGGTACGGTCAATGGAAAACGTTGATCCCACGCAGTCAGTTAATTTGTATACGGCCGATAAAAAAGAAAATGCCAAAAATGTGTTATTACAAACGGCATCGGTGTTCGCGCTTAATACGGGTGAAGGCATTAGTGCCTACGTGCGGGTAATTTTGGACGGCGGTAGCCAAATGACATTCATTAAAGAATCGCTTGTTGAGAAACTGTGCTTACAGGTTGTTGGCTCGCGAAATATTAGCGTTATTCCTTTCGGTAGTGAAGAGGGACACTTGCCGGATAAAAAATACAATATAGTTCGGCTTAAACTGAAAGGGCAATATAGTGAAAACACGATAGAACTAGACGCGGTAGTAGTGCCAACAATTTGTCTAGATGTTATGACGGTTCCCACGGAAAAATGTGTAAGTAACTATAAATTTGCATTAGCTGATGCTCGTCCGTTTAATTACCACCCCGAAAAGGGCATTGCAATTTTAATTGGCGCAGATAATTATTGGCGAATAGTGACGGGAAAGGTGAAACGAATCAACGAACGGTTAATGGCAATTGACACATTGTTCGGATGGACCTCCCAAGGCCCAGCTCCGGTTTGTATTTTTAGTACCCCAACTACTAATGCTAATGTCTTACACGTCAGTACTATTAACGAGAATGCGTTTTGGGATTTAGAAACGATCGGAATTAAACCCATTGAAAATGAAAACGATTCCTTCACGCGAGATTTTATTAAAAATTGTGTTATTAAAAACAATGATCGATACGAAGTTAGTTTACCGTGGAAGGATGAGTGTACATTATTAAACGAGAATCAAGTAGGTGCATTAACTCGCTTCAAGGCGCTTATAAAAAGACTTTCTATGGCACCTGCCGATCTTTTAACGTATGATAAAGCAATGTGGGATCTAATCAACTCTGGTGTTGCAGAAAGGGTAGATCGAGAAGCAGAGGGTCTTCGAACATATTATATGCCGCATCGGGGAGTGTATCGCGATGATAAGGTTACTTCCAAGCTTCGCATCGTGTTTGATGCCTCCGCTCATGCCGAACATTGTTTATCGCTTAATGAAAACTTATTACCGGGTCCTAATTTAATGCCTGATTTATTCAAAATGTTGCTTAATTTTCGTTTAGGTTCCATTGGACTTGTTGCAGACATTGAAAAGGCCTTTCTGCAAATATCTCTGAATAAAAGTGACCGAGATGTTCATAGGTTTTATTGGTTTTCATCAGAAATTAATGCTAATAATGCTGTTCTTCCAGAGTTTCAAGTTTATAGGATGACTCGCCTAACTTTTGGAGTAACCTCAAGTCCCTTTCTGTTGGGAGCAACATTGAAACATCACCTTCAGACTGAACGGAAACATTATCCGGAGACGTGCGCTATTTTGACTGACAGCTTCTATATGGATGATATTGTATGCAGTACGGATGACGAAGAATTAGCAATTCAATTACACCAAGAATCTATTCTGATCCTGAAGAAAGCCGCAATGAACCTGAGGAAATGGAATAGTAATCACCAGGCTGTAAGGGAGTATTTTTCTGAGACACCGCCTGATCGGCAAAAGGTTCTAGGCGTCATATGGTACGTACACACTGATGAGTTAACAATTGATTTAAGCCCCGTGCTAAACATAACCGATACCTTGAGGACAAAACCGACCAAGCGCTGCATATTAAAGGTAATATCGAGCTTTTTTGATCCTTTAGGGTTTTTCGGCCCATTTCTCATAAATTTTAAAATATTCTTTCAAACGATTTGGAAGCGAAAGTTAGAATGGGATGAGGAGTTGCCAGCAGACTTGCTAAAAATTTGGAGTCTATCTTATTCTAGCGTAGCTGAACTTAAGGATGTATCGATCCCACGATGTATTTTTGAAGGAAGAAACATTACATGTAAAGAACTACATATCTTTGCCGATGCCAGTCAACGAGCATATGGTGCAGTGGCCTACGTAAAAGCCACAGATAGAACACAATCAACAGTACGATTTCTTTGTGCAAAGAATAGAGTAGCCCCACTGAAGGAGATAGATGCTTCCAACGAATTAACCCTTCCACGACTAGAACTCACAGCAGCGCTAATAGCCTCAAGGCTATGCCAATATCTAGTCGAGAACTTAAATGCTACCTTTCACCGCATCTGTCTTTGGACAGATTCACAAATCACGCTGTGCTGGATAAAGAACGACCAAAGAAAGAAGTGGAAGCCATACGTCGAGAAAATGGTATCGGAAATTCAGAAACTTACCAAAGACTATGAATGGGGTCATTGCCCTGGTAAAGATAATCCTGCTGATCTCTTAACAAGAGGTGTAACATCATCATTTTTGGCGACTTCCGAGCACTGGGTACATGGACCTGCTTGGTTACAATTGGATACCGAAAATTGGCCGAACAACGACATCCAGGTAGACGTTCCTCAACCATTTATATCTTTGCAGATAACCACTGTTGCCGATACAAATGCAGATACAAATGAGGCATGCCTGATGGAACCCCTCTTTCCAATAGAACGCTTTGGTACTTGGACCAGAACGCTAAGGGTAACTGTGTTCGTAATGCGTTTTGCACAAAATATTAAGAAAAAACACACAGATGGAAAGAATCACACCGTTACCGCACAAGAACTTCAGCTAGCAGAAGAACATTGGTTAAAGCACGTTCAACTATCGGAGTTTTCAGATGAAATTCATACAATTCAGAAGAAAAGGGCAATCGGTAAGTCTTCTGTTTTATATAGTTTAAATCCCATTCTGGATGAGAACGGCATATTGCGTGTCAGCAGCCGTCTTAGGGACTCGGCTCAAAAGGGCATTAATGCATTCCCAATTATATTGCCATATCGATCCTTCGCAAGTAAACTTATTGTACAGCATGTTCACGAAAGTATGTTACACAGTGGGACGAATACAACGTTATCGGAGTTGAGGAACAAATTCTGGATTGTCAAGGGTAGACAGCTGATAAAATCTGTAATCTCTCGATGTTTTGTATGCAAGAGACTTTCAGCTCTTCCAGTGACGCAGCCATTTGCTCCTCTTCCTCGCGACAGAATGATGATCTCGCGCCCCTTTGACATGACAGGAGTGGATTATGCTGGACCGCTGTACATTCGCAAATCTGTCAACGATGTTTCAACTAGTAAGGTGTATATCATGTTGTTAACTTGTGGATCAATTAGAGCTGTGCATCTGGAGCTCGTGACAGATCTTACAGCTGAATGTTGTTTGTTAGCTTTGAGAAGGTTTTTTGCACGAAGAGGAACGCCAAGTATAATCTATTCAGATAATGCAAAAACATTTAAAAGCGCATCAAGAGAGTTGAAGGTATTGAGCGATGCATTATACAGTGAGCTGGTACAAGATTTTGTAAGTACCAAAGGTATTCGATGGAAATTTATCGTTGAGAGAGCAGCTTGGTGGGGCGGATTTTGGGAGCGCCTCGTCAGAAGCGTTAAGGTAGTCCTCAAGATATCTATTGGACGATCTGTACTGAATTTTGAGGAGCTACGGACATTATTAACTGAAGCTGAGAGTATTGTCAACTCCCGCCCGTTGACGTATATTTCAGATGATCCAAGGGATTTAAATGCTCTAACTCCCTCTCATTTTTTAACAGGGTCTTCTGGACTTTGCGATTTATACCAGCTCGGTAATCCACAGACAAGGAATTTGCTTCAACTTAAATGGAACTCAAGATTTAAAACTTTAAGGTGCCTTTGGAAGCGATGGAGACTTGAGTACCTGCAGCAGCTCCGGACCCTGCATCACTCGAAGACAGGTTCGTCTTCGGAATTTCAACCTGATGACGTCGTTCTTCTACATGATCCTTCACTGTCAAAAATGTTCTGGAAGTTAGCCATAGTTGAAGAAGTTTATCCAGGGCGTGATAACAAAGTACGAGCATGTCAAATAAGATTGGCAAACGGAACCAGGCTACGACGACCAGTTCAGTTGCTGTATCCCCTCGAGGTCAATTAAATAAAACCCATCGTCATTTGGGGCGGAGGATGTAGAAAATTAAACATAATATTGCACACCCTGTTTATAGTTTCCTATGTCAACTTGCTATAAAATAACATCATATCTTACTCTTTCTCTCATTTCTTAATAAGCACAAGAAGCATATAATAAAGTAACGTAACTCTTGCTACTACCATTCTAATTCTATGCTGATTCTTTCACTTGTGATTCAGCCATCAATCTGTTAAGTTCAACCAAATAAATTTATCTTTGTTAAATAAGGAATCGGGGTTTCATTTAATTATCGAAATTTATTTCAGTTTATAGACAAAACTTAGAAAACCTCCGCCTGGTTAATACCGGAACTAAACTAAGAGCGTTCAACAATATGTATATATAAATGTACTCGCTTTTGCTAGGCACATAATATATAAACGATATTGTCGCTCCGCTATAATCACATTAATTTATGTAAACAGAAGGCGTATACATTGCTGTAGCCAGGGTTGGGGATGGGCGACATGTCAAGATCCGGTGCGAATATATTTTGAAACTAGTGAATTTTATACCCTTCTAGGCTACTTTTGGTATTTTTATTCATATTGTGCCACATTATTACCCTTTCAGTACGGATTTTTATTCAAATGTACGGATTTATGGTCAAAGTAATATGTCCTATTGCACATTTCAAAAAAGGATATCTAAGGACAAAGAAAATGTTCTGGAACGCAAATGCAACCATTAATAATTGAAAAACTCAAACTTGACTGTGCACAAATACATAACGGGATCAAAGCATACGTAAATGATCGCATTGCCTGTTAAACACTGATGGGACAAAAATTAATAACAATAGGTGTTCTTGTAAAACGCGAACTCCTAATGGGACATATGTGTCTTGTTAGTACCGAAAGGGTTAATTATTGAACACACCTGGCAATCTTTATAATGATTGATACCTTAAAACTCATAAACTAACCATCCGATTGACAACTAGAGGCAAAACCCTAGCCGAGAAATTTAGAAGTGGAAGAGATATACAAAGTCTTGAGAGCACATAAACTAATATCGAAGAAACAGCGGGTGACAAGAGTAATCCTTCGTTTGATTTCCGACGAGATGTAATTTTTTGATGTTATAGCAGAGCCGAGGTAGACAAGTCATTTACTACCTCGAAGTTGTAGCTGTGATGTTCTGTCCAATTCGTCGATGTTGTGTGTCTCTTTTTGTTGACAGCATATATTTTGTTTTGCCCTCGTTTCCCGCTAAACCCACTTCGCTTCCATTTCTATACTCGCGAACGCACCTGTGACAGCTCGTTGTGTTCTACCAATCATGTAAATATCGTCGGCGTATGCAAGTAGTTGAACGGACTTTTGAAAGATCGTTCCTTGTGTGTTGGCTTGTGAGTTTCGAACAATTCTTTCAAGTATGATGTTGAAGAAGTCGCATGACAGCGCGTCACCTTGTCTGAATCCTTTTTTGACATCGAAGGTCTCGGTGAGGTCATTACCAACCTTGATGGAGCAGCGAGCTTTCTCCATCGTCGTCCTGCACAGACGGATGAGTTAATGTTGGCGAATTTTGCCTTGACACGGATTGTCATAAGACGCTCGCTCACGTGCCGAAAGCTCAAGACTTCTTGCCTAAGTCTGCCGCGTATGACAAATCCGCATCCGAATAAGCGCTGTTTATTTTCTGTATAGCAATCACCATAGTACGCAGTTTCTCATTCTTTTTCTGCCTGGCCCATCCCATCGCTCTTCCTGGATGACGGTTATATCCGCTTTATAGCAGCCTAAGGCCTCTGCCAGTTGTTCGGGTGCACCGTCAGTCACCATTCAGTGAACGAACATTCCAAGTGCAGATCCGAACGTCATTGTACTTTTTTCATTCAGCGTGGTTGTCAACAGTAGATCCGTCCTTTGCCGAGGCTTTTGGTTGTTTCGGAACTATCGTTTTTTACGTGGTATGTAGTATCCAAATGAAAAGGTGTTCTGAAAAATGCATTTTTATAACTGTCATGCATCAACCAAATGTCAAAAGGCATTCGGCTCATTAAATTTATTCGCAACTTTACATTCAGCTCAGTACCTACAGTTCAGTCATATAAACCGAAGTCTAAACTGTTATACAATAATCGTTTTAGTATACTTTTCACACATCATCGCTAAGATAAAATCACTCAATGCAAACTCGGTTTACTTAATTGCTTAAGATAATTAAATACTTAACAACCATGATATAACAAGTTTTTGTTTTTGTATTTAAAACAATTGACTCATTGTGTATTCGCAAAAAATATTTAAAACCTGTTACGGTGAGTGAAACAAAATAATAATATAATTTAATTAATCACACCTCGAACTTGAGTTACAACTAATATTTCTGTATAACCGCAAAACGGGTTGTACGATGGATACTAATGAAAATCTGTACTGGTCAGCCAGTCGCGAAGCTTATCTCAAGATGAGTGCCAACGTTAGATTTTCAATTCTAGCTGTTTTCATATTTTGCAACTTTATCGGCACCGATGCGGGATGTGAGTGTTATAATAATTTTTATACCAAATCAATATAGATACGCAATCAATATTTATAATTTTTTTTTTGTAGCAAATTGTTGGAATCCAAACCAACGTAAAGGATACTGTATTAGCGTCAAAGAATGTCCTGTCCTGTTTACACTCGTATCAAAGACCCCACTCACGGATGAGGATAAACGTTTTCTAAGTGAATCTAGCTGTGAAAATGGTTTAGGGGAAGGCCCCTTTGTTTGTTGTACTAATGATGTGAGCTTTCAAAAGTCAGCACAGGTTAGGGTAAATAATGATTTACTACCAGCTTTGAGTGACTGTGGAGAGCAGCCAAGTGGCAGTAAGATTTACAGTGGGAAAGAAACGGAACTAGATGAGTTTCCTTGGATGGCGTTGCTGAATTATGGTGAGTTTTTATTAACAATAACAAAAACTTTAATTAATTATTATTAATTGAATAAAAAAAGAACCGTGACTCAAGTTATTGTAGCGAAATGTCTCGCACCCGAAACCATCAAGACATAGAGAATGATGCGCAATTCACAATACGGCGTGAATAGCCATTTTTATAGAACCAATTGCAAACCCACAAATATTTATAAACCAACAATTTTTTAATAATTTTATAAATTTGAATTTAAGACCAGCTTATTCATTCTGCCATTCTGCCATTTCACGGTTTTTAAACGATTTGATTTAGATTATTCGGTACAATTTAACCTGAAATAAGAAATTCTGGAAATACAAATTTATGATGCATAACTCTGAGCACCGTGGTGTAGTGGTAAGTGCGTGGGACCACTATGCAATGCTGCTCGGGTTCAATCCCAGCCCGGGTGCAACACCTAACCGTTTTTTACGGAATCACTTCTTTCGAATGTCTGACAAGCAATCAAAGAATATGATCAATGATCTTCTCAACTCGCCGCTCGGGGTCGGCAAAAAACTGTAGGTCCCTTCCATTCGTGCAAAAATGTAACATGTCCACACAAATGGTTGCGGGAAGCAGGCTCACCCCGAACTGTAGCGCGACTTAAAGTAAAAGTAACTCTTTTATGAAAAGCCTATTTATGTAAAGAGAAATAAGTGAACAATTTATTTTACAGTCTTGGACTCCAAAAGCGGAACTTTTTTATGTGGTGTTTGCTAAAAGGTGGCATAAAAAAAAGTATTTTCATTTTGGTCAAAACTAATTTTCATATTTCATACTTCTACTAAATTTAGTCTCACTTCTTATAATTCATTTTTGCCCAGTTTTCGAAAACTACCGTTTTTAGTCTATCTATTGAGGCCACTTGGTGCTGTCAATACATTTTCTTTAGTATTGACCTTAAATTAATTGATTATTTTAAAACCGAAAATCCTAGACCTATTATTCATAGGAAAGATAGTAGAATCACCTTTGATTTAATACTAAATTCATGAATGTGCGTCTTACGGTTCTTATGATATTATGATTAAAAATGCATATAAACGGACGGTTGAGGCCTTGGTTCACCCCGAACTGTAGCGCCACCTAAGTAAGTAAGTACACGGACAAAAATCATCGGAAGATCTATCCGCAATACGAACTTCACACACAAAAATCTCAAAAGCCCCACATACCAATTGCATAAAACTCTACAGTTTTAATGTACTGAAGTTCAGCTCTATTTTGATATCAATTTCATTAATGTACGCTCTTATTCCAAAAGTGCCCCATCTCATTTATTACGAAAAAACATTATTACCTATACCTACGTTCTCTTTTTTTCCTTCGTAAACCGTAAACCGTAAATGGTTATATCTTATATGGTTTCTACATGCGAGATTTCTCACACTGATCCACTAGTATACTTTATTTCGTTATTTTCGGGTAAAAAAAAAATGTTCGGTGGTTTTTTGGTTTTGTTTGCAAAAAAATGTATGTTTGGCTATGCATATGAACATTCATACTGACGAGAAACAAAAATCCTTCAGTTGTATAGGTAAATTGGCAAGCTTAAGGTAGAGAAATTCGACGTGCTTTGCCATGATCTCTTTGCCTTCTTTTGCAGTTTCTAGTCTTTATAAACTTACATAGACTAAAGCTATTTCGTAAAACTTAATTCTTAAAGGTGATGACAATTTAGCAGATTTTAAATGTGCAGGAAGCCTCATCAATTACAGATACGTGCTTACAGCAGCTCACTGTTTGGTTAGAAAGCATTTGTAAGTATTTCCATTTATATACGGTATGTGTTTCGCTATAAATATAATTACATATATTTTTTGTTATTTTAAGGCACAGCGTTCGCTTAGGAGAATATGACACCAGTCAAGTAATTGACTGCATTGATTCAGACTGTGCAGATCCAGTTGTAAATGTTTACGTTGATGATATAATAATTCATCCAAATTACAATATCGATAGTATTCATCGGCACAATGACATCGCACTGATACGCCTGAAGGACGAAATCGCATATACGTCCTTTATTTCGCCGGTATGCATGCCCTCTGTATTGGGGCTAAATCGTACCGATGTCGGCACAAATTTGGTAGCTGCTGGTTGGGGCAGGACACTTAAAGGTAAACCAATTTCCTTATGATCTGATTGCACTTTTCTTTTAACAAAATTCTTATAGCAAAAAATAGCTCAACAAAGCTGAAAGTATCTGTGCCAGTTAGTGGTGCAAATGAATGTCAGAATGTTTACAAGAGGTCTAGGGTTTATTTGTTAGACTTTCAACTATGCGCTGGAGGTAACTTCGTCGAAGACACATGTGATGGAGATTCCGGTGGACCGTTGATGTATTTCAAGGGTAAATGGGCAATCGAAGGAATTGTTTCGTTTTCTCGAGGTTGTGGATTAGAAAAACTACCCGGAGTCTATACACGTGTGGCGGAATATGAAGAATGGATAACAGCAAATTTGCAGCCATAGTTAGAATAAATTAACACTACTAAAACCCAACTATGCCAATACGCTGCAGAATTCACAAACGCTTTGATAGATGTTTGTATCAGTAACAATATTTTGGGTTACATACACATGTTGTATACAGGTTTTATGTTTGTATATTTGTTATTCATCCACATAAACGAAAAACTAGAATGATGTATTAAAATTAAACTATCTAACGAGCTGTTATTGTTTGTTATACGGGTCTTTATATAAAGTAAACATTTATATTTTGAACAAGGTAAGATAAGGTACTTAAGATTGGAATAAGAAGAAGAATACTTTTCTCTGATAAATTAAAATCAGCCAGTTGTTATTACATGGCTTTAATTTAAAATTAATTAAATTGACTTAATTAATATAAAAAAGTTCCTATTCCTTAAAATAAACCCTTAATTCACTATCAAGAAATGTCGCTTAAATCCAGCGACTCACATTGTAAAATCTTGTTTTTTGTTGATACCTACTTAGAAAAAACTTTTTTCAAAAGTTCAACTAAGAACAAATTCTTAGAGCTTTAACTATCTGTTGACTAAATAAAACAATGACATTTATAAAAAAAGAAACAATATCTTATTTTTATTCAAGAAACTTTAAAAGTTGTGTAAATTGTTTGTGTGGCTACAAAAATGCTACATGAGTCCCATGGACGCAGGAAGTGAATTGAGAGTTAAACATGTATTGCACTAAGGGTGCTGTGAAATAACGCCAATTGAAATAAGGCCAAATATTAACGTTTAGGTTTATTTCACTTTTTAAAAGTGAAATATAGCCAATTTGAAGATAGAAGAGAGATGTCAATGGTTTACCCAAAAAATAATGAAAACATACTAAAAGAGTAACGAGTAAGCGATAGTATTGTTATATTACATTGTTTTTAATTTTTCTTACCCGATATAAATCAATAACCCCCCTAAGAAGTTTGAAATGAATAAAGCTAACACATATGACTCAATAATTTGGATCCTTTTATTTTAAATTTAAAAAACAATATTTTATGTATGTACATACATAAATATGTACCTTAACCTATTCTTGTTAGTATAATGGCTTTTATGTATGTACATACTTTTAATAGAAAATTCTTGTGCTACTTTCAACAATTTGTCTACAAATTGGATAGAGAGCCGGGCTGTAGTTTTTTATATACTTGTCCGACAACTGTGTGCAATAAAACAGGCATAAGTGAAACTCGGTTAAGCGAAAAACCCGCTTAGGTGAAAAGATTCACAAATCGCCGTGTATACTTACATACAAACTACATCGCTTAGCTGAAACTCGCTTGTGAAAAACCCGGATAACTGAAAAAAAATTCTTCAAACTTTCTATTTTTCTTTGGAAAACAACTCGTTTAACTGAAAAATTCAAAATCGAACAGAACAAAAAATTTGTAAACGCGCACTGAATTGTTTCATTTTATTTTCACCTCCACCACTGTCATCCACTTCTCAACATGACAATTAGCAAACGTTTACAGTACGTTTTTCAGTCATTTAAGATCGATTTTATAAAATTAGTTTTATTATACAAACTTAACTCCTTACCTGAAATTTGTTTTAGTTATTTGAGATCCGATTAAGTGAAATTTATTTTTCATCTATCCGAGATCCGCTTAACAGAATTTTTTTTTTTAAAGTTGCTATAGTAAGCCTTTGGCCTAGCCGACTGTTGGACACGGTTGCCAGATTGGGCGATTTATCATATTTTGGGCTATCTTTTTTCAAAAATTACGATAAAAATTCAAAAGTTAAGTAGCAATTTGGGCTACAAATATTTTCCATTTACGATCTTGGGCGACTTTTTATTTATAATTAAAATTCACAAATTTGATTTTGGTGACGTCACACGCATTTGTACAGAAGTATCATTGTACACAATTTGGGATATACTGTGGTGATCGCCTTTACAGTATCTTTTCATCACCTCGATATTGGCCCCTATAGTTGGTTAATAGGCGTAATTGCCGCAACTTGAGGACTAATGAAAACTCAGGAAGTAACGCCGAAGATAGTTCAAATAAGTTCTGATTTTATTCTACACATAATGTTCCTTAAATACTCTTAATCCTAACTGTTTTAACTATTTCTATCTTACTTCTACTTATATTACATGATATGCATAGCTTTTTGCAGTTTCTTATTGGTTACATTATTTTTGTTAGGATCTTATTTTCATTGAGTGACGTTCAGTGCAATTGACATGATTCATTCACTCGATTGCATTTCACACGTTTTCGTCACTCTTCTATGCTTAGTCTGTGTATGTGTGTTTTACAGTTTACAGTGGTGGCATGGTTGATACACCACAATACGTACTGACCAACGTGAGAAATGCTGCAGATTAGTTAATTTTTAGAGATACTGGTAATTTTGCTATGCAGTTACTATCTCTACCAGTAAGTAATGCTGTTGTCGAAAGGGAATTTTCAATTTAAAATGCCGTAAGAACCAAACCTAGAAATATACTGTCTTTGGCATCTATCTCTTGGTGCAATTATACGCATACATACATTATACAAAACATACATATGTTGCAATGACTTCAAAATTCGAATCAACACCGCATATGCTAGCAAAATGTAAAGCAGAAATTTACAAGTGTGATTGATACTGCCAGTGATTATTACTTATTAATTAATTAATTAAATATTATTATTAATTATTCCTACTATTTTTGCTAAAAAAAAACTAAACATGTTGCCTTCAAACCTAACTGCCAACAATGGTCTAATTTGTCTACATACAATATTTTCAAATATGTAATTACAGCCTGACTATATTAAATAATTATATTTAACTGTTTCTAAAAAGAGGTAAATTGTTTATTTTTATTATTGCTATTAAATTTTTTCTAAATATGATATAAAGGAACTTTGAAAAAAAATTTATTTCATACGATATTTGGACTACTTATTAGGCAACGACTTTGGGCGACAAAATTTCTAAAATTGGGCTCTTAATGCTTTGGAGTTTCTGGCAACCCTCCTGTTGGACCCTTCCAGTGCGCTTGTTGTTTTCTCTAGGAGCGTCGAAAACTGAGACAACTGAGGAAGCTTCCTGTATATACATACATATTTATGTACAGAATATGTATTATTATTATTTCAAATATAAGATATAAGAAAAAACGATATACCTAAAACCAATACAAAGTAACAACATTACCTTTTCCATCCATTGTATTCTGAAATACAACAAAAAGTCGGAGAATACACTTTCGTTGTATTTCTTAAACTGCATCCGCATCCCACTTGTATTTGCATCTCTTTACAGTATTCAAAAGCTGAAAAAATGTCGTCAGGCCTCAAAAGTAAAACCAAACATTTTCGAAACAGCCAGTTGACTTCCTTATTCAAAGTATTGCCCATCTGAAGCTATGATTTTTCCCATCTTTCTGGCAATTTGTGGATCCCATCCCAAAAGAACTGCGCCGGCTTGGCAGCCAAGAATGAATCAAGCCAATTTTTGATATTCTGCTCTGATCTGAACCGTATTTCAGTGAGGGCGTTCTGCATCGACCGGAACAAATAGTAGTCAGAAGGGGCAAGGTCTGTGCTATAAGGCGGGTGGGGTAAAACTTCCCATCCACTGTTTTCCAAATAGTTCTTAACCGGAATAGCAACGTGGGGCCGAGCGTTGTCATGATGAAAAATGATTGCCCCGTGTCTGGTCGCATATTCCGGGCGTTTTTCGGCTACTGCTCTCTTCAAACGGATTAATTGTGTTCGGTAGCGTTGTCCATTGATGGTTTCACCCGGTTCTAGCAGCTCATAATACAGCACACCCTTCTGATCCCACCAAATACAGAGAGATACCTTCGCGCCATGGATATTCGGCTTTGCCGTTGATTTGGCTGGTTGGCCGGGTTTCACATATGATTTGTAGCGCTTGGGGTTGTCGTAATGGAACCATTTTTCATCACCAGTAACAATCCGATGCGGAAATGACTTCCCTTTGTGGCGTTTTCTTCATATTGAAGTAATGAAGAAGAACTCCCCGCAAAAACACTTTTTCAGGCACAAAGTTCGACATATTTGAGTGAAAAAAAATTATTATTGTTTACGCTTCAAATGAATGACATATACTGAAATGACGTACAGTGACAGTAGCTTTCCAACGCATGTTCCAATGGAATAATAACAATGGAATAATACAAGTTATGCCATCTCTTAGCAAACCGCACGAATTAAGTTATAAGTAGACCCAATATTAGTCATGAGAACGTATATGAAATGAATGGGTAAACCGGAAGTTAATGTTCGAATTTCTCGCTATTACTTTTTCAATAACCATAACTTTTTGTAAAAAAAATAATAACAAACAATTCGCGAGAATTTTATATACAAAAGTTTCCTCAATTACCGTGCCCGGATAAAACGGTTCATTTTTTTTGGTATCTCGACATACCAACACTATCCATTACGCTTCTGTTCTTAAATAAGTTCGACAACTCTTTTGACGTAACTGGAGCTTTTGGGAACGTCTTATTCCGAATATTTATAAACTGCCTATGAACGTACTTTGCCTAATTGAACCTGAAATCTGTAAACAAGGTATCCAGATTTGAAATAAAAGAGAATGTTGTAAAATTGATGCTGGGAAGGACACAAGAAACCATTAAATAAACACAATACAATACGCACAATACGCGTAAGTATAAACAACAAAATTTTACTAACAAATACCTACCATATAAATAAAACGGAGTACAATTGTATGTACGTATTTACACATATGTATATTGCATGATGAAGCTAACTGCACGAACAAGTTCCATACAAGGTGTAGGTATAGGTACTGTAGGTATAGCCTCGAATAGCACCTTGGATATTTGGCTCTTATATCTTCGTTAGTGGAATGTTTATGCGCGGCACCAGATTTTGGGATTCGTACCAAATTCTCGCTTCCAAAGCCAATAACTGCACTTGCCCTGTATTCTTTATTGTAGCAGACGTATAGTTTAAACATTTTTGAATTTGTTCTGAATAATATAACAATTTATTTACATTTCTTAAACTTTCACACAATTCATACGCGTATTAAAGTTCAGCGGAATTTTCCATTTTGTCACGTACACTACACATACACACACGTTGCGTTTGCAAGTTTGTATGCGAATGATAAGAATGCAAGCTTGTTACATGTCATTGAAGAAATATTTACGGTTAAAAAAGGCTACCAAAAACAAAAAATATTTTGACACTTTGCCTACTAGATCAGTAGTCAAATGGAAGAGCAATTTCCATATTAGAAAAGTACAGTCACCGATTACACTGTGGAGAATTTGATTTGGCCTTATTTCACTTTCTCAAAGCGACCTATGGCCAAAATTTAGAATTTTGGCCTTATTTCACTTGGCGTTATTCCACTATAATTATAATTATAATTTCGCTATAAGAAATACCAATTACATTCAATATTGAAATTAATTTTAAAGCTTTGTTCTATAAAACAGATTAAGGCCCGTAATTACCGACCGCTCATAAATCGCTCTTAAAGTTAAGAGGCTCATAAGTTAAAATTTCTGGTTGGTATTCACCGACCACTAATAGGTTTATGTCTATGCTGTCTATGCTACTTCGACCTTGAGAGATCTCAATTTTCGGATTTCCGAATGCGTTCTCTTTCGAACATTCGGATTCAATGGCGCTCTTTTTCGAACATGTCAGTGACATTTGGCAGTGTAAATTATGGGGATGGGGATGCAACACAGCTGTAGATCAGGGCTGCCGAAGTTAGTACTAAGGGAGTATTCGTACTACTCTCTCAAACACTGTACTCCCGTACTTCCCTCGTCATGATTGTACTCCCCTATTAAATGTTTCCAATTTTTAAAAAATTAAGTAATTTGAGTACCTTTTCTTCAGTGAATAGTACTTTGTTAAAATACTAGCTAACTAGCACGGTAACTTTTAATCATATCATACTAATATATAAATCTCAATGTGATGCTCTTACCTGTCAATCTTACGATTCGATAAACACAAAAACTTATGCACACAATGAAGTAAAACTTCGTATTCCAGTTCATTAACATCCTGTGCCTATATATATCGCAATATTATTTAAATTAATGCAAAAATAAAAACACTCTAACAAAACGCCACTTTCTTGCGAAATGTCAACCTTGGGGTTCGTTCGCACTGTCTTTGACTCTTCGAATTAAATGACAATGTATGTATTGTAAGTAACACAATATTTTTAAGACACGGGCGAAGCCGGGCAGGACAGCTAGTGTGTTTAATATATTGTCACCTTAATTTCACTGAATGAATTCATTTTCCAAGTGTTAAATCCATATACAGGGTGCATTCTATGTCCCAGCCCGAGTGTTTTTTTAATAACTTACATTTATATTTATATTTTATTGATCGAATACGAGTATATGATCTTTAACATTATGTACGGAATAAGATGTTGGTCAAGTAGCTGGCTCTGGCCACGTCGAAAAGGCTGGCTCTTTTAAGCATATTTTTCATAACGATTTCGCAGACGCAGACGGGTTATTTAAGGCAATTTTATTTCGAATTTTGTTCTTAAGTATCAAGGTTTCTTCAAGTACAACTATATGAAGAACTCTGGAGGGTCAAATCAGGGGATCGTGTGAACCACTCGATATCACCACTTTTTGACGAAAAAAAATTCTCATAAAATTTGCAACGTGGTTTTGTTGGAACCACATGCTGTGTAGGCCTATTTGATCCAATTCAGGCACAAGACAGTTTTTCAACATGTCCCGATAGCGGTCAATAGTAACTGTTATAGCATTGCTCAAGCATCCTTAAAGAAATGTGACCCAATGATGCCGCCGGCCCAAATGGCGCACCATACAGTTACTCTACGAGGGTGAAGTGGTCTTTGGTGTATCAATTGAGGGTTTTCGGTGCCCCAATAGCGGTTATTCTGTTTATTAACAAAGCCGGCCAAGTCGAAATATGCTTGGTCACTCATAATTATTTTTACAAATTGGTGGTCGTCTATACTGAGCTAACTTAGCTGCTCCATAACAAAATTTGCTATCGACTTCACTCTACGACTGTCAAATGCCAACTGAAAAATGTTATCCAATCCAAAATGGCGGCCAAACAAAATCGACCTGGAACATAACAAGCACCCTTTATCCACTTCCATCAGCCATTAAAAACATTCTTGAGCCTTCAGTCAAAATAAAGTAGTTACCTTTTAGAATTTTAACAGGCTAATACTAGATGTTAATGTTTGATTTGTATTGTTTCTGTTTTGTACTCCTCTTAGACACAAAATACTCCCCTGTAAACGTCTAAAATACTCCCATTAGAATTTTCAAAACGGCAGCCCTGCTGTAGATGGTGAAATTGATGTTGGTGGATTAATTTTTTTTTTTTGCAAATTTATTAGGAATTAAATAGCGGAATAAGGAACATGTTCACTAAATTCATTATAATGTTATTTTCCTCGCCGGATGAAGACACACTTCTTTCTTTTCTACCCACTTCAAAAATCAACAGAAATAATTTAAAGTTGAAATGGCAGCTGATTTCGAACTATTTCGAAGTTATCTAAGACATTAGCAGAGACAATAATAATTGGCTCTGATATTATTCCTCGTAACTTAAGAGTGGTTGGGACCACTCATAAGTCCTATGAGCGCTCATAAATACGCACTAATAGCGGTTGGTGAATAGGTTTATGAGGCTCTTAACTTATGAGCTGTCGGTGAATGCCGGCCTAAATCTCAATCTCTCCTTCCACCTCCCTGATAATTGTACACCCCGATCGGGGAATCCGCCGGATCGCAGATTCCCTTCACTTGTTCGATGCACTTTCACTTTAGGTTGGTGTCGTAGAATCTGCCTTCTGGATGCTATCTTGTTCAATGTCCATTTTTGAAAATGTTGGGAAATCGATTTTTAAAATTTAGATTGAACATTTTTGTTTACATCAGAAAATTTTTGATTGGTATTGATTTTTTTTTTGAAAGCCTTGATAATTTTGTTTGGAATTAGTTATATTTAAATTAAAATCAACGAGGAAGTCATTTTGGATATTGAACAAAAAAAAAACTCAAGATTGAACAACATAGAACAAAATTAAAAAGAGAGGTAACATAAAGTTGATTATAGAACAAGCATGACATGACAAAACATTAAAAAAATATCCAGTTGAACAAAACAGTTCTCTGTAACTTGAAAACTAAAAAAAATAGAACAAAATGGTTTGCGCCAAACGAAAGAGATTCCCAAAATTATGAAGACTGCATACAGCATACCTAACTCAATTTCGTAAAAAATGTCCTTTAGAACAAGATAGCATCCAGCCGATGATCTTTTGGTGTTTACAATAAGGAAAAAGAGTATAAAAATAAAAAATAATTAAATGGATAGCGTAGATATACTATACAGGGTGTTTCCAAGTTAAATGTCAAGATTTTGGCAACTGATTCTTCGGTTTATTCTTAGAAAAAAATCGTTCAACAGCAAGGGTCTATCTCCAATTTGGACATAATTTATCGAGAATTTAAGAAATCACCTACTTTGGTGTACCTTGTCCCATATTAACTCAAATATCTCCGCTAATACTTACCACAGAAACTTCTTTTAGGACTTTAATTTTAGAAGAAATAACACCCTTTTTAACTGCGTTTAAATTAAATACTTTTTTCTGCTTTCCAGATATTTTATTATTAAATCAATATCCTAAATCTTGCCCATACATTTTTTTGACTTTCAGGTCGCTTTTCTAAAAAAAATGCGTAATAAACATACCGTTTTATTGAACGTAACAATTGTAAACAAAAAAATGTGTAGAAAGTATTCCGAAAAACTCACAGATTTTATGATACTTGGAAAAAACCACAGCAGTTAAAAAGCGAAAAAATTATTTTTTACCTATTTTTTTTTTTCACAGTTGGCAATTAGTTTCTGTAGTAAGTATTAGCGGAGATATTTGAGTTAGTATGGGTCAAGGTACACCAAAGTATGTGATTTCTTAAATTCTCGATAAATTATGTCCAAATTGGAGATAGACCCTTGCTGTTGAACGATTTTTTTCTAAGAATAAACCCAAGAATCAGTTGCCAAGGTCTTGACATTTAACTTGGAAACACCCTGTATACATATGTATTTCTAGATTTGTCAGATGAAGAACAAAAATTATCTTCAGATAGAAAAATACGCGTATTAATAGGAGGAGCATTAGAACATTATGGAACTTCTAGATACGACGTGTTTTCAAATACACTGTTTCCTTTAAATTTATTTAAAAACTGTTTAATAAGAATGTTCAACTAAATGAATTGACTTTTTCATAATAATGGCCATATGGGACAAATGAGAACTTATTTTCAAAAAATTAGCAGCTTGTTGGAAAATAATCACCAGTTTAAGACTTTTTATTTGCTACAAAATAAACTTTTTGTAAAATCTGCTTATTTGCGTTATCAAGTTAATCAAGTAAACAAATCAACATGATGAAATCCGCAACGTTTGAGCTGTGGATAAGAACTGTCACATTTAGTATGGATAGATCCGGTTCAAACGTTTTCCACGATGCCATGTAACAAATTCACATGACCGACAAGGGAATGATTCACTTTGGCGGATTTAATGATATCGATGCTTAAACTACAGTGAATCTTTTCAGCTGGCGGACTCCACGATAGGGGTGTGTTTCAAGCAAAAATTATGGCGATTTAAGAAGCATTGTCCTGTAATACAAAGCTCCAAATGGTTCTCATGGGTAGCGGGTTATAATGGACTGGTGCTCGAATTACCAGCAGCCACTGCTACCTAATCTAAACTCCTGCATAGCATATAATCATATAATGTTTTCACTAATTTTTTTACGATTAATTTTCAATCATTGAGTGCACATTCTCACAAACGCAACGTTATTTGGTTTTACATCCAGAGTTAAGTGATAGCTATTTTTCAATCGCAGCATTTACCGCTACTTCGCTACTTAAAGAGTGTGACTAGTGAAGCTTCGCGTTTTAAAACTTTTGAGAAATATTTTGTTTTGTGACAATAAAATAAAATAAAGAGGGTACGGTTGCGGTAGAAGTCAAGGGATCATCCATCCCTCCTAGTAGTTATTTTAATAATAATTTTGTCATAAATGAGTAATGAGTTCTCTTTTGTTATGTTTTGTTTTCATTTAATTAATTAAAATAAATAAACATTGATCGATTGTTTTGTGAAGAAGAGGAAAGCTCTTTAATTTAAAACGAAGATGGACTCATACACATACATACATACAGACCTACTGCTGTTGTGTTTGAAAAAATAAAATAAAATATAAATATCCAACTTATTCGATACCCAACTGCCGAACTTGTTTCATGGAACTCTCAGGGAATAATATACATCGACTTTTCGGAAAATCGCGTTGAAAAACCAGCCTCGTTCGGAAAAAAAAACGAATTGCTCCACGGATTGCTTCACCATCTACCTCGACTGTTTTCTGCTTCCAAACATGAAAAAATGGCTTAGAGGTAAAAAATACGCTTTAAATGAAGAGGTTATCATCATAACAGAGGCCTATTTTACATGAGTGTCATACCAATTCATTCTTTTTAACCTATCGATACCAGCATCAAAATTATCAGAGTCCGCTATTTCTGTAGCTTCAACGATTGTGTGGGCAGGCCGAAACGCAGGGCTTTGATCGAATAATTAGGTGGGAGCTGGAAGCTTTCGGTTTAATGTCATAAAGCATTTATAAAAATATTTATGACAGTTACAGATAATCAGATCTTTTATTATCCATCTATTTATCATATTCTGGGAAAGATATGAGTTTGACTGATATCTCTCTACAGAAAAGAGGACGATGCCGCAAATTCATTATTAGTCAATTAACGTCGTTCGGGTAAAACTACATCCTACTAATATATAAATGTGAATGTTTGGATGTTTGTAACACACTAACGCCTTAACGGGTTAACAGATTTGGATGAAACTTTCGTGAATAGATAGATAGTCTACTTCTACAGATTAGCGAATCTGCTTCTTTTTATTCCGAAAATATAAATCCTTTATTCAATAATTTGCATTTTTCCAGTTAATATGAACATTTAGTACAACTCTTGGATATAGGAAACCAAAAAGTACCATTATTTGATAATCACATATAATACTACATATGTGTGTGTATGTGTTTGTACACAGGTATATTACATTTCCATTAATTTTGTGTGCAATCGTTTTATCTATATATAGGAAATAACAACTAAGTTAAATTTATAAAGAACAGTATAATAGTATGTAACATATATTAACTTAAGAATTTTTTAAAATAAAACAAACAGTATTACTTCCTACTACTTCCTTTCCAACATACAATAAGGCGGCGGCAACAGCTAGTACATACATACATATGTATAGAAAATTAACGAATATTTCTTAGCAGGAGTGACTCTGCAGAAGCAGGAAGTGGACTCCCCTTTTTTGTGAAAGCCTCCGTAACTAATTCTAGTGCAAACTATAAAATAAATTTCTCATCACCGAAGTACCTACTTAAGATAAAACATTCTGCATAATCCTTAAAAAAATACATTATCATTATCGACAAGGACTTAAAACTGCTTCGCTTAAAAATGCTCTGAATACACAAACAGCATGGCTAAGAGTTTTACATTTTTGTTTACAAATGCTTTATGCGAGAACGAATTAAGCTACCATAATCATTGAATCCTTAATTCAATTAATTGCACACAACCACACACTGCGCGGTATACAGAAGGACGAATGCACTTTTCAATTCAATTCCGTTCATCCCTACTTTAGAGTTGCAAGTGTTGTTCAAGAATCTAGAAGACCATTTACTTTACACGTCCTACATTCCCTTTGCATCGTAGATTTTTGCGAGCCCCTCTTCTCAGAAAAGCCACTATATAGTTACACAACATATGTATGGATATGTGTATATAAGTTTTTTGTGGTCACGTTTCGTCCCACCTGCGTTGAAGGAATTGGCGTAGACACTTTACTTTACATTTTACTACTTCAGCGGTGAACGGTGATTGCCAATTCTGTTGGTTTTGTTTTACCAACAATCATTATTTTGTCCGGCAGTGTAATACATACATATGAAGAGTCCCTTTTGTAGGACAAAGACCCTTGCCGAAGTTTTCATTTAATAGCATCACTTTGTGTTGTTATAAAAGTTATACAGGATACTAAAAAGGAGAAAGAGAAATTTTACCTGAATTTTTTGTCTATACTCGTATGTATATAATTTTGTTAAATTTCTTTGTGTTCAACGAACTAACATTTTTAAAAAGACGTGGTTGTATATAATATTTGTGGTTACTATTTATTTGAGAGTCATGAAATTAAGTTTTACATGATTTATGATTGTAAGTTGCTTCTTATCCAAGGTTCATAATCCGCTACTTTTGTATAGACACCAGGCCAATTCTCAAGACCACATTTATTGCCAAATGATACCACACCTTCTAAAGCGTAGTTACCTTGTAGTCGCATAAGTGGACCACCGGAGTCACCATCACAACTGTCTTCACTAAAACGGCCACCAGCGCACAATTGAGATGAACTTAGTTGTATACTTTTGACGGAAAATTTCTGCGCACACTCCTGTGGATCATTGACAGCCACGAAGAGTTTTTGTTTTATGTTGCTCGTGCGAGCTGTAAAGAGAAATATCATTTTAAAAAATATGTACAATCAAAAAACTTAAGAATACAAGCTTAGCAAATATGCCAACTGTCATTCGTTTATTTGGAATATTTTCAAATATATACAATTGTTTAAAGTAAATAAATGCATTTTAAGTAAAAAATTGAAACAACGAATTTTCATAATATAGAGTTTAAGGAGCCATAACTATTTTGTGACTAGTTCGACAAGACAACAGAATTGGTTTTTGGAAATTGAAACTTTAAAACCCTTTTGATCCCAATAGCCGCTATGGTAAAAAAAAAACTTATTTATTATGTTGTATTGTTAGGAATAATCCCTACCAATCTGCTGTTAAATTTTAGAGTTACATAATTTAGAACATTTACTGGAATTTACATATTATGTCCCGTTATGATCGAAAAGGTTAAAAGAATAGTTAAGGCTTACTGAAAAATTAAAAAAAAAAACCTAAGCGTAGTAGAACTGCTTTATGATGAACACTGTTTGATTGTTTGACGCACATGGTATCAGCTTCAAAAATTTCTAAATTCATTTGATTACCTACTAAAAAAATATTTTTACAAGCTTTATATTAAGGAATCTGGGAATCGATTTTACACCCACTTCCAGATATCCGATCATCCTGATATTTTGCACACGTATATAGTTCCGGAGACAATATAATATGCGCTATTTTATGACGTTGTAAATCCAATATGGCGGACGTTTTTTTAACTTTTCCATTTCTGTGAGGGCGGAATCTGGGAGTCGATTTTACACCCACTTCCAGATATACGATTACGCTGATATTTTGCACACGTATATAGTTCCGGAGACAATACAGTATTTATGCTAGTTGATGACATTGTAAATCCAATATGGCGGACGTTTTTTTAACTTTTCCATTTCTGTGAGGGCGGAATCTGGGAGTCGATTTTACACCCACTTCCAGATATCCGATTACGCTGAAATTTTTGCGTATCCGGTGACAGCTCAATATAGTCATGATCTTGTAAATCTAATATGGTGGACGCCCCAAGATGGTGGATTACTACCATCTTAATATGGGTATCAAATGAAAGGGTTTGACAAGTAGAATACGATTAGCTTAGTGATGTGATTCTAAATTCAATGTGGTGGCGGAGTACTTTTTTCTTCACAACCCGCATGACATGGATATCAAATAGAAGGGTTTGACGAATAGAATCTCAAACAATATAGTATATTTTATGACGTTGTAAATCTAATATGGCGGACGCCATAAGATGGAAGATTGCCGTTATCTTCACGACCTCCTTAATATGGGTATCAACTTAAAGGGATTGACAATCAGAATTAGACTAGGCAAGTGACGTCATTCTAAATTTAATATGGTGGGTGCCCCAAGATGGCGAATAACCTTTTTCATCACAACCATAATGGCATGGGTATCAAATGAAAGCGCGAGTAGAATCTCAAACATATTGAGTAAACTTTCTCATATCCAACCCACCCAAGCTAATATACGTATAGATGTAAATTTGTAAAAAAAAATTCAGATACTAAAAAGTTGAAAATAAATACATATAAAGATAAAAAAAATATTTTTAAAAACAAGCTTTAATGAACTAAAAAGTAAAAATATAATTTTTTTCCGAGTCACCAATGTGTGACTATAAATTAAAGCTTGGGGCATTCAGTACAAGACAACACATACACGATGTGTAACGAGGACGGAAGAAGAATTAGCAGAACACATTTTGTGTCACTGTTACTGTTTAGTTAGACCTCGTCATCGTCATTTAGCCAAATTTTACCTCGAGCCCGAGTGCCCCAAGCTTTAATTTAAAGTCACACATTGGTGACTCGGAAAAAAATTATTTTTTTACTTTTTAGTTCATTAAAGCTTGTTTTTAAAAATATTTTTTTTATCTTTATATTTATTACATACTATGTACAGATTTACAGCATGTTGATGGATGTATGGACACAAACACTGTGTGCCATTTTTCAGGTCATCGTCTCGGGCCTAAGATTGCATTGATCCTGAAAGTACTTACCAAAACTAGAAACTCTGCATCATTCGTTTTGCCAGATTGGCTGCCAAATGTATTTTATAGCCTCATGAATATTTTGGCTCGAACCTTATTTTGAGCACTTTCTCATGGCTATATCTTGGTTAACCGTAGGGAATTTTTTTTCTGTCCTCAGCAAATTATTGGTATTGATTAGGAAAAAAAAGTGCAAAACACACTGACTCAAAAAAACTGCATCCAGAGCCTCAAAATCCTACACAAATGTAAGCATATGCATGTGCATATACATTTCCTTCTGGTGTCCTTTCTCATCTTCTCAGAAGAATAACTATACAAATGTACATCCACAGAAAAAAAAAACAACAAATAAAGTATGTATGTAACCATACATATATTTTCGTCTCGTTATTCGTTGAATTGTAGTGCGTGGAATTTTGCAATTTGTCTCCCTGTCGTGTCTGTACCCAAATTCAATTTTCATATCTTCATAGCGAAAGTAGAGACACGTACATTATAATGTATACGAAACCATCAAGATTCCTTTATGGGGTTTAAGTCCAAGCTCAATGGTTACACAGAAAGGGGATTTTTTGGAAGCTAATGGCGCAACCATTCAACTTTATTCTCTCACACATACAAATTTCCCTTCACGTATTTACTTTTTATGATTGTGATATGTAAACAGTTGGGAAGGTGAAATTACAAAAAAATTAATTAAAAAAGAACTGTCGAACACTTTATTCTCAATGTTTGTGAATTAATTCAGATTCTTCTGATCAATATTTTTGGAGATAGAACCTCGGACAGCGATTTTTTAACGTGTTTTTGAAAAAGTGTTAAGAAAAAAAGTAATACAAAAAAATATTTGAAACATTTTTGAATTCGTGCTAACAATAGCTTTCATTTGACATCAAACACGATGACCTCAACATTAAATTAAAAAAGTTTTTTTTTTAACATTTCACTTATCCCCGAAAACTAGCCCCCCAAAGTCAACTTTTTAAGTTCAGGTTCAGGTGTTTAGGCCACTAATTGCTACAACTGTTCCAAATTTCAATAGTCTACGTCAAATGGTCTCTGAGAAAAAGGCCTGTGACATACAGACACCGAACTGATTTCATTAGTGTTGGAACAAAGTTTCCCATTGTTTTTTAAACGGATAAGTGCACATGCAAATTTTTAATCTTTGCAATTGCAATTCAAGACAAAAATATTAGGGAGCTTATAATTATCAGAAATTGATGATACAGCATCCAGGCCACTCGGAAGAGGTCGTCATTACTCGCCGAGAAGTTCTACCTTCTCTTGATACTGTAAAAAATTATTTGGATAACAATTTAGCTTCGTTTGGTTCGTTAATTCCAACCTAAATTAACCCTTAACGACCCATAAGTGGTACCCGTGTACGTTTTGGACATTCAAACCTAAATATGTTTTTTCCACTTTTCCGATTTTTTTGAGATTCCTAGAAAATCATTTTTACGCAATAAAAACTAAAAGTTGTTGAAAAAAGTGAAAAAAAACATGTAGTTTTTTTTACAATTTATCAAACCTAGGGCCGAAGTATAGAAACATTTTCTTTTTGTAATGTACGTTTATTATAATTTTATTTGAGATATTGATAGTACAATCCAAGCATTTAACCGGAGCATGGCTGTTTTGGTAAATAGAATCGCGTTGTCAGCGAATCTAAGCTCCGAACTTTAATCGATGGCAATCATATGTCTCGAGCCAGTTATTTCGGGAAAACTTTGCGAATCTCTTTTCGGACATTTTCTGGATCATGATCTCAAGAAGCAACATCAATTATAGTGTAGAATAACGCCAAAAGCCACCGATTAGTTCTACATTTAGTCGTATAACTCCATTATGATCTACTCCACCGTTAGTCGAGTTATAATCGAATATGATTTGTGGTTTTATAGATGCAGTTGTCGTATTCGATTGCCCATCGTAATGCATGTAGGCATGCTGGATATCAAAATGACGGCTTTCTTTTTCTTCGAAACATACGAACATATCGTTGCTTCGGCTCTTAAACTGAACAAAGTTGAATAGATTTCGAGGACTTTCGATGGCTGCATCGCCATTGGGATACACGGTTCATTTTTCCGAACCGTCCTCAGCAATGTCAATCCATTGCTCTTGAGATTATTTAGCAGAGGTAATAACGTGAAGACGTTCTCTGTGGTGACATTCCGGTCAAAAAATTGTTACAATTCACAAACTTTTTCATTCGTCACTTATAGACAATGACCTGACCTTGACTCTCACTCTGTGATCGTTAATCACTACAAAAATTAAGGAGAGAAAAGCACTCAGACGTTATAATAATTAGTTATTTTCGTTATTATGCACGCTTTCTGCAAACATGATCGAATGATTTCAATGTAAGCCGCATCGAAATATACAGTGGTACAGCGGTACCACCTATGGGCACTTCAGTGTGTTAATTTATATGAGTCGGTAAGGGTTAAAAATGTTTCTCTTAATTTAAAAACATACTTTAAAACTACAAGTACTACTAAATAAGCACGTATTATGTAAGTGCAACAATGTGCACTTACGGATAAGTGCACAGACCGGATAAGTGCACAAAAAATTGATGCCCGGACGTTGTGCACTTATCCGTTCTCGACTGTATACAGGATATTGAAAAATGTTTCTTTCAAAGTTAAGCGCATTTTATTACCAACTAGTTGAACCCGTGCTCGCGTTGCCTCGGATTCTAAGGGCTTTCTCATTCATACAAATATGCAATTGCAGTGGGAGCGAAGAAACATCAAATTATTTGTCTAAGTCCACAAAAGTGTTTAATAAATTTTGTTGATTAACTGCGTATTATCAAAAACGTTTCAATGTGTAACTTTCAGGCCCTAAGTGCAGATTTCATTATTCTCAAAAACCGCACTGCACCGTAGACTGTCAACACTTCCGCCTCTACCACATGTCGTTGCAGAATTGTAACTCTAGGTCGGTTGCCGTTACATAATTTAGGCGGGCTCAAGTTTCTTAGAAGAATAGTAGGTACACCCACTTTTAGTTTTAATTTATGTGATGGAAGCCCTGGATGGAGCAGATAGAGAATTTAAAAATTCGACCAGATAGCTGGCTGTTACTTCTTGGTCTACAACCCGGTTGATTGAAATACTTACATTCTGCACTTTGACCATCAACACGTGAAAATATCTCGCTATCAATTGCTGGAGCTTGATCATTCCGAGGCAACAAAATAGCTCGCCCAGCGACCCCAGCGACTTGACTTTTTCAGACAGGCATTTACTTCATCAGCTTTTGTGCCTCATGGTACTACTGATAACGTTTGCCTAAAATTTATCCTGTTAGGTTCTGTTAACGATTTCCACTGCCTTACGGTACATTCGTCCCACACAATTAGATTCCGGGGAATAACGTAGCTACTAACCCTGACGACGCGACATCCAAGGGCAATATTACCTTGGCTTCGTATCACTGAACAACCAATACTTCCCAGATGATTTATTTATGCGATGATGATATTTGTATATGTACCTATGTACATACATATATGAACCAAAATTAGATCTTTAAGCAACAGGAGTTCATTTTGGGTAGAACATATATTTTTGATCTTTTTTTGTTTTAATTTGTTAATAACATTCATAAACTAAAAATGCAATTGACTGCTCTAGAAAATGCTCTTTCCTTTGACACCTCATTTGTTAAGATTGCTTGAGTGTGGGAGCCGCAAATGGTTGTAGAGCACATTGAAGTGCAAGCCATATGATCACGTTAGAGCGCGCACATATACTCACACACACAATATTGCAACGATACCCACTGCTGCCCGGCTGCTGGCAGTTGTCATCACTGAAAGAAAATTGTGGGCGATGCTTTGAATAATGGTTTTGAACATTGATCAGCTTCAGGACAACGCAGGGGGATGATTTATATCTCAAATGATTGAGGGACAAATCTACTAATTTCACCTTTTTATTTTGTTTTTCAATCCGATAAGCCATTATTGAGTTAGGGCTGTATAATTATAATATTGTTCACCGATATACAGTTATATTAACTATTATGTAAAAACCAGTAGCCTGAGCAAAAAATTACATAGCTTGTGATCATCCCGGGTACGTAAGAAGCATTTCAACAGAAATTTTCATCGAATTCTGTCCAGCGGTTTTCACGCTATTAGGTAACCAACAAAATAAACATCTACAGTTTTATAATATTTATAGATAATAAATGGCAAAAAGTTACAAATCTTATATATTTATAAGCAGGATCTAAGTATACTTATTTAGATACCATTAACATTAGTTGTAACATCTTATCATATCCTATCCTACTAATATATAAATGTGAAAGTTTGGATGTTTGGATATTTGGATGTTTGGATGTTTGGATGTTTGTTGCTCTATAACACCTTAACGGTTGAACAGACTTGAATGAAACTTTCGGGAATAGATAGTCTACTTTCTGGATTAGAGATTAGGCTACTTTTTAAACAAAACATACAATTCCTTGATTCCATAATTCGAGTTATTCCAATGTCCGCTTTTATTACTTGGTCATTATTTTTGGGTACACCATTGTCATTGATCGTCAGTCTGTTGGGAGAGGGTTGTTTTTGTAGATGTTATGCTCTTCTCTTCGCCACAAAACCATCGCTATCGCTTATTCTTTAATTCTCTTTCTACCCATACGCGCATTGAACGATGGGTAAACCATTGCCATTGATCGTCATTCTGTTGGGAGAGGGTTGTTTTTGTAGATGTTATGCTCTTCTCTTCGCCACAAATCCATCGCTATCGCTTATTCTTTAATTCTCTTTCTACCCATACGCGCATTGAATGATGGGTAAACCATTGCCATTGATCGTCATTCTGTTGGGAGAGGGTTGTTTTTGTAGATGTTATGCTCTTCTCTTCGCCACAAATCCATCGCTATCGCTTATTCTTTAATTCTCTTTCCACCCATACGCGCATTGAATGATGGGTAAACCATTGCCATTGATTGTCGTTCTGTTAGGAGAGGGTTGTTCGTGTAGATATTATGATCTTCTCTTCGCCGCAAATCCATCGCTATCGCTTATTCTTTCATTTTCTTTCTACCCATACGCGCATTGAATGAGGGGTAAACCATTGCCATTGATCGTCATTCTGTTGAGAGAGGGATGTTCGTGTTCCCAGCAGGAAAAGGTAATCTATTGGAATCGAACAGGGAATCAATCGCTAGTATAGAAAATTGATTCCAGAATTCATTATTCTTAACACAGACTATGTCCTAGGAAAATAATCGATTACCTGAAAGTGTTTTAAGAATGCATTATAGAATTCATTCTTTTTAATGTGTTATGTAATTCATGCATTTACATATAATTAGTTACATAATGCATTTCTCCGACATAAATTAAAGAAATGAATTCAGCTTTAAATGAAAAGTACACTGTTTCGTTTTAAAATATTTTATTACAAAAAATTCTAGGATAAAATTAAAAAGGAATTTAAATACAAAAAAAAAAATATTATTAATAAAATAAAGCACACACAAAGCACAACGTTTTTTTTTTGTTAATTGTCTTCGCCAATCCGTTTAGAATACATTTCTAACTTTTTTCACTCCTCGGTGTCACGCGTTGCAACTTGCAACACAAAATAAGTTTTTCCTGCATTTTTAAATATAAAACGCGAAATTTGTAGGCGACATGAAGGCGCCGACAGACAACACTGTAACCGAAAAATCGTTAAATTCAAAAACACTACATTACATTTTCTGCAGATGTGGGAATCTAAGTGGTAAACAATTTGCTTTGTTATTATATGACATTACCACGTCGATTCTTTTGGATACATTATATTTCTCATCTATAATAACTAATTATGTATTCGATTCTCCAACGAATACATACCGTACTTTCCTGCTGGGTTAATAATTAATGCTCCTTTTTCGGATTGTGACACAAAGTAGAGGAGGGATGATTTTGCTGATATTTGCTACCGACTTTAGTTAGTTGTGTTTCTGCTTCATCAGCGTGCGGATCTAGATCCACAGAAAGGGGGAAATGCACGATTTTTTTTACTTTCTTTTTTTTTTATTCACTTTACAGCGGTATTTGGTTACCTTAAGGTTAAGTCGGTGGATACCTTAGAATAAAGATTTTCCTTTTATTTCAATTCACAAATACATATTATATTGTAGTAGGGGTAGGCAGGCGATGTTGAGTCTTATTAGTTGGTGATTTCAGACAAACCTCACCAGTTACTCCACGATCAATGCTTACAACAAAGCCTAATATCTTCGGCGTTTACATAATGCTATTGTACTTTAAATATAAACATTAAGTACAACTATTAGAGACAAGAAACCAGAAAGTACCATTTGATGCTCATAAAATACATATTATGTACATATGTGTGTAGACGTGTTTGTACACAGGAATATTACATTTCCATAAATTTTTTATGCAATCGTTTCATCTATTATAGAGAACAACCACTTAGTTCAGATAATAATGTATTGGCTTCAGAATTCTTAAGAATCTTAATTTAAATAATATCGATTCCTACTACTTCCTTTCTATCATACTACAATCAAATGACGCGACTGATTTTTAGCACGGGCAACGCCGGGCAGGCAACAGCTAGTAGAGGAATATACCTCTGATTAGACATTTGAACCCAAATATAGTTGACTCTGTATAAAAATTAAAATTTTCTGATTTTGGTCAAAGTAATCATTCCTGGTCAAAGTAAGGCAGTTTTACGGTATCAAAGTTAAGACTAATTAAAGTTATACTGTTAGTCAAAGTTAAAAATTGCTGTTCAAAGTTGTCCGAATTTATAATATTTCATAAACGTATTTTTCTTATTTGTATAAAATTAATTTTATTTCACCTATGACTATAAAAAAATTACATTTAAAAGATAAAATGTTAGTCTACATACCTGTAATAAATTTGACTCAATTAAATAGCTTGAAATATACAATATCGGAACCTCTTTTAGGAGCTCAAATCACTACCTAAAACTTAAACTACTTTTGTTCGCTGTTACATTTTTTATAAATATTTTCACCTCATGAACTGAATATCGCAACTTAGATGAAAAAGCAATCTTTCAACTCATACCAAACATGTTGAAATTACACAAATATAGTTGACTCTGTATTAAAAATAAAAATTTTCTGATTTTGGTCAAAGCTATCATCCCTGGTCAAAGTAAGGCAGTTTTATGGTAACCCTTGTTTTGTACTTTAGGACTTTTCATTTTATAGTGTTAGGAAATAGGAATTGTTTCATTATGAAATACCTCCTACATGTTAGGATTTATTTCATTTTAGGGTTAGAAGGGTTAGAATTTCTTCATTAGGAACTATTTCATTAGGAGTTAATACGTTATGAGTAATTGCATAGAGCTATTATGAATGGCATTCATACAGTAAAATTCATTAATTTTTAAGAAAAATTCATTTATTTTACATTCAATAAATTTGCTTTAAAAACATATCTACTATAAAATTGTTTAAACTCAATATTACTATTATTACAGACTGCAAACGCAGTGATGTCTTAAGCATCTCGATATTGGTTCATTGAAACCGTAATTAACTCTATGGTAATGTAGTCGAAAAGTAGTATGTGATCTGAATGAATATGAAGGACAATTACTTCCGCTCATATCTAACAAAGAAGGACAATTAATTTGATTACATCCTTAACAAACATAATTGCGACTTATTCCCGACGCGTTTCAAGAGATTGTAAGCCGAAAAGCAAACACCTAGCATTATAAGAAGGCCTGGCAATATTCCAACGTAAGAGATAAAATAAATGCCTGGTCTCTGAGTCCTTCCTTTTCTCTTTGAGTGAATTAAGTAGTAAGAATTACATGTAATGCAACAATATTCTAAAACAGATCTTATGTATGCGAAATATAAACATTTTAGTGTGAATGCATCTTAGAATTTGCACCTTAGAATTTCTTATTATAAGTCCCAACATGGAACTAGATTCAGCTACTAAGTAGTCTATGTGGCTGTTAAAATTCATCTTAATGTAAATTTGCATTTATCTTGACAAGCTTCATATTACCTATACTATACATGAAATTAACGGATGACACGGGCCACGGAATGTTAGACTTTGTAACTTGAAAATATTCAACTGTAGTGTGTTGTTCATACACCAAACAGAGAGATTTGCAAATTCTCTTTTTGCAAATTTAAATAATCAGAAATATTTTTACGGAACAACACATTTTTAAATCGTCAGCGTACATGAGATATTGAGAATGAACAAAAACGTCTGGAATATCATTAACAAGTAAGAGGAATAAGAGCAGGATAAGTTGATCAACTCTATCAAACGCCTTCGAAAAATCTGTGTAAATAAAATCACACTGTAATCCCACACAATCTGCCCCTAACAAAACAGTGCTGTAGAGGTGAAATTACTTCTTTCGGCAAAAGAATAAGTTTATTATATACCAATTTCTCAAAAAGTTTTGAAATAGTAGATAATTTGCAAATTTGACGGTAGTAAGATATTTCATTCTTCAATGCAGCTTTGTAGATAGGAATTATAAACGAGTTTTTCCAATCATCTAGAAATAAACCGGACCCGGAGCGGTTAAAAATGATACTAAGCGGCAAGGCAATCGACTGCGCAAAGTTTTTAAGGACTATAGGAGGTAAACCGTCTTTGCCGCGTTACTTATCGGAGTTCAGTGCATTTAACTCATCGATTACTTGTTCAATTGTAACACTCAAACCCCCGAAATTTGTTGAACGGACGTACACCGAACGAAAAAACTGAGCAAACAGGTTGCAAATAGTTGGAAGATCGTACGAAGCGGTATCCAAATAATGCACTGTGTTCGGAATGCCTATCGATTTTTTTCTTGTTATTTATGAAACTTCAAAAACATTAAGCGTTGGTTTTAAGTTGTGCTTCGACAAAAAAACATACATAGTGCTTTGAGAAAATCAAATCGTTTTTGGAACCAGCTAGAATTTCGAAACAATTTATACGCTTTGTTCTTACGATTGTTTAAATTAATCAGTTCTTTATTAAACCACGGTGGCTTATTCAAATTTTTGCTGCGATTCTTGGAATAAACAAATTAATTGCCTCTTTGAGTTTATTAGAAAAATAAGTGTAAGAAGTAGTTAGTTCGCAGTTGCTTAAAGCAGACATCGAATTAAAAGTGTAAAGGTAATTGGATAAAGAAACAAAATCACCTCTTGTATAATCATAGGCAAAGTTATAATTCAGATTAAAAGACGGTTTGAAATAACTACAAAATTTGGCATTTATATTTAATGCTACAAGATGTACTGATTTAGACAGTGTCGTAGAACATCAGATATTAGCATCAAGAATACATTCAAGGTTATTAGAGATGCTATTAATTTGCCTAAGATTATACTCTACTCATCTATCGATCACCTCACTTTCACAATCATTTCTTACATTAAATGGTATTAAGCTTATTTCATCAGGATCAAATATCCACTGTATGGATGGCAAATTGAAATCGACAAGTATAATTACATGCTGATTTTCTTTTAGATTTTCTAATATTGTGCAACAGTTATTTAAATGAATTTTATACAATTCTAACGAGCTATTTGGTGGTATATAACTTATAGCTACATATGTACACATCATGAATTTTATCTAATCGTATATGAATCATAAGCTGATCAATGTCATAATAATTTGTACCTGATGATGATGGCAATGATACTTCAGAAGAGGCAAAAGATGATCGAACAGCAATCATAACACCCCCTCCTCTATTTAGACCAGTTATGATAGAGCAGCGATCTTTGCGAAAAACATTGTACTGCTGTGTGTTAAACATTTCAGCCGTGTGAGGATTACCACCGAGCCAAGTTTCAGTTAAAACAATGACGTCATACTGCAGCAATGAGGAAAAGAGAAGTATTTCATGCATTTTTGTTCTTAGACCACCGCACCCGTGTTAAGGTAGTAAAAGAGGAATGAGTTCTCCTGTGCGGGTGAGAGAGCTTGAGCATCGAATGTAGATTGTAGAATCAGCTGGGGTGCAGTGCAAGTGCGTATGTTAATGTTTGAAACTGACACTGAGTTATTTTCTATGTAGTTAACGGCGGAGTTGCCCTGGTTTCTTGGTTTTTTGGAGTATAAATTAATTCTCTCACTTGGACTCCCATAGGCCAGCCAAATAAATGAATTGAGAGCGTTAGCGATAACATTCTCCGGAATTGCAACTTTGAAATTTGTGAATGAAAATTCGGTTACATCGGTGGCTTTCTTTAAAAGCTTTTTCATTTGATTAGTGTTGCTGAATTGTCAAGTTTATTTGCAATGTAGGCAGAGATTGCTTCTTCAGATATATTATTAGCGAATCGAGACCAATGTAACCATTTCATGCTAGGAACCACTTGCAATGATGTGCAAGAAGAGGAGCTTCCCACAATTTTTTGACGACGACGGGACACATTTCTTTTTTGCTGTACGGCCCACCTATCGTTTATATTCGATGTGTTGGTATTGTCAGCTCGAGAGCTATGAATAGATATGGCTTCGGACGAGATTGTGTTGGTGACGATCTTAGCAGCAGTAGCGGAAGCATTTATTTTGTTGTTGTTATTTAAGTCAACGGCAGCAATAGCAGCAGAAATTTGCATAAAGTTCACCATGGGATCAGCAGCAGTGACATAATTGTTGATGGCTTCAAGAGTAAAAGAGCAGGAAGGTGTTTCCAGGTAATGACCCGAGATATCTTCTACATTTACTTTATTCTTGTCATGTTCAAACGTTTTTTTTGAATTGAAAGTTCAAAAGGGTTTGAATCCATATTAATAGCAGAGACATTTTTTTTGAGCTCACTAATTTCATTCGATAAAGTATCGAGTCTTTCAATGCAAACGTTCTTCATACCATAAGACAGAATGCATGCATTGCAACGCCACATAAAATTTGGTTGAGAAACGAGAATATGAAAATGTTCTTTTATGTACACTGAATTACAAAAAGTGGCGCAGTCACACTTTTTGATGTAATGTTATCATTTTGATAATATGCCGCTTGTTTTTGCAGAACGTTATTTTTTTAATTTGGCAGTATATATGTGTGTCTGTTTGCATAATCTGTTTCCATTTTCCTTGTGATACGCACATTATATTGAGGAAAACCGCATCATAATCATTTTTTCATACTGGACGCAAGATATACACATTTTGGCTTCCGTGATCCAGTAAATGTTTTATTAAAATAGATGTTATGGGTTATTTTAATTTGTTTATTAGTTTTTTTAGTTATTTTTGTAAAAAAAATATGCAAATAACGGCACGGATGGACGAGGTGTGCGGTATGCTGCTGTTATGATCAGGAAACCTGAGACGACGCTGAGAAAAGCCATTAAAAGGTACAGAGAAGCCAACTCCTACACCTGGCGTCAAGGCTCAGGTCGCCCCAAAGCAACATCTGCAAGGGATGATCGATATTTGGTGTTTCAAAGCCTTCGAGATCGTCACCAAACAGCGGTTTAGCTGTCTCACTGACTAAGATCCATTAGAGAGACGGATGTGAGTGCTCAAACGGTGAAGCGGCGATTAGTGGAGAGCCTGAGAGCAAGTAGACCAGCTCGTGTACCGGGACTCACGGTACAGCATAAGCGACGTCGGATGGAATTTACTCGCCTTCACCAAGATTGGACCGAGACCGGCTGGTTTTGTCCGTGCTCACTAGAGTTGGGCTAAGCCGTGAATTTATATTCACTGGTATAACTGTGAACGTGATTTTTTATTCACTGTGAATATAACGTGAATTCACGACGATGCAACTATGAAACCACATAAACTACTATAAAAGTACATATAATTTACATACAGTTAATTATTGACTATGTAATGTGTAAATATGCATGTACATACGTTTGCATGTATACTAGCCGTACTAGCCGTTAAAAACATTTCGACGCAATAATTCAAAAATAAACTTACCCCAGAAACTAATTATATTAACGGATGCTTGATTTCCATATGCCTTTTCAAATTGCACATATTACATTTTACGAAACTTTCGTCAATTCAAAGAAATTCCACAAAAAACAAGTTTTTCTTCGCTTTGTTATTGGCGGCATCTTAAAAGTATTTTTTTTTTTTTTTTGTAAATACGTAGTCCTAAACACCAAACAAACAAATGCATGTAAATTTCCTTAAAATCACATAATCGCATGCACAGAGCTAAGCTAGCACACACAAATTCTTAGAACCGCTATGAAGTTCAACCTTCATCCCTTTTTTCAGCGGCAATTCTCAATGCAACCCAGCGAACAATATACATATATGTTTGTGTGCGCAAGGCAGCATTATTCAGTATAGTATACACAATATCGTTCACCGCGTTCTGCTTTGTTCTACGTGTCCTTCACTGCCTCGGACCTCACGTTCATACTCGCGACCGCGACTTTTGTTGTGAAATCGTTATTTGCGAATTCCAAACTGTGACGTGAAACTATTCACTATTTAGCGATTCACTGTTTATTTCCAAGTCGTTAACAGACGTTAACAGTTATTTTTCGGTCACGGTGAATAATTCACTGGTAGTTATTTTATGCTCATCACTAGTGCTCACCAGATGGACGTAGCAGAGTGTGAAGACGTTCAGGTGAGAGATATTCTTCGGCGACAGTTGCCCAGTGGGAACATTTCTATCAGGTTCCCTCATGGTATGGGCAGGAATTTCCATGCACGGAAAAACTGAGCTGTGCATCGCGAAGGGTCGGTGAACTCAAGGTATTATACATATGTATCACCAACATTCTGGAGGCGTATGTGGTTCCATTAGCACAATTTATTGGAGAGAACTTCCTTCTGATGCATGACAATGCTAGATCACACGTTGCCAGGTATGTTACAGAATATTTACAAGAAGTACAAATCGACGCGATGGCTTGGCCTGCGATGAGCCCGGATATGAATCCCATCGAACACGTTTGGGACCTGCTGGGAAGAATGATTAGGAAGCGACCTGACCTTCCAGAGACACTCAGTGGGCTGGAATCTGCTCTGCTCAAAGAATGGGAGAATTTGGACGACAACATCGTAAGTTCGGGGAGCAAATACCCTAGACTTAAGGAAGAAATCTTAAATACTAGGTTCTTTTTCATTATATCACTGAAAACGTCATAGGGAATGGAATGTAAGAAGATCGGCTTATTAACAATGAAAGCTTTGGTCGATTTCATGCCAAAGAGGGTAAATTTTTTTCTGTTTATTGTGCACACATTTGTTTTGTTTTGTTATGTTTTTAAATAATTAATATTTACATATTTTATAAAAAAAAAATCTTTATAACGTAAAAATAAAGGCTTTCTTTTAGGTACTGGTGTATATGTAGACTTTCGTCTCTAAGTGGTGCATAGTAATATACCTACGTATGCATATTATAAAATAATATTTCAATATCAAATCTCATTTAATGAAGCGCTCCAAAGCCTTTGTGTTATCTACAGGTCAATTTCTAAAAATAGCAACAAAGTTAAGTTGAATAACAGATTATTATCACCTTGAATTAAAGGAAAATTAAGATTGAAAAAATCCCCAAGGCCAGATTTATGAGTACGTACATATGTATCATATGTATGTACAATATACACATTTACGTAAGAATTGGTTATTCCATATTTTTTCAAAAGAAAAAAAAATTATAAATCACAAAATCTGTAGGTCATTCTTTGGAATATTGGTATAGAAATTAATTCAACTATGGTGTAAACGTTGGTGTATTTTCAATACACATACATATGAAGACCGACATGTTATGTTGACATTGCATATAATACATATTATATTCTTGTTAACAATTAAAATATGCGTTTTTCTCTTCAATTCAAAGTCTTTATTCCAAAACGGTCATTAACAAAGCTCACTGACGTTTTGCCCGAAAACCAAAAAATAAAGAGTTGCCGCTTGAGAAAATAGCCCATGGTAGCGACGACACTATGTACATGATAAAAGTACTATATGTACCTATAATATACATACGTATCAGTACATTGAGTACAATATTCTGTCTTGAGTAGACATAGGAAAATATGTACATTTTTTATGGAGGCTAGATGACTTTGCCCACACACAGACATAAAAAGGTCTGATGGCAGGCAAATTTGAACTCATGAACACCACCGATCTAGTTTAATTTCTTCAAAACCCTATGTTTTGATAATGTTCCCAGCGATTATTTATCAAATTTATAAATAACTAGCTGACCCGGCCGGCTTCGCCCGTGCATGCAAAAAGTCGCGTCACTCACGTAGCACATCTATGCATACTATTATAGACGACCCGGCGAACTTTGTTCGGTCTAAAATTGATTAAATATTTAATGTACCTGTCGAAAGCCTCTTTTGGAATTAAATTGAATTCAATGCATTTTACTTACAAGTAAAATGGATTTCACACATTTCAGGTCACGCTTTGTTATAAACAACGTTGTTTGTAGAATGGAACAATTGGAATGGAATGGAATGACACTAGATTGAAAATCTCTTAGGCGACAAATGGCAATACAGAAGCAATGAGATAATTCTCAAATATCGTGTCAATTTTAATCGCAGAGAGGCGTCTTCGTTTTCTTATTTTTACTTTTCTTTTATATATTATCTAATAGAATTACACATGTAGGTTTACAAAAGTACCTAAAGAAGTTAGCCTTAGCCCAGCCATCCATTAAATAAAGGTTTGACAAATGTAAGGCATTCCCAGTAATAAGCCATTTAAAAAGAAACGTGCGTCGCTTTTCGCATCTTAGCCTGCATGTCGACGTCCAACTTACATACGCCAGATGTAAATCTGATCCGTTTTAATGCCGTACGTTCATCAGGAAAGGAAGTTAATCAATTGAAACAAGCAGGCTACGTCACTACGCAGATTTGTCATATCTGAGGCATCGAGAACGATTATCATTTATTCAATGAGATATTATGTAGATATGTTATGTATTCAATGAGAAAAAAGTAGAGCAGAACAGCCCAAATTTTGAAAAAATTGCCTACACAGCTGAAATTTCTCACCAATTTGTTCTACATAGACCTACCAAGAGTAGGTGCAAGATTTCCGGTATTTTTCTGTTCTGGGAACCTCACAAAACAAAAAACAGATCAGTTTCGGACAGACATTTTTCTCACTGAACACAAAAGCTGTATTTTTCTGTCCAGAACAGCCTCATTGAACGGATCTATTTTTGAATAACCCTTTTTTCTAGGTGACAGTTTCATGCAAACTTTTGGGCTATGGCGTCATTTTTGAAAAAAAAATAATACCATTATGGAACTGCGGTACCCAAAAATGCTACCTATCCACAACTGCGCAAGCATTATACCACAAACAGACCTGGTGAAAATAATTAATGTATTGCAGTGGAGCATCATTTCACAACAATGCGCATTTTTTGACATTAAGGAATACAGCTTTATTCTAAACCTATCTTTAGTATCTACTTCATGTACTATTGATATTGAATTGTTTTCTTAGTTTTCGATATTTTAATAATAACTAGGTTCATATTTATGTTTTTATATTTTTTAATTGTTCTTCTTGTTATTCATTCCAGATAGGCCATGTACTTCATTTTTTTTACTCACGATAAATTCAATCACAATTACCGGTTAAATCGCAACATAACATATACTGTTCAAAACAAAGGTAAACATTGACATTCGATGGAGCACTTCGTCGATTAAGTGTAGGTATTGCTATTTCCGATTTTTACAACTGAAGCCTTGAAATAAGTTACTGTTTATCACTGACACGAGCGACAAGTTAAATTTCGATCTATTTGTGTCTTCGTTTAGAGTAGCCTTGACATTCGTTTGGGGTATTTGTGTTTACCGAAATAATTTGCAGTTGATAAATAAATAAATTTGCGCACCTAATTAAATGTTTAATATTTTTGCATCACTTAATATGTTACTCTCTCATTTCTTAGCTGAGAATACAAATAACTATGACTACGAGTATATACCTACTACAAAACTCGCTCGCTCAAATGAATAAACAACTCTCTATTTCTGTATCTCCCAAACAAGCCTACCAAACCGAACACACCTGTTTAATGACTCATAAAAATCTGACGCGTGACGCGATTATAATAAGAGAGAGAGGGACAAAATTAAATGTAATTTACTCACATGTTAAGGTTCTGCCCCAACCGGCTACGACTAAATTCGCACCGGTCCGTGCTGACGACTGCAGCCCCACTGCCGATGGCAGGCAAATTGGCCGAATAAAATCCGTATAAGCAACAACACTGTTAAGACGAACTAATGCAATATCATATAGCCTGCTTGGATTTGTATCTGTAAACTGTGGATGCGGAATAGATGCTTCTACTCCTACATTCAATACGGGATCGGCGCATTCCTTTTTTACACAATCAATCTCGGTCGTTGTGTCATATTCACCAAGACGAACGCTATCACTGCGGATTTCAAATTTGTAAGTAAAATACAAAAAATGCAAAGACAATTTTAATACTTACAGTCGTCCAACATCACGCAAAATAGCTCCTGTCACACAATGTGCCGCAGTTATCACGTACCGCTGATTGATCAGACTGCCGCCGCAATTAAATAAACGCTGTCCATTCCCTGTTCATTAGCGATAAAAAAAAAAACACAAGTTGCTACAACCACTCAAACGAGTTTAACTCCCCTTCACAAGCACTCACTCTGGACATATTCGAGAAGTACCATCCATGGGAACTCATCCAGAAGAGTATCGTTGCCATTGTAGATTCTATCACTAGGAGGTACTCGTCCACAACCTGGCACAGTGGGTATTATTAACCCCTCGCCACTACCAGGTGCTACCCTCGGTGAAGGCGTAGAAACTGTCCTTACAGAGGTGAAGTCACCGTCTGCTGTGCAACAAACATATGGCGCTTGACCCCTTCCGTTCTGACACTGAGACTGCTGGGCGAAATTTCGAATTGAGTCTGTAAGTGGAACCCTCTGGATAGCCGCGAGAATAGGTGGGCACTCGGTTATACTGACACAAGTACCACTTCGTCCATTTGGATTTCTGCAGGAACCTGTCATTTGCAATTTAATGAACAGTTATCAATGGTTACGACTGAAACTGAGAACTTACTCTGCCCACTTGACAGTTGCACAAAAGTGCATGCAATCAATGCTGCTGCTGCTATTGACAGTGAGTTAGTACTTCCTCCCATCTTACTGTTGACACTATTGTTCCCTACACTTGTAGATCGTCTGTAACTACACGTACGCTCCCAATTTTCTGAAGCTATCACCTTCAGCAACAGTGTAACCTTCAGTGGCCGTGTTAATTTTATTGTTTCAATATCAGCGTTTCTTGTTTAGTCACAAAAAATAAATATATATTTTTTAATTACGATGCGTCCGTCTGCGGGCCGTATTCTAGTGTGACTGAATTAACCCCTAGTTGATAATTTTTTTTCTTAAATAAAATTATTGGAAGAGAATCCAAGTCAAGTGAACAAACAACAAAGCAAGAATATTCGCGTTGAGTGTGACGTTTGACGTTGCGTCTTACGTCTCTTGCGGTGCGATGAGTAGAGATGAGTAATCTCAAAACCGGACTAAGCTACGATGGAAGACAACCGATTAAAATAAAGCAACGGTTTGAGTGAGTTTATAAAGCTTTAAGTAGATGATTTTGAGCACACGTTATCTCGTCATGGTAACTGGTAGTGAGTTGACGCTGTACACGAGTGAACTGCAAACGAAGTCCAACAGCGATTTATAATAATATACCCGGCCTGGGAATCTTTGGTTACATTTTTTTTTTTTGGATTTTTGTTTATAACAGAAATATTTTGACTTGGAAAATCCAGCTGACGTTGTCATACTCGTAAGAGATATGATGCGGGTAACCACTGACTGTTTAATTGGGCGCTATTGAAATATAGTATAATGTAGGTTATTCCACTAGCATTTGATTCTTTTTAATTGCTTGGTGGGTTCAGCATTGCGTGTTTAAATAAGAGATATAAATCTGTCAAAATCTACATTATTTAGAGTAGACTATCAATAAAACAAAGTTGCAGACAATAGAAATAGAAATAATACCCATGTGTAGGTACCATGTTAATGAATACAAATTTCCCATCGTGACTAAACATTTACTTGGAGAATGTTTGCAACAATTTCCCGGCAGCATGGGCATTTATAATTTTCCAGCTCATCTCCCACTGCTTGCGCCTGCAATTTAGTGTTGCACTCAGAGCAAACCTTTATATGTCTGCATGGCAGCATTACAATATTAGGTGGCACGGACTTACATATGACACACAATATTGGATTCGCTTCTGATGTATCTTTCTGAAGTTCGTCCACTTCTTCTCCGTCCGAGTAAAAATGTACATCAGATTGCTGAATGGGAAATATTTCCCGGGAAAATTCATTCCCAATAGACCTGATTGTCAACATCATTGCAATCCGAAAAAAAAGCATATTTTATTTACACATATACATTTATGTACAAATGTGTTACGGTCAAGTTAACTGATACAGGGAAAATCCCACTCTGTTCTGAATAAACAGACGATCGTATGGCGATCGGGTTTTTCCGTGATGGTGAGTGAAAGTACTTGCGCAGCTGAGTTGGTAGATTATCAATAGATAATGAGTAGGGAAACCCAGAGTGAAAAGGTTTTATGAAGGATATCATTAGGACAAAGAAAACAACACTGAGCAAATATAGGATGCCGACAAACAGACAGTAATAAGCATGGTGAGATACTCGTCTGCCGAAATAACAATGCATCCTTACAACGAGTAAGTTAAGAGTATTAGATAGATTTGAAAAAAAAGACGCCTAATAATTGAAACAATATTACCCGTTTTAACCATTGGTCCTCATAGTATGTCAATAATTCTTTAAAACAATTAATTTATGAGAATCAATTTCAGATATTAAAACCTAAAAACTTATGATATAATTTATGTAGTTCTAATGACAGTTCATTTGTTTTTTACTTACTTACTTATTTACTTAGATGGCGCTACAGTCCGGGGTGGACCAAGGCTTCAACCAACAAGCTCTTCCAGTTAGTCCGGTCCTTAGCTCACTGCCTCCAGTTACGCACTCCAAGTTGGTTGAGGTCTTGTTCTACTTGTGCGCGCCACCTTAAGCGAGGTCGTCCTCTATTGCACTGACCCTCCGGGTTAGAATCGAATATTCTCAAAGCCGGAGCGTTGATGTCCATATGTTCTGCATGTCCTAGCCATCTTATACGCCCAATGTGCAGTTTGTTGACCAGGTCGATGTCGCTGTACAGCTCGTACAGTTCGTGCTTGAATCTTCTCCTCCAAAACTCGTCAATGCAAACGGGGCCAAATATCTTACGAAGAATTTTTCTATCAAACCGACCAAGAACATCTTCATCCGTTTTCGATAAATTCCATGATTCAGCTCCATATAGCAAGACTGAGATGATAAGAGTCTTATATAGAGTCTCCTTAGTCGATCGAGAAAAGACTTTACTACTCAATTGCCTTCTAAGCCCAAAGAAACAGCGGTTGGCAACCCTTCGTTTGATTTCCGACGAGATGTCATTTTTTGATGTAATGGCAGAGCCGAGGTAGACAAAGTCCTTTACTACCTCGAAGTTGTAGCTGTCTATTGTGACGTTTTGTCCAATTTGTCGATGTTGGATGTCCGTTTTTGTTGACAGCATATACTCTGTTTTGCCCTCGTTTATCGCTAAACCCATTTTAGCCGATCCATTTCTATACTCGCCAACGCACAGGTCGCTGTGTTCTACCAATGATGGCAATATCGTCGGCGTATGCAAGAACCCGAACGGACATTTGAAAGATCGGTCCTTCCACCGTGTCACCTTGTCTGAATCCTTTTTTGACATCGAAGGTTTCGGTGAGATCAATAACGAACTTGATGGAGAAGCGAGCTTTCTCCATCGTCATCCTGCACAGACGGATGAGTTTGGCTGGGATGTTAAAACTAGACATGGTTCTATACAGTTCATCCCTCCATATTCTTTCATAGGCGGCCTTGAAATCGATGAACAGGTGGTGGGTATCGACATGGACTTCTTGGGTTTTTTCCAGGATCTGCCTAAGTGTATAAATGTTGTCTATGGTGAACTTTCCTGGCCTGAAACCGCATTGATAGGGGCCAGTCAGGTTTTTGATAAATGGCTTCAGGCGTTCACACAATATGGCAGATAGGATCTTGTAGGTTATGTTAAGGAGACTGATGCCTCTGCAATTGAAGTAGTTGAGGGGGTCTCCTTTCTTGTAGACCGGGCAAACGATGCTGAGATTCCATTCATCTGGCATACTTTCATCTGACCAAATTTTAGAGATGAGTTGGTGTATGCTCACTACCAAATCATCTCCAGCTGCTTTAAATAGCTCTGCGGGTAGACCGTTAGGTCCAGCAGCCTTGTTGGACTTTAGCTTGGTTATTGCTATCCGCACTTCGATTTGATCATGTGGATGGGAGTGTTGGCTATCATCATCTGAATTGAGTGGTACATTCTGCCTGACAACAGGGTATTGGTCTTCATCGCCATTATACAAAAAAAAATAAAATAATAAAATAAATATTTGGCTTCAGCAGTCCTAGGTACAACCGACTCCGAACGGCGAGTTGGGAAGCTTTACATTTAAACATTACATTTACAACAAATCGTACTCTTAAATGCTTGTCAGGCACTGTGAAATACTTTTTAGGTGTTTGCGGCGGGATTCCAACCCAAAACCGCTTGCTCAGTAGTCCGACACACTAACCACTTGCGCTACGGTGCCCACTATATACTGGTACAGTTTCTTTTAATCGCCTGACAACCAACAGCATTTGGGGTCGTCTGTTTCAATATATTTCGAAGTACACGATCATACACATCTATCACAGAATCCGTCGTACTCGGAATTTTGCTACGAACCCCGAAAGAACTATCACTATCTGTCATTATTGCATGCGACTTCATTTTAAAAATACTCTTATCTATGTCTATACGAAAAAGTTTACTGTATCATAGTTCCGAATTTTTAGTCATCAGTAAAAACAAAAACTAAATTTATCTGAAAATGATGTTTAAAAAAAATACAAAGATTGATAATAAGAATTCATTAGGTATGTACTGTAAGGATGTCATTTTTATCACCAAATGTCACTAGCAAATAAAACGCACTGATTCTAAATCTCAATTCCAAATCTACCTTTATTTATTCAATATTCAACAACTTTTTACTACACTCGGATTTTAAGCAACGGTTCACGATCGTGGTACACAATTGAAAGATCTCTTTTTACAATCCTTTGTTTTTATTTTATCCCCCCACCCTATCGGCAGTTCTTTCCATTCTTTTCTTCTTTCGTTCTTCTTTCTATGTGTTTCTTTACTTGGCCTGCTACACCTACAGTACATCGAGTCGTTTGGGGTAAGATTGCGCAGCGGGTAAGAGTACGCAGTGCCATTCTCTCACTAACCGCCAATGAAGAATAACTTCTACGAAATTTTTCCAATTAACAGTACAAAGAAAAACAAAAAGAAATAATAAACCGGATTTTGTTTAAAAAAAAGTCAATTTTTAAAAGTGTGTCCGGAAAGCGTTTTTTTTTTTTCGTAAGAAAGGTGGAAAGCGTCGAAAACCGGCGTGTGGGACTTTAACCCTAACTAAAACCACCTCTGCCTCCAACCCCTGTTCCCCACGGTACCGCCGTTAGGCATTTCGTCATGGGGGGAGGGGGGGTTTTCAAACGTATAGCTGCCTGTTCCTGTCTGCATTAATATTTGTATGCCTCTGTACTGTCTGGGAAAGCGTGGCAACTTATACGTGTCGTGTATATGTATGTTTGTTTAGGATACAATTTAAGTGGATAATATTATCCGTTCTTAGATTTTCAATACAATGAAAAAACAGTAGCGTTTAGGGAAAGAGTGCGCAGTCGTTCTGTGGGTGAGAGTGCGCAGTGCTTTCTTACCCAGTATTTAACTTTTTATAATAATAATAATGTTTGGGCTATTACCTTCCGTCGGCGTCGTAAGATGCAACGAGCATATCACAGTCGTAGGCGGCAGGTCGTAGCTCGTAGCTTACTGTTTTTGTTTTTGTTTTTCTAGAAAAGCCTCGTATCTACCAAACAAAAACGGAAAGGAAATTGATAGCGCAAAAGCATATCTGCGAGGCTAGGGAGCTGATTTAAAATGGAAGCAGCCCATGAAAGGCTGCCGAAGAACTTGGTTTGAGCGAAAGCACAATTTCAAACCGTTTAAACTACGAAAACTGTGACATAAACTGGTTGCGCCCTCTTACCCATACCTCTGCGCACTCTTACCCTGACTTCGGGGCAAGAGTACACAGCTTGACTTACTTTGGTTTTTGTAATCAAAACATATTTTTTTTTTTTTTTTTTTAGATAAATAGATTGTAGCGGAAAAATAATACATTGTTCTTAAAACTATATTGTACAATTTACAGAGATATGGTATACGTATAATCTACCTTACTACTGAAAAATTTATAATAATTATGGAAGAGAAAATATTACTAATTATTTGTGAAGGAAAAGCTACTAAAAACCTTCAATTAAATTTCAAAGCTAGCCTAGATATCTAGGGAAGAGAGAAGAGGAGATCAAACTTGATTTCAAACTTTTACATGTACATACATACATATATAATTACAATATTTAGGTAGCTAATAAATAACAGATAATAAATAAATAAATTGACAAATAATAAATAACATATAAATAAATAATAAATAATAAATTATAAATAATAAATAATAAATAATAAATAATAAATAATAATTAATAAATAATAAATAATAAATAAATAAATAAATAAATAAATAAATTGTTGGGAAAATAATCAAAAGTCCGATCACATCCAATTCAAAAGGGTTTTATTAAGCGACTAACAATATAATAGAATATGTAGGTATAACAAAGTTCATAAAGCTTTTACATAATCATAGGAAAGGAACTGTGTTGCCAATATTGTGATACTAGTACTAATTCTATTTCTAATACCACCTCTCAAAACAGTGCCTTTATATGTAAGTATGTTTCAATTTAATTTAAGTAGTATTACTTTAACAATCCAAGTTTAAGCGATAAATATTCATGTTTGGTTTTTAACAAAATCTTTGTGAGTACATCGGCAATCATATCATTAGTTGGAACAAAGCACAAAGTTATTAAAGATTTGTTATAAATTTCTCTGATATAATGATATTTAATGTCAATATGTTTTGATCTTGAATGAAAAACTGGGTTCTTAACTAAGTTCTGTGCGCTCAAGTTATCTCCGTTTAATACTGTTGGACCTCTTAGTGCACAATTGAAACCAACCTCTTCTGTCAAACGCCGCAAGTAAACCGCCTCCTTCGCAGCTGCTCCCAAAGCCATATACTCGGCCTCGGTACTGCTGAGCGCCACTGTCTGCTGCTTTCGAGACTCCCACGATATAGCTGCGCCAGCAAGTAGAAAGACATAACCAGTATATGATTTACGATCGTTAACACAATTGGCCCAATCAGCATCTGCAAACCCTTTAAGAGCTTCACCAGTCTTCCTAAACGAGAGTTTATAATTAATTGTATTAAAAAGATATCTTAAAAGATGCTTAGCAGCTATCATATGTTGTTGATAAGGTTCAACATTAAATTGAGCTAATCTGCTCACTGCATGCTGAATATCAGGCCTGGTTGAAATTGCCAAGTAAATTAAAGACCCAATAAGTGACTGATATTGTTTTGCATCTACCCTCTTGCTTTTCGGATTATCTGGACATTTCCTAAGAACATCCCCTGGATCCAATGGAGTACTACATTTTCTTGTAGACATCATATTATGCTGTGCTAGAAGATTTCGAATGTATTGTTCCTGAGAAAGACAAATAGATCCTGTCTTTTGGTCCCGTTCAATGCCTATACCCAAGAAAAAATCTATCGGACCTTTATCGACGATATCAAAAGCTAATCCAATTGCATGCTTGATGTTGATTACATGGCTTTTCTGTAAACACGCAATTACAATATCATCAACATATACGGCAATAATGTTTTTGTGTCCATTTTCGTTATTCGTATACACACACGAATCAGTTGAGCAACGTTTAAATCCGAGAGCTTTAAGTGTTTCATCCAACTTGCTGTTCCATTCACGGCCGGCTTGCTTCAACCCGTAGATAGCTTTCCTTAATTTTCATACCTTTTTGCCGCTAGAAACATCCTTGAAATTCTCCGGCTGCTCCATATAAATCTCCTCCTTAACTTCACCATTCAAGTACGCAGATGAGACGTCAACATGATGAACTTCTAGGTCATATTCAACGGCAAGAGCTAAAATTAGACGAATGGTGGAGTACCTTACCACTGGCGAAAAAGTTTCCGTATAATCAAGACCAAAGCGTTGGCTGCACCCCTTTGCAACAAGTCTTGCCTTATGGCGAATTGGATTTCCATCTTTATCGCGTTTTATTGTAAACACCCACTTGGATTTTATAGCGTGACGATTGGGTGGCAACTCGACTAAGTCCCAAGTCTTATTTGATTTAAGAGAATAATACTCACAGTTCATTGCCTGTAGCCATTTATCTGCATCTGTTTTGCTTAGAGCTTCTTTTACTGTTGCAGGACTGTCGGACAACTTTAAATCGTTTATGAAGTAGTTATATTTAACATTCTTCGTTCGTGGCCTAAGAATCCTTGCCTCAACTGTATCATTTTCACAATCTTCACCGCCCCCGTCATCATCACTTAAATCGCCGTTTTCGCCATCAACGCCATTATTACCAGCAACATTTTCACCATCATCTGCCTCACCGCCAACATCGCCTATGTCATTTTCATCATCTCCATCTCCACAATCTGTGTTAAAAGAGTCTTCACTATTATTTGAAGAATAACTAATATACTTCTTTGGACTTTGAGAATATTCGTCCCCATTAGATTCGCTGTCTTTCAAGTCCATTAATATAAGACCCTTGCTCTTTCCTTGGCCGATGTTGATTGAATTTTCTAAAAATTTAACATCTCTACTCTTACTAACATTTCTCGTCTTGGGATCATAGAGCCTATATGCTTTAGACTCACTAGAGTAGCCAACCATTACGCATTCTACTCCTCTAGGTTGAAATTTCGATTTTCCTGGCTTTTTGTCTAATTTGAATGCCTTACATCCAAAAACACGCAGATGTCCAACAAACGGCTTCTGTCCATACCAGGTTTCATACGGTGTCTTCGAGTCAAGCAATTTCGTTGGAGAGCGATTTCGCACGTAAACAGCAGTGTTGACAGCTTCTGCCCACAGAGAATCAGGCAAATTACTATCAAGGAGAAGACACCTAGCCATCTCAATCATGGTTCTGTTTGCGCGTTCAGCGACACCATTTTGCTGTGGAGTATACTCCACACTCAACTGTCTCTTTATTCCCTCTGCGGCCAGATAATTTGTGAATTCGGCGTTAACGTACTCACGTCCGTTGTCACTCCTAAGAATTTTAATTTTCGAAGAAGTTTCACGCTCAACCGCAGCCTTGAATGTTTTGAACGCATCAAAAACATCGGATTTAGCCTTAAGAAAATAGACAAACACTTTTCGACTAAAATCGTCTATAAACAGTGTAAAATATCTTGCACCCCCTAATGAAGTGGTTCTCATTGGTCCGCAAATATCTGTATGGATTATTTCTAAAGTCTGTTGACTTCGAATCGCGTTTACTTTTGGAAACGCTGAACTACATAGCTTCCCTTTGTAGCAGACTTCACATTCGATTTGCTTTGGAACATTATCCAAACGCAGTCCTTTTACCATCTCCTTTTTATATAAATCATGCAAACTTTTACAATTTAAATGGCCAAAAGTGCATGCCACAGCAAATAATTATTATCAAATTTATTCATGCAAAATACTTTCGATTTATGTTTTATATTTAACAAATAAAGATCACCACATTTTTCAGCATGCAAAATAAGGTTATTTTTATCATCGTAAATGTCCGCACCAGAGTTATTAAAACGAACAAAATGATTATTCTCAGCAGCTTTACATATAGAAATGAAATTTGTTTTTAACTGTGGAACAAAAAGCGCATTTCTAAGTTCAATTCTTCGATCATCTGTGACAATTAAAACGGATCCAATGCTCTTCGATTCAATTGCATAATCTGCCGCTAGTTGAATTTTTTCTTTATGTGATCGCATTGACGTAAAAAAACTTTCATTGCAGCACATATGGCAAGTTGAACCGCTATCCAGAACCCAATTGTTCCTATTCAAAATAGAGGAACTATGCAAGTTCAGCATGCCAAATGACACATTTTTATCATTTTTATTAGACGAGCTTTTTGGTACTGTACATGATGACGCAAAATGTCCCCTTCTATGACAATTGTAGCATTTACCTTTTACGCGCTGCTGCTTGTTTTTTGGCTCATGTGCTTTCGGTTGCTGCCGTATAAGAAATGCAGACCCACTTGTGTCTTGCGGATTATCCTCTCGCCGCTTCCCTTCTTCCAAAAGTTTTGTCTTCAGCACGCTAATAGGAGGCAAAGCATCTCTGGACTCTATTGCAACAACAAAATTTTCGAAGCTTTTTGGGAGGCTAGATAACAGAATGATTGCGAGCAACTCATCTTGAAGCTTTATATCGATTTCAATTAATTTATCGGCCGTATCAAAGAATTGGATTAAGTGATTGGAAACTGAACCGCTTTCATCTAATTTTAATGCTAAGAGATGTTTAAAGAGTGTTACCTTTCTAGCGGGACCACTGGGTTGATGAACGTCCGATAATTTTATCCATGCTTCGCTCGCAGATGTGCAGTTTTTTATGTGGCTCAACTGCGTTGACTGTACACATAGTAGAATGGTTGCAAGAGCCTTCTCGTCCTTCTTTATCCAGGTGGAGACGTCGGCAGCATTCTGGTTGTTAGCTGCTAACTCAGGTCGACGACTTTCTCCGGAAACATGTGGCCAGAGTTCAGTATGTATGAGGACAGACCTCATCTGTATCTTCCAGCAATCAAAATTATCATTTGATAGTTTGTCGATCTGATACATAGACGAACTCATTTCGCGCCAAATTAAATTTTTAAATTTACTATTCACGAATTTTACTTATATGTACTTCTAGTATATTAAGACTAACTTAAAAATCACGTGAGTCTGGGCCCATAACCTTTGTTGGGAAAATAATCAAAAGTCCGATCACATCCAATTCAAAAGGGTTTTATTAAGCGACTAACAATATAATAGAATATGTAGGTATAACAAAGTTCATAAAGCTTTTACATAATCATAGGAAAGGAACTGTGTTGCCAATATTGTGATACTAGTACTAATTCTATTTCTAATATAAATAAATAAATAATAAATAATAAATAAATAAATAATAAATAATAAATAATAAATAATAAATAATAAATAATAAATAATAAATAATAAATAATAAATAATGAATAATAAATAATAAATAATAAATAATAAATAATAAATAATAAATAATAAATAATAAATAATAAATAATAAATAATAAATAATAAATAACAAATAATAAATAATATATACTATATAATAAATAACAAATATGTATTTCTAACAACTAAAATCAAAACATATGAAACATTAAAAAAAATATAAATTTTTTTTGAATAAATTTGTTCCTAAAATATAGAGCTACCAAATAATAGGCTCTTTTATTCGTTATCTGTTGCTTTTGGCTGGGGATAAAGTCAAGAGTTGCAGCCAGCTGGTTGTTGTATTTTTTTACGTCTGAAATTTGACTTTGCTAGCAACTACTGGCTAGCTACATTTTTAAAAAAAAAAACACTGCTGATATTGCGCAATTCGACAGGTGTTTTTGCTTCTTAATTTCACCATAGATGAATTATACTATACTGCAAACTTCGATTTTTTTGAGAGATTCGCTCCACCAAGCTAAAATTGGTCAATTTCCACCTAGAAGTTTGAATCAATTCTGACGTTCCAGCAAAATCAAATGGGAGTCTAACTCACATACTCTTACAAATAGGTGGAAGATGGACGCAGTCATTTTGTTTAGATCATTACTGTACATTTTGTTGTTGTTTTTACTTTTAAAAACATTTTTATTGTTCAATTTTCAATATTTACTTACATACTAGACAAAAATGCTTAAATCTAATTTAAAACTAACAAAAATTACTTAATCTAGCTTACTGGCCCTTAGGGGGCACTCTAGGCTTAACTCTATAATTACAAACTATTGCCTTTCGGCTTTTACCTAACTATATTACGAACACGCTAATCTTACAATAACATCCCAAGAAAAGTTTGGAAACTTGGGTTCCGTATAGGGTTACCATCAAAAAAATTCGAAAAGCCGGACAGTTAAGAGAGAAAAGCCTGATTTTGGAGCAAAAAGCCTGACAAAAACAAATTAAATTCTTTTAACAAAACATTTTATTTAAAACAAATTAACAGTCATAAACTTAATTTCCATATATTGATGTTGATGCTGAGGTATGACAATGTGATACGATATTTTCTGCACTATGTAGCAAAATGTCGTTCAATTAGTACACAAATGTCGATGTAATTCTGAATATGAAAGGTGCATTTAGCTCGTGATAACCGTCCAAGATGAACCAAAATAATTAAAAAAACAAAAAAAAAAAAGGGGAAAAACAGGTTGGAGTGGAAATCTAATATTTTGTGTCTTTCACGTCAAATTTCTGAAAGATTTAATGTTGCCAAACGAGCTGTGGTATGGAATTTGAAAAAAATATCGTGAGACCCGGACTACCAGCAGAAGCAAAGGCTCCACGCGGCCGAAAAAGTGACGACCCCAGTGGAAGGTATTTTTTTTGTGCTCCAAAACCGTCAGAATCGAATCAAGATTTCAGTGGATAATAACAGTGATGTATTTCTGACTGTTATTATCTTCGGTTTATGTGAATTTTGGAGACCGGCAGAAATTTAGTTTATCGCGAGCACCGTACTAGTCTTTAAAATAAGCAAACATTTTTGATTAAAAACTACATTTGTATTTTTTTTATTTCTTAAACTTCGAAGAAATTAATGTTGATGTGCTAAGCTGGCCTCCCTACTCTACAGCACAGACCTCAATCCAATTGAGTATATCGGGTCAATCTTGAAACTTAACATTGCAAAGGTGCATCCAGTGTGAAATGAAAATCCTAAACATATGTATACTAGTCCGTCTTTGGAACACCATACCTGTATCCACATGGAAAAACCTATCTGAGTCAATGAAACGCAGATGTACAGCAGTTATAAAAGCAAGAGGAGGTCCAACAAAGTACTGATTTAATGGACAATGTTTCTATGAAGGAATAAAAAAAAAATCTGCAATAAGCAGTTTGCATTTTTAATCAAAATTGAACAAGGTACCCAAAGAAAACCAGTTCCAAAAGCATTTCGCTTCACTGACCACAGGTAAAAATTTCGAACACTTTAAAAGGGTCATGAAACGTTTGATAATGCCTAAGAAAAAAAAACTTATTACAGAATATGTAGTTATTGCAAACAATTCGCCAAACTTTGAAAAAAATAGTTTCAGCAAAATTGTTTGAACAGCACGGTATCTAATAACGATATCGATTGGGCAAAAAAAAACACTTTTTATCTCGAGCAATTTTTGCGCTCTATTACAATTTTCATTTTTAACCGACCAAAAAAAGCACTTTTTTTGCTCTAGATCCATTTTCGTGAATCTCGGATTCAACTCGAGATTTATACCTCCTTGCACTGAAACCAAAACAAAATATATTTTCAATCAACCAAAATATTATCAGAACTCCGTAAAAAATTAAAAAAATATAAAGAAATTGGCGCAAAATTATAGTCACTTAAAGTACACTTTAAAATTATTTTAGCACGGAACTAAACGTTTTTATATTTATAGTCGTCATAAAGCCCACTTTATCGGTATCGCCTCGTATTAAATTTAAAATTATCCGAACTTCGTATTAAATATTTAATATGGAATTAGACTTATAATTTTTTTTTATTCAAACTGTCACTTTTATGTGTGTTCGAATGAAATTTCTCATAGGAACGTTGCGAAGTAGAAATTATTTAGCGGCATACTAAAAAGTTTTTTATGTATTTCCTTTTACGAACAAGATGTCAAATGACACATTAGTACAATTGCAGAAAAATAGATCAATCTCGTTTGTTATACATTCACCACGAAAATCCTGAAATCTGAGAGCAAAATCTGAAAAGCCCAATCGAAAACGACATAAAACTTCACTATTGGTTCTCTCTTCAATTATGGAGGGATATTTGGTTGTTATTTCGTTTCATATTTGGATGCATTTAGCAACAATTTGATTTCTATGATATTTGTTATTCGTTAAAATTTTAATGCAGTAAATAAGTCAAAAAAATTAAAAAGCCTGACAAAGCATGAAGCCTGGCCTGAGCCTGACAGAAACCTTAAAAGCCTGACGCGTCAGGCCAAATCCTGACGTATGGTAACCCAAGTTCCGTATCAATGTTTTATTATTTGTATCTTAAAACTATAAAAACTTAACCTACCTAAAATACCGTAGCTACTTAGCCTAATCTAACTGTAATCAGTGTGGTAAGCGCTCGTTGCCTAGTGCCCCGAGTGGTCACCATCCTGATTGCATCCTCGGGCGCTTGGCCGTCGCCATTACGAGACCTGAGCGAGGCCGCAACGTCGGTCACCTCTCGGAGACAATGCATCATAATAGCGGGCCCAGCTACTCCACGGAGACCCCCTAGCTTACCTTAACCTACGTAACTAACCTAACTTAAAAAACTAGGATGTTACAAAAGTAACGCACCGACCTGGGAGAGCGCGTCATCGACCCCCTCCTCCTCAATAAGCCACCATAATTCGGTATATTGCTTTTCCGTATCTATTATATCCCGGTCCGCAATAGCGGTACTGAAACGAAGGAGCTCATGAGCATTGGCGTCGAACCCGCCGTGGATGAACCGCTTATCTCACGCACCGCGGTGGCGGTGGTACACTACCGGGATACCATCCCTTTTTTGAACTAACCTTTTAGCATCAATATGAAGAAATACCTCTGGTGGGATAAAGCCCGATAGGAGCGTACTCTCATGGTACATTTCATTGGGGTAATAAGCCCCGAAGATCAGGCTATTGTCGCTGGTCATCTCCCTTGCAATATGCCTTCAAATCGCCTTAATAAGGAAATTGTCAATCCTGTTCAGATATGCCCCATTGTAAAGGACCTTGTTGGGATGATATTTTATGTACTGGGACTCTGGTGTTCTGTACAATCTAAGACAGGTCCTAAGACATTGCCTCTCAAACACCCGAATCTTTTCGATGTAGAAAGGCGCAACATTGAACCACACCGGACAACCATATGCTATAATTGGTCTGATTAGGGCAACGTAACCATTTTGTTGTTGTTAAGGGATTGACAGGCTGCCCAAAATGTTGTATTAGTGTTCAAAAGCAAAGAAAGAAACAACAACAAACTATTAGATAGTTGATGGTCACGTGTTCATTCACACGCATTCACAGGCAGGAAAATTTAAATTTTATTCCGCTTATTTTTAACAATGCGCGGGCAGGCAGGTTTGCCGTCTACTATATGAAGTCTGTGTGTTTCATATTGATCTGTGTTTGCTACAGCTGATGCTGCATTAAAATTACTGTTTGAGTATTAATTATCAGGTTTTCAATATTCAAATTGTGCCAAAATTATTCGTGAACGATAATTTCATCTCAATCAAGTGAAGTTCATCGTAATATTGATGATTGCTCAGTCGTCAGCTCATGTTTTGTTATATTGCGGGTGATTGAAGTGGACATTTCAGTGATTCCGGTGAGTTTACCGAAAACATTTAACGTTGCTTATGTTTTCAGTGCGTTTGCGAACCAGGTAATATTGCTTCGAGAATGATTAGTCGAATTCTTCGACATTGTACATTCAGTGTTCGGGAGACATTTTGCTGCCGATCAGAAATTTAAACATTGGCTCACGCAGTCGCAATGCACGAAGATTGGCGATTCGCCAGGCAAACAAAAACCGCTGAGCAACGAACACGCCGAAGCGAATGAACAGCTTCGTGCACATGCGTCGCGAATTCGGACAGGACGAACTGAGGAGGAACGAGAAGCACAGGTATCGACTGAACAACTGAGAAAGCAGCGCAATCGCGATCTGCATTGTCAATCATTTAAGTGCCTTAATTGATTGCGGAGCTTCAGCATAAATCTATTCTTTTACATGCTCTAAAGAAAGAAGTCGCACAGTGTTAAATAGCATGACCTTGGCGGCTTATATTGATAACCATTGAGAAATGATACAGCGAAGATTGCTGGCAACAAACATCACCCACATCCATACCTTCAAGTTCCCATCATAAAGACTTATTGATCACGATTCAACAGGACATTCCATTCACGCTAACACCCGCGACCGGTTTATTTTTGGAAAAATAAGGCCTAATAATGCCGGCTTCTAAAAACCGCATTAGGCAGTAGGTTAGGTAGGGTTAGGTTGGGTGGCTATCCACCGTATTCGGTAGGATTCACTTAGACCAAAGTAGGTTCATTGTGTTGCCACATGAGCCGACTCTGATCGAAACTCCCGGAACCATTTTAAAAGTTGGATGAATTTCCATATTTTATTGATATCCGTTGAGGAAATATCTTGAAGGTATATAAAGAAGTATTCTCCCAGAATATAATCCTTCTGATGTCCTTCTATGTAATCCTTCTGATCCATACAGCTGTGGCAGAAGTCATTGGCGAGGATTCCTAACATGTTGGCATGTCTGCCTATTGCGCAATGACATGTCAATACGCCAATATGTCAATATGCCGATATGTGCTCTGCCAATTTTTAGCAGGCTGCAAGTTTTACGTTGGTTTAGCTGTGGCCAAGTCTATCTGGCGCAGCTACACGTGTCAAGATTACGCCATCTTTCATTAGCCTAATGTAGCCTAATGTATGGAGATTTTGTGTTTTATCATTTCTATTGGTACATGGGATTCGCTTTCCGTGATAAGTCTTCCCAGTTTTGTACCTTTTCTGGCTGGCTCGTCTGCTTCACAGTTGCCTGGTATATCGCTATGACAAGGAACCCAGCACAGCGTGAGCAAGCAAGCTCGATATCTCGTTTAGAGATGCGCGGCAGTGCCTAACCAATTTTGAAATTATAATTGGTGATTCAAGTGCTTTTATAGCTGCTTGGCTATCGGTGTAAATGAAAATGTCGCGATTGTACATCAATTACATCGAAAGCCACTCAGCAGCTTCACGAATAGCCATCACATCCGCTTGGAAGACACTACAGTGATCTGGAAGCTTCAGGGATAAGTTCAGGCAGATCTGGACCGAAAAGACACCCGCTCCTATACCATCATCTGTCTTGGACCCATCCGTCTAGATCTCCAATGCGGATCAGTGCTGTCGAACGTAATGCAAAAGCATTATTTGTAATGCTTTCGAGTTTGCGTCATGCCGTAATACCCACATGTCTTTTGTAATGCTTTTTGTATTGCTTTCTATTGCACCAGCAGAATTATATTTTCATTTAAGAAAACCTATGAGCTGGCAGCACTTTTCATATTAGAAATGTAAATTCACATCACATCCACTTTCTATCTGAAGTTCTATATTTCCACGATCCGCATTCCATGCATTAGCAATACCATTGTTCTTGTCACGCAAATACAAATTGATACGAGTGTAATGTCTTGTCTTCGCAGTAGCAGCCAGTGTTGTCGTTTTAGAAATGGGTAGACTTCTAAAGCATCATTCAATTATTTTTTTGCATAATTTTGGTGAAAAAGCATTACGCACACAAACTTTTGAGTAATATACGTATATGTATTTTTATTAGAAGAATTCATTTTTTTTTAAACAGTTAAAAATAACATTTATTTGTTAAGTACTAACTTAACTACATAATATGTAGTAGGTATAACTATAAAACTATAAGCCTTTCAATCATTAGTTTCTTTAATTATTACATATAGATATGTACATACTTATATTATTTTGTACTACATTAGTGTTGAAATAAATATAAAGATTTAAATACATGTTTCTTAATTATATTGACACCCATTTTAATTTAAATCTATCACATAATAAAGCAAAACAATTCAGATTTATAAAAGAATGCAATCATTTTGAAATGCATTCTTTTATGAATTAAATTTTTTGATTATTCGTTGACTTTATTTTGAGACTTTAAGAAAAAGAATGTAATCACTATTCATTAAGCACTCAAAAGATTGCATTATTTTTTTCTACCTTTCTTTCTTTTCAATCGAATGCAATCATTTATGATTTATGGTTGAATCAAATTGGATTTTTTTTTCTTAATTTGATGTATATGATACTAAAAATTACGCACCTTGTACTAAATTGACACTGCCTATTACTTACTTACTTAGTTGTCGCTACAGCTCGAGATGAACCGGGGCCTGCTTCTCGCAACCATTTGTGTGTGCGTATAATATTTTTGCACGAATGGAAGGGACCAGTTTTTTGCCGACTCCGAACGGCGAGTTGAGAAGCTCAATCGTGACAAATGATACTCTTTGATGCTTGTCAGACATTCGAAAGAGGTGGCACCGTGAAAAAACTCTTTTAAGTGTTTGACCCGGCCAGGAGTTGAGCCCGGGCAGCATTGCGTGCTAGTCCAACGCACTAACCACTACGGCCACGGCGACCACTTCCCATTGGTAGACAAAAGCACGATCTTACAATTAACATACCTCCATCGTCGCTCGGCTTATAAGTGGCAATACTATGGACGATATACGAAAAATCGTTTCAACCGTTCCCATAGCCTCCCCTACCAAATGAATTGAAACTAACCCAATAAATGCAAAATGATGCAAAATAAGGCAAACTAAAGTAAAAGAATGCAAAGAGTGCAAGCGCATTCATAAATGATTGCATTCTGAATGGTAGAAAAAAAAATAAAGCAATCTTTTGAGTGCTTACTTAATGGTGATTATTCTTTTTCTTGAAGTCTCAAAGTAAAGTCAACGAATAATCAAAAAATGTAATTCATTAAAGAATGCATTTAAAAATGATTGAATTCTTTTATGACTCTAAATTGTTTCGCTTAATATATAATAGATTCATATTAAAATTTGTATTGTATTTTATTTCGTTTGTAAAAATTTATAATACAATTTACAGATATATACAGAGATTTAATATTAACATAATAATATTTTTCTTTTGAACCGTTCTATGTAAGATTTTAATAGAAAAGATGTAAAATGTAGTTTTTGAGGAAAAAAAAACGAGAAAAAACCTCAATTTAAGTGTGGTACGCGTACCAATATATAAATATGTATTTATAAATAAATAGATTCATAAGTGAATCAATATATTAATAAATAAATAAATAAATAAATAAATTAATAAATAAATAAATAAATAACTTAACAAATAAATAAATAAATATATTACTAAATAAATAAATAAATAATAAATTGGAACAAATATTAAATGACTAGATTTCAAAATTAAAATTTAACAGAAGTATACAATAAATAAATTAACATAAATTAAGTAAATTCACAAACAAAAAAATAAAATAAATAAATATAAATTAAGTTAATATGTTCATATGTATACAAATAGATAAACATAAAGATAATAAATTAACATGAAGTATATAAATTAACAAAGAAAAATAAATAAAAAAATATAAAATAAATTAATAAACATAATCATAATAATAAGAAATAATACATAGAATAAATAAATTAAGAAAATACATTGTACATATAAATGGTTTGACAGTGCATAAGTATAGTACATCATGTCATATTGTGTTCTAGAACATTTAGTTGATTTATGAGTATATTGTCGGACAATTCACACCTAGTCATGTATGTACTATTGAGTTTTCTTATTCTATCGGAGATCAAATCAACACCTGCTCTCATATGTAAGTCTACTGTGGAGTGATGCCAGGGTAGATCCAACATCATTTTCAATAATTTATTTTGTGAGATTTGCAGCTTTTTAATATAACAGTCAGCGCAATCACCCCAAACTTGGCATCCGTATAGCAAAATCGACTGAAAAATAACTTTATGAATAATAATTTTATTTTCATTAGACAGTAGAGATTTTCTGTTTATAAACGGATAAAGCATTTTAATAGCGATATTTATTTTACTAAGTGTTCGCCTGTTATGTTCTCTAAATGTCAGTTTTGGGTCAAGGAAAATACCCAAATATCTCACAGAAGGCTCCCATGTTATTTGATATCTCATAATTGTTAGAGGGTTTGCCGGAAGAAAGCAAGATTTTCTTTTGCTCGTGAAAATATAGCTTGCATTTTTTCAGCATTTAGCTTCCATGTTTTCCATTTTATATATATATATTTTAAGATCATCAATGATCTTAAGCATTTTCTCCTTCAAAACTCTTTCATATATTTTACTTAGACTACTAAGAAGGCTTATTGGTCTATAGCTTTCTGGTCTATCAGGAGGTTTGCCTGCTTTTGTTATAGGTACTACCTTTGCTACTTTCCAGGAATCTGGAAAATATTGGATTTTGAGACAAGCATTAATTAAAAATGTTAAAAATTTTACTTCTACTCTAGGCAGTTGTTTAAGATATATATTTTTAATACAGTCTAGTCCGCCTGTTTTTCTAATATTTAAGTTGTCCAAAAAATATTCTACAGTTAATCACAAAAGTAGGTATACACCTATGTGGGTGTAACAAAAGTCTTAAGAAAACAGTGTATTTCGTTTGAACCATTATCCGCCTGACCTCATGTATGTTGTTTAACATTTGCACAGTTGCTCTAAAGTAAAAATAACGGTATATTTTGCCTAGGTGTTAGAGGAGAATAACTTTTGCCTGACGAAATACCAAAACAATGTCACAAAAGTAAGTATACATTCATGGTATTCGAGTACAAAACACGGGTCAGTAAACACTTGTTGTTATAAATCTGTTCTTTTTCGATTGAATTGTTTTAGAAACATATAGGGTGAGTAGAAATTATTGAGTTTACATAGTTTCGTTAACGAATTTCTATGCGTCTACCAGAAATGGCACCGAAATGGAAAGAGCTCTCTATTGACCTTTAAAATTTGGTGATAACATTTCCTAAGGAAGGGAAATCCATTCGAGAATTGGCGAACTAGTCAACAAAAGCCCTGCAACGGTAAAAAAAAAACTTAGAAAAAAATAAAACCTCCGGTAAAATAGAAAATCGGGCTAGAAGTGGGCGCCCCTGTACCTTTACTAAAGGAGAAAAGCGAATTATTGTCCGAAAAGTAAGGAATGATCCTAAAAAATGTACCCCAAAACTACAAGCAGAGATCACAAAAGAAGCAGGAAAGCAGTGCAATCTCCAAACTATTCGCCGTGTCTTGCACGTTGCTGGGTATAACGGTCGATCTAACAGGAAAAAAAAATGTTTGTCAGCGATGTGAATCGTAAAAAGCTAGTTGAATTTGCCAGAAACCATCTAACGTCTGTTATTACCTATTGGAACAGTTATATTTACAGATGAAAGCAAATTCAACATTTATGGTTTGGATGGGCGCATCAACGTTAGGAGAAAACCGAATGTGAAGTTGAATCCGGAAAATATGGCTGGAACCATAAAACATGGTGGTGATTTTGTAATGATTTGGGGGTGTATGGCGGCCTCTGGCGTGTGTTCTTTGGTGTTTGTAGAAGGTAACATAAATCATTTTGAATCTTTAAATATCCTCAAAAACCATCTCTATCGAATGGCTGCTATACCATGTACGCAACCAGGTAAAAACACCAACCCAATCACCAGACTTGAATGCTATTGAGCACTTGTGGGATAACCTCAAACGCCAAATACGAAAACATAATATTCGAACGAAAAATCAGCTTGAAACCATTATTCAAGAAGAATGGCCCAATAAGGCCCCACGTGTCCCAAAAGATCGTCAATTCAATGCGATCCAGAACTTATTAACTTATTAACTCTAAAGGATATCCTGCTAGGTATTAATATCATTTTTTACTTCAATATCTTGTCTTTTTTTGTTTTTTTCTTTGAGGTGTATACTTACTTTTGTGACGTGTTTTTTTATGAATTTTGCTTAATTCTAATATCTTTGTTACTTTGTTTTGTCTTTTTGTTAATTTTACTTTTTATATAAAGTGCCTATAATAGTTACTAAAAAAATGCATATCACTTATTTGGTTTAAATTTATTTAAGTGGTTGGTTTCGTTCAATAAACTGCGTATACTGTACTGTATACTTACTTTTGTGATTAACTGTATGTCTATTTCGGATACATATATACGTTGTTGGGTGTTTCAAAACAGACCGCAATAAAGGCCTCTACTGCTTGATTTACAACGATGGTTGTACCAGTATCTCCTAAATGTTGAGATACAACGTGATTCTGCGAAAAATTTAAGGCAAGTGCTTTGGCTTTGTCAGTATCCGTGAAATAGGTGTTTAAGTTTGAATTATTTTTAAGACAAGGCATTTGTTTGTTTTTATTTTTAACAATTTTAACGATATTCCAGAAGGGCTTGGATGCTTTATCCAGAGCTTTAAGTTTTTTGTTCCATATCTCATTTCGTTGAGCCTGAATACATTTATTTATTAATTTGTTAAGGTGTTTTACCTGGTGTCGGTAAAAGAAGGGCAAACGATATCTCTGCCAATTCCTCCTGAAAATATTCCTCATTTTGATCAGTTCTAAAACGTAATCTGGTAATTTTACACAAAAGTACTTTTTTTTTACCTTAGGAATACTAATGTGAGCAGAGCTCATGACGTCATCTGTGAATTGTTGAATAATGGCATCAACGTCTTCTTTAGTTGAGATAGTTTCAAGGGTAGTGGGAATATTTCGAAGCTTTCTCTTAATTTCCGTGCGAAAAACTGTCCAATTGTCGTTTTTCAGGTTTTGAGAATATTGCACTTTTTCCTCACCCGACTAAAGAAGATGACAAATAACTGGGTTATGGTCAGAATTTAATTCATTAAGAGAAATTGGATGAGATACGAGACTAGTAATGTTTGTTATAAATAAATCAATGACAGAAGGACTCCCACGAGAACTGGCTGGGACATACGTAGGACTGGGTGGAAACAAAACAGAAAAAGGCAGCATAACTGAAAGGTCAGACAATATATTACCCCAGAAATTAGCTCTGATGCATCCCCAATCCCTGTGTCTGCAGTTAAGATCGCCCCCCATTAGAAAGGCTCCTCTAATACTCAATAATTTCCTAAAATCTGATTTTAATGTTTGCCTATTTTCATCTGATGTATTATTATTTCCAGGAATATTCCCTGGAAAATATACACAGTATAGTATATCTTATATCTTTGTAGTTCTTTGGTTTCTCAGTTTCACCTCAATTCCCACATTTTCTACACATTGAGTTTTTACACTAGCTAAGAGCATATGCTGAATCGATCTCCGAATTAGAATAGCTACACCTCCACCTCTTCTATCATTTCTATCTACTCGATAGCATTTGAAAATCGAAGTGGAGATATGAATTTCTGGCGTTAACCATGTTTCCGTAACTAATGTAATGTCAATTTTATTGGTATTTAAGAAATTAATCAGCTCGACATGTTTATTACGAACATTCCATGTCATAATATTTAGGTTACTATTAGTTAAATTACTTAACATTATAGTACAAAAACTTAGTCGCTAATTGTGTGATAACATTAAATTGTTCAAGCTTACATTTACAGGAACCTAACTTCGTAACCATCTCCATTACTAGCGAGTTCAACTCCTCCATAGAGAAAAGCTCATCACTGCTACCGCCGCAAGCGGTTGGCGCATTGTTGTTGCTGACTGGTGGCATTGAAGGTGATGTGGTGTTCTTCCAAACTTTTGGGCGAGAGACGCTTGCATTGTTGTTTGGAACACGCTGCATTTCTGTTCGCATTGGAAGCGCCGGGAAATCGGTCATTGACAGCAATGAAACATTTGGGTTGTTGTTATAATTTGTGTATTTATGTGAGGAACGATTTTCTGTTGTTGCTGTTTTGTGCCTCATTTCCATGTATTTAGTTCTGATCGCGCATGCGCTGTCTGTGGATTTATGATTTCCATTGCAGTTTGCACATTTGTGCACAGTGGAGTTGTTGCATTGATCTGTCGTGTGAGGACCGGCGCAAATGGAACAATAGCTTTTGACATGACAATTTCTTTCGCCGTGGCCAAACATTTGACAATTTCGGCATTGTGTCAATCTGTTTCTTTGCTTTCGTTGAAAATTCCAGTTTACTTGGGTGTGGAAGATTGAAGGAACATTTTTTTTAATTTCACTTAACTTAATTGAGCCACTTTCAAGTGAAACTATGTAGAAAGTGTTGGTATAACGTTCATATGTTTTGGTTACCATTTTAGTTTCTTTGCACTTGAGTCCAAGTCTAATTAATTCATTTTTAAGTTTAGTGGTATCATATGCTTCAAGGCCAAACAATACGACTTTAAAAGCTTTTTCGCTTTGTGCTAAAGGCTGTGTAATATAAACGGCTACTTCGCGCTAAATGTCTGTGTCCGTGCTAAAGGTCGTGTATAATCCAGTTTGTTTTATTATGCCCGTGATCTGATCCGGAGCATAATAAAACACCGCTAATATGTCCAGAATGTCGCTTAACAATCACAATAGTGTATGTTTAACAAATAGGATTAGATCAAAACTGATCAAAAAAAACTTTTCAGATATTTAGGACATGACCTTTATCCTCAAATGTTAACTTGGTCGTTCCGTGTAAGAGTATCAACAGTTCGTAGCATAATCTTGAAACATGCGAGACTATTTGGACAGAATTGAATGGAATTTACTTGGCTCACCCAAATGAATCTGGGTGGGAAAATATTGCAGACGACTTTTACGAAAAGGCGAGTAGGTACATATGCCGAATGTGGTCGAAGCTATTGATTTGAAACACATTGCAATAAAGAGTCTACTCAATTTCTGTTCATTATATTTTAATTATTATAAGCAACTACTCCATTGTTCCTTCAATTTGTTCACCGAAAGCTTCTACTTCTTTAAAAAATTATAATTGTAATTTACTGTAAAAGTCGTTATATTAATAAAAAAAAATAAATAAATAAAATCACTAGACCTCGTAAAAATCTCGAAAAATGCATGCAAATCTACATGAACGGCTGCTTGAGCATATTTCTACGAGGTTTAGTCATCACAATAGGCCCAATGTGGGTACTAAGTCCGCAGTCTAAATCTAACAGGCACTGGACTCTGAACAGATTTTATTTAAGCGGAAAGGCCCTCAACCAAATACTATGGACGAATTATTCACCATGGCTATGAAAAGTATCATCAGGATTTTAAACCACAAAAATTCGAGATAGTCTTAACTTTCCAATTTACCCATACAAATCGTATAACATTATTAGAGAAGTCAATAATTAGTCACAATCGTTTGAGATAAAATATTTATAGAAATGATTAAGATATCAAGATTTATAGCCTTTGCTGCAAAAAATTAAAACTTGTATTACGAGTATTTTATTTTAAAAATAAAATTTACCAGATACAGATTGATGAGGTAAGTTACTTTTTGTAAATATTTTAATAATTCAAAGTTCAACTAAAAAGTATCTTTTACAAACATACTCGTAAATCACATTAACTTGTATTAATTGCGAGCGCGACAAATTTACTACAAATCCAGTGGCAATAATTAATAATTTTTTTAGCGCGGCTGCTGATCAAGAGAATATAGCAAACACGTGATCGGACGAATTCCCTAAATGGAACCAACGGTGGCGTCGATTTTCCAGAACGGAAATAACACCTTATCTAAGCTACTCAGACATATTCTGAGCCCAGTTGGATAAGGATTTCCGTGTATTATTTAGGGTACCCATTAGAAAAGAAATGGTGTGTAATGTGGGTTCTACTGTAATAATAAGCCCTCCAGCTTATGGCTCCTCTAAGCCGAATTGCATGCAGGCTACCCACTAGGAGTTCGCCAATTCTTGAGTGAAACTTATCACTCGATTGGAGCTTCAAAAATAATTTATTACTAATCTTATTACTAATACTGAATTATAGTTGTTTTGCAAAAGGTCCGATTACCCTGTTGAACTCACTCGATAAACAAAAATACAAATTCTGTATTACATAATTATCGGTAGTTCACCTTTGAGGTATTTGTGTATCGAAGAACTGGGTCAAGCATTTCAAAGCCATGCGGGTGTCGTGTTACATCAAAGCAATTAAGCGACACTTATGAATCGTGATTGAAAAATGAATAATGCTGAATTTTCAAAAGTTGATGTTTGATTATCGAATATTCAAAGGGGTGATCGTTAAATGGTTTTTTGATTGCTTATAGTGACAAGGTGGATACTATCACTACAGGATGAGCCCCTAATGGGTCAACGTCGCCGTCAACGTCACCGAACAACTAGCAGAGGCCTTCGACTGCCAATCGATGGGATGGTCACTTTCGCAAAGTCACTTTCGTAAAGCTAAGAAAGTGGCCAAATTGAGCTCCAGAAGATCATCATCTTGATAGATTAAATTACGAAGAATGGCCTGATCCAAGCGAAGGCTGAACATTAACGAATGAAGTATTCTGCGATCTTGCCTTCTTCCAGTCAAATTCCACAAAGGCCCGAGCTTCTAAATCCTATTTCATACATGCTCTCGTTCAAGGGAATAAACTCTGTGATCAGTACCGTGAAGGTTTTCAACGTCGCTATTAGTAAGGTGTAACTTATTACTGATTCTATTAGACTTGTGCGATTTTATTAACATTTCAACGTAATCATGAACGAAGAAGTGTATTTAATTTAATAAGTTTGGTAAAGCATTCGCAAACAATTTCCAACGCAGGTCTTGTGACATAGTTGTTATGTGTATAAATATCGCTCAATAATACTAAATTAAAACTATGCATTAAGTTATTAGGAATTGCATATTCATCTATATAATTAAATCGCTAGCGCAAGAGCTTGTGATTCCTCCTGAGAGTTTATTTCTACACCGATTTTAATGATTTTAACACTGATCGAAAGCTTATTAACTGAACTTTGTTCATCAGTTTAACGAATTTTGAAAAAATGCATATAAGTAAGATGAGATGAGATGAGATGAGATGGGACAAAATATATGGATTTTGGGCCAATAGCGTACATCAATGAAATCGGTATCAAAATAAAGCTGATCTTCAGTGCATTAAAACTGTTAAGTTTTATGAAAGTCGTATGTGGAGATTTTGCGATTTTTGTGTGTGAAGTTCGTATTGCGGATAGATTTTCTGATGATTTTTGTCCGTTTATATGCATATAAAATCATAATATCATAGGAACCGTAAGGCGCGCATATATGTATTTAGTATCAAATGAAAGGTGATTCTACTATCTTTTTTATGACCTAAAAATTATGGGTCCAAGATTTTCAGTTTTGAAATAATCAATTAATCTCTAAAGACTTTAAAAGAAGAGTATTTTTTTTTTTTTTTGTATAATACATAATTTTTTCTGAAAAGAAAAATCTTCTGTACAACATATGTACATTCTTTTAACAGTTATGTGAAAGAGCATTTTCCAAGCTTTAATTTGATGCAGAATAATGTAAGATCATTAGTAACTAAGAAAAACTCTTTCAAAATTCTAGGTGGTGCAAATCAATCAGCAATTCTCAGTAACCAATTTTCGATTTTCATAAAACTTTACAGTTTTAATGTACTGAAGCTCAGATCTATTTTGATATTGACGATTTCATTGATGTTCGATCTTGGCCCGAAAGTGCCCCGTCTCCTTTATTACGAAAAAACATCATTACCTATACCTACGTCCTCTTTTTTTTATTCGTAAACCGTAAACGGTTGTAGAGTTTGTACATGCGAGATTTCTCGCACTGGTCCACTAGTTGTATATAAAACTTCTCATATTCCTTCTCACAGGTGAACTCGGACATACTTCTTTTGCTGTTGCTTGCTCAATAATTTCCAATACACTACTCATATGTTCGAACATATTATGTAGTACAAGACCCGTTTACTGATATAGATATTCTTTTTCTCTTACAAATGAATTATTTACCTGTTTACACAACGAATCTTAAGCTTGTAATTATTTTCTTTGTTCTGAATGAAAATTGTGAGACATGGCCTGAAGCGGGACAGAGATCTTAAAGCGGGACTGTCTCACTAAAAGCGTGATATCTGGCTACCGTACATAGGGGGACAGATAACAGGCACTCCATTAAAGCTTCTCCTTAAAACCCTAAAAAAATCGTAGGGTGATATGAAATCTTAGCTTTATAACCCTTGCCAAAAAAAAAAAAAAAAAAACAACCCTACGGCCTTCGCCTTACCTTAGCCCCCCAGATTGTACTCTGTCTATTTGAAACCAACTGTGTTTGCATGACTAAAATATTGTATCAGCGTAAATCAATTTATTCCTTCATTTGCAATGCAAATGAAACGCGTTCATATTCATTTTGTGTTTTTTTTTTCTCGCCGACCGTCCTGATTTTCGAAAAGTCTCAACAAAATCATTTTCCATTTTCACTCACTAGCTCAATTCAGGAAAGTGCTTCTATTCAATGGATTTATAAACACACCCATATTAAAAAAAAATAGACTAGATGCATAAAAACTGTTGAGGTATTAAAATACGAACAACCCAGATACGTGTTTTTTTAATTTTACACTTTATATTGGTATGCGCCATATATTTAGCCAACATCGTTGAATGACATATTAACGTCTGGTGTCTGTTATTAGTGAAGTCATTTAATAATAAATTGGGATGTTAAAATGATGGAATGAAACCAAATGAACGATTGAAGCCTTTTTCAATCGCCAATCTCGGATCCCTTATTTATTTGGTTGCAGTTTTATTAGGGTTGGTACCTACTTGCGATGAAATGTGCCCACTGACTGGTTAACCCTTCTGTCAATGGATGTTTTGCCACCTTCCCATCAATGGAATAGGTCTGGCTGGACCTTCATACATTTTGTATGGAAATTATTAGAATACAATGAAATAATTTACGTTTTTTGTTATTTCGGACATGTTATTAATTTGTTTGTGGTAAAAAGTTGTTTTTATACATAATAGTGATATTACAAAGTATTTTGTTGATTTTCACACTTATGGCATTTATATAATATAATGCTGCGTTTTAAATAGACAGGATCTTCACATGCAGTGCCTATAAATCTTTTTTTCCTTTGCGTTGGGTCGTTCACTTTGCAAATTCTGCACTATTTTACTGAGCCGTTGATGTCTGGCTATTACTAGGTTGTAGAATACTTTGTTGTAATGATGCTCCAAAGAAAGTTTGGAAGCCATTTCGAACAGAAAACAGTCCTATCATCTTTGCATTGTTCATCCTTGCTTCGATCTGAGGATACCAACTACTCAATGCAGAAATTGTCGTTTTTATAAATTATGAAAGATGCGAATGCTGCGACATCCATTATTTTGTAGAAAAAAGCTAACAGCCATCGCTTCGTCTGTCGTTTGCATGTATATTCTCCCAACATTTGTTCCATGACGGCCTTCTTTGTGTTTGTTTTTGTTCATTTATGATGCCATCATGAAAACTAAATATCTGGCATACATATGCAAGTAAAAAAAGATGTTTTTTTCCGGATGAAATAGGAAATAAATACGTTTCTTCATACAAGATCTAGTAAGACCTATTCCATTGACTCTAGGGGTTTTTTTTTAGAAATTCCTGTTTTTTTTGCACCCATTTACATCTAAAAAACACACAAAAAAACACTAAAGCATTAAACATAATTAATTAGAAAAAATTATGCGACTGTATCCAACAGTCCCGAGCTATGTGTAAACATCACGCGGATCGGGTGTGTAGCTCCACTTTATTGAAAAGAAAGTAAATAATAACTAGTCTTTTTTAGATAAAATTCAAGCCAATCGCATATATACTCATCGAATCCATTCGAATTCTATTCGCAGCAGTCGACGCCAGGAAACGAACTGGAATCCCTAAACTCAGTTGTATACTGCACCAAAAGTAGAAAAACCCAGCAGGAAAATACGGAATGTGTTACTTGGAGAATCGAATACATAATTCGTTATTATAGATGAGAAATATAATGCATTCCAAAAGAATCGACGTGGTAATACCATATAATAATAAAGCACATTGTTTACCACCTAGATTCCCATATCTGCAGAAAATGTAATGTAGTGTTTTTTGAATTTAACGATTTTTTGGTTACAGTTGTCTGTCGGCGCCTTCATGTCGCCTCAAATTTTGCGTTTTTATTTAAAAACGCATGAATAACTCATTGTGTGTTGCAACGCGAGACAGTAAAGAGTGTAGTATAAAATAAGGAAAATGTATTCTAAACGGCATTGGCGAAGACTATTAGCCAAAAAAAGACTTTGTGCAAGTGAACTGTTAAAAGAAAATATATGTATTAATAGTAATTGTGCAGAAGAAAGTTCTATTTCCCAAGAAGTAAGTTGTGTAGAAAGTGCTGAAACTGAAGAAAGTTTTGGGAAAATTGTCGTGGAAGAACTAATAATGAATTACAATTTTGAGGGGATAAAAGGAAAATCATCATTTAAAGCTTTCGAAAACTTAAACCAGGCAATGTATGGTACGTACACCTTTTAATTGTTCACATATTTTATTTCTCCATTATATTAACATATGTCTATTTTCAATTGCAGAGGTCCTAAAACGTGAAGGATTCACCCAGAAAGAATATGCCACCGAGATTAAAAAGGCATTTCACCTTATAAAAGTATGGCAGTTAAAAAAAATCCACTTTGATAAGAAAAAAGCAAAATGAGTTGAGCTGTTTTTTTTTTAGTTTTGATTTTGAATTAGTTACGTTGAGTTTGATTTTGATTAATAATATGTTTTTGTGTTTTAAATCCTATTTACTTTTATTCTTGTTTTTTTGTTGTTTGATAATAAAATATTTAAAATAAACTGTCTATTTTTCATTTAAAGCTGGATAAATTCTATAATTTATGTCGGAGAAATGAATTATATAACTAATTATTAATGCATTTATTATATAATACATTACAAAGAATGAATTATATAATGCATTCTTAGAACACTTTCAGGTAATCGATTCTTTTCCTAGGACATAGTCTGTGTTAAGAATAATGCATTCTGGAATCAATATTCTATACTAGCGATTGATTCCCCTTTCGATTCCAATAGATTACCTTTTCCTGCTGGGTAGTTATTATAGATGAGAAATATAATGTATCCAAAAGAATCGACGTGGTAATGTCATATAATAACAAAGCAAATTGTTTACCACGTAGATTCCCACATCTGCAGAAAATGTAATGTAGTGTTTTTGAATTTAACGATTTTTCGGTTACAGTGTTGTCTGTCGGCGCCTTCATGTCGCCTACAAATTTCGCGTTTTATATTTAAAAATGCAGGAAAAACTTATTTTGTGTTGCAAGTTGCAACTCGTGACACCGAGGAGTGAAAAAAGTTAGAAATGTATTCTAAACGGATTGGCGAAGACAATTAACAAAAAAAAAACTTTGTGCTTTGTGTGTGCTTTATTTTATTAATAATATTTTTTTTTTTGTATTTAAATTCCTTTTTAATTTTATCCTAGAATTTTTTGTAATAAAATATTTTAAAACGAAACAGTGTACTTTTCATTTAAAGCTGAATTCATTTCTTTAATTTATGTCGGAGAAATGCATTATGTAACTAATTATAAATGCATGAATTACATAACACATTAAAAAGAATGAATTCTATAATGCATTCTTAAAACACTTTCAGGTAATCGATTATTTTCCTAGGACATGGTTGTAGGTTTTCTACATACGAGATTGTTAATAATGTTTATAAATTAAAAATGCAAATCACTGCTCTAGAAAGTCCTCTTTCTTTCATTTGTTAAGATTGGTTGAGTGCGAGACTCGCAAATGGTGATAATGATAATGATTGCAGAACATTGAAATGCAAAGCATTATGATCATGTTAGAGCGCGCACATATACTCACACACACAATATTGCAACGACACCCACTGCTGCCCGACTGCTGGCAGTGGTTTCCACTGAAGGGACATTGCGGGCGATGATTTGAATAATTGTTTTGAACATTGCTCAGCTTCAGGACAACGTACGAGGATGTTTTATATATTAAATGAATCAGGGACAAATTTACTAATTTCACCTATTTTTTTGTTTTTCCATCCGATAAGCCATTATTGAGTTAGGGCTGTACTCCACTAGAAATTTAGATTAGATGTTTACACATCAAAAAAATGGTTTTGAAAGTGCGAAAGGTCTGGCCAGACCTTGTCATTGACAGAAGCGTTAAACAATAAAAGTGAATAAATGAACGAATTGAAATAAAAAGACGAAAGGTTTCCACCGATATGTGGTTATGCTTCTCGATGACATAAGGATTAACTTTGACTTGGATTGTATCACAGTACTCTACTCTGCCCCCTTGAATTTTTCAAGGCTTTTGATACAGTCTATAATTCAGTCCTTAATAAGAAACTAAGAAGGTATTTAGGATTTTGTGAAAGTTCGGTCCGTCTCATCAGTAACTACTTGAGTGATCGGTGTAAAAGGGTCGTGGTTGGTACTAAAACCTCTCATGTGAGGAATATACTTGTAGTTGCAGGAGTAGCTCAGGGCTCAATATTGGGTCCTTTTTTGTTTTGCATATTTATTAATGACCTTCCTAAAGTTTGCTCAAATGCTAGCCTTCATTTCTATGCGGGTGATGGACATATGTACATAGTTGTATGGACCTATAGGCCTAGTTGACGATCTTGCTTGCAGGCGAAACGAGGATCTATCTACAATCTATCCATCTATCAATTCGCGCGAATTAATAAATATTTTATTTCGCGAGATCCGAAACCTATATTAGCTATTTAGGTTCAACCCTCACTACTCTGCTACCGATCGTCATCGCAATTTACAGTCCTCTTGCGAACCACATATATTGCTATTCACTATGTATGTACATTACACAAGACTGCTCTTGTCGTTTGCGACACTACAAGATTTTGATAATGCGAGAATTTCAAATGTGGGGTTTTGTTATTCGGGATTTATTCAAAAAATGCGAGATTTCGTTATCCTCGATTTTGGTTTGCGGCCAATCGTGGCGCTACCACAATACCGAACTATTGCCGTCATTTGGCCTTAACAACATACACAATTGAAGTTTGCTGAGATTGTAACCAACCAGTAAGCCACATTCATTATATTGTAGGACAAATTTATGGTGATCTGCGCAAAGTTTGGTTATTCGCAAGTTTCACTCCTGTAAATACGAGGCTGAGACTCGTCAAAGCCTTAATAGTGCCGTATAATGACTTTGCATCGGCTGCACTCTACTCCTTACCTCAGCACAAGCTAACTGTCACATTCAACGATACGGTTAGATACGTTTATGGGCTCCGGCGACCAGCAGCAGTTCTTGCATGTTAGGTACTTTATCTTTTTGTACAAAATTATACAGAGCAGATTGCCTCTATACTTTTTGAATAACTTCAATTATTTGCTCGATCGGGTAGAACGCGTAGTCTAATAACTCCCTCCTCGAACTATTTGATTTCGTCGCGTCATTTCTTCATCTTTGCCACCAGACTCTGGAACTCTCTGCTTACTGCAGTGAAACAAATAAAAGGAGCCACACGATCAGGGTTAACTACCTCTGAAAATTTCCGGAAAGGGTCCAAAAAGGGGTCGCTGGCGAAAAAAAGGGGTCCCATATAAAATTAAAGAATAATGCCTGAAACAGATGTGCAGACAGGCTGCACGCGGCGCTGCGTCTTAATCTGCACCTGAAACAGATGTGCAGAGTTTTCTGACAATTCTTCCACTGAGTTGGCTGTCGCAAACAAAGCAAAAAAATGTCATATGAAAAAAAAATAGTGCCAAATGATCAAAATTGTACTAATTTCGCGATCTATTACCGAGGCTGCACAGCCCATTTAGAAATAGAGACTTCGTGCAGCGCTGCGCCGGGTGCAGAATACACATGTAATCGCTCCCATATAAACCTGTGTATTCTAAATGCGCTGCATGCTAAATTCTGCACATCTGTTTGAGGCTTAAGACGGGTGGGATAAGTATTATTTTATTGAATTTTTTTTTTGTATTTTTGTTCAGTTGCTTAAAAATATATAAAGCTTATGCATAAAAACTCTTAAACAAAACAAAACAAAAATCAGGTAATTTAAAAAAAGCAATTCATTTAAAAATAAAGTAACATAAACAAAAGAAACAAGAAAAGTATTTGGACAAAAATGTTGTGATTATTAGTTTTTGTACTTGTAATCCAGTTGCGCACGATAAAAAAACAAAGAATAACCCACAAGGTGATTACACACTATATGAAGATACGAGAACGCACCAACTATTTGAATGTGTTTGATAACAAGGAACATTTACATTTTGACGTTGGCAAAAAAAAATACATAGATAGAAATCCGGTTAATGCAAAAGTGTGATTGCTGTCGGCGACTTTGTCTACGAAAAGAAGGGAAGGAATTTCGGTTGAATGTGTCAATTGTTTCTCAATTTACAGAAAGGGTCCGAAAAGGGTCCCTTTTTTCAAAAAGGGTCTAATTTCTATGATTTTTAAAAAGGTGGGTCCTGGGGTCCGTGCCATCAAAAAAGGGTCCATTTGACCCCAAAGGGTCCCAAAGGTCCCTGCACACGATTTAAAAATTCCACTTTAGAGTATTTCTCTTAAAAATCAACAACTATGTATTAATTACTCCCTTCTTTCTTCTATAATTCTATTCCCCTTTTCTTGCCTTCTTATCCCCTCCATGTTTTCCGTATCATTAAATTTATTCAATTATTGCTTATTGTAGGTTCCTCATTTGTTTTCTTATTTTTAAGTTACATACTATATCCTGTAAATTTTCCATTATTCTAAGTACTATTGAAGACTAAAGCCGATGGTTCACGACATGTAAATCGTTTCATGTGTGACGTCACGAAAAAATGCCGCATTGAGCTTCAATGTTGGTTGCAGACAACTTAGTCCAGTGCAATTAGGTTTATACCTCGGAACCCAGCTATAGTGAATGGATTTAGATGTTTCGGGATTTTTTGAATTTCTTATACTATAAAGTAAAAAGTTTACCTTTTGAAACCTTCCGCTAATGTTTTTTTTTTCTTTTAACCCTCTACTTCCCAATTTAATTATTGAAAATCTTGATGGTACTAATATAAAAACTGCTATAAACGAATTTGAAAGTGAAAAACACGACTCCAATATTAAGAATTCAAAACAACATTTAATAAGTTGTTTTTTAAATAAAATAATGAAATCATGCCAAAAGGCTGTATTGGGCAAAAACGGATAAAAACTATTAAAATATTTTTTACAGAAGCGTGCCTAGAGGCACTCTTGGGCACTAGAGGGTTAAGACTTATCCCATGAAAATTATGCTACTTCTAGTATATAAGTATGTACATTCCTTTTACAGGTCCTTGTGACTAACTTAACTTAATACTAGGAAAACTGTAAGCCGCAGGTAAAAACTGTGTATGGCGAATTTGTAGGTGACGTTATGGCGCATGAAAATAATATTAATACAAAAAATTATAAGAACACTGTTCCGAGAAAAATACGATTTTTACTAAAATTGGTTAAAAAAAATTCTAAAAATCTGTGTTTGAAGACCAATATCTCAAAACCGAGATTACGGATGGTAATAGTTTTTAACTGTGATAAGTAATAATCAGGGATAGGATTTTGCTTACTTTTCCTCTTTTTTTTACGTAACCCATTAATGACGAGAGTCCAAAATGTTCGATACCAGCTTGAAATTTTAAGGCGCGGCTTGTATTGTGTGCAGAAACCTAGATCAGATTTTTTTAAACTTTTTTTTAATAAGGTTTGGTCACACTAGGCCGTTACATATATGTAACGTTAGTCCTGATACCACAAACATCGTATAAATAATAAGACTGTATACATGCAAGCAAATCATGTATTTTATTTCAGTATTACTTTACTTTAGGTGGTGCTACAGCTCCGGGTGAACCTGGGCCTGCTTCTCGCAACCATTTGTGTGTGCGTATTATATTTTTGCACGAATGGAAGGGACCTACAGTTTTTTGCCGACTCCGAGCGGCGAGTTGAGAAGCTCATCATGACAAATGTTGCTCTTTGAATGCTTGTCAGATATTCGAGAGAGGTGGTACCGTGAAAAAAATCTTTTAGGTGTTGGGACCGGGCAGCATTGCGTAGTAGTCCAGCGCACTTACCACTACACCACGGTGCATTTTATTTCAGTATTATTTTTATTTATTTCATAAATTTAAAGATATGTAATGATTTTTCTGAAAGCAAGCTACACATAAGCCTACATCGCACTTAGAAGACATTGTAGTACAGTGTGATCTGCATAGCGAACCTGCACATCGTCATCTTTTTTTATTGGGGATTTTAATAATCAAATGGTCCACTCGATCGTAGCGAGCATTAGCATTTTCGGTTTCCATTTTATGTCTACGAAAACCATCAAGAGGTTTCGGGTCACCAAGAGTCCGCCAATAAAACCGTGCTATCGAATGCTTGAGCTGAAGTCCGGGTAAATTGGAGCCAGATTTTTTGTGGAGTAACCAAGCGTTTTGATTTGAAACATCTATCAGTCAAAGCCAAGTTAAAATGGACGACCACTATTTCTTCCCTCTAACACCTATTCATTTGTTGTTTACATTTCGGTCCATACGGTTCGTGCCACCTATGTTTGCATTATACCATGCAAGTGCATAGGGTCGTGGAAGATCCATAGCTTATGCTCTTTCCGGAAATATGTGGACACTTTTGTAACTGGATTTTTTCCAAAAAGTATAGACGCAACACTCACAATGGAACTGTCAACCCATTTCAGCAGAATTACAATTCAATTCTACCACGATTTGCATTCTTCAATTCCTTTTTATTTCTTAAATGACAAGAAGCCGGAATGCAATTTTTCCGGGTAGTTCCGGTTCCGTTGTAACCTCTTTGTTTTATCCTACCTATCCTGCTGCATACGGACTAATGTTACATAAATGTATTTTCCGTCACAAATTATGTTATGTTATATGCGGACTAACGTTACATATATGTAACAGCATCCAAATGCCTGAGCGATCAGGCAAACGGATTTCCAAAAAATATTCTTGTTTCAGGTATTTGCTTCTATACATATGATACAATAACACAACATTCATATTTTTTCTTACAATATACAGTAAGTTCACTAAAATAATTAACAAACAAATGCCTACCTTCCGCTCATCCCCATTATACTATCCACTCAAATTTAAATATGTAAAAAATCTTCTATTGTCAAAAAAATTACAACCAAAATGCAGTATTTTCGTGTTATTCTCTTTAGAATCCTTTACACTTTACATTGCATAAACTTTAAACTCAGAAGTCGATGAAAAACAAATAGTAATTGTTTTAAACAAATAAGGTGACCCAGTGTTACATTTATGTAACGTTAGGCTAAAATGGGTTCTGATTCCAATTACAGTAGAATCCGCTTAAGACGCTCTTCAAGGGACCGAAAGAAAATAGCGTCTTACGCGGGATAGCGTATTAAGCGGGAAAAACTAAAAAATAACATCCAGTTAAACAAAAGGTCTTTTTTATGACAAAAGTTGAAATTATACATTTATGTATGTATAAGTAAAGTACATTACTTTTATATGTGTAGTGAAATGCATGTGTATTTGAACTGGCCACCGATGGTTTCGGTAGTGATTCTTCTTCACCCCTTACACCTCCTGGTTCAACCGTTGCGTTGAAGCGCTATTACTGATGAGTTCTTCTAAATTGCGAGGACCAGTTTGTAAGTAGGTCATCATCAACAGAAGTATAATCAGGAAACTCATGCAACTCTTCAATATTTTCCAACGGGATATTAGAGTCATCTGGGCTAGGATCATCTGCCCAACAGAGACCAGCCTTACGTAAGCAGTAAGCAGTTTTTGATTTTTTTCCGTTGTTGCCTTTTTCTGCCTTTTTTGCATATTTTGCTTTTTTCTCAAAGTTTGTTCGCTAAAAAAATAATGCTCGTATATATGCATGTATATCTGTGCATATGCTTCTTCCTCACACTACGTAATACGTATACTTATATTCCTAGACGCATTACAATTTAAAACGTCTAGTCTGTGGGGAGATCGATCTATATACCATATAAGGCGTGTTTTTTTTAAACGTAGCTAGCCAGTCGTTCATTAAAACGATTCCCAGCCAGCCGAACCCAGCTGACCTACCTCCAAGTTGGTGTGTGTGATTTCGGTCACATGTGTGTGATTTCGATCAGCTGTTATGTGTGAACTGTCAAAGTATTCGGCATTCAACCAAATCGATTTTTATTTGTTGCGAAAACAATTAATTTCGGTAATTTATTCAATGGATAATTTACATAAAGTGATATGAAATCATAATATAGTGAATTATTTCTGTGAAACATCATTTAGTAATTGAAATTATATAATTTTCGTACACGGCAGTCTGTCAAATATTCTACAAATCGCTTTAAGCGCCACCTTGTCATGAGATATCGCAACATTCCTAGCCAGCTGCTTTTGGCTGCGGATAAAATCAAGAGATGTAGCCAGCTGGTTGTTGTATTTGTTTTACGTGTGAAATTTGACTTTGCTAGCAACTAGTGGCTAGCTACGTTTCAAAAAAACACGGCTATAGTTTGTTTGCGAAAAACGCTAAGAGCGGCGGTGACCGTGGGCGCCGCCGTATATCCAAATGCAATTAAAAATAAGAAAATATTGTTTTTCATACTAATTCTAGTGGGAATGAAGGGACCGGCCAAAAAGAGCGTTAAAAGCGGGATAGCGTCTTAAGCGGCAGTCTGTCAAATGTTCTACAAATCGCTTTAAGCGCCACCTTGCCATGAGATATCGCAACATTCCTAGCCAGCTGCTTTTGGCTGCGGATAAAATCAAGAGTTGTAGCTAGCTGGCTGTTGTATTTGTTTTACGTGTGAAATTTGACTTTGTTAGCAACTACTGGCCAGTGATGCCAGATTGTGGGTAATTACCCATTTTGTGGGTATTTCGCATCTCAAAATAAGCTAAAAGGGCGAAAGGGTATTTTCATAGCACCCAGAACAAAATTTGGGGATTCTACGGTTTGTGAGGCGACACTGTTTGGAAATGCCATTTTGTAAATCTCGATAAGCACAAAATATAAAGTTACAATCAATTATTAATCGCTTAGTTTTATGAGATATCGAGGTTTAAAAATTAATTTTTTTCCTATAATAATTATTTTGCCTCGGTACATATGCATATTTTTTTTGCAAAATTTTAACGAAAATCTATTGGTTCCTAACTAAGAAAAGATTGCCCAAATAGCGTTGACTCTACCTTCCTTCAAATGCCGAGGCAGAACGAGTTTTTTCAATTGTAACCGATGTTAAATGCAAAAAAAGAAATCGGTTAGAAAAATACATGATAACCAGTATTTGTCCAATATGATAGGCATTTCAATCAAGAAACATTACTTGCTTCAATTTTGATGTGAACAAGGATCACGTGTTCTTACACAATTCAATTCAAATTACACAATTGTATATTGTATACGTTTATACATTGTATACGGATACAGACATTTTGGGATCTGATTCATTGTTTCATGCTATTAAAAAAATAGTATGGGACTTGTGACTAAATTAACTTAATACCAGGAAAACTGTGAGCGTAAGGTAAAAATGTTATACCTAAGATAAATGTAGGTGACATTATGGCGCACAAAAATAATAATAGCAAAAAAAATTATAAGTAGGTACTACATGCGATTTTCACAAAAAATGGTTAAAAAAAATAAAATAAATCTGTGCTTGAAGACAAATATCATGAAAATGAAAACACGGATGGTTATAATTTATAACTGTTTCAAAACTTTTTTAAACACCCTGTAGTTCAGTGGGTGTTCAAGATAGACCCCCCACCTATTCGATTTTTTTTCATAACATGAACCAATGAATCAGTTCCCAAAATATGTGTAACCCAAACCGGACCACATTGTATGCATTCATTTCATTGTTCCTAGTTTTGTTTCTAATTAAAGACTGAATTTGTTTTTTTTTTTTTGTTATTTGTTTATGGTTTTTTGTATGTATATTTTCGTGGGTAATCTAGTGGGTATTTTCCAACAACGGCGTGGGAAAAAAGGGTATTTTTCATCATTGCTGTGGGAAATTTGTTGCATAAAGTCTGGCATCACTGCTACTGGCTAGCTACGTTTCAAAAAAAACACGGCTATAGTAACTTCGGGTATTGTGGAATACGCAGGTAATTTGGGTCAGGTGGTTTTCTCGAAAACTTAGCTCAGTTTGTTAACTCTTTTTACATCAGCAGTTAGTGACTGTAGTGAGAGGAGCATCCGTATTTAATCAAGTTAAAAAAGAAAATATTTAAAAACAAAAAGTTAAAAACTTTAAACGTTTTCGTGTGCATTCGAGTTTTTTTTTTCAGCAAAACAAAAAATTATTGTGTGCAGTGAGAAATTCTATTTGAAACCAGATGATAAGTTATTTGGAAAAAGCAATATTTCATTTACGTAGAATAACTGCAAGTTTTGTTTTAACAACTTAATTTTATATTTTATTAAATGTTTTTTTTAAAAATATTCAGTTTCATCTGATGTGGAACACTAGCCATGAGCTACACAAAAAATAACAAAATTATTTGTTGCGAAAACAATTAATTTCCGTAATTTATTCAATGGATAATTTACATAAAGTGATATGAAATTATAATATAGTGAATTATTTCTGTGAAACATTATTTAGTAATTGAAATTATATAATTTTCGTACACGGCAGTCTGTCAAATGTTCTACAAATCGCTTTAAGCGCCACCTTGCCATGAGATATCGCAACATTCCTAGCCAGCTACTTTTACTTACTTAGTTGGCGCAACAGCTCGAGGTGAACCTGGGCCTGCTTCTCGCAACCATTTGTGTGTGCGTGTTATATTTTTGCACGAATGGAAGGGACCTACAGTTTTTTGCCGACTCCGAACGGCGAATTGAGAAGCTCAATCGTGACAAATGATACTCTTTGATGCTTGTCAGACATTCGAAAGAGGTGGGCACTGTGAAAAACTTTTAGGTGTTTGCGGCGGGATTCGAACCCAAGACCGCTGGCTCAGTAGTCCGACGCACTAACCACTTGCGCTACGGTGCCCACTAGCCAGCTGGTTGTTGTATTTGTTTTACGTGTGAAATTTGACTTTGCTAGCAACTAGTGGCTAGCTACGTTTCAAAAAACACGGCTATAGTTTGTTTGCGAAAAACGCTAAGAGCGGCGGTGACCGTGGGCGCCGCCGTATATCCAAATGCAATTAAAAATAAGAAAATATTGTTTTTCATACTAATTCTAGTCGGAATGAAGGGACCGGCCAAAAAGAGCGTTAAAAGCGGGATAGCGTCTTAAGCGTGAGCGTTTTAAGCGGATTCAACCGTATATGTATTTTATTTTGCCTTTTATTGCCTTTTAATACCATTATTGCCTTTTTTTGCCTTTTTTCCCCGTTGTTGCCTTTTTCTGCCTTTTTTGCATATTTTGCTTTTTTCTCAAAGGTTGTTCGCTAAAAAAATAATGCTCGTATATATGCATGTATATCTGTGCATATGCTTCTTCCTCACACTACGTAATACGTATACTTATATTCCTAGACGCATTACAATTTAAAACGTCTAGTCTGTGGGGAGATCGATCTATATACCATATAAGGCGTGTTTTTTTTAAACGTAGCTAGCCAGTCGTTCATTAAAACGATTCCCAGCCAGCCGAACCCAGCTGACCTACCTCCAAGTTGGTGTGTGTGATTTCGGTCACATGTGTGTGATTTCGATCAGCTGTTATGTGTGAACTGTCAAAGTATTCGGCATTCAACCAAATCGATTTTTATTTGTTGCGAAAACAATTAATTTCGGTAATTTATTCAATGGATAATTTACATAAAGTGATATGAAATCATAATATAGTGAATTATTTCTGTGAAACATCATTTAGTAATTGAAATTATATAATTTTCGTACACGGCAGTCTGTCAAATGTTCTACAAATCGCTTTAAGCGCCACCTTGCCATGAGATATCGCAACATTCCTAGCCAGCTGCTTTTGGCTGCGGATAAAATCAAGAGTTGTAGCCAGCTGGCTGTTGTATTTGTTTTACGTGTGAAATTTGACTTTGCTAGCAACTACTGGCTAGCTACGTTTCAAAAAAACACGGCTATAGTAACTTCGGGTATTGTGGAATACGCAGGTAATTTTGGTCAGGTGGTTTTCTCGAAAACTAAGCTCAGTTTGTTAACTCTTTTTACATCAGCAGTTAGTGACTGTAGTGAGAGGAGCATCCGTATTTAATCAAGTTAAAAAAGAAAATATTTAAAAACAAAAAGTTAAAAACTTTAAACGTTTTCGTGTGCATTCGAGTTTTTTTTGTTCAGCAAAACAAAAAATTATTGTGTGCAGTGAGAAATTCTATTTGAAACCAGATGATAAGTTATTTGGAAAAAGCAATAATTCATTTACGTAGAATAACTGCAAGTTTTGTTTTAACAACTTAATTTTATATTTTATTAAATGTTTTTTTTAAAAATATTCAGTTTCATCTGATGTGGAACACTAGCCATGAGCTACAGTGGTAAAGTATACCACATTACCCGTCTTAAAACTTTTCAGCTAAAAAAGGTATGCCACATTACCCGCAACTTTTTACAAATGAGGTTTTCAAGGCCGGAGCACATTTTTGTCAAAATACTCTATAGTAACTATTAGAATCCCACCAAAGGTTACTGAATGGTAGTTTATACTTCTATATTGAACCTTACGAAATTTGGATGCATTAAATCTTACACCCGTTAAGTCCAAAATAGGGATGGGTATTCCACAATACCCGTAGTTACTCTATGTATGTACACTTTGTACATATCTACCCGCCTTGGTTTGATAATTTTTATTGCTTGTGTTCATTCATACTTAAATATGCATCTACGTATTCCGGCAAATCGAAAAATACAGATACATATATATTTAGTTTTGTCATAGAAAAACAGTTTACATTAGCCTTCGCGATGTTATTGCACAGTACAGAGATAGATAATTTACAATTTATCTTACTGCTTAAAAATTCATTTTAATAAAAAGTTTTGAGTAAATTGAAAACTATTTTCCAGAATGTACCGTCAAACATTGATATAAATAATGTTGAAAGCTTTAAATGGGTTCCACTCGCTTCAGCTGAAGTAGAAAGGCCATTTAGCTCTTTCAAGGCGCTTCTAAGAGACAACCAAAAGATTATTACCAGAAAATTCCAAAAAGCTCTTGGTAGTTCAATGCTACTATAATTAAATGTTCATTTACGTTCTTTTTTCATGTGTTTTTTAATAAATGCCTTTTTTTGCCTTTTTAAGTCTTTTATTTTGCCTTTTTTACTTTTTAAGGTCCACAAAATCCTATCCCCGGTAATAATCAATTATCTATGAAACAATCCCACCTTGGTTGCTCTAAGTTTAATACACTAGAATTTGTAATAGAATAACTGTTGGTACCTGCTTCAATTGACTTTTTTAAACACCCTGTAGCTCAGTGGGTGTTCAAGATAGACCCCCCTCCCATATTATTCTTTTCATAGCATGAACCAATGACTCTGATCCCAAAATATCTGTACCCCGAATCGGACCACCCTGTATAGTAAGAAAAAAAAATTTATTTTTGATTTTTTGCTTTGAAATTTTGATTTTTTGCTTAAATTTACGGATTTTAAGAATTGCGGTGATTTTTAATGGGTAAACTTTTTAGTTTATGGTATTACTCGTAGCAATCCAACAAAAAAAAAATCATTCAAATCCATTCACTATTTTGTGATTGTGATTGCAAAAAATATGGGTAGTACACAACATGTGGATGTTGTCCCAAAAATCCGCATGTATCCATGGGACCATGGTGGTCACATTGAAACTGGTTGCATGTATTGTTGCATGTATTTTGCGAATATGCGGCGTAAGATAGACAGTCCGCATGTATTTACAAGACATGTATTCATGCATCAATTTTATTTTTGTGCATTATAATTTTGCATCAAAATGTCAAGAAGAAAGGGGTCCGATATTGCTATTTTGGCATTAAATCAATTCGTAAACTCAGGCAAAGCCGATTGCGACGACCAAAACGATGAGGCAAAGCCGAAGGAAACGTATTTGAGTGAAAGAGTGGCTGCACCAGCGCCCTGTGCATGGCTTTTGTTCAATATTTCTGATTCAATTGCGTGACGAAGAAACCGCATTGTATCGTAATTTTGTGCCATGACGGCGAAACAATTCGAATAGATATTTGCTTGGTTTGGTGATGCCGTACATTCAAAAACCTGACACCATCACTCGCAAGAGCATTTCTGCTTCTGACCGGTTTGTACTGACGCTGCGCTACTTGGCCGCTGGCGACAATTTCAGCGAGCTTCAGTTCATCTTGCGAATTCCGCAAATTCAGCATCTGTTTGGGGAACTTTAATGGAAGCACTTTATAAATAGTGATTGTATATGAAATACATGCGACGCGGCGGTAGGAATTCATGCAATCGCATGTATTTTGCATGTGGCATTTCCATGCAGCCAACCGACGAAGTGTCGCATGTAGTCCCGATATGTACGCATGTACACGATATGTAAAAAAGCTGCATGTTTCAATGCGATCAAGGTGTCGCATGGGCTCACATGTATTTGCGACACTACAAGTGCCCGTCACAAATATGGGTAGTACACGACATGTAAATTGCATGCAACCACTGTGACTGATTTTGACGTCAGACCCGCATGTACATGCAACGATTTACATGTTGTGTACTACGGGCTTACGTCTTGCAATTGAATTGAATTGAATTGAATGCTGTTTAACATATTACTGTCGGTAAACGTTTCTTTCCAATGTCAATAAATATTAAATAACAATTGTTAATTTCATATATAATATGTACGTACATACATACCTTTTTCAATCGTAAAATATTTTATCTTTAAATGTATTGGTTCACAATAAATAATTGTTCCTGAATTTGTGAGCTTGGCAATAAATTATACCAAATGCAAGGCCGCGCGAGGCTGGCACCATGATTGTTTTCTACTTCAAGTTAAAAACAGCAATATTTAGACGAAAACTGCATTATAAAGCATTTTATCAATGACCATATAACGAGTGATTCATTGAGGTACTTTAAAAATAAAAAAAAAAATTAATGTTATCGGATAGTCTTTATTATACACTGCTGGACACAATTACAGGGACAAAGAAAGCTTACTGATTGACGGTTAAATATGTGATGTTTTTTTTTACATGTCTTATGGTTCAATATACTGGCAGATTTAAACTCATTTAGCTAACGGAAATGCACTTAAAGAACATTCGTTTCAAGAAGGGGCCTCAAATTATTTTTTCGGAACTTAAAGCGATAAAGAGAAACCGGTTCTTTGAATAGAAGTCGGTGACAAGGAAGGATAAGGGCCACGACGCAAAGAGACGACCATACAGACCAGGAAAGACCCATAGAGTAGCAGGTGTTGGCTTCACCCGAAACCATGAAAACTGCACTGAGGACGACTGGAAGCGAGTGCTTTTCATTGATGTGTCCAGATTTTGTCAAAAGCAAGACGACATACGGGGATTAGTCTAGACGACCAGGTAAGCGATATGCACAATGCAACATTGTTCCAAGAATGGCTTATGGTTATGGTAGAGGTTCCATAATGGTCTGGGTTGATATATGTTTGGAAGCAGGCGCAAAGTTACACGTGGTAGAAAACAGCAGAGCGGTATGTAAGAGACATTTTAGAAGAAATTGTTGGGCCATTTGCCCCAAGGAACGGGACCAATTTCCTTTTAATGCAAGATAACGCTCGTTTCTTACACTGCAAATAGGGTTTCGGAGTATCTTCGAGAGCACTCTAGTCCGGCCAACTTGCTCCGTTGACCTAAATCCCATTGACCATGTCTGGGACATGCTTGGCAGACAGCGGAATCAGAGAAATTCAGACCCATCCACTTTGGTGGAGCTTAAAGTGCTTTGCTTGATGCATGGGGACAAATACACCAAGATAGCATCGATAACATAATCAGAAGCATGCCCCAGGAGACTTCGTGCGGTAATAAGAGCAAGAGAGGGGAGTACCAAGTACTAGCACTAGCACAATATCGCTGAACTTTGAAAGTAAACTGGAAAGTTTTTAAATTAAAGAAAACCATTAATTTGGGCAAATAATCCCCATTTCAGGTTTTTTGCTGCTTTTACTTAGGAAAATAAGTAAAAATTATATAAAATTGAAAAAATTATAAACCCTCATCAAAAAAATAAAGATAATATGTTAAGTTCAAAAAAAATACAAATGTTTAATTTTTGCTTGCGTTCTTTAACATCATAACCAAAATTTTCTTAAATCAATTTAAATAACTATGAAAATATAACTTCATATTAAATGCTGGCAAATGTTATTTCCTAAAACTTGAAGTACCCCCATTAAGGACATTTTATAGGAAACGACAAACCCTTCAAAATATAAAACAATAGAAAATCCAGTACCAAAAAATGCAGATGAAGCTAGACGATTCGTAGGAGAGAATCCAGCGAAATTGAGGAAAACTCTCCAGACTATGGAAAAGCTTCTTTTTAAATTGAATAGGTGAACCGAACAATAACAGAAGATGGATTTGAAGAAGATATGATATTTGACTGTATGTTATATAAGTATAAACAAAAAAAAAAGGTTTTGGAGCACTGCAGGTATACATACAACATCAATAGGTTTCACAGATGGGTATTTTTGCCAACTTTGAGGGTTCCTTTGCTAACGCCGCTTTTGACGGTGGGCAAAGCCATGCTATTGAATAGAAGATTGTGTGTAGATGCGTATTGTCGTCAGCGTATTGCGGCGGGAAATAGGGTGTTCTATCTCCAATGTTATTGTGTATGCTTGCTTACTCTCTGTTGAACACACTTAATGGTTATGGCACCTATACCGAAGATGCCACAAGTTGCTGTGAAAAAGTAAAAGCAGAACTAGCCTACCAAAAAAAGTGCACTTGTAGAAAGGACGTTAGGCCAGTTGTTTCTCGTGCAATTCTAGAAGAAGTAATTCAGTCCAGTCTGTCAGCTCCGTGACATTTCTGACAGGCACACTTAAAGAGTACGGTCGACAATGGTCATTTAAATTCCATTTTTGTACCCATTGCTTGGGTACAAAATGTCGTGTGAAATCTGTTAGCTTCTTTACGTTATCCTTAAGATGTAGTGTGAATAAGCTTCACTTACTATGTCACAGTAGATCATTTGTCCATCACTAAAATTAGTTTGCGCTGAAAGAAAGAAAAAAAACACGTTCAGTAAATACAATATAAATTCAGTGATAAGGAAAACCTTTTAGCAGGACCTTTTGCATCAGAATTCCTTCAACCCCCCCCCCCCCACCGTTTTCCCGTTTTTTAATATCTTTCGTACTAGATTTTAGTGCACAATAAAAACTATGTTAATCATCCTTGTCGTAGCACCCAAGACAAAAGTTTTGCATAATGCTTATAACGAAATTCATTGTCATTACCAACAAGGATTTAAGACTGTTTCGCTTTAAACTGATCTGAATATGCAAACAGAATGGCTAAGAGTTTTACACTTCTGTTTAAAATGCTATAAACGTGTACTGAACGGTACATGCTGCCATAATCACTGAATTCTTAATTCAAATAAGTGAACATATCACAGTTATATAACCACACTTTGCATAGTATACAATTCACAAACAAAAGGACGAACATGATTCCCAATTCAGTTACTTGCATCCCCACTTCACAGTTCCCAGTCCGAATGTTTTGTTCTTAGGGTTTTCCAATAAGTGGTATTATTTTAAATAGTTAACTATTCTGCCACACGTCAAAAAATGTCATTCAAATTAAATTTACTACTTTTGTTATTTTGTAGCAGTATGGTGTCGTCAGCGAATGTAGCGATCATCGATTTTGTTTGAATAGGTACCTATAGTTATATCTCTGGTATAAATGTTAAATAGAAGTGCTCCAAGCACACTTGCCAGCTCGTATTACGCACAATTTTAATGATGCGCTTTTGTACTTTACGTATAAGTGTCGATACGTTAGGTAGCTTTTGATTATTAGCTAATAGTCAATAGGGAGAAAGCTTTCAAGTTTTTGAAGTAGTCCAGGATACCACACGGTGTCAAATGCTTTGGCAAGATCAAGAAAGCAATGTTTGTCTTCCAGATCTGTTGAGATTTTGTATCTGCTGTATCGTCGAGTGTTGCTTGCGGATTCCAAACTGGTGATACGTTTAGTGTTGTTAGGATTGGTGCCATGCGGTCACATAATAGTCGCTCAAAGACTTTAGACAGTACTGGGAGTAAGCTTATTGGTCTCTATGATGTAGGTATTGTTGCGCCTTTTGCGAGTTTCGGTATAGATATTATTTCAGCAACTTTCCAGACTTTTGGATAGTGTTGAAGTCTAATCATGGCATTAAAATAGATACTGAATACTGAAGAGCTTTTCTTGGGAATTCGTCAAGTAATTCTCCTGTTATGAGATCATATCCTGGGGCTTTTTGTGGTCTGCTTCTATATCTAATTAATTGTTTTATTTCGTTTATTGTTACTTTTTTTATAAATGAAAATTCTTTCCATTAGAACAAAGACCTAATTTAAAAACACTCCATATATCACCAGAGGGCAGGTACGTCTTTGTCCATTACCCAGTCTTTAAACAAATTTTCGGAAGTACTTTGCCGTAACTGTTAGTTGCGTCTAAAATCCTGAAGGTGGGACACGTCACTCCGTACAACAACAATGTAATTGCGAGTTCGAACTATATTTGCATTTAATTTTAGCCAGTTTTCGGTTGAACAAAGACGTAAATGTTCATAATGCCAGTTTGAAATACAAAGTTTAATGGTTTTTTTGTCGACTTTTAGTGGAATAAAGACCTACAATACTTACCTGTAAGTGCAATTTTAATAGCATTTTGTAATAATGACTATTTTTAAAACATATTTTAAAGAAATTAATTACAACGCCAGAAATAGTGTTAAATTACCTTTTCGATAATACTAACCTCCATTAATTAAAGAATGTTATTGATTTGCTTTTTCTTTTTTTATAAAAATAGCTAGCGGACACCCGGCGTGCGTTGCTACGCTTTATTTCACAGTGATTTTTTTCACTGTTTTTATGCCGATTCAATGCTGCATGCCTTGATTATAATGAAAATGGTTTTCAGCCGAAACTTCTTACACCAATAACAATGAAGCCATTTTTGCTTATCTGTTTTATATAGAAATTTAGCTTTTATCAAATTATAAGGGGGTTGCATCTATGTACAACGCTCTTCCGACGTCAAACCTCAAGTATTAATTTATTTAAGAAATTCTGAACGTAAAGTCCATCAGAATGTCAATATAAACTTTTTTTGTTTGTTTCCCTAAATAAGGAATTTGTTACTAACTTGACTCCAGCGCCAGCTATCGGGTTCAGATTTTGGAGTTTTCTCTTTTGGCTTTATATAAACATATATTGTGAATATGAGTAATTTTGGTAGATTTCCTAAAATAGAATTTGTTAATAACCTGACTCCAGTTTCTCCCCATGTTTCACACTGTCTCTATACTAAATTTCAATATGATTGGTTCACCCGTTTAGGCGTGAAAAGCTTTTGTTAATAACTTGACTCCAGTTTTTCAGCCTTTGTCCTTCCTCAGGTCTCAGACTATCTCTGTACCAAATTTCATTATGATTGGTTCAGCGGTTTAGGCGTACTTCGTCCAACTTTCTTCAACTTCACGTCATGTATTTGGTTTTTACGTCTTGCACTGGTTTGACAACATCATCTAGCGAGTATGATGGCAGTGATATGTTTTAGTACATATTTATGAGGCATATTAGTAACTGGAAATTAGTTATTCACCATAATCTTTACAATACAACACAAATTTTATCCAAAATATATGTTTACATTTACCCCCAAAGCCCAAACCCATGTTTACATTTCCCCACATTAAAATATTTTCTATGGTAAATGTAAACACAAGAAAATGGATCGATCTTTAATTCATAACTTAAATTGTTTATTTTAAAAAGAATACTAATCAAATTCTATTAGTATTAAGTACATTTCATCAGAGCTACCTATAAAAATTATTCAAAAAAATATAAAGATAAAAAAAATATTTTTAAAAACAAGCTTTAATGAACTAAAAAGTAAAAAAATAATTTTTTTCCGAGTCACCAATGTGTGACTATAAATTAAAGCTTGGGGCACTCAGGCACAAGACGACACATACACGATGTGCAACTAGGACGAAAGAAGAATTAGCAGAGCACATTTTGTGCCACTGTTACTGTTTAGTTAGATCTCGTCATCGTCATTTAGCCAAATTTTACTTCGAGCCTGAGTGCCCCAAGCTTTAATTTATAGTCACATATTGGTGACTCGGAAAAAAATTATTTTTTTACTTTTTAGTTCATTAAAGCTTGTTTTTAAAAATATTTTTTTTATCTTTATATTTATTTTCAACTTTTTAGTATCTGAATTTTTTTTACAAATTTACTTCTATACGTATATTAGCTTGGGTGGGTTGGATATGAGAAAGTTTACTCTATATGTTTGAGATTCTACTCGCGCTTTCATTTGATACCCATGCCATGGTGGTTGTGAAGAAAAAGGTGATTCGCCATCTTGCGGCACCCACCATATTGAATTTAGAATGACGTCACTTGGCTAGTCTAATTCTGCTTGTCAATCCCTTTAAGTTGATACCCATATTAAGGAGGTCGTGAAGATAACGGCAATCCTCCATCTTATGGCGTCCGCCATATTAGATTTACAACGTCATAAAATATACTATATTGTTTGAGATTCTATTCGTCAAACCCTTCTTTTGATATCCATGTCATGCGGGTTGTGAAGAAAAAAGTAATCCGCCATCTTATGGCATCCACCATATTGAATTTAGAATCACATCACTAAGCTAATCATATTCTTCTTGTCAAACCTTTTCATTTGATACCCATATTAAGATGGTAGTAAAGATAACGGGTATCCGCCATCTTGTGGGCATCCGCCATATTGAATTTTTAATAACGTTATAGCGTATTGTATTCTACTTACCAAGCCCTTTCATTTGATTTAGGAGGTCGGGAAGATAACGGTAATCCACCATCTTGGGGCGTCCGCCATATTAGATTTACAAGATTATGAAATATACTATATTGAGTTGTCACCGGATACGCAAAATTTCAGCATAATCGGATATCTGGAAGTGGGTGTAAAATCGAATCCCAGACTCCGCCCTCACAGAAATTGAAGTTAAAAAGCGTCCGCCATATTGGATTTACAACGTCATCGAATAACCCATATTGTATTGTCTCTGGAACTATATACGTGTGCAAAATTTCAGGATAATCGGATATCTGGAAGTGTGTGTAAAATCGACTCCCAGATTCCGCCCTCACAGAAATGGAAAAGTTAAAAAACCGTCCGCCATATTAGATTTACAATGTCATCAAATAGCACAAATTGCATTGTCTCCGGAACTATATACGTGTGCAAAATTTCAGGATGATCGGATATCTGGAAGTGGGTGTAAAATCGACTCCCAGATTCCGCCCCCACATAAATGGAAAAGTTAAAAAAGCGTCCGCCGTATTGGATTTACAACGTCATCGAATAACCCATATTGTATTGTCTCCGGAACTATATACGTGTGCAAAATTTCAGGATGGTCGGATATTTGGAATTGGGCGTAAAATCGATTCCCAGATTCCGCCCTCACAGAAAGTGAAGTTAATATAAAGCTTGTAAAAATTCAATATTTCTTGAAGCCACCCGACTTGTAAAATGCTTTCAGAACTATCCACTGCCCGAATGTATTAAATCTATGTTTAAAACATGTTGGTGTCCGTTATTTCACTTAATGTGACCGTGTGTAGTATGAGCTTATATTTACCCCTGTTTACATTCACCCACATTGACCCTACAGTCGACATCGTTAATTGTGAAGATCAGCGGTCCGAGGGTTCTTCCTTGGGGTACACCAGAGGTAGCTTTGAAGGGTTCTGATACGGAAGATCTAAAAAGGACTTTTTATTGGCGATCTTCTAGGTAAGATTTAAACCATGTAATAAGTCACAGAGGAAAAGCGAGGATTTTAAGTTTTAGAAGGATTATTCTGTGTGAGATTTTGTCGAAGGCCTTGTTTAAGTTAGTGGAAACAACATCTACTTCTTTTCATTCCTCCAAAGCACACAGGGTTTTTGACCAAAGTTAGGTTAGGTTAGGTTAAAAGGGCTGATGAGAATGATAACATCCCCATCACACTTAGGTCCATGTGGACCCATTGTGATACCCATGTTGTTTTCCCGCCCGTGGACCAAAGTTAGTGGTGGTTAATCTACCTTTGAGCAAACCGTGTTTGGAGGATAGATTTTATTTTTTTTTTTTTATTATTCATTATTCTCATTTTACAATCTGTGTCTACATAATACATACATAATATATAATTTTAATACTTCATCAAAATTTACAATAGATAGTAAGTAAGAGAATAGCTAGTGGCATTTATATTTTATAAAAATAGAGTTAATGCCACTTCATAGCAACAATTTATTGTGGGGTAAACAATTTTAACGAAGGAGTGAAAAGTATAAAACAAACAAAAATTAACAACTATTTAAAAGAAAGTAAAATTAAAGTCTGCGAGAAAATAAAGAAGAAGCAATTACATCATTCATTGACAGTTAAAACTACAAAATGCGTAATTAAACGGTTAAAAAGTATAACGCAGCAAAACTTCGATTTCATTATGGACGAAATGTAGAAATCATAGCTTTATCTTTTTTAAAAAAGGAAATAGAGTTGTTATATTTCTAATGTTTGCAGGGAGTCGGTTTAACAATTTGCAAGAGAAAATGGAATATGAATTTCTAAAATTAATAGTACGAAAGGGGGGATAACAACAATAGATTGAAAATTACTACGTAAAATGTAGGCGTCAGATATTGGACTCTGTTAGTACCCACCTCTCATAAAGAATATCTTATACCCATATTACGGTTAGCGAATCGAACGTTCGACTCGAGGCGAACTCCCAGGCGAATTTCTGCTGTCGAGGTATTACGGTTAGTGAACGTTTTCATTCGCTAAGATAATTCAGGGCTGTCTGAGGAAAAACCTCAAATATCAGCTGTGAAGTGTCAGAGAGCAGAATTGTTTTGATTAATTGTGAAAGAAACTGCAATTTAATTTGAGATAAAACTTTAAATTGGTTTCGGTGGTTAAAGAAAATAAATAAAATTATTATTTGTGATGATTTGTCCCAGAATTTCACGTCTCTAAGAACGTTTAGTTACTTTCGCAGTTTCAGAGTTCATACACCGGCCGCGTCTCTGGTCAACACATCACCGGACTGTGGGAAGCAAAGCAAGAGCAAGTAGAAAAACTATTATCCAAATTCTACAACGATGCCTTATTATCAGAAGCACTTGGAAAAGATCCTAAATTATTCGATCCAAGGAAACCAGTTACACCATCACAAATATTGTACTAATGTTGTGTTTATTTAAAAAAAAGAAATATATTGTTCTATAATTGTTTGGTAAATACATATGTATACGTGTATTCAATGACATTAGAAGGAATGCCTAGTGTAGCAATAAGATCTTTGGTTTCCATTGTTGGTTCTATCTCGGAAGAAAATTCTCCAATGGACGACTCATTTCCAGATGTTGATCACGTCTTTTAGTTCTTGCATCTTTCCTTAGTGATTTTGGTTGCTTTCAAGTATCTATTCTTTATTCACAATTTCCTGGAGAATGTCAACATGTCCTTCTTTTAATTCTGGCAAGTGGATGTTGAATTTTTGGCAGTTTTACTGGCGAGGATGGTTTTTAAAGGATTAGATACATATTTCAACACATTATTTTATTGTTAACAATATTATTTAATGGTAATTTTATAAATTATTCATTTTTCTTCCACTCATTACACTGTTGCACTACCTAGTCACCAGAAAATTCCATTCGACTGATTTTGACAGAAGAAATTGATTTCTAGTCGAACGTTCGCTAACCGTAATAGAGTGAAGTCACAATTTGCCTAAACTCTGACATTTGAGTCACATGAAATCTCGGCGAGGCGCTAACCGTAATACGAAATAGTCACATTCACCAACTTTTTCGTTCGACTCGCCAACCGTAATAGGGGTGTTAAGTACCTATGTACTCTGTAATAAAACTGTTCAAAAATTGTTCTAAATAGCTCCATGGAATGAGCAAGACGAGTAGCGTTACAAACCTTTCTTATTACACATTTTTGCAACACAACTAACTGCTGCAGTTTGTTCAGGTAGACACCCCCCAACAGCTAATACCATATTGTAGTTTTGAGTGGAAAATCGCATAATATATATCGTTTTCAAAGTGTTGTTAGAACAAAACTTTCTCATATGATAAAAGCAACGAATTGTGGATAGAAGATACTCAGCCTTATTGTGAGTTTCACCCGGAAAATATTTCACCCGAAATATTTTTTTTCGCCCGGAATTTTTAAAGCTATTGTGAGTTTCGCCTAAATTAAATGTTACTTCATTTTGTTCAGATTCAAAAAATATCAATTTCTACTAGAATTTCTACTATTCTTGCATTAAAATAAACAGCTGTCATAGAGTTTTATTTCGCCCGAATGAAATTTCGGGCGAAACTCACAATAGGGGGAACGTGATTTTCGGGCGGAATGCTGTTCGGGTGAAACTCACCATAAGGCTGACTGTTTAAGATTTGAAATGTACTTGGACCAACTCCAGTTTTGGTCGATAATAACGCTCAGATATTTAAAACAAATAACATTTTCACTTTTGAAACAGTTGACGTTACAGGCGACACTAGCATTAAAAGAGTTATTGTCGTCATGAACGAAGCGTGTGTAAAGGTTAAATTTTGCATAAAATGATGCATGGAATACAACATCGATATCCGGAGTATCAACTGTATTGAGGCTAAAAAAAATAAGTTTAGTTTTATTACTAACTACTAGTTTGTGTTAAGCAAACCAAAGTCTTAATAGATGAACGTCATGATTTATATAAGCCACTAAGTTCAAGAGGCTAACAGATCCGTAAGCAATTCCTAAATCATCTGCGAACGCCTTAACTTTTCCTACAAATATTTACCGATATCCGGAGTATCAACTGTATTGAGGCTAAAAAACATAAGTTTAGTTTTATTACTAACTACTAGTTTGTGTTAAGCAAACCAAAGTCTTAATAGATGAACGTCATGATTTATATCAGCCACTAAGTTCAAGAGGCTAACAGATCCGTAAGCAATTCCTAAATCATCTGCGAACGCCTTAACTTTTCCTACAAATATTTGTTCAAATATAGAGTTGATATTGGACCGAGAACAGACCCCTGGGGAACGCCAAGATTCACAACCTCGGAGTTACTTAGACCGCTCCTAAGTTTGACTTTTTGCACTCTGTTATTCAAATAAGATGCGAACCAATCATAAATAAATCCTCGGAATCCATGTCTACAAAAAGTCCACTGCAAAATCTTTTGTCGTCTAAACTCTAAATCACTGTGAACAAAGGAGCAAAAGTCCAGTAGTACATCGTCAGAAGAGAGGCCAGTCCTAAACCCAAACTGATTCGAACTGAAAAACTTTATTTTACAGAGGTGTTTCAAAATCCTATACTTAACGGACTTTTCAAATAGTTTTATAATAAAAGGTAATAACGAGATCGGTCTGTAATTATTTGTATCTTTTTGCTCCCTTTTTTAAAATGTGATATCACATTGCCACACTTAAGTGCATCGAGGAAGATACCTGAAATAAGGACTCTCGGAAATGAATCCTTTCCAACTGAAACAAAGAACTCATTGAAGGCGTTAGCCACTGCTGAAGGATCTGAAATAATTTCACCATCTTTATTTAATGTTATAGAAATATTCTGGTTGCTTCTATTTCGATTAATGATACTTTTAACCACTTTCCATTTCTTTTAAAGGTTCCCTTGCGACAATCTTACTTGGTTATGTTAGTAAGTGTCCCTACAAATCCGGATTTCCTTATTTATTGCTGTGCACATTTGAAAATAACAATTTCTTAGGCAAGTGTTTTGGGGATGTTTGGTACATTTTATTCACAGTTCATCCACTGCTTTAGCTTTGTTTCTGATTTTTTCTTGCAGTGAAAAAAACGCTGTCATAAATAATGCTTTCGAACAGCTTGGGTATGCAAGATAGTTTAGCGATGGGACGATAGTTTGATACTTCATTCTTACGACCGTTTTTATGGATGGGGATTATGTATGAGTTTTTCCATATTGGAGGAAAAACTCTTTGTGAAACGGATAGTTGGAATAAAGCAGTGAGAGGTCGATCGATATAGTTTGCACATTTGTTTAGAACTATGGCGGGTAAATTATCAGGACCGACGGAGTAATCATCCTTTAGGTTAATTATTTTCTGAACAACCAATTGCAAGGTTTTTTCAATGGATACTAAGGAGGTATGGACATAGTTCTTCATGTAGGAGAAGTAATCATTATCTGGTTCAAGGACGTGGTCGATGAATGATTGGCTAAAGAAATGTGCAAACTGATCCGCCACGGTCTCAGGAACTGCTGAAGATGAATTAACATAATTTAGAATAGATGGATAGCTGTCTGATTTCCTTTTGGTGTTTATGAATTGATAAAAGCGTTTAGGATCAGTTAGTAAATTGGATTGCATCCGGGTACGATAATCGAGGTACAGGGACTCACAGAGTTCGGAGAAATGAATATATGTATACGCATTCGTAGTTGGATTAATCGGAGTTGGATCAAAATATGAGATACGCTTGCCACAGTTTGTTTCTTTGGTTGCGTAGTGAGCATGATATTCTTTGTTTTACCAGGGTGGTGAAGACGAAGATTTTTTTTTGTGGTAAATTTTATGATGGTGGTAATTTCGGCGTAGAAAACGTCGAGGACATTTTCCATAGTGATGTTTGTGTTATCTAGAATAGAACTAAAGTTAACATTGGACAGGAGGTTGTTTAGTTTTGCGAAGTCTGCCTTACAGAAATTAAAGCAGAACGGAGTATCGGAATGTACGATTTTTTTCAATCTCATAAGAAAATTTAAGGTTAAAAGGTGGATGAAAGCGATCTAGTGTGGAGAGAAGATGATTACTCGATGTGACAGTTGTCGGCATCAGATGAAAATATTAGGTCTATCTAGATTAATAGTGACACCACTCATTTGGTACAGACCAAAGTCGGAGAGACTTTCAATGAAAATGGTTTCTTTCTCTGATGTGGTATTTGTGGCGATTGTAGAAATGGAAGATAGAAGTCTCCCAAAATATTGGTCTTAGTTATACCGTCTATGCAGATAGAATCCGGTTTGTCATGTAAGTAAGCAAGATAAAGTCGGATGTTAGGGGCCGTCGGTAGCGTGAAGCATGGAGAATTAAAAACAAGCGACATTTAAGACTACAAAGGGCATCTGAATTGTCTTGTGTTAACAGTATCTATCTCATAATAGTAGCCATCGGAAAATTGTAAGCTATTGCGAACAAAATTACTTATGTATGCAAGCACTTCACTAATAAATTTTGCCTGAAATTATTTAAATTAAAATTGCTGATTTATCGCTCAGTAGAGCGACACCATACATCAGTTAATTACAAGGCCATCGTAATAATTTCATGCCTTATGGCACACTGTTTGGCCGTCTGCCCGCCACCTCGCCTTCTTAGTCTGGTCCACATTCATGACTCTGGATTGAATGTGAAGCTTCAAATTTATCACACTTTCAACTTAATTTCTATTCACAGTAAAACCGCACTTCACCAGCTAACAAGGAACTCATCCGAACCGATGCCATGGTGCCAACTGGAAACTATTATTGTGTCCCAGTGCCGAAATATTTTTCGATATTACATTTCCATTACCTTTTTGCCTTTTACGGGCATGTTGTGTTCTTATTTAGTACGACGAGCACTTCAACGTCCTACTGTTTTACCAAAACAGCTAATGTCGCAATGTCATCTGGTCTGGAACCAGAGTCGGTTATTATTTTCAATTTACGTTACGTATAACATTCCACAAAAGGAAAAGACGAGCATGTCTTCGAAAATGGCCAGAACGATGAGTTTACACTTTCTTAACGCAGAGTTATAAGAAGTTTTTGGTCAATTATTAATGGTACTTATACATAGGTATGTATATACACACTCGTATGTATATTTATACGCAAAAGTTCATTGTCTGCATGAACAGCGCACTATAAAGCGGTGCATTGACATTTCATTTTTGCTTATGCCCTCAAATGGCGGCAATTTGAGACGGAGTCGTTAGAGTGGCAGAAAAGTTATCCATCCTTAAAAGGAAAGTTTACCTTTGCCGTCATAAATCAATGTCAGAAGGACATTAGACTATCCTTTCCTCGCTTTTCTTCCCCTTTATTAGAATATCAAACTGGGTTACCAACTGTTTTGTTATTCCACACACTTTAATGTAGTCTAAACTTTCAGTCCGTGTAAAGCACACTTAAGGCTAAGCTGTGAATGAAAAGGTTTTCGGGGAGTTTTTCATCATGTGCATTGTATAATTGAAACCTTAAAGATGACTCACTGGAAGCTGTTTAAGATCTGCATTCTTGTCACCTATTTAAAACTATCTATCAAAGGTGAAATATTATTAAACTGAGTATCCTTATGGACCAAAAGAAAGACTTAAGAACACCAATTTTTTTGTCAATACCAGTCTCAATAAACTTCAGCCACATGGTCGTTTTAAGAGTTTATTGGCAATTGGGAGATTCTCTTCGTCGGCTTTCGCCTTACCTTTTCATGGAAATCTTAGTCAAAAAAGCGATGCTATTTCTTTATACTATTCTATTCGAGGCGGAAGTATCGAGATCATATGCTCGTACCGTACCTTTTGGCCACTTCTTAAAAACATTTGTAAAAAAAAAGGAAATAGCGTCATCTACATACACAGTGAGTTTTCTCTTATATATACGCTCTCTAGGTAATAGTGAAGAGGAGGCCGTGTGAAGCTTGACTGGTTTTAGTTGAGCTTTTCTAAAAAAATTAAGAGAACAAACAAATCGGATTAAAGCCAATAAAGTCGATATTTAACCTCTCCGTCAACCCTTAATAGGATCATAGGAATATTAGCTCTTTGCACGATTAAACTGTTAAAGGCTGAACTCTGACCTCTATGGTGAGTTTCATTTTGATACGTTTCAAAATGTTTAATGAAATTTTCCCATTACCTATCGCCCCACGAGACGTCGCGTCGTTTCAAATCAGCGGTGAAAGAAGTGTTTGTCTGAAATGAAAAACCAAGCTCCGCAAGCCAGGTATTGTTCGTAAAGTATTGTTTGGTGTTGTTTTGTGTGGTTCATCATTTGTCGATATCAATCATTAATTCGTTGGCGCGAATTTAAAAAAAAAGTGCTATCCGGATTCTTAAATTGCTCAACATGTAACCTCCGGGAGAACAAATGCCACTAACAATATGAAAAATCATTTTGCAATAAATGCCAAGCAGAAATTTTTTTGGATGTTCTGATAAAACGTTCTTTTCGGTAATTGTGGATGAGACAACCGATGTTAGTGCATCCATAACACTTTTATTAGTAGCTCGATTCTATAGCAGAGAACAAAATGCAAACAGGGAACTCTCGATAATTCGAATTTCACAGCACCAAGGAAAAACTTTCAATTGCAGATGTTATTGAATTTCAGGGAAAAAATTAAATCAGGGAAAAAATTACATTATGCGCTTAGCGTAATTTTCATTACTTTTGTGGTGTACTCAATATCTACTTTGTAGCACGGTGGTTGTGGTAGAGCTGGGTAGTATTATGAGTTGATGACATTTCCCGCTAAATGAGTATGTACTCACACTCCCCAGAGTGCAAAAAAACACCGAGCTTATTTTTTTTTTGAGTGTTTTATTTTTTCAGAAAAATATATTAACACGTTGTAGTAAACATCTCCTGAGAGGTAAATAAAAAGGCAACTGCCAAAGAAAATGAAATGAAAAAAAAATACATTAATAGCGCGCAGAGGAATGGTGGAATGTGGAATGGTTAGCAAAATAGGAAAATCACCCGCATCTCCGGAACCACTTCAAACTCCCGATAGATCAAGAGTACCCGTCAATGGATCCGGACGCGTATTGCCATACTGTATATCAGCACAGACATCGGTCGTTCTGCAATAGACTCACTATTGTATGCTCATTCAAATGCAAAGCAGACTATTATATATACTATACATATACTATAGCCGTATTTTATTATTCACATGATCCTAATCAGATCATCTCAAATTTAAACGACTAAAGTTTGGTACAACTGCGTTTGTAGTTTGACATTTCGCAAATTGTAAACAAAAACAATTCAATCGGTCCACATACAAATTAAAATTTATTTAAATTGTATCTTTATAGGAAGAAAACAAAATTGTATGCAATGAATAATCAAATAACAATAAAACAATAAATAAATAACACAAATAAATAAGCGAGTATTTCACAAATAAATAGGTGACTATTTCACTTATTGAAAAGCTGAACCCAGGAAGCGCTTTTCTTTGGTTTTTTCATCTTCGTCCACCTGTGGTCCAGTTTCTCCTTGGTATAAAAATATGTATTATGTACATATGTTTCAAAATACAAAATATGAATTTTTTTATTAGAACTTACGATTTTCGGTCGTTTTACATTGTTTACTTCTGAAGAAATTTGATTTTGTTATTTCGACGTTTCGCTTTTGAAGTGAAATTAAAAGAGAAAAAAAACGCGGATGATTTAATTTTAATTTTAAATTAATTTTATTTATTTTTTTTATCATCTCCAAAAAATATAATCTTGCTACTTCTATGCAATAAGGTATCATATATTTTACTAATAATATACAAAATATGCCAAATATGATAACTATTTATCACCAATTTTATTGAAACATCAATAACTAAATGTGGTCGCGCGCCGTGGCCGTGGTGGTTAGTACGTTGGACTACCAGCAGTGCTGCCCGGATTTTTCTGGCCGGGTCTACCACCTAAAAGAGTTTTTTCACGGTACCACCTCTTTCCAATGTCTGACCAGCATCAAAGAGTATCATTTGTCACGATTGAGCTTCTCAACTCGCCGTTCGGAGTCGACAAAAAACTGTAGGTCCCTTCCATTCGTGGAAAAATATAACACGCACACACAAATGGTTGCGAGAAGCAGGCCCCGGTTCACCTCGAGCTGTAGCGCAAACTGAGTAAGTATCAATAACTAAATCACGACTATTTACGATACACAAAATTATTATTATTATTAGCCTTGTTTTATTATACTGATCTGACCCGGATCAGATCACGGATTACATTGCACACCTTTTTAGCTCAGACACAGATCTTTAGCGCGAAGTTGGCGTTTAATTACACAACCTTTCTACCACGGAAACAGACATAAAGCTGGTTTTTGGCGCAGGTTTTACCATGGAAACAGACATTTAGCAGGTTTTTATTGCAGGTTTCTGTCACGGATACAGATAAGCAAAGTCCACAAGCGGAAGTTCATCCTACTGAGAAATAGGCGAACTAATTTTGAGATCACGAAAATAGATCTAAGTGAGAAGCAAAAAATATTATTTTGTATTTTTAATTTGTTTGGCTTTCATTTTATCACATGAAGAGCCTTATGAAACGATATCGTGAAACTGATAGCTGCCGTAAATTCATTGCATTTTTCATTTTCTGAAAACTTTGTTAATCTACTTAACCAAATCGCATATGATCACAGAGCAATCTGTAGTGGTACAGGGTTCGCCTTAGCTTTTTTGTATTGAAAAAGCAAACCGCATATGATCACAGAGATCAGAGAGTCTGTGGTAGCATATATGTTACATACATATATGTATTTTGCTTTAGCTTTTCTGAATTTCGAGGAGCAGTTAGTTGTTCAGCATAGACTATGGCAGAGAAGTAGTGTTTACTTAGAGTTGACTTTGAATTATAGAGGTGAAAAAGCCATCACGTTCGAATTAGAGAGGTTTTCCAATATTATTTTGCACAGCAGTAAATTCGAATTAACGAAAGAGACAGATTGCATATGTTTTCTGCGATTAACAAAGGTTTCGTATGGGACTTTTCATGGTTCTTATATTACAGAGGTTTTCAAAGTATAGATGTTTGAGTTATCGAGAGTTCACTGTAGATCGTGCGATATATTTCTTGGCCTTCTTAGTCTAGAACGTTCAGATGCTCAATCCATATTTGAATTTAATTTATTTTTTTATTTATTTATTTTACATGTGTATTTTTTTTATTACTTTCGATGTTTATAAGTAAATTTATTTGAAAAACCTACTATTTTTTTTATAAATTTGCTACATTTCAACTTGAACAACAACTTTAGATACATAAGATACAACTTCAGATACATAAGATACAACTTTAGATACATTGGAGACACTTAAAAATAAGAAGATACACATCTAGAAACACATCTGCACTTAGTATGTTTACCTGGTCACGTCTAAGGTAATCTCAGTATGAAGACTGCTGCTGACAAATTTAGGTTAGTTTAGTTAACTAATAAAAAAATTATATAAAATCTTAATTTCAAACTTTTCTTGGAAGTTATTAATAATATTTATTAAATAAGCTTAGTCGTAGGACAGATAGATTAAGGCGAGAGCCGAAAGGCAATAGTTTGTATTTATTAAATTTATTTAGTTGATTAAATTTAAAAAATATTGTCCAGTATGTATTTAAGTAAGTTAATATTAAAAATTAATTCTAATTTTTTACAAAAAAAGGTTATGTGTACTTTCTAGCTATTACGTATTAATCAACCCGAACTGGGTACAATGCCCACTTGGGAACCCTAAAATGATGTAAGTTTGCATTTCAACCCAACCACACCCACTCGATGTGCATGCCACGTGGCGTTGAAATGACATAGATTGCTCACGTCTCTAGATCCATCCTATGACTATCTCACTTAAGGGTTTTCCTCCTGCTCATACTCACTTTCAATTAACTTCTTGCATCAGGTGTCCCATTTGCCAAAGACGACAATATAGAGAAATGGAAATGATTTTCCAATGAATTGAGGTCGAGATTGCTTTCGTAGCTTCTCATTTGCCGCTGCTCCTCTGACAGCAGCTCCATCGTTGTCATGCCAGTCCATTCGTAGCGAATCGTTGCAGTAGTGATGGTGCTGATTTACTTTGAATTTAGTTCACCACCCCCAGCCTAACCAAGCGTACTATTACCATTCACTGTCACTCTCACTCACTTACTTAAATTACAATGCACAAGTTCGGAGTGAAGAAAGAGAGGGAAGCGAATATTGTAACAATGGCAAATGTTCATCGTGAAGCGATGAAAAATTGCAATTAATTTGAATGTACTCGTATAACCATTGCAGTTGGAGGCAGGTAGGCACGTTCTATACCGCCTACGTTAAAAAACTTGTTGAGGTGGTGGGATTTAAGCGACAATTAGAAATCGCATTTAGGGATCATTTACAAGGGAAGAATGGTCATGAACTCTTTTTGTTCATCTTTGTTGTAGCTACTCATATACACTACATGAAGTCTTTTCATCCTTTGACATCCTTTTCAAAATATCTTATGAAGGAATAATGATATGCTAAACGTTTTAAATGAGTAGTACGTATACGTTACGTATCCTCGCTTTTAGCACGACTTTCTGATGAGCTGGTAAAAAAGGTCGAGGCTTGCGAGGTGTGGGTAAAGGTTCACCTTTTGCTTCGTGTATAACAAATGGACGCTTAAAATTGAATAATCCCCTTTTATAGCGTATAATGAAAAATATTTCCACCGGGATAGGAGCAAGCTGCGGCTAAGGATGGGATTAAGAATGAAAAAGGTAATGAATGTCATCAATCTTCCTGCAGCTGAGCGGGTAGTCAGTTTGTATGAACTCCTTTAGAGAGGATATCTCATACTTTCATAGCACAAGCACTTACAGCTAAGAGTGATGTTAATTTAATTAAAAAAAAAATAAACATGATTTTTTATTAACTTCAAGAAGTTGAATACTTACAATAATGTTTGACACGGGGAGAGATCTGTCATCATACAGCAACAATTGGATTATAAAAGAAGCATTTTGTGTTATCTTCAAACTGGACATCTGCAAGCAAATTAAAAAAAATCGTAATTTGGAGCTAAAAACTTAAAAAAGAAAAGGTTGTGTAAGATTAGCTAGAACCTTTTCCAATTTAGTTTTTGATAATTCCGACATAACAGCATGCCACTAATTTTAAAGACATGCCACGGAGACATACAGAGTATTCAGATGTTGTGTTCTTTATCACCTAACTTAAGCCAAACAAAATACCATCAAAATCTTATTAACCCTCACAGTCACGTTCTTTATTAACCGGGGTTAATATGGGCACTTTAATTTTATCATATCTTGGATACTTTCGAACTAAATATCTTTTCATTCAGACTCAGTGACTAAATGTTTGATATATTACGAGAAATACAGAAAAAAATAAATTTTGACAATTTTTTGACTGATTTTTCGTCAAATTGTAGCAAACGTACCTAATTAACCCAGGTTAATATTTATTTTAAATTTTGTATGAAAAAATTCTAGATTTGTTCTATAATTCTTTCTCTTTTTTAGGAAAACATGCATACCTACATGCATACGAGTTTGTATATAATTATATAGACATAGATATTTATGCACATATGTATATACCGATGTTTTTACATATGAGTTTGTTGCACATGCAGTTTCAGTTGGGTGGTATCTGCAAGCTACATCTTCAAAATATTTGTGAACGAAAGAAATTAATTTGTTGTTTATACATTCATATTATGTACATTGTATATATTATATATATTACATTTATAGATTAGTAGTTTCGCACTTCGTCATTGTCAAACTATGCATCATCTGGCAAATTGGCTTCTTTCAATGTATGCAACTCTTTCGCGGTGCTCTTTTCCAGTTTTTTTTTATTTGCTGATAACATATGAAGCAAGAACCTCTAATTTTTTGGCGACCTGAATATTCTTCCTGAGAAGCATCATGAAACAAAAATGGCTGGTAGGTATTGTGTTCAATTTGATCAATTGGAATACCTAAAATGCATTTCACTGCGATTTTTAGTGTAACTTTGCCCACATTTCGAGGAATTCCAGCTCTTCTAGTTATTGTAGGTATACAAAAATGCTCACTCAACTCTTCAAGAATCTCACTGCGTTGGCTCGACTTTACAGTTTTAGACAATCTTATTATTGGACCGTTAGTCAGCTAAATATGAATGTATGTATGTCTATGATGTTGTAAAATAGAGCCAGCGGTTTGTTTTCATCTTAGTTGTGTATTAACCAAGCATTTGACACATCACATCCACACCTCCTTTTGTTAAAGACTGTATGGTATTTTCTTCATCATCAGAATGAAATGTATCAAGAATCGATTCCAAGTATTATTGTTGTACTTCGTGTGCCAATCTAAAACAAAAATCATATGTATCAAATTGCACGTCCTAAATCTACATACCTACCTAATTAAATAAATATATTTAAATATTTACCTGGATAATGCCCAACTTGAAAGAAATGTAATTTTATTTTGATCCATTTTCACACAAATAAAATTCACAAGAGTACTGATTGAATATGATTGCCAAACAAAATTGATGAGGAAATTCGCTCAATTCACATAAAATTTCATTTTCCAATGTAAATCATACTAATGGGGGGAGTCCCCTTGTTGTTTTCCAGTGTGCACAAATAATTTACGAAATTTATTCAAAAATCAACAAAAAACAATTAAAAGGAAGACAGGAATTAAGAATTTTTTTTCGTAGGCAGAAAGCCCATAGGAAGAGGAAGCGAATAAAAATATTAAAGGTACTTATTAAGGGGCAAAAATTGTCGCCCGTGTGAGGGTTAAAGAAGCAAAGTTAAAATGATCCATTTGGGTTTACCACGATATCTCGAAAAATAAAATCTCAAAAAAGGAATTTCGAAAAAAAATTTCCGAAAGCAAAATCTCGAAAAAAAATTTCTAACAGCAAAAATCTAGAAAAAAGAATTTCGAATTGATATTAATTTTTGAGACAATGGTTACAATCCGCGCGAGCGAATTATCACCATTTTCTCAAAAATGAATATCAATTATAGATTTTTTTGTATACAAAAGTGTTTGAAGTGTTCATGCATGCAGATGAGTTTACTCAATACAAACAGCACTTCTAAAATCTGATCGACATGGTTCTACAAAAAATGTATATAAACTAATAAATTTGCGTTCCTCTGGGTCATGTACAACATTACAAACTCAGTTTAGCTTACAAAGAACACTAAATAAAGTTGACGCTAAAAGTTTTGAGTCCACACATTGAAAGAAAAGAGTTGTATGGGATATTCAAGGGTATTTCAAATATTTATATATGTAATATCATTGCATTTATAATTTACATGTGTACTGTACATTTGTACATATTTGGAGTAAATAAATGGGTTATTTTAGTGTTTAGACTTACACACATAAACGAAGAGATTTTAAAAATTTCGAAAGCAAATTTTTTCCAGATTTTTTTTTCGAGATATATGTACTTTCTAGATTTTGTCCATTCGAGATTTTTTTTGTTTTCGAGATTTAGCAAATTAATTTTCGAGATTTTTTTTCGTTGGAAGTTTTAGTCGTTCGGGATTACGTGCTGATCAATTTTTATGGTTGAACAAAGTAAGTTAGTTTAATTTTTTAAATTATTTGATTGCAGAAAATATCGCCGCACAGAGTGTACTGAGCTTGTTGTTGGCTCCGAAGAAAATTCAAAACAATCTCGAAACTCTAAGTGAACATTTTTTCAGCATTTTAATTGATGAAAGTACGAAAATGTTTAAGCTAACTGCCCGAACACAATGAGGTAGTTGCCGCGTAGTATGCTGCGCTGTCAAAAGTAGGAATATATAGAAACAATTTTAATAGTGCGCCCACTATTGAAGCTGCTGTGTAGTCCGAGTTGGCCAACTTTTAACTTTTGCTGCGCGGCGTTCTTAAAAAAAAAAGGAATGGAAGGGGATGACTTACAAAAAATTGTTGAAAGTGTAAAAAACAAACGGAAATATTGTGGAATTTTTGTCATTACACGATATCAAACAAATTAAATTAAATATTCTTTTAGTATTTTGTATGCAAGTAAAAATACAGCTTCTTTTTCTTCATCCATTTAATTTTTGTTATAACATTCTGGCCCATGCAGCGTTAGGCAATAACGCCGGAATCGATTTGGAAATAATGCCAAAAAAATCTCAAACAATTTGTTGTTGTAATTTTTTTTTTGTTATTTTGGGTGTAATTTCCTAGTCAGGGTTCATTTCAAAATAGGCAAAAAAGCCCAAAATAACAAGTGGAAATATTTGAAAAGGAAATAATGCTCGAAAAAGGAAATATCACCCAAAACAATTAAGACAAAATGAAATAACGCCCACATTAAATTAAAAATCGCCCAAATGGCAATATTGTTGAGGAATTTCTACTAAGAATGATACCTTAACGTACATAGTCTTTAAAAAATGCAACGAACTCAAAGTTCGATAACAGATATTATGTATACAAGCCTTTTCGCAGTTTTGAATAAACTGGGGGAAAAAAAATGACGATTGCACAGTGGTTCCGCCGTAGGTCATAATACTCGTACAAAAAAAAATCAATAATAAAACTTGAGACATTATCAATTTTTCTGTGACAACAAATGTCCAAATTAAATAGAATGATAAGAATTAACTGTGTAACCCTAACGGTACTTTTGTTTTTGTTACGGAAAGTGAATGCATCAACTTGCTTGGTAAGCTGATTTGTCAAAACGACTCAATTAGTCATGCAAGTTTGCCGAACGCGTACGCTTCTGTGTAAAGTTTTGATTGTCCTAAGTCATGGAGTTCAAAGAACAGGGTACGTGATTTCTTTCAATATAAAAAAAATAATAATAACTTTACTATTAATATGTATTTGATGGAAATTAAAAACTTCTTCTTAAGCATAGTAAATTTAATTGTTTTTGATTTATGATAAGACTTTTAACAGCTTTGCCCGTCTCTGCCGTCGCTGCCGCTGCGTCGTGGTCTTTAGACCATTTTGTAGACTACTTCTTCAATTTATCTTCAATAAAAAGCAAATAAATTTGCGTTCTGTGTTTTATGTTAAACTTTTGACTGTGTTCCCCCCGAGATCCCCTGACATGGTATGTATTGCCAGAAAGACTGATTTCTGTACCTTTTGATACAAGTTGAATCAGCTGCGGAAATTTGCGGATTCAGATTAAATTGAGCTATAAGTGATCATACCTCTTATTATTTTTATTCGAGGTGTTATCACTAAATGCTCTTTTACTAGAATGTTCGGTTTACTTGATCATATGGCCAGAAGTCTGCTTAAGTATAAACTATCTTATCTGTAAACTTTTTCGCCTGATTTTTCTAACAGTTTGGCGTTTGGTCTGATGGAGGACACGGCATACAAGGTAACGCCCGTTTTTGAATGATTCTTGTGCTTCAATTAATTTTATACCAGGAAAACTGTAAATCCCAGGTAAAACTTTGTATGGAAAATTTATAGGTAATATTATGGCGCACGAAAAAAATACTAACACAGAAAAATTATAAGCACACTTTCCCGAGATAACTGCGATTTTTACAAAAATTGGTTAAAAAAAAAATAAAAAATCTGTGTTTGAAGACCAATATCTCGAAACGAGAGTACGCATGGTAATATTCTTTAACTGTGATAGGCAGCAATCAATTGTCTACGAAACGAGCCTACCTTGGTTGCTCTAAGTTTAATACACTCGAAGTTATAATTGAATAACAGTTGCTACCTACTTCTCGGAAGGAACTTTTTTTCAAGATAGGAATTCCTGTACGATTTTTTTCATATCATGAACCCATGAATCAGATCCCAAAATATCTGAATCCCAAAGCGGACCCCCCTTTATACCATACCGTACCGTACCGCACCGTATGGTTGGGAACACATCATGGGTACCACAATGGGTCATTTCATCATTCTCGTCAGCCCGCTCACCTAACCTAACCTAAACATCAACTACACGTTATAAGAAATAAATAAATAAATAAAAAATAAACTAAACATTTATGAAATGCAACCTTCTGCAGAAAAACCAATGAGGCTTCGCGGGAAATCGCAAAACTGTTAAGTCTTAAGAAACCAATAAAAATCTCAATTCAATTCAATTCATATTGTGCTGTCAGACAGTTAGATTTGAGATCTATTTCATCGAGGCTGCATATTAATATGCATGTCTTTTGGTAACTTCTCGCAACCAAAAACTATTGCGGGCTCTTGGTCTATTAGGACAGCAAAGTTAATCAAAATCCCATCAACTTACTTACTTACTTAGGTGGCGCTACAGCTCGGGGTGAACCTGCTTCTCGCAACCATTTGTGTGTGCGTTTTATACTTTTGCACGAACGGAAGGATCCTACAGTTTTTTACCGACTCCGAACGGCGAGTTGAGAAGCTAATCGTGACAAATGATATTTTTTAAATGCTTGTCCGACATTCGAAAGAGGTGGCACCGTGAAAAAACTTTTAGATTTTTTGCTGGGATTGAGCCCGAGCAGCATTGCGTAGTAATCCAACGCATTTACCACTTCACCACGGTGCTCAAATGGTATAGATGTCATAGCTAATATCGGCACTTTGTTTTGAACTGAAGTATAGTGGTTTTAGACTGTTGATGACTAGACACACATATGTGTATGTCTAACTGACTTTTACTTTAGTTGGCGCTACAGCTCGAGGTGAACCTGGGCCTGCTTCTCGCAACCATTTGTGTGTGCGTGTTATATTTTTGCACTAATGGAAGGGACCTACAGTTTTTTGCCGACTCCGAACGGCGAGTTGAGAAGCTCAATCGTGACAAATGATACTCTTTGATGCTTGTCAGACATTCGAAAGAGGTGGGCACTGTGAAAAACTTTTTAGGTGTTTGCGGCGGGATTCGAACCCAAGACCGCTGGCTCAGTAGTCCGACGCACTAACCACTTGCGCTACGGTGCCCACATTACGGTGTCTAACTGACTACTGACTGTATAAACTCGTATCTAGGTTCGAAATTGATTTAAATTTGCATTTTTAAACATTTCTGAAGGTAATGGCAGTGGGGACCGTGGCGTAGTGGTCAGTGCTTTGGACTACTATGCATGCTGCCCGGGTTCAATCCCACCAAACACCCAAAAGATTTTTCACGGTTTCACCTCTTTCGAATGTCTGACAAGCATTCAAAGAGTATCATTTGTAACGATGAGTGAAGTCCGCACAAAGCGGTGGGTCCCTTCCATTCGTGCAAAAAATATAGCAAGCAAACACAAATGGTTGCGAGAAGCAGGCCCTGGTTCACCCGAACCAGCGTTGCCGCTGGTAAAGTTTTCAAAGTGTCCAAAAAGGTGTCCCGGATTCAAAAAAGAGTTCACAGACTTGGAATAAGATATTTGTATTTATTAAAGAAAATCAGTCACCGTTATTAGTTGCTCTATTTTTGTTTTGCATATGGGTACACATACATATCTGTTATTTTCTGTTGATATTTCAGTGGTTGTGAATTATTTTTGATTGAAATTATTTAAATTTTGGAGAATGTTTTTTATTGAAATACTGGAAAAGCGTCCAAAAAAGCGTCCATTTTAGCTAATTATCAAAAAATCGTATCCAGATGTCCCGATCGCTAAAAAGTGTCCAAATAGACACCTTAGCGTCCCAACGGCAACGCAGGCTGCCCCGAACTCTGGTGCCACTTAAAGAAAGAAAGAAAGAAGAAGGTGGTAATGGCTTCATCCCAAATCTTTAATAAAATGTCCTTGAATCCTTGAAATAAAAATTAATATTTTCTTATGTTTCCTAATTTACCTTGTTTAAAAACAAAGAAGTTTACTGTCGCTTCATATCTTCTGTTTTTTTTTCGTAGAGAATAAGCAAATATTCTCATTAAAAGTTGTCAAGACATCTTCAGTTATATGTACATAGCTAGCAGATTAATTTTTCCTCCGAAAAGGACTAGTCACAAGTGTTTTGCTAATCACACTCGGTAACCACGGCTCATGTAAAATTCATTCTTTAAAAACGAAAAACCGACAGCCGTCTGAATAAGCTGGTTAACGTAGCTGGTGGGTCGCTATTAAATTTGCATTAATCTGGAGAAATGCGGAATTTTCCACAATGCGATGCGTGTAAATCCACCAAATTCATTACGAATTTATAAATGGACCGGTGGATCAGTGATGGTTTTCAGCTTACATTTTGTGGTTAAATAAACATAACCACATTGTGTTGGTGTATCTATGGAGTTGCGTACATTTGTAAATGTACATAATATGGTAAATACATGCTGCCACTGTTATGCTTTGAATTCAATTGAGTTTGCGGTTCATTTCGTATGATTATTGCATGTTTGATGTAAATCATTTTTGAAGTAACACATTGTTTACGAGCAATTGCTGTTAAATGCGGATGAAGTTAAAACAAAATATTAATAAAATAACATAGGGGTAGGAAACATGTCTCCATTGCCGCCAACACAAAATAAGACGAAACAAAAGAAAGACGTTAACCCTCACCGACCAACAGGTGGTACCCGGGAACTTTTAGGACATTCAAACCTAAATATTTTTTTTCCACTATTCCGATTTTGTTGAGATTCCAAGACATCACTAAGAAATCATTTTTACACAATAAAGACTAAAAGTTGTTGAAAAAAGTGAAAAGAATGTGTGGTTTTTTAGCATTTTTCAAACCAATGCAATGGTGAAAGTGCCCATGGGGTAATATATACTACTAACTGATCCCCGTTGAAAACGATGAACATTTTTCCAGAGCTTAATGGGCAAAAACATATGATAAGAAAATAACTATGTGAATTATATTCACTAATAAAAGCTCAGTGTAGTTAGAAGATTCAATGCCTACCTCTGTAGATGTATAATTCGCTATTCATATGTGCTTGTTTATTCCTTTCGCGTGCTTTTCAGCGCTGCTTCGTTTGAATTCATAGAATAAGCTATAACGCAGAATTGAATTGGGAGAACTGGAAGTAAGAAAAAGACAACATCAATCTTAGGTACCCACTGTCAACCCCATTATTTGTTGTGGCCAAATAAATATTTTTCGTTCCTCAAAAATGTATTTATAAGATGGATGTTTTCTTTTTTGATTCATACGCATCCACTTTCATGCCGAATTGTATTGCAAGAGAAGCCAAACATATGGGGGGATATATGTACATAAATGTATGTACATACAAACACGTCGACATTCTTTTCACATTACATTGTAGGTCTTATTGCTAACTCACTTTAACCCTTTGTTGACCGACGGTACTTATAAGTACCAGCATGTTTGACTTCAAATGAAATTCCTATAGGAACATATTTAGACACTAAGACCAAACAAGACTTTTAAGTATCACATAACTTCAATGAAATTTGTTTTTTATGTATGTTTACCTTGTTTTAGCCACAGATATAACGGTTTTTCTGAGAGCATATTAGACTTTGAAGAAATTGCTTTTAGTTGATTTCGGTACTAACAAACTAAATTGGTATTTTTACACAGTTTCGATCCTTAATTTTATTAAATGCTTATGTGTTCGAAAGCAAAAAATATGATAGTTAATAATAAAAAAAAATTAAAAAAAAAAATTTCGTTTTTTAACTTTAGTTATAGCCTAACGGTACTTTGGAGACTGGCCTTAATATTTCGTCCCTATGAGTCATTGAAAAATTAAAAAATTAGTTTTCCATCTTAAAATGTTTAAGCTAACCTAAATTAGAAATTTTAAATGGCATGGGTTATGTTGGCTTTGAGGGCCGCTGTGGCTTGTGGCATATTCGCATAGACCTGCGACTTCAGAAAACCCTACATGAAAAAGTCTAACGGGGTCAAATCGCTCGATCTCGGTGGCAAGTTCACATCACCTCCACGTCAGATGACCATGCCCTCCAATCGCTTCGTAATTTCCAATGAGCTGTGTGGCACATAGCGCCGTCCTGTTGAAACCACATGTCGTTGGTATCCATATGATCCAATTCAGGCCAAAAGATATTGGTAATCATCGACTTAAAGCGCTCGCTCGACCTATGGGCGAAGCGCGAATTACGTTCCTTTTTTTTTGTCTATTTATATTATAAAACTTCTAAGTTTCAATTTTCTTACAATTAAATCCTTTCTTTATTTCTCTTAATTCATTTCAATTTTTACAATAATCAAACTTTTTCTTTCCCTTATTTCATTTATACATTTGTAAGCTTTGGTAAGTCAAACTAAGTTTTCACACTAGATGTGAAGTGGTCCACCAGTAAGTACAGATTGCCTTCTGCATTGCCAAAACTACTCCATCCTCATTCTCGGCGAAAGCTTTACCCAAGCCAAGCCGATGCAGCAGGTAGGTAGAAAATTGTCAACAACAACTTAGCTAGCTGTTGTTACATCTCCAATTTTGTTAAGCTGATGATGTATGTATTTTGCTTCAATCGGAGTTCTCTCGGGTATTCCAGTTAAGCTTAGGATCGATGTCAGTGTGGGGTTTGGTTATCATGTAACTCGCGTGGAACGTTGCCCGAACAGAACACCCATTTTGATACAACAATTTTATTAAATGCAAGTTTTGTTGAACGCTATATCCATCCATCATGGTGATTTGGCAAAACAGACTGAATAAATGACAGCCAATTTGACAGATGTAGCTTCAACAATATGGCCGCTATCAACTGTCAAAGTTCGGAAGTCCCTATTGGAAGACCCTTTAGTATGATATGATCATTTTATTTATTTGAGTTATTGTCAGTACAACCCAAGCAAATAACCAGAGGGGGTGTAATATGCAGGTCGTAAATAGTATTACAGTAGTAGTTTTGATTCGGATATTATTACAGGATTTCTTGCAAATACTTTGCTTCTTCAAACACGACGAGCCGAGTTTGCTTCCCATGGCTGTTCTGATAAATAGAATCGCGTTGTCAGCGGATCTAAGCTCCGAACTTAAATCGAGCCAGTTACCTATTTTAGGAAAACTGACATTTTCTGGATCATGCTCATCAAGCAACATCAATTATATGGTAGAATAACGCCAAAGGCCACCAACTAGTTCCACGTTTAGTCGTATAGCTCCATCATGATTTACTCCACCGTTAGTCGAGTTATAATCGAATATGATTTGCGGTTTTATAGATGTAGTTGTCGTATCGATTGCCTTTCTTTCACTTTCTATAATCATGATCGAATGATTTTTATCTAAAACGCATCGAAATATGTGGTGGTACCCCGGTACCACGTATCGGCTTTTTTGTCTGTAATTTTGTATGTGTCTGTAAGGGTTAAAAGGAAGACGTAAAGAGAAGAAGCAGATAAGTCACTGATGGGCGAAGACAAAAAGAACTCATTTTATTACATTTTGCATTAAAAAACTAACTAACTCTTATTACTTATTAATAAAAACCCATTGAAGAATAAATGAAAGTGTCGGTGTTGTAAAGTACCAGAGGGAATCCCTACATTCATTTAATTGAATATACATAGTATATTCTAGTATTATTTTATTTATTAGAAATTATTGTTAATGTATAAAATTTGTATCCTTACATTTTGTTTTAAGTTTATTTTTAAATTGGGCTCGAGGCAAATAATGCCGGAGAAATAGTTTATTTTACCCCTTTTATGCCCAACGACACCGATTTGTGCGAAAAAATACATTATTTATGTAAAATGAAAAAATTAATATTGAATCCGGTGCCGAAAAAAAGTTAAACAAATTATTTATCAACTTTTGATAAAAAACCGGTTGTATCTTTAAAGATACACTGGGCATTTACCCCTCAAGCCCGTTCTGAAAATAATTTATTATGAATATTTTTTTTTTTTTTACTTTATTAGAAATAAAAGATTAATTTTATTTTTAATGATTATAATTAAGTACTTAAAATATTGATAAATAAATTCATATGTACATATACATGCCGACATAATTCATCTATAAGACATACATAAATGCTGTTATTCGCTACCTACGCAGACGCAGTTCACTCAAAAATGGACCAAGATTTAAGAATCAGAACAAAAAACAAAGATTATTTTGATATTAGATTAAATTAAAATTCTTTTTATTTTCTTATAACAAGCAAAAAGGATTAATGCATTTCATTCAAACGATACAATTCATCGATCGTACGCGATCCCATTCTGCTTGGGGAGAGAATTCAACTACAGTGCACGCCGCTTAATGTGATCACTTTGAGGCCTGGTTAAATTGATAACAATAACCGATGATAACAATAACCGATGTAGAAGGGAATGGGTAACTAAAAAATAAACTCATAAAAAGTGTATTTTATAGGTATTTTAAAGTGTATTTTATATGTATTCATACGTAGGAATGTATGTATGTATTTAACAAAAAATAAAATTTTAATACATGCATACAGAAACAATACCGCCGCGCCCCCGTGCAAATTCCCATTTGCTGTGTCTGAAATAAACTGAACAAAGAACAGAAATGCAGGGAAACCCTTTTGTCGGCGTTTTTTCTTAAAACTTGCGCACATACATATGTACATACATTGCGTCGTTTCCCAATACACTGGTCCCTCGCTTTGCACGGTTTCACTTTTGCGCAAAATGGATTTGTCTACCAAAATTCGATTCGGCTTTAATAAATGCTTACATTTCATTTTTCAGGAACGCAACACCCTAAATTAGTGGGCACCGTAGCGCAAGTGGTTAGTGCGTCGGACTACTGTCCCAGCGGTCTTGGGTTCGAATCCCGCCGCAAACACCTAAAAGTTTTTCACAGTGCCCACCTCTTTCGAATGTCTGACAAGCATCAAAGAGTATCATTTGTCACGATTGAGCTTCTCAACTCGCCGTTCGGAGTCGGCAAAAAACTGTAGGTCCCTTCCATTCGTGCAAAAATATAACACGCACACACAAATGGTTGCGAGAAGCAGGCCCAGGTTCACCTCGAGCTGTAGCGCCAACTAAGTAAGTAAGTAACACCCTAAATTACATGAAATTCATACTTTGCGCGTTTCGCGAAAATTTTCATTCCCCGGCGCAAAGCCGGCGACTATTGTGTGTTGTATTGAGACGCACAAATACTGTTGACATACAATCATTCCGGGTGTGGATCTCCAAGGGAAAAATGTGGCAAAACTTAATAAAAAATTATAACAATAACCGATGTGCTGATTACATAAAACGAAATTTATCCTGTGTAATTGTATATAATTGTGTGGGACTGTGTCAAAGTGATAATATTATGCGAATGATAACATTAACCGTGATTATATTAAGCGGCGTGCACTGTATTTTGGAGCATAGTATAACAACCATACCCGCACTTTTTCGAGCGGTGTGTTTAGGGTCCTTATCTTGCTGAAATATCCAGCCGGGATCCAGACCTAATTTCCCTACTCATGGACGTAAATTTTCTTTAAGTATGTCGAGAACAGTTCTTGCAGCCATCACATTTTTTTTAACTGCGTGCCAGGATCTATTGGTGTGCTCAATTTCTTGGAATCAGGCAGTTAAAGTTCTTTAAAATATCTTTTATCTGCTGCTGTTGACCAAGTCAAATGGCTCCCCTTGAACCATCTCTTTCAATTTCTATACCATGAAAATGATTCAATGGTCCCTTATCCACAATGTCAAATTGCCATCCTATTTGTTTTTTAATTGCTTCCATAAGACGCGCCTCCTCATCTACGTAGACAATAATTATAATAATGCTCCCATCCTTATGCAAAATATATGTATATATATGTATATCTATCGTTGACACAAGGAATAAAGCCCATGCATTTTAATATAAAAATATCTTCATTCAAGTCTCCATTAAGATGCGCTGCAGTAAAATCAAGTTGGTGTAATCGCAAACCAAATTCAACTGCCAACGCAATAACTAAACGTATGTTCGAATACCTTGCCACCGAAGAAAATGTTTCATACAAATCAAAGCCATACTGAAGAGCTTCCTTCACTGGAGAAGTGAATTAATAGAATTAGGCGCTCTAATATCTCTGTTGCTATCTATCTTCTTGCTATCTATCTCTTTGATGCTTGTCAGACATTCGAAAGAGGTGGGCACTGTGAAAACTTTTTTTTTTAGGTGTTTGCGGCGGGATTCGAACCCAAGACCGCTAGCTCAGTAGTCCGACGCACTAACCACTTGCGCTACGGTGCACTCTCCCACTTGTTAATACCCTAGAACTTACTTCAAGTGATTCTTCTTCTTCTTCTTCTTCTTCATCATTTCCAATGTTGTCAGCATTAGCATTTTTCATTAGCAGTAGATTCAACAGCAACGTCCAAATCTTCAGGTCCCAAAGTATCTTCAAAAATACTCTCAGCATCAGTTTATGTTTTAATTTGTGGTGCCTCGGCTGCATTTATAGAAAGTTTTGCAAGAAGGTAATCAACATCTTTACTAATTGTTTCAAAACTTTGCGTTTCAATAAACTTTACCAGTTTTGCGACCGTATCGGCCAAACGCTTTGGAATTACTTGTATACCCAATCATTATGCATTCGATGCCTTTTGGTTTAAATTTTAAGTATCCTGGTCGTTTGTTTAACATGAACGCCTTACAACCAAACACTCTCAAATGCGAGGCAGATGGCTTAAAACCAGATCAAGCTTAAAATGGTGTAATTCCTGGTAATGTACTGCATGGTGAGCGGTTTTTTAAATACACAGAAGTATTGAGTGCTTCTGCCCAAACACTTTCAGGCAGTCCTGATAAAATCAACATTCAGTGGGCCATCTCTACGATTGTCCGGTTGGCGCGCCACCCCATTGTCATTTCATTTCATTTTTAATTCACACGGGACAACCATATGCTATCATTGGCCGTATAAGGGCCGTGTAGCAGATAACCTTTACCCTCGCATCGAGTTGTCTGCTATAAAACAGTCTCTTTGTAAGGGCAAAAGCACCTCTGGCTCTGGTCAGAGCAGCATCTATAAATTTGTTAAAATACAGATACTGATCTAGACAAAGCCCGAGGTATCTGACTACATTCCGACATGCAAGTGGCCGCCCGTGTCGTTCAACAATTGCAAACTTTCGCCAATTCTTTCTGGTGTCCCATGAGGCCCCAGACAACGGCGTCCGAAACAAGATGGTTTCTGACTTCTGGAGGTTGATCTTCAACTACCTTACTTAGTTTTGCGCTACAGCTCGATGTGAACCTGGGCCTGCTTCTCGCAACCATTTGTATGTGCGTGTTATATTTTTGCACGAATGGAAGGGACCTACAGTTTTTTGCCGACTCCGAACGGCGAGTTGAGAAGCTCAATCGTGACAAATGATACTCTTTGATGCTTGTCAGACATTCGAAAGAGGTGGGCACTGTGAAAAACTTTTAGGTGTTTGCGGCGGGATTCGAACCCAAGACCGCTGGCTCAGTAGTCCGACGCACTAACCACTTGCGCTACGGTGCAACTACCAGTCGTCACAATATCGCTGAATCTTATCGAAGTCACGTTGCAAGAGAATTGCAATGACCTCGATCTTTGGTCCTGATCTCTACGCGACCAAGTCATCTGCGTACGCAATAGCATGGTGAAGAGAACCTACGAGATCACTTGTGTAAATATTGAAAAGGATCGGCGAATTAACCGCACCCTGTTCTAAGCCATTTTTAATTTCAAAAGTGCCAGCAGAGGTCACATTGCCATTTTTTACAATGAACCGCCTACTGGTGAGCATATTATAAAGTATGTACAGCAGTGGTTTGCTTATGCTCAGCCTGCTCAACCCACCCCATTGTGCTGCGGTGTATATGGTGCAGTTACCTGGTGTCGGATTCCATTGGATTCTAAAAATTTCGTAAACGACCTGTTTACAAACTCAGCGCCGTTATCGCTCCTAAGCGTCTTGATTCGTTTCGAAGAATGCGTCTTAACCATAGCTTTAATTTTCTTGATTATGTCTAGCGCTTCACTTTAAGACCTTAAGAAATAAACGAAAAATTTACTTGAGAAATCATGAACAAATAGCAGAAAATATTTTGCTCCTCCAATGGACATCTTCCTAATGGGGCCGCATATAAGTATGTATCAGTGTGCACTAAACTAAAATACCATTGCTCCTATTCTGTTCGCACACATATGGCAGAGAGCATAATGCTCTCAAGCAGCCTGGGCATTGAATATTAAAATTATCGATTTTACCTTTACATTTTAGACCACTCACCAAATCGTTTTTAATCATGTTGCTTAAACACTTTCCATTTAGATGCCCATACCTCTCGTGCCATAAATAGAAGTCTTTTCCACTTGATCTCGTTGAACACTGTACATGTTCTGTATCTTTTACGCCGATAATAAAATATTTCCATCACTGCTTACGATTTTTGCATCATTTTGGTCAAAAATAATTTGATAATATTTCTCTGCAGCTTTTGAGATTGAGACAAAGTTCATCGTTGGTGCATAGAGAACATTTTTCAGAGTGACAATACCGTGGTTTGTTTTTAAAATAATCTCACCAATTGCAAAATCAATCGTCAGTTTGCCAGTTGACAAATGGCCATTATTGGACATTGTGTCTATTGTACATAAATGTATTTACGTATCTTAAAAATTGACTAAAAGCTCACAATAAGGGAACCATCGAAAACCTTTCACGTTGTTTAAAGACGAATCGTGAAAATATATTTAATTTTATGTCATACATTTCTGAAATGGAATTTGTTTGTAGGAACCTTATCCGTATGCTTAAAATAAATTAATTAATTTTTTACGATTCCTGTGCTTACCGGACGATAATGGTCTGTCTGTTTGGGGCATGTTGCTGGTGTGCATACCTACATATAAATTACAAATGAGCGTATGCTATGTAGGTATACGTACAATATCTGTTTAATGCCATATTAAGTCCTTATAATCTGTTTGATGGAAAAAAAGATTTATTTTTGTTTTACACGTTGGATGAAATTGCACTGAAACCTCTCGCCACATATGAGTATGTAAGTGGCATTCTCTGAGGCATGGTACAATTTACAAAGTGGACACTGCTTGTTGATATCCTTTATCCTTGTCTCATCATATTTCTGCATGCAATTAAGATAAATAGAACTAAGCCAAGCCGGCCGCAGTCGTGGTGCTGACAGAAATCCGATTTCAATTTCAACTGAAATATAAAATAACGTGACGCATGAAAGGTATAGTCGTTCGGGGCAAGAGTGCGCATTTTGGGTTTCGGGTTTAAATTCTGAAAAATGTACAAAGAATAATAAACAAAAGAGCCTATTATTTGGTAGCTCTATATTTTAGGAATAAATTTATACAAACATATTTTACATTTTTTTAATGTTTCATATATGTTTTGATAAAAAAACAGAAGTAAGTCAAGTTGCGCACTCTTGCCCCGACGTCAGGGTAAGAGTGCGCAACCAATTTAAGTCAAAGTTTACGTAGTTTAAATGGTTTGAAACGGTTTGGTGCTTCCACAAACTAAATCCTTCGGCAGCCTACCATGGGCTGCTTCCATTTTAAATCAGCCTCACAGATTTGCTTTTATGTTATCAATTTCTTTTCCGTTTGTCTTTAGTATAAATACGAGGCATTTTCAGGACAAACAAAAACCGAAATATAGAGCTATAACCTACCACCTACGACTATGATGTGCTCGTTGCATCTTCAACAAAAATCGTTATTATCCTACTTGTATTCTAATCAGCATATAAAAAGTTAAATACTGGGTAAGAAAGCACTGCGCACTCTTGGTTGGTTGGTTGGTTTTTGAGGGTGAGGATTACTCCTCTTCATGTAGGCCACATGTCGGGCCCGTTGTGCTCCCCTCTGGAAAGGGGTGTGTGTGAAAGGGGTAGTGTAGTGGAATGGAAAGGTTGAAAGGGATATGTGAATTCAGGAAAAACGCTCTGTGTGTCGTGTAAACTCCAGTGTTTTCGAGAAATCGATAGATCTGAGCGATGTCAGCCCGGCTAGGATGTGTCTTCCCAGGTATTTTTGCCTTATTGCACCATTTAGATGATGAGTTCAGTTTAAGTTTCAGTTAAGCTATCAGTTGAGCTTCTAGTTATAATTGTAATTGATGTGTAAATGCAAAAACTGAAACGTTTAACTGAAACTAAAACTGAGACAGATGAAACTGATCATCTAAATGGGGCTTTAGATAGCAGTGGTTGCTGGTAATTCAAGTACCAGCACACTTAGGCATATAGAGGCCCATTGTGATATCACTGATCTTGGGGATGTGTATCCCCGCTACTCATGAGAACAATTTGGAGCTTTGTACAAAGATGTTGTAAATGCTGGATGTTGTAGAAATAGGGTAGGCACTGATTGGCTTTAACTTGGCAAAGCCCAGTGTTGTAACTGTTACCACACATCAATTGTGCTTATTTTACCTCCAAGTGGTAGCCATCGGATACCGGTCGGTGCCCACCTAGGCTCGACTTGCTAAAGTTATAAGTGCGAATGCTGACCCGGAGAAAACAGCAGCACTATAATCACGTCAGCGGACGAGTTTCCTCGATGGAACTAACGGTGGCGCTAGACTTCCAGAACGGAAACAAAACCTTATCTGAGCTACTCCGATATATTCGGAGCTCAGGTCGATAAGGATTTCCATGAACTAATCAGGGTCTTGGAAAAGAGATGGTGGCGGACGAGCCCTTACTGGGCGAATGGCAGTTGGCCTCGTCCTAGGGGTTTCAAAAAATGGAACTGGCCCTCCAGGTTGAGGGTTGTGCCGTCGGGGTAACTTCCTTACCACGTAAAAAAAAGATAGTTATGAGAGAGACACTAGCCTCGGATAATGGACTCCCTCATTCAACATCACTACCCGGAACGTCCACGGACTACGATTTGAGAATATGCACCTGTAACGCGCGTTCATTGCACACTACAGGTACTATTCAAAAATTTGAATCTGTCCGTACGCGGTATAAGGCAGATATTACCGCGATCCAGGAGATATATTCGATAGGATCAGGTATGAAAAAAAGAACAAATTCAGACATTTATTACAGCTGCCACAAAAGACTGCACATGTTAGGATGCGGATTCATCGTGGGAAATCGGCTACGCTCATGGATAATTGACTTTAAGCCGATCAGCGATCGCCTGGCTGTGATCTGCATCAAGGCAACATTCCAAAACATCAGCATGATATGTGCACAAGCCCCTACCGATGAAGCTGAAGACTCTATCAAGGAGAAGTTTTATGACCTCCTGGACGGAGCCTACGTATGATGTCAAAATCATACTCGGGAACTTCAATGTCAAAATCGGTAAGGAAAACATCTTTGGCGGATGAGTTGGAAAGCACAGCCTCCACAACTTTTGTGTATTTTAAAATGAATACCAATCGAAAACCAATCACAGCCTAAAATGTTTGGTGTGCGTGTACCAGAAGCAACCAGAAGGGATAAACTGTGAATTTTTCGTTTTTTATACACCGCGCTGATACTGCATTTGCCTTTGAATTTCATGGAATTTCCTTGAAAATCTTTAAACATTGTCTCTACGCGAGACAAATTTGGTTGTCATTTTGGCCATAATTTATTAAATGTAGTAGAACCAGAATCTACTTCGAAATTGCAATTTTTTTTATTTATAAGAACAGAAGTGTGCTTCTTAAGATTCGCTATGCCTGTGATGAGATTTATGCCTGAATGTCCACTCTTTTTAAAACTTGAATGCCTCTGTTGCGGTTTTTTATAGTGTGTAATTGATTTACATACCTTTTTAATGTGTCCAAGCTTACCGCAATTGTCACAAACAACCGTACGGAATCTGCACGTTGCTCTTGAATGCGCCTCACCACAGCTACAACAAGCACCTGCACGTAGTGTACCAGCAACACTTGATTCTTTGTAGTTCTTATTTTTGGCTCCCTTCCGCACAAAATTAACCTCCTGATCGATTGCATTTGATGTAGCTGAATTTGCCTTTATCATGTGAAGACTACGGTTTGCTGATTCCGCCGCGACTGCTTTCTCCTGAGCTGTTTTAAAAGTTAACTCAGTTGTGGCCAAAAGTTCTTCCTGCAATCGAGGATCACGGAGTCCGCATACGAAACGGTCACGTAACATGCGGTCCAGCGACGAAGCGAAATTGCAATGGCTTGCCATTCTCCGTAGATCTGCTATGTAATCGACGATTTTCTCGTCTGGGAGTTGGTCTCTTTTAAAAAATTTAAAGAATGATGCGATTTCCGAAGGTGGGGGTGAAAAATGGTCAGAAAGTGTTTTGCAAAGAGAATCATAATCGAGATCTGTTACCTTTGATGGCGAAATTAGCGATTCTAAAAGGTCGAATAAGCTTGCCCCGCAGACTGTTAAAAACGTAGCTCGCTTTCGTTTTGCATCCGTAATGCCATTTGCTTCCATGAAAATGTCCAAACGCCGTTTGTAAGATCCCCAAGAACTCTGTTTGGTGACATCGAAGACTTCCACGTACCCAATGGAAATGTAGGAATCCCTCTGCATGCTGGTCGAAGTTGAAGTATGTGAATTGTTAGAAGTATTTTCCACGGACATCTCGCTTTCTTCTTTAACGAATGGTTTTATTTGGTCGCTGGAATTATTTTGCGCTGGATTAATATTTGACATGCTACATTAAATGTAGATTTCCCAGCGATCCCATCCTCGTCGCCACTTTTGTGTATTTTAAAATGAAAACGCGTGCAATGATTATTTACGTTATAATATTTAATAGTCTAATTAGTTAATGATGATAAGTATAATTAATGATTACAATATTTTACTTTACGAACAAAAGCGAAGTTAAAAAGAAGATGTTGCGGCCAACAGCCGTAAATCGGAAGTGGCAGCTGTCTTCGTTTTGACACTTCAGTCCGGTCTCATCGATGGCGTTCAGCTGATTGGCAATTGCAGTAGATCTATGGCGTTCAGGAATTAAGACTTGTAGTTCGGACGCAACACTCCTCCACCCTTGCTTGGATCCAACATTGCCCGAATCCTTTCGGAACGTCGCGGTATTGAAGTATCTGTTGGGTCTGGCATAGGTACCTCGTCCCTCGTGTCAGGCATGTTGACTGCTTCCGTAGAACCCTGGTCTGCAGTTTGATCCGTCGATCGACGTCGTACCTGGTCTGAATGACGGCGAATAGTGTCGCCATTATTTGTGCTGACCACAACTGAAACTGGACCAGTGGTTTGCGATATGATCCCAGGCATCCATCTCGGTCCGGCGGCATAATTGCGATACCAGACTGGCTCGGAATCGGTATACTTCGTAGGTCTGGAAATCTCTGCATTTTGCGCAGCTTGTACGGATATTGCATCTGGGTGAAGCTTATCGAGATATGTTTGTGGTTTCCGGTTGAAGAGTAACTCGGCAGGCGATCGGCCAGTAGAAGAATGCGGTGTCACATGTTGATCCAACAAGAATCTCGCTAGCCGCAATTTAATGTGGCCGTGTGTAACCTTCTTTAGGTACGCTTTAGTAGTACGCACCATTCGCTCCACTTGCCCATCTGTAGACGGATGAAATGGAGCTGAAAATAAATGTTTTATTAAATTATTCTCACAGAATGTTTTAAAATCTATAGAAGTAAAGGCTGTTCCGTTATCGGAACAATGATGTCGGGAAGACCATGTGTCGCGAAAAGTTGTCTCAAAACCGACACCGCGCATGAAGAGGATGTGGCAGAGACTTGGTGGACTTCCAACCACTTGGAATATGAATCCACTACCAAAAAGAACAAGTTTCCCTTGAACAGGCCAGCGAAATCGATGTGAATCCTAGACCATGGATTCTTTGTTGCTTCCCATGTATAACCAGTCGCCGGAGAGTTATCTGGTCGCATTTGTTGGCACGTCGAACATAGCTTAACGGTCCGTTCGATGTCGTCGTCGATTTTAGGCCACCATACGTAACTTCTCGCTAAGGCCTTCATGCGGACTATACCAGGATGATTTGCGTGGAGAGCGGCCAGAACTGCTGATTGGTGAACCTTTGGAATTACTACTCGTTGTCCCCACACTAAGCATCCCTTAATGTACGAAATGTCATCTTTCCTGTTGAAGAATGTTTTGAATTCTTGGTCGACTGAATTTGGCCAACCCCTTAACGCCCAGTGTGAAACACGGGAAAGAATTTTGTCCCTTTTTGTCCCTTTCGAAATATCACTGGCTTGTATTATTGGAGTGTATAACATTTCTATCATTAAGACTACTTCCTCTTCTTCTGAATTGTTAGAAAGCTGGACGGGCAAACGGCTAAACGCATCGGCATGTGCGATGTCTTTTCCAGGTTTGTAGAGAAGATTATAACTGTAGGCATTTAAGAAGATATTCCAGCGTAGCATTCTTGGCGATAATGTATTTGGAGTAGGCTTAGAAGAAGAAAACAATCCTAGTAATGGTTTATGGTCCGTCATGATTTCGAAGTGTCGACCGTATAGAAAGTCATGGAATTTTTTAACACTTGCAATTATACCCAGAGCCTCCTTATCTAACTGGGCATAGTTCCGCTCGGAATTCGAAAGAGTTCTTGAATAGAATGAAATGGGGCGTTCAGATCCATCTGGTAGACAATGAGCTAGAACTGAGCCAATTCCATATGGCGAAGCATCGCAAGTTAACCTAACTGGCAGTTTCGGATCGTAAGGTATAAGAACGCTGTCTGATGATAATAAACTTTTCACTTTATCGAATGCATTTTGATGAATAGTATCCCATTTCCATGTTTTTGCCTTGTCTAAAAGTCTGTGAAGTGGTTCTGCTACAGTAGCTTTCGCAGGAAGGAAAGAGTGGTAAAAATTAAGTAATCCCAGGAAAGCCTGAAGTTCAACGTTATTCTTGGGAGCTGGAGTGTTTTGAATAACCTCAATCTTAAGTAATCCCAGGAAAGCCTGAAGTTCAACGTTATTCTTGGGAGCTGGAGTGTTTTGAATAACCTCAATCTTTTCTGTAAGGGGGTGAATGCCTTCAGCATCAATGCGAAACCCTAAGAAGCTGACTGAAGGGACATCGAACATGCACTTCTCTTTCCGTAGTCGCAAACCATACTTCTTTAATCTTAAGAATACTTCTCGTAGAATCTTTGCAAGCCCTTCTGAATTTTCTGCTACTACTATGAGATCATCCAAATAAAACTCTACCCCTTCTACTCCCTTTAATAAGTTTGACATTGTCTTCTGAAATTCGACTGGTGCTGAGGAGATTCCGTATTGAAGTCGTTTTACTTTATATGCACCCTTTAGCGTAATAATAGTTTGTGCCTTGGCTGTTTCATCATCAACTGTCAATTGTAAGTATGCTTGTGCTAAGTCAAGTTTTGCAAAAACTGAACCACGAGGAAGGTTTGTAATTAGGTCATGCATTGAAGGGATAGAGAAGGTATGAGGATCAAGAGCTTTATTTAATGTTGACTTATAGTCTCCGCAAATACGTACTGTTCCGTTCGGCTTAAGCACAGGCACGATGGGTGTAGCCCATTTGGAAAAATCAACTGGTTCTAAAATTCCTTGCGAAACCATGCGGTCGATTTCTGCTTCCACTTTGGGACGAATAGCAAACGGAATTTTCCTAGCTGGCAAATATATTGGTGCAATAGTAGGATTTAAATTTAGGGACACCGGTGGTCCTGTGTATGTGCCTAGTTCGCTGGCAAATAATGAATCAAATTCATTTACGACCTCGCTAACTTTGGATGAAACTATTGAATTTACTCCTTGTACTGAAATTCCTAATGGCGAAAACCAATCACAGCCTAAAATGTTTGGTGTGCGTGTACCAGAAGCAACCAGAAGGGATAAACTGTGAATTTTTCGTTTTTTATACACCGCGCTGATACTGCATTTGCCTTTGAATTTCATGGAATTTCCTTGAAAATCTTTAAACATTGTCTCTACGCGAGACAAATTTGGTTGTCATTTTGGCCATAATTTATTGAATGTAGTAGAACCAGAATCTACTTCGAAATTGCAATTTTTTTTATTTATAAGAACAGAAGTGTGCTTCTTAAGATTCGCTATGCCTGTGATGAGATTTATGCCTGAATGTCCACTCTTTTTAAAACTTGAATGCCTCTGTTGCGGTTTTTTATAGTGTGTAATTGATTTACATACCTTTTTAATGTGTCCAAGCTTACCGCAATTGTCACAAACAACCGTACGGAATCTGCACGTTGCTCTTGAATGCGCCTCACCACAGCTACAACAAGCACCTGCACGTAGTGTACCAGCAACACTTGATTCTTTGTAGTTCTTATTTTTGGCTCCCTTCCGCACAAAATTAACCTCCTGATCGATTGCATTTGATGTAGCTGAATTTGCCTTTATCATGTGAAGACTACGGTTTGCTGATTCCGCCGCGACTGCTTTCTCCTGAGCTGTTTTAAAAGTTAACTCAGTTGTGGCCAAAAGTTCTTCCTGCAATCGAGGATCACGGAGTCCGCATACGAAACGGTCACGTAACATGCGGTCCAGCGACGAAGCGAAATTGCAATGGCTTGCCATTCTCCGTAGATCTGCTATGTAATCGACGATTTTCTCGTCTGGGAGTTGGTCTCTTTTAAAAAATTTAAAGAATGATGCGATTTCCGAAGGTGGGGGTGAAAAATGGTCAGAAAGTGTTTTGCAAAGAGAATCATAATCGAGATCTGTTACCTTTGATGGCGAAATTAGCGATTCTAAAAGGTCGAATAAGCCTGCCCCGCAGACTGTTAAAAACGTAGCTCGCTTTCGTTTTGCATCCGTAATGCCATTTGCTTCCATGAAAATGTCCAAACGCCGTTTGTAAGATCCCCAAGAACTCTGTTTGGTGACATCGAAGACTTCCACGTACCCAATGGAAATGTAGGAATCCCTCTGCATGCTGGTCGAAGTTGAAGTATGTGAATTGTTAGAAGTATTTTCCACGGACATCTCGCTTTCTTCTTTAACGAATGGTTTTATTTGGTCGCTGGAATTATTTTGCGCTGGATTAATATTTGACATGCTACATTAAATGTAGATTTCCCAGCGATCCCATCCTCGTCGCCACTTTTGTGTATTTTAAAATGAAAACGCGTGCAATGATTATTTACGTTATAATATTTAATAGTCTAATTAGTTAATGATGATAAGTATAATTAATGATTACAATATTTTACTTTACGAACAAAAGCGAAGTTAAAAAGAAGATGTTGCGGCCAACAGCCGTAAATCGGAAGTGGCAGCTGTCTTCGTTTTGACACTTCAGTCCGGTCTCATCGATGGCGTTCAGCTGATTGGCAATTGTAGTAGATCTATGGCGTTCAGGAATTAAGACTTGTAGTTCGGACGCAATAACGACACGATCACAGACAACGGCTTCCGGCTAATCAATTTTGCAGCAGCTGGTAATACGGTGATAAGTAGCACTAGGTTTCCAATACTGCGAATCCACAAAGCAACCTGGCGCTCTCCATTATCTTGTTGCAGCTGAATTCAGAGCTCGACTATCCAACGAGAAGAAGCTGCGAACCGGCCAGAAAAAGAAATTCAACGTTAAGCCTTAGTACGAATGGAGTAGCCAGAGTCTACAGAGAGCGCCTGAGCGAGAGACTCTCCGCTGTGCATTACACATCCACAAACGCCAACAGCTGTAGGGAACAGCGAGTAAATCAAATATTAACATCATCCAAAGACAGCAATCAAAAATATTAAGAACGATAATAGACGCTCCATGGTGTATTTCCAATGACGACATCCATAAAGACCTCAAATTAGCGACAGTAATGGAATAAATACAAAAGACAAGCACAAAACACAAAATCCGGTTACTAATCCGCGGTAACAACGAAGTCAACTCTATCCCACTACAAGAAATAACCAGAAAAAGAAGACTGAGCGTCTTAGGCCTTCTGACCTAACTCAGAGACTTTAGTAAAAATTATAAAAATTATAACAATTGTAATCTTCACTCTTTGAAATTCGTTAGTTAAAAACTAAAAAAAAACCCACCTTATTGTAATATACAAGTATGTAAAGGCACTGTCCTTATAAGCTATCATATCCTGTTCTGTAACAACTCGGTGTCCAATTTGGACAGATGTAAATAAATAAAGGAATACAAAAAAAAGTAGCAGCGGTTTCCTAGGGTAAGTCTTCGTAGAATCTCCACTAAGGTGTCATTCGTGGATGTTATATTTACTCCGAGGTAGGTAAACTCCTTAACTACTTCGAAGTTACTGCTGCCAACCAACAGTGACGTTTCGTCCTAGGTGGTGGACAGATGTTTCTTTGTTTGTTGACAACATGTACTTGGTTTTGTCCTCATTCACTTCAAGGCCAACTCGTTTTGACTGTTCTTCAATTGCCGTAACAGCCTCTAATGCGGCGCGCTGCGGGCGACCGATGATTTCGATGTCGTCTGGGTATCCCAGTAGCTGGACAGATTTCTGAAAGATAGTGCACAGAGCAGGTGTAAACACGGAAGGCACTATCTGTTCCAGCACAAGGTTGAAGAAATCACACGATAGCGCATCTCCTTGCCGAAATCCGGTGCATGTTTGGAATAGTTCGGAGGAACTGTTTTCGAATTGCACGTTGCACCGCGTATTTTCCAGCGTCACGCGGCATAGCTGGATCAGTTTAGCCGAGATCCCGAATTCGGCCATCGGCCATGTAGAGCTCAAGACGATAAATGCTATCATATGCGGCTCTGAAGACGATAAAGAGATGGTGAGTCTCGACTTGAAATTCGTTGGTCTTTTCAGGATTTGCCTTAGTGTGAAAATTTGGTCGATCGTCGATCTGCCGGGCCGGAAGCTACACTGGTACGTGCCGATTAGTGTGCTGCAGAAAGGTTTCCGACGTTCACACAGTATATTGGATAGTATCTTATATGCGACGTTAAGCAGGGATGTGCCTCGGTAGTTCTTACAAGACATAGGATCGCCTTTCTTGAAGATGGGGCATATAAAGTCATCGGGCATAGCTTCATCCACCCATACCTACTTGGTTGATGACTTGGTGCATGCACCCTACCAAAGCATCACCACCATGCTTGAAAAGCTCCGCTGGTAGACCATCAAAGTCGGTGGCCTTTTTCCTCAGCTTTTTGATGGCTGAGCGGACCTCTTCAAAACTGGGAGGGGGGATGGATTCTTCACTGACTGGATGCGGGTTCACTTCTTGCCCTATCACTCTCACTACCTGACGCCCATTAAGTAGCTGCTGGAAGTGCTGCTTAAACACATCTACTATTCCCTGCACTTCGGTGACTAGGTTTCCTTCACTGTTTCGAAGAGCCTGCGTTCCGGGCTTGAAGCCTGCTGCCAGTTTGGCTTTCCTATAAAACATTCGGATGTTGTTCCTATCGCGGGACTCTTCGATATCCTCGAGCTGGGAGACTGCGTGGGCCCTTTTCTTCTTACGCGGGATCTTCTTCTCCTCCCTTCTTCTGGCTCGATACTCTTCTCTCGCTGCCATTGTTTTGCGTTGCAGCGCTTACACGTGTGCATTTTCTGTCACCTTTTTCAGACGCACGCATTCATCATCATACCAAGGGCTCTTTTTGGGTGGTGGCTAATAGCCCATGGTTGTCTCTCAAATGATGCAGATAACATCCAGGCGATCGCTGATCGGCTTAAAGTCAGTTATCCTTGAGCGTAGCCAATTTCCCATGACGAATCCGCATCTTAACATGTGCAGTCTTTTGTGGCAGCTGTAATAAATGTCTGAATTTGTTCCTGATCCTATCGAACGTATCTCCTGGATCGCGGTAATATCTGCCTTATACTGCGTGAGGACATATTCAAGTTTTTGAATAGTACCTGTAGTGTACAATGAACGCACGTTCCAGGTGCATAATCTCAAATCGTAATCCGTGGACACTCCGGGTCGTGGTGTAAAATGAGGGGGTCCATTATCCGAGGCTAGTGTCTCTCTCATAACTAGATTTTTTTTAAGTGGTAAGGAAGTTACTCCGACGGCACAACCCCCAACCTGGAGGGCCAGTTCCATTTTTTGAAACCCCTAGGACGAGGGGCCGGTTTTAAACCGATGTCAGTAACCCGCTTCGGGGATGTGAGCGCTGCCGTTGGCCCACTGAAGGCTCATCCGCCACCATCTTTTTTCCAAGACCCTGACTAGTCCATGGAGATCCTTATCGACCTGCGCTCCGAATATGTCGGAGTAGTTCAAATAAGGTTTTGTTTCCATTCTGTAAGTCTAGCGCCACCGTTGGTACCATCGAGGGAACTCGTCCGCTGACGTGATTATAGTGCTGCTATTTTCTCTGAATCAGCACTCGCACATCCGATGGCTACCACTTGGAGGTTAAATAAGCACAATTTATGTGTAGTAACAGTTACAACAGTGGGCTTTGCCAAGTTAAAGCCATTCAGTGCCTACCCTATTTCCACAACATCCAGCATCCACAACATAGAAAAAAATACATAGATAAAAAATATTTTTTAAAAACTATTTTTTTATTTTAAATAATTTTTTTTTCCGAGTCCAATATGTGACTATTAATTAAAGCTTGGGGCGCCCTGTAACTATAAATTTTTGTTTGTTTATATGGAACAAAACAAAATACATTAAAATTATGTGGTAAAACAAACGAAAATTTTTATAGGACTTTAGTTTTTACGGTTTTCGGTGTTGGTAATCAATTTGAGATCCGTCTTTATTTCTTTGTACTTTATTATGACCTTTGAATGAGAGCAGCATCAGCATCCATTTGCCACTGCCGCCGTACGATTAAATCTGTGTACGATGCCATGTCATCCACCGTATGGTTAACTAAAGAGTGTTCGTTTACTAGTTAATGGAATTTTCCAATTAGCTGTCAAATTGAATAATTGGTTGTCAAAAATTGTTTGAAACTCAATTTAAAATTCTATTTTTCTTTCGTTACAAATTTTTCGTTATTTGCGAAATTTGTTTATGTAGGTACAAATTGATGACTTAAATTTATTTCTCTTCTGCATCTTTGGATATTGAATAATGATAGAGTAAATGTTGGAAACCGGTGACGATGACATTTCAAATAAAATATTTAAGTTCAATGGACGCAATTTCGAATTTGGTTGAGTTTATGATTGATGGTTATCGAACATTACCAATGAACTGTTGACTAAAAACCAAACAAATGGATCAAATGATTTCTTTTTGTTGCCCTGGCGAACTGGGTATATTTAGGTCTAAGAAGCTTTAGAATAATCCGCTACTCTAAGTATGTTTATCCCTAAGTAAAGTATAAATTGACTCCACGGTTTTTCTTAAACAATTAAATTTCTTTTCCCATGCATCTTTATCTATTTAACGTTCGAGTAATTTTAAATATCCCTGTGTCAAATAAACATACATATTTCAGCACTTATATTTTTATCGGTGAATGCAATCAATCCGGGTTTCTGAATGAAAATTGCTTATTATTTATTGCTTTATTGATTCAAATAGAAAAAAAACGATTTTCGGATCGGAATGAATGCGAGAATGGCAACAGTCGAATGATAAGTGGAGAGAAAAGTAACAGCGATGCTTTTTTTGGAACATATGACCCAACACTATTTCTGAAATAAGGACAAGGGGTATCGTTCGGAAAAATCCCCATTCGTTGGTGGAAATGAAAAAGAAACTGCTCTTTCATACTGAATATGTGTTCGATATCTTTATATGTATATATAAAAATGAACTGTTCGTTTGATACCTCAGAACTCCTAAACTAACCATCCGATTTAGCTGAAACTTACACTATATACTTTTTTTGATGTTTGAAGTGTTCGTACATCAAAAAATTTCGAATTTTCAATATATATGTTACACATTATATATTATTTGTAATGAAGTGAGAAATGTTCTTACATCAAAAGTTTTCAAGTTTTCCGATAGGTGGCGCTGCAACACCAAAATTTCAAAACCATCCGACTGAGCTGAAACTGACACAATATATTTGTTATGAAGTGAGAAATGATTGTTAATCAAAAGTGTTCAAGTTTTCCGATAGATGGCGCTGGATTTCCAAAATTTAAAAACGAACTATACTAACCTACACAATATATAATTGTATGCTATGAAGTGAGAAATGTTCAAAACTCAAAAATTCTCAAGTCTTGCCATAGATGGTACAAAATCTCAAAATTATTACTGCATCAATGCACGGCGATAGCTTACAGCTAACTTTCGTGTTTCATATAATGTATTTCAAAATGGTTGAGTTAAACTCGGTCGAAAAAGTTGGATGTCATTGTTTGGGCGGTTTCCTTAAATCCAAATTTGATAGATCATTCATGCATTTTTCTCAGCATTTCCTTTTTTATAAGGAAGTTAATTTTTTGAAGCCGAATCTATTAGAAACACAAACTGACTTACACTTGCAGATACGAATGAAGCAAAACAAAATATTAAAAAAAAAATTCTGTCTAAATAAAGTAGGTAACTGTTTTCACTTCTAAAAATTGTCAACAGAAATTGTTTTATATGAAAATTATAAGTGCGCCTAGGATATTAATTATAGTATATAGTCCAGTGCAATTAGTTATTATTTATTATAAATGAAAAATGACGGGGCCCAGTTAAAGTGAATGGATTTGAATGATTTTTTTTTTGTTGGATTTTTAATACCATAAACTAAAAAGTTTACCCATTAAAAATTACCGCAATTCTTGAAATCCGTAACCAATTTTAGTTTAAATCGTATTTTTATCGGAAAAGTGTGCTTATATTTTTTTTTATTAATATTATTTTCATGTCATACCGTCACCTACAAATTCAGCATACAAAGTTTTTACATAGGGCTTATAGTTTTCCTGGTATTAAGTTTATTTTGTCACAAGAACCTGTAAAAGGAATGTGCTCTATACTAGAAGTAGCATCATTTTCATGGGACAGGTCTTAAAAAAAAAACATTAGCGGAAGATTTCAAAATGTAAACTTTTTACTTTATTGTATAAGAGATTCAAAAAATCCCGAAACTTCTAAATCCTATAGCTGGGTTCCGAGGTATAAACCTAATTGCACTGGACTAATAAGCTTATATGAATAACTGAATTCCAGTAAAAAAAATGCCTGTTAAGCTTAATTTTTTATTTTTTTTATTTATGTATTTCATCAAACGGAGTACAGAAGGCTCCTACTGACTATTAACTTAACAAACAATTTTATATATACATAAACATGATTAACCACCATAGAACAAAACATTAAATAAATTTGCTTTAAAAACTTCTCTACTATAAAATTGGTTAAAATCATTATAAATATTATATATAAAAATGAGCTGTTTGTTTGTTACCTTAAAACTCATAAACTATCCGTCCCCATAACCCGACCACCATAATCAACACACGGTGACAGCTAACTTTTGACTTACGCGTACTTTTCACTTCATAACAAACATATTGTGTAAGTTTCAGCTAAATCGGATGGTAAGTTTTTGAGTTTTTAGCACTTAAACGAAGGTTATTTTTATGATATGAAAAAATTATTGTTGTACCAGTTCCTATATCTAACCGAAAAGTTCATATATCCGAATAAGTTTGTTATTCTTAAGTGGTTAAAAAATTAAATAAAAATATTTATTTACTGCAATTAATGCACAGAACTTAAAAATTAATTATGAATTTTAAAATGTTTGAGTTCAACTCGGTGACATCGTTCGATGTACCAAAAAGTATTTGAAAAAATTTCAGGACATTTTATGACATAAACACTGTTATCAATAGGTGTAGCGAAGCGCATCGGGTAACCACTAGTAAACTATAAAATTCATTTTTTTATGAATTTTTGAAAACATGCATACAAATTTCAATGAAATTTAAAGAACTATTTTATAACATGTGCATTCTTACATATGTATATCTAAATGTCCATTATTTCTGTGTAGGTTCGCATTAAAAAAATTTGTTTTTAACAAGGATGGAGTTATTTAACCCTATGAAGGAATCAGAACTTCAAACATTAGATGAAAAATTCTTATTATTAAAGGCACGCCTTGAGGACCACCCAAAAAAAATTATTAAGTCAAATGTCGTCTTTCTATGCATATGTAGTTGGTTTTTATATAAAAAAAATATTTTCAGCAAAGCTAGCGCATCACATGAATTAATTCCAGTTTTTGAGGTATCTTGCCCCACTGTGCGTCGCCTCGATTTGCGTCCCCATTTCTTGGATCACCTCTCGATGTAATTCGAGGGATTACTGTACTATTATCTCTAGATATAAAACAGTTCACTGACTGACTGACAGACAACGCACAGACCAAACTGCTGGACCTAAAGGGCAGGACATTCCTATAATAACATAGAAATCCACTGACGGAGGTTTTTTGTAATCCCATCTCTAAGTGGGTGAATTCGGAAAAAAATTCCTTAATTGTAGAAATCCAATTTTCATCGGTCAACCATTGTCATTCATCAGGAGTCTGTTGAGAGTGGACTGTTTAAATTATGCTCTTCGGCACTCATTTTCAATACAATTTGTTTTGTCTGAACAGGGGCATGGGGGACAAAGCAAGGCGAGCACGGGTCAGCTAGTCTTCTACATAATTGAATCGCTAGCGCAAGAGCTTGTGATTCCCCTGAAAGTTCATTTCTACACGGATTTAAATGATTCTAGCACTGATCGAAAGCTTATCAACTGAACTTTGTGCATCAGTATAAACAGTTTTGAAAAAGAGCATATCAGTAGAGTTATTACGAAAACATATTATTCTTACCTTTTTTTTTCATTCGTAAATCGTAAGCGGTTGTATGGTTTCTGCATACATGAGAGATTTCTCGCACTGGTCCACTAGTTTTGTATTATTTCTCAATCGATGTCGCAAAAAATACTTTATAAATCTGTACCGGTAGTGGTTATTGTAATTTACTGTTTACTGTTAATTTACCCAAATGGTGGGCTATTTACATATTTCGTAAAGATTACTCAAAAGAAATAGCCATGAAAACCGAAGGTTCTCCCACTAGTCAATTGCAATTTGTGCGAATTTACAAGAATAACTTACAACAACTAATTATTAATGAATACAAGAGCTACCCTAACCTCAGGGCTAAATGGACCAAAGCCCTGGTGCGCAAGCCCTTTGGGGCGGCATTTTTTATATGTGTTTTATATTTTTTGTTATTTTCTATTACTAATTTGGTTATAAGCAGGGAACGGATTTTGTTGACTTTGCCTTTTTTTGCCTTTTTTACTCATATTACCCTTTCTTGCCTTTTTTACTCATATTGCCTTTTTTTGCCTTTTTGGTGCTATTTGTCAAAGTACTTTCTTCTTAACTATACGATTTATCCTTGCTCACACGAAAGAAATTTCAGTGTCTACACGTATGAGAGCAGGTTTTTCTCTTGTATGAACATGCACATAAGTGGACGCGTTGCTTACACTTGCGCACATAAAAAAAATCCCTACACACCAACACAACCCTAAATACATTTGTATCAACTCAATATACATGCGGTTCTTCTTGTGCCGTAAGTGTAATCTCAGGCTTTGCCGCATTCATCTGACAAAAACCGTTAGACATCTGGGAAGTATTTTTGTCGTAACTGTGCGCCTTTTCATCTAAATTCTAGATTCATATTCTGTAACAATATACTGGCCATACTTAGTGCTGTGCTTGTCTGTTTTATATTGCGTGTGCCTAAATGCGTGCTCCTCCCAAAATATTTTGTTGCTTGTCATTGAAAGTGAAAATGCCCCAAGGCAGAGTTTGTGATGAAATTGGAAAAAAAGATTTTTAGTCGACTCGAAAGACCGCATATTTAAGAGTGGTGTTAAAGACTTTGAACGAACTCGAGGAGAAATGACAACAAGCTAAAGGGCCGTGTCAAGGACGTGACATCTCTTATCTTGGCTCCACTAGGCTCTGCCCATGTTGTAAGGTTCTTTATTTCATTCAAGGCTTTCCTGAGGGATAATCGCAGGCGATTGTTACATACCAGAGAACTTCAAAATATTTTGGATTACAATAAAAACCTTTATTATGAAATGCATTTTTTTGCTTTTTTCTGCGGTATTATTTGGCCTTTTTTGGCTTTTTTTGGTTAATAAAATCCGAACCCGATTTTTATTCAAAATCTTTTCAAAACAAAAATTACCAAATAACCTGTTCTAAATGAAATACATATTAAATATTATATGCAGACATTTTTTTGTTTAGGAGCCTGGTAATAAATATGTGTGTTCTTAGAATTTCTCCGGTAGGTAACTTAAACTAGTATAGTGTATCAATGAAATACGTTCGGTTTTGGTTCGGTTCGCGCCAGTTTTATATCAAGTGCCATGCCAGCCATACTACTGCAGGCTTAGCAACGTCGCCAGGTTCTCTTCGGCTAGCTTTGCGAAACGTCACTGTCTTTAAAAACACCTCTCTACTAACATATGTAATTGCTGCAAAAAGCATCACATTCTTACCATACTTGTGTCTTATTTCAATACATATTTCAATATCGGTGAAACGTCAGTTTCTTGAGGTTGTCTGTGATTTAACTTATTAGGTCCACCCCCAAAACAACGAAAATCTACGAAAAGTTACGAAAAAAAATTGCGTAGTCTTTTCGCAAAAGAGAGTGTTTGAAAGAAATTTCCCCATGTAGCGAATTTTAGCACAAGAAATTTCTTTGGGTAGATTTATGAAATCTTTTAAATTTGTCAAATCACATACATTTTTAATTTTATGTTGTTTCACGTCGTTCGTTTACTTTTTCGTAATTTTCATATCGTTGAGAGCATTTCACCCCCACTCTTCGAAATTTTACAGAATACTATTATTCGGTGCATAAATTACGCGAATGGATCTATTTTGCTAGCTGCTATTTCTCAGTTTCGGCTGCGAACAGTTTTAACGGTTCAATCTTTTTTAAATTCAACAATCTTTACTTCTTGGTGGTGATTTTAAAAATAATTTTTTATTTTATGGTGAAGCAGGGCTAACCCATGGAATAATAATAATAATAATAATAATATTAATAATAATAAGGTAGAACCAAGCCTAGCTTCCCGCAACCATTTGTGTGTGCGCGTTATATTTTTGCACGAATGGAAGGGACCTACAGTTTTCTGCCGTCTCCGAACGGCGAGTTGGGAAGCTTTACATGACAAATGGATACTCTTGAATGCTTATCAGGCATTCGGAAGAGGTGGGCACTGTGAAAAACTTTTTAGGTGTTTGCGGCGAGATTCGAACACAAGACCGCTGGCTCAGTAGTCCGACGCACTAACCACTTGCGCTACGGTGCCCACTGGAATACAAACGAAAATGGTTCCGGCTTCGCCAATCGTAAACTAAACTAAGAGAAAGAAGCTTTTCTGCAAAATAAAAAGCTAGGAAAATAAATGTATAAGTTACTTTTGATTTTTGTTTACTATTAAGTTTTTTTTCACATTTCAATTTTATGTTTTTGTTTAGTGTAATGTTATGTTAATAAATTGACTATTTCTAATTCTGACACTTTTTCATAACTTTGCCGGTCACACCGCTCTCGCTAGCCATCCCATGTATTTTCTTGCGAAGAGGGGCGCATTGGCAGTGGCACCGTAGCGCAAGTGGTTAGTGCGTCGGACTACTGAGCCAGCGGTCTTGGGTTCGAATCCCGCTGCAAACACCTAAAAGTTTTTCACAGTGCCCACCTCTTTCGAATGTCTGACAAGCATCAAATGGTATCATTTGTCACGATTGAGCTTCTCAACTCGCCGTTCGGAGTCGGCAAAAAACTGTAGGTCCCTTCCATTCGTGCAAAAATATAACACGCACACACAAATGGTTACGAGAAGTAGGCCCAGGTTCACCTCGAGCTGTAGCGCCAACTAAGTAAGTAAGAGGGGCGCATTATTTTTAGTAGCCCACGGGCACCAAATATCTTAGGACGGCCCTCTGGCTATGAGCCGTGTTTAACTACCGGAAAACCAATTTAGGAAGAGGCCAAATAAGGTTTCAATTCCCTAAAATATACATATCAATTTATGAAACAGTACGTTTGTTTGATTAAAATCATATAGTAATTACTTAGGTGCTTACCAATAAAGTATTCACTTAACTATTCAACCTTCTCAAAACAGTAGAGCATTTTAATATTAGATTCAGTAACCCTTTGCTTATTATAAACTATTTTGGAATTAATACAGTAAAATAGAATAATAAATTTAGGGACCTGATTGCTTCGAAATGACAATGACAAATTAGTTTTATTGCATACGATATAAAGTATTTATACTAGTGAAATTCATCCGCATCTAGTAAATACTATGTGCCCTAGGAAATGCTTTGTTAGCCAGCATTTAATTCAATTTTATGCACTTGAAAAACAAATAGGCATTTACTTAAACATTGTCTAGTGAAGGCATTTATGATTTACTAGTTTGATTCATACGACCCGACCCAATGACATCGCTGCTTTTGAATATTCAATATGTTTGTGTTTTGACAGCAGCACTATGTTTGGCAGTAAAACGGCAGCTTTTCTTGTCTCTTGATCAATGTATTCAACAACGGAATCATCACTGTAATCTTCGCTTTGTGATTCATTGTCACTTGGTACAAAGTCATTGCCACTATCTAAATCGTAATCACCACTAAGATCACTTCCGTACTCATTAAAAAACGATAAATTCATTTATCAAAAAACAAATGAAGAGTATTTCTACTTCAAATTGTAACCAGGAGGGTAGGGGTGTTATAATTCCCTGTAGCAGAGGACGTGGCACGCTTGCGGAAGGTTGGGCAAAAGCTCGTCGGAGGGAGGGTTCTTCCTGCTACAAAATTCTTGGTACAAAATATATCGTGCCAAACATCTTATCGATATCAAACCTGTTGGGAGAATTCACTTGAAGTGATAACTCAGCATCTCATTACATATGTGTATATCCAAAAGAGGAATGCAATAACGATGATGTCCATGTAAAAGAAAATTAAAAAAAAAAGCAAAAAAGACAGAGAAAATAAGTAGAAGAAAATTGAGGAAAATATTAATAAGAAGTAGATATAAAGAAAGGATGGTCAGATGTTAGCGACCTTGCGATGATCAGAAAGGTATTTTTTTTTCTTATTCACCGCTCATCGGCTGTACCCGCCCTGTACTATTGACAAAAGTCTATAGCTCCATGGCCACTCCATGCCGGAAATATGTTAAAGGATGGCCCCTTCACAGTCTACGTACGCTTTATACCAGGGGTGGCCAAACTTTCAGGTGATGTGTGAAATTGATTACGTGTATTACTTACCGATTATTTTTAATAAGAAGAAAATACATATAAATATGTACACACCATAAGAAGGTCACGAGCTAGAATGGATACGCCTAACTACTTGCGAAAAAATTTATCCAACTACTTCACCAATGCAAGGTTGAGATATCAAACCGAAGAAGGGGAAAAATACTATAAAGTCTCACAAGGATCAGTACTGGGTCTGGGGCTGGGGCCCCTACTTTGGAATATCAGCGGAGTTCTGCAATTAACACTGCCACCAGGAGTGAAAATAATCGGATTCGCCAACGACATCGCCCTCGTTACTGTAACAGAGAATACCAAGCACTGGCTAATATCTGCCGAACTAGAACTAGTAGATCATAATAAGGAAACTGTCATAATAATCAGCCGGTAAAATGTGGACATAAGTTCCTACCCTCAAACTATGAAATCGAAAGACTCTGTCATCAAAATGATCAATGAAGAAGAAACAGTAACAGTAAACAGAGCACGCAGTATTCCATTGCATACGCTTTATGTGATATGATATATAACTAAAACTAATCGTAATACTAATTCTACTTCTAATTAAATGCACACTAAAACGTGCGTCTAGTCTCGGAATTTCTCCAGGCTCTCGTTGAAATGGTGTCTGGTCGCGTGGCAGCCTGTTATGGTACCTATATACTTCGAGGTAGTACGGGGAAGTATGTGGATTCAGTGCTTCTGCCTCGATAGGTTGGAATCGCCTCGATGGGAAAAAGTTGTGAATAGCACACAGCCGGGTCGATGGGCGTTAGGCAATAACGCCTAAGGAAATAAAGCCCAAATCGATTTGGAAATAGAGCCCAAAAAAATTTCTAACGCCCAAAAATAAACAAGAAGATGGAAATAAAGCCCAAAAAGACTTTGCCTAACGCCCAAAACTCAATATCACCCAAGTTATAAAAAGGCATCGCCCAAAAATTTTCAATGGGAATTGTTTTTGTAAAAATTGGGCGATATTTCCAGATTTTTGGGCGCCGCGCGGCCGCATACCGTTCGCGTCACACGCCGACATGGAGCGCCGCGCCGCGGGAATCATTTAGTTTGGTACAATCGTTCTTGTTGTTTAATTTAAAAAAGCAATCAAACTAATTGTGAAGTCCAGTTTATTCTAAACTGCGAAGAGGATTGCAATATCTGTCATCGAACTTTGAGTGGGTTGCATTTTTCAATGACATTCTACATTCTCAGTAGAAATTACTCAACAATATTGCCATTTGGGCAATTCTTAATTTTATTTGGGCGTTATTTCATTTTGCCTTTATTGTGTTGGGTGATATTTCCTTTTTCGGGCATTATTTCCTTTTCAAATATTTACACTTGTTATTTTGGGCTTTACTGCCTATTATAAGATTAACCCTGACTAGGAAATTACACCCAAAATGACTAAAAAAATTACAACAACAAATTATTCGAGATTTTTTTGGGTGTTATTTCCAAATCGATTTGGGCGTTATTTCATTGGGCGTTATTGCCTAACGCCGGGTCGATGTACCTCGATCGTACCTCGATCGGAAGGAGTGAAATCAATTGAAGTCCACGTGGGTTTATAAAATAGTCGCAGATTACGTTGGGTGCACGAAATGTTCGCACTTTATGTCGAATAGGTTAGAACTCTTGAACTCAATTCTGTTTTAGCGGGTGATGGAGGTGAGGAACCCACCTGTTTCGGAGGTTCGTTGGAACTATTTTTGCGTGGAGTCCGACTTTTCTGGAACCTATTCGTTGGCTACTTGACGGAATTATCCAGTACCGGGTGTAGGTGGTACTTTTTCTTTTGGCGGCAGGGTATTGTGCGGTGGCTCTTATGCTGCTAGGTGCGGGGTGCTACGTGTTGAACGTTCTCGTAATTATGGAGCACGTGAGACGCTACAAAATGTTATATCACAATAAATCACCAATCTCTATCACAAATCGACCACACTTCTTACCTCCTACGACCGATATATCCTAGGTTATATATTTTTTTGTTCCCTCAATGTTAATTATATATATGTAGGTCTAAAACACTACTATGAATCGGAGGCTAATCGATTAGCACAGTGTAACAATGCAGCAGAATTCTGGAAACTAGCTAAAAGCCTCAACGGTAGAAAATATATTATCAACAGCGACTTATCGGCCAGTGTACTTTTGACACATTTTAAAAAACTGCTAAACCCTGAAGTAAGCGGAAGCGTCTTCCATTATGCTGCTCCGGGGTTAAAAAATTATTTATTGGATACACCTATAACTTCCGAAGAAATAGTTGCGGCATTTAGTGGGTTAAAGGATGGAAAAGCTGCAGGATCGGATCGAATTCCAATCGAATTTTACAAATATGGATCTGATGAGCTTGTGGAAAAACTTAAAATTCTTTTTAATAATGTTATCGAGGGATTTCTTTCTTAAACGCTTCCTATAAAATCTTTACTGCGGTACTTCAAAAAATGATAACTACATGGATTGATGTAAGCAAGCTCTTTAAGGAATATCAAGCAGGATTCAGACCCGGATATTCAACAGTTGATCTGATCATATTTTTGTCCTAAGAAGCATAGCAGAATCCTTTCTCGCGAAGGGTAAAAAGCTTTACGCTTTCTTCGTCGACTTCAAGGCGGCTTTTGATACGGTTGACCGAAACGCCCTAATGTATTCCTACACTCTACAGAGTCTACAGTCTACACTCAGTCTCAGCTTTGTACATAGCCCAGCTCAGCCGCGCGGCCGTTGGGGTAGATATGAAATTTAGTTTTTAGTTGATCTGTTCTGTGCCAAAAATACAAAGTATGATTATTGACTATTTGAACGAGAATAAAATTGATATTTAGCTGTAAGATGGTTAAAAACTATTGTTTGTTTTTATTAAGCTTGGTATAATACTAAAACATACATATATAGTTTTTTATTGTAGTTTAGGGTGAACCTAAATACGGTAACAGAAAGAATGAATTGATACGAATTACTTGAACACTCGGTATCTTTTTTCCTGTAATGTACTGACACTTGATTACCTGATATTGAAACTATCAATATCTGATTACAGAAGTCTACAGATATGAATGGTTGAACGGTTTTACTGATCTTTATATCGCCGGCAAATGTACTTAAAGACGTATTTATGCTATGTATATAAATGAACATCTTTCAAAATCTCAAAATTTACCATGGCAATGTTGATAAAGTTAACTTGAGGAGCATTTTGAATATGAAGTTATGTACATAACTATTCAAACTTTTAGTAATTTTGGTGATTTAAAATAAATAAGTAATTAAATTATGTTTGTAGCTGTATATTAGTTGCCCGTGTTGAATGATGTACATATGTATGATATCTTTTATTCTGTGCGTCCTTTTCGCCCTTCGCTCTCTCGCAATCTGTATCTCTCCGTATTTATCTCATTCGTAAAATTATATGACCAATACAAATAATATATACCTACACCATTTTTTAAAAAAAGCTTCACTTCTACCGCGTGTGACTGACACACACACTTTTTTTAACTTAATTTTTTTTTCATAATTATGTTCCACAAAGGTTGGCAAGACCTAGCTATGGACATGCTTATACATATCTCGTATCGTAATGAGTTTTTACCCCCAAAGAAAACAAATGTGCATCGATATACATAATTTTAAACTCGATTAATTTACTTATGGCCGTGTGTAAAAAGGGCGATCTCATAAGCACTGCGCACTGGATTAGGAGGAATGTTATGTCTTCCAATGACATCAGCATTTTCTCGTACCTATAGTCAGGGAGCCTTGAACGACTCCATGGAATCGGTATCACTAATACAGTAAAATATTCCAACTCTGAATGATTGCATAAAGCTTACAAGCTTACAAGCATTTCTCTCCCAAGCTTGTTTAATCAACATTCCTTCTTGTAAAGCAGAGGTACACACTTAGTTCAGTGCATTCTGTCTTACACAAGTACACTTTCTTTCGAAATAAACGCACTTCAACCACATACGTTACCTATAAAAGCAGTATTTTTCCAGAACAGCATATTTCCACTCCCCGTATACAACAACCAGGAGTTCAACTGAAAGGTTCACTCTTCAGTGAACAGGCAGTAGGGAACTTTCAAATCACTTGTACATTATGATATCCTTTTGGCAAGCACCCACCTGCTACGGTCGGACGTTCCGTTTTTGTTTAACCCTGTAATATGGACTGCATCTTCCTTTTATTTAGTGGACCAAAACCGACAGATACTATAAATACATACTCGTACATGAATACAATTTGAGGTTTCTATAGGAATACCTTACTTACTATGTACCTTCATTGCAAGCGGCAGATAAGAGGACAATTTAATATTGTTTTTTTTTTTTCTTTTTTGCTCATTTTAGAGACAGTTTGTCAAGAAAGTGTTTTGACAATGGTAATTTAGACAATTTCTTTAAAAAAAAGAGCTTCTTTGATGATTTAACCTAATTTTTTTTGTTCCGTTTATTTTATTTATGTATCTTCTAACAAACAGTATCGAAAAAATAGTACATTTTGAAAACAATAACAAAAAACAACAAGAAAAACAAATTTCACACAAAAATTGGTCTGTCAAGAAAGTTTTTTTACATATTTTCTTTTTTTTTAATGTGAAGGTCAAGAAACAAAACAAGGTAATTAATATTTTGTATGGCCACCATTAGTGTTTATGACGGCCTATAGTCTTCTTTTCAGTGAACAAATTAAATTTTGCACATCATAATCGTCTGGAATTTTATTCCATTTCTCTTGTATTGCAGTTTTCAGCTCTGATCGGCTTTTTGATTGTCTTTTGGTAACTTTTTTTTTAAAAAAGGCCCTAGAAATATTAAGTCTGAACTCTGCGCAGGCGTATCAAATACTTAGATGCAATTAAAAAAGGAGGCAAATTCTCACCATATGCGCCTTATGTTTAGGATCATTATCTTGGTAAAATTTGAATTGCGGTTTATTGTCATCATTGAACCCAAATTTATTTGCGCTATTTAACAAATGACACCTTAAAATATCTAGATATTGTTGCGCATCGATGGTGTTCTCTATGAAGGCCATATCTCCAACTCCTTTACTAGAAATGCACCCCCACACCATGACTGATTACTTACCGAATTTGACAGTTGGAATAATGTTACGATTTTTCAATGCTTTTAACGGCTGGCGACACACGCTATTGGGTCCATCGTTGTAGTACAACATAATTTTAGTTTCATCGCAAAATATGACGTCATCACAGTCATTATCAGGATTAGTAATGTGTGTCGTAGGGGAAAATAATCGCTTTTCAATATGTAGTTCTGAAAGCAATGGCTTTTTGCGAGCAACTCTTGATTGGTTCTTGTTTTTTTTCATGACTTGCCTTATTGTTTCGTGGCAAACCGCAACACCAACCCCTTCTTTTAGTTCACCTGCAAGCCTCCTCGTCAAAATCTGTGGGTTTTTTACTACTTTCCGCAGCTTAATGCGTTCTGTTCGCTCCGATATTTTGCGCCAACGGCCGCTCGATGATTTTAACTCCAGTCTATTTTCTTTTTATGCACGATTTAAAATGTTGTAGATTGTTTGTCTTACTTACTTAGTTGGCGCTACAGCTCGAGGTGAACCTGGGCCTGCTTCTCGCAACCATTTGTGTGTGCGTGTTATATTTTTGCACGAATGGAAGGGACCTACAGTTTTTTGCCGACTCCGAACGGCGAGTTGAGAAGCTCAATCGTGACAAATGATACTCTTTGATGCTTGTCAGACATTCGAAAGAACTGGGCACTGTAAAAAACTTTTAGGTGTTTGCGGCGGGATTCGAACCCAAGACCGCTGGCACAGTAGTTCGACGCACTAACCACTTGCGCTACAGTGCCGGTGGTTGTTTGTCTGGTTAAAGAAAACATCTGGGACAACTCTTGGACACTTTTTCCGGTGCGGTGATTATAATAAACCAACTCAGCATCTTGAATTAGGAATAAATTAACCACAACTGTTGTATTTGACGACCAAATGACAAATGAGGTGCTATTTTGATTGAATTGCAACAGAAATGAACACGTTCATGCAAAAACATCAAAATCATAACGGTAAATTCATTCTACAGCCCGAAAATGGAATTTTAAAAATACTTTCTTGACAGACTAATTTTCGTGTAGTTTTTGTTTTTCTTGTTGTTTTTTGTTACTGTTTTCAAAATGTACTATTTTTTCGAAACTACTTGTTAGAAGATACATAAATAAAATAAACGAAATTAAAAAAAATAAATTAAAACATGAAAGAAGCTCTTTTTTTTTATAAAGAAACTGCCCAAATTACCATTTTTTTCTTTGTCAAAACACTTTCTTTACATACTGTAAATTCCATTCAGTAGTAGTGGTATACTGTTATACATCATCATCAAAGTTAAAGTTCAAAGGACTAGGAACTTGATTTGTTAGGACATTTCTTCGCCTTCTCCTTGTGCTCTTTGAGTTGCACCTTTATCCTTTCTTTCGTTTCGTTAACAGGTAAATGAATTTATTTGCTCGGTTAAAGCATTTTTATCCTCTTGTTTAGAAAAAATATACATAATATTACCTATTTAGATATAGAACGTTCCCTCTCGCCCAGCAGAAGAGCAAAAAGGACAAAACAGAAAAAAGGTAATGTAGGTAGTTTTGAAGCACATCTACTTGCATCCTTTAAAGGGAATTCCTTCATGGTTGCAAGAGACACAGGAGGAAACTATCTACGGTTGCCAACATACAGAATCTTGGAAGACGGAAATCATTAATTAAAATGGAATTTTGGACGGCAAAACTATTTATCTTCCATATCTATCTATACTAGCTATTTATAAAGACCTAACTACTTTTATGTACATATGTTCAGGCTAAGCTCGGCTACTTATAAACGAATTTCGATGAAATCTTCGGTAAAATATTTGTTCAGTTTCCCTGCAATTCAAGATAAATTGAATTTTGTTTTCTAATCATTTATACCACTTTTCGTAGCTAAATTTTCCAACTAGGCCTACATACTCAGTTAGGTTTGAGTCTGCGATATTAAGGGGAAAATGGTATGGAAATTAGGGTTTTGATGGGTACCTGTTCTAATAAATGAGCATACTTTGAAACCTTCGTTAAGTCATACTTTATTTAAAAAACAAATTGCAAAATTATTATTTAGTTAGAAAATCGCACTAACTGCCAACTGTGGTTAAAAAAAATATGTAAAAAATCATTTTTTCGCTTTTTACCTGCTGCGGTTTTTTCCAAGTATCATAAAAGCTGTGAGTTTTTCAGCATACTTACTACAGATTTTTTGTTAACAATTATTACGTTCACAAGAAAAAATGAAATGAAAATCAAAAAAATGTATGGGCAAGATTAATGATATTGACTTAAAAATAAAATATCTGGAAAGCAAAAAAAGGTATCCAATTTATTTTAACCCATTAATGACGAGAGTCCAAAATGTTCGATACAAGCCTGAAATTTTAAGGCGCGGCTTGTATTGTGTGCAGAAACCTAGATCAGATTTTTTTAAATTTTTTTTTAATAAGGTTTGGTCACACTAGGCCGTTAAATATATGTAACGTTAGTCCTGATACCACAAACATCGTATAAATAAAAAGACTGTATACATGCAAGCAAATCATGTATTTTATTTCAGTATGACTTTACTTTAGGTTGCGCTACAGCTCAGGGTGAACCTGGGCCTGCTTCTCGCAACCATTTGTGTGTGCGTATTATATTTTTGTAGAAATGTAAGGGACCTACAGTTTTTTGCCGACTCCGAACGGCGAGTTGAGAAGCTCATCATGACAAATGATACTCTTTGAATGCTTGTCAGACATTCGAAAGAGGTGGTATCGTGAAAAAAATCTTTTAGGTGTTGGGCCCGGGCAGCATTGCGTAGTAGTCCAGCGCACTTACCACTACACCACGGTGCATTTTATTTCAGTATTATTTTTATTTATTTCATAAATTTAAAGATATGTAAGCTACACATAAGCCTACATCGCACTTAGAACACATTGTAGTACAGTGTGATCTGCATAGCGAACCTGCACATCGTCATCTTTTTTTATTGGGGATCTTAATAATCAAATGGTCAACTCGATCGTAGCGAGCATTAGCATTTTCGGTTGCCATTTTATGTCTACGAAAACCATCAGGAGGTTTCGGGTCACCAAGAGTTCGCCAATAAAAACGTGCTATCGAATGCTTGAACTGAAGTCCGGGTAAATTGGAGCCAGCTTTTTTGTGGAGTAACCAAGCGTTTTGATTTGAAACATCTATCAGTCAAAGCTAAGTTAAAATGGACGACCACCATTTCTTCCCTCTAACACCTATTCGGTAGTTGTTTACATTTCAATCCATACGGTTCGTGGCACCCATGTTTGCATTAGACCATGCAATTGCATAGGGTCGTGGAATATCCATAGCTTATGCTCTTTCCGGAAATATGTGGACACTTTTGTAACTGGATTTTTTCCAAAAAGTATAGACGCAACACTCACAATGGAACTGTCAACCCATTTCAGGAGAATTACAATTCAATTGTACCACGATTTGCATTCTTCAATTCCTTTTTATTTATTAAAGGGCAAGAAGCAGGAATGCAATTTTCCCGGATGATTCCGGTTCCGTTGTAACCATCCTACCAAGATGAATAATACAAAAAGTAATCAGATACAAAGCCTGCTGCATACGGACTAATGTTACATAAATGTATTTTCCGTCACAAATTATGTTATGTTATATGTGGACTAACGTTACATATATGTAACAGCATCCAAAAACCTGAACGATCAGGCAAACGTATTTCCAAAAAATATGTTTGTTTCAAGTATTTGCTTCTATACATATGATACAATAACACAACATTCATATTTTTTCTTACAATATATAGTAAGTTCACAAAAATAATTAACAAACAAATGCCTACCTTCCGCTCATCTCCATTTTGCTATTAACTCAAATTCAAATGTGTAAAAAATCTTCTATTGTCAAAAAAATCACAACCAAAATGCAGTATTTTCGTGTTATTCTCTTTATAATCCTTTACACTTTACATTACATAAACTTTAAACTCAGAAGTCGATGAAAAACAAATAGCAATTGTTTTAAACAAATAAGGTGACCCAGTATTACATTTATGTAACGTTAGGCTAAAATGGGTTAAACGCAGTTAAAAAGGGTGTTATTTCTTCTAAAATGAAAGCCCTAAAATAAGTTTCTGTAGTAAGCATAAGCGGAGATATTTGAGTTAGTATGGATCAAGGTACACCAAAGTAGGTGTTTCCTTAAATTCTCGATAAATGATGACCAAATTGGAGATAGACCCTTGCTGTAGAACGATTTTTTTCTAAGAATAAACACAAGAATCAGTTGCCAAAGTATTGATATTTAACTTGGAAACACCCTCTATATAGGTACTCATATACAATATACATACTAAGAATTATATATGGGTACCAACAGGTACCAGATTTTTATTTATATTTTGAGTTTTATTTTCGCCAATTTACTTTGTTGTACATATGTATTTGTTTTGAATCTAGATCTACAAATATACGTATTGTATAGTACATATCAATGTACCTTGAACTATTTATATCGAAATTTTACCTATGTACTTATGTTTTGATAAAAGATATTGTTATAAAAAATGTAAGTACAGTGAAATTCGGTTTTAACAAACTCGAAGGGACTGAAAATTTACTTCGTTATATTTGATATGTCGTTAAAACCGATATTTGGTTTAAAGCATTTCAAAATGTGTTCGTACATCTTTGTAATGTAAAAGAGATCTGAAACTGCCATTGAATTCATCAAAGGAACGTTTTATTGTTGATTAAAGCAATCGATAATCTTTTGCTGTTTACATTTTTGTTTTGATACATCATTTTCAATGTTCACCTCCATTTTTGACAAAAATTCTTTGTATGAACTATCAAAAATATCGTTCATCAAAACCAACTCCTGCCAATTAATCACTGAGGAAAGTTCAAAAATAATCATGCTTTTAAATGGAATCCCCAAAAATATGACATTTGCAGTGTAATGAGACAACTCACAGCTTAACTACTATGTTTGCCAAATGGTTTAAAAGCAATTTTTCTTTTTGCTAAATTCGTTATCTCTATTTATAAAAATGAAACATTGTTGGTATGTATGTTATAGACTCCGAAACTACCGATCCGATTGAGTTCAAATTTTGTGGAAAATTTTGGTATTTTTCTGAGAGTGTTTCAGTGGAGTTTGGTCAAAATCGGTGTCTAGGAGCTGAGTTAGTGGCAGAAAGGGGGTAAAAAGCAATTTTTCTATCGTTAAACAGCCCCTAACTCAACAATGGCTTATCGGATTGAAAAATTAAAAAATAGATGGATTTAGTAAATTGTTCACTGATTCATTTAAGCTATAAATCATCCATCTGCGTTATCTTGAAGCTGAGCTATGCTCAAAACAATTCATAAAGTCATAGCCACCAATTTTCCATCAGTGGAAATCGTAGCCAAAAGTCATGCAGCAGTGGGTGACGTAGTAGTATCGGTTATGTGAATGCGTGCTCTATTCGGCGCCGCGACTATCTTTGTTCCTTAATATGTGCGACAGGAAGGGTTGAATATTGAACGATGAGCTCTATACCGGAATACGTACATACATACATGCATGTTTATGAACACAATATATAACGAGTAGGAATAAAAATTATCAAACCAAAGCGGGTAGATGTATTATGTACATATAGATCAGTGATCGATTGCACAGGCAGGTACCCCTTTGGTGGCGGCTGGTGATGCTGTTAATATGTACTGTACGTATGTACATATGTATGTGCGTTTTCTGTGTTTCGAATACATACAATGTTGAAATGGTTATTTTGCGATTGTGTGCTGTAATGTATTTGACAATTCTGAACTCATCGGTGGACTTTACATTGCATTAACCACGAGAAACCATAACTGCCATACAATTTTCTGAGGAAATCGACATAAGTAATACATGCAATTCTTTAATCAAAAGGCAAAGAGGCTTAAGCATTTTTCAGGAGAGCAATTTTAAACTTTGGAAAATGATGCAAATGTATGAATTTTGTTGAATTAATCCGTTTTGACACCACCAAAAAAAAGGACTTCTAGATGGAATAGAAACACGCTGTTAAGACCGAAAAAAGCTTATTTTTTAAAGGGTTTGAAAATGTAAAAAAATCATTTTTGGCTTAAATAGACTTAACCCGCTTTGCCTTTTGATTAAAGAATTGATTGGTACGATACTATTCCATGACAATGCTAAACCCCACACCTCACGTGTAATGGTACAGAAACTCTTATATTTGGGATTGGACATTCTTCCCCATCCACTGTACTGTCCTGATGTTCCAGTCAGTCTGAAGTCATTTAGCTACCAGATAGTCTTCCGATATAAAGCAAAAGGCTATAAAATACTTTAAAGATATTGTATCATTGCGTTGAATATTTAGAATTTCTTAAAAAAATTAATACTTGACGACTGACGTCTGAAAAGCATTGTACGTACATACATAGAAGCATACCTCTTATAATTTGATAAAAGATAAATGAATAAAAAAGTGTTGCTTACTTAGTTGGCGCTACAGCTCGAGGTGAACCCGGGCCTGCTTCTCGCAATCATTTGTGTGTGCGTGTTATATTTTTGCACGAATGGAAGGGCAGCGTTGTGCTGAAGTACTCAATTGGGTAATTCGGCTCAAGTATTTCTGATTTGGCTCAATGCTCCGAGCCACAGAGAAATGGCTCACATTTGGCTCATTTGGCTCAAAACTTTATTCTCTTCAACAAAATATAACTATCAAAAAATATTAAAAAGCAATAAAAACGAAATCAGGAAATAAGAATTCACTCTATATAACATTGAGACAGATAATCACAATCGCTTGAAATATGAGGTACACTCACTGATGGGTTTAAAGATGAAATAAGGAAATGTTAGCCGTATTGTTTCTTTCCTTGGTTACTTGTTTTCGTCTTTATTTATATGCTATGTTATGCTTAATTATGGTTAGCGAATCCGAATCGAATGTTTGAAATTTCGCCAACCGTAATAAGTTGATATCGCAGTTCGCCAAATTTCTGACGTCAGGAGCGAATGCAATTTTTGCGATTTCCAAGCCGTAATACCAAATTATGGCAGTCGTCCTTAAGCACTTCAAAAATGAAATTGTGATTGCTGTTGCTGTGTTCGTGTTTATAAAGAAGAACAGGGAACCAATTATTTCTTTTGGGCCGCAACCCCCCCTCTCGCCCACTCATTCATGTTCAGATTTTCAGTAATTATACTAATTTGGCTCAACCTGATGTGAAATGGCTCGGAAAATGGCTCAACTCCAACATTTATCCGGAACAACGCTGGAAGGGACCTACAGTTTTTTCCCTACTCCGAACGGCGAGTTGAGAAGCTCAATCGTGACAAATGATACTCTTTGATGCTTGTCAGACATTCGAAAGAGGTGGGCACTGTGAAAAACTTTTTAGGTGTTTGCGGCGGGATTCGAACCCAAGACCGCTGGCTCAGTAGTCCGACGCACTAACCACTTGCACTACGGTGCCCACATAAACAAATTTGATAAAAGATAAATGAATAAAAAAGTGTTACTAGGTTTTAAATGTTTGCTACAAAATCGTACATTACATGTGGTATAGTCAAATAATAGTAGAAAAACTATGCTTTTGTTTATTCTCACGATGAACATTTCGTGTGTTTCAACAAGGTTTGTCGGATTTGGCGGTTCTTATTTCAACCCAGAGCCACATTACTAGAGCAGTGTTTTTTGCTTAATAAGTAACGCGACTGTTTAAGTACACGGGCGAAGCCGGGCGGGACAGCTATTTCTGTATAGAACTAGATAAGCAGAACAGCTTCATTCTTATTCGTGTATAAGATGTTTCAACTGATTATCACGCTCATTATAATCAACACATGCAGCATTGTATCGGCATAAAAACAGTGAAATAAAGCGTAGCAACGCACGCCGGGTATCCGCTAGTAAGCTATAATTCTTATAGGCTATAATTCGTTTCGTTGTTAGTGCTAAAGCATTCGTCATTATGCCATATTTCGTGATACGCAATTTCGTTAAAAGCGATATGCCTTTAAGGTAATTTATATAAGTACTCAATTGGTGCTTTGAGATCCGTTCGCTATAACCGATATTTCGTTATGAGTGATTTTCACCGTGCGTACTGAATTTTTTGTATGTAAGTGCTTACATTTTTTACTGGTTTTTTGACTAAGAACTTGGGAAAATTAGGGTTTTTAGTTATAGTTAGTAAACATGGGTTTTTTCGAAGCAACCATCTGACAACACTGATGCTGGCTGTGTGTAGCCAGTTAGCCACTAACATAATTTTCATTGTACCTATAATATATAAGAACAGAAGTAGCATGTGATTGTATTACTTAAGCGCACCATACACACTTTAACTCAATTGTAAACTTAGTCAAATCAAATCAAAATCAACCCATGTGTGGGACAGTCATTTGATCGATTTGACGGTTGACGAGTTGGTTGAGGAAAAATCAAAAGATTTTGATTTTTGGAAGTTGATTTGCAACTCTTTCAACTCAGTTGAACTGTGTGTTGGGAAGTCAATTGATTTGCTGTCAGATTTAGGAAAATTTGTACTAGGCTTGTGAAATCTGTGAAAGTGTGTGTGTGAGTGAAACGTAAATAGTAAGATGACTTTAAACGCACACATAAAGAAAATTGTAGATAATTGTGGCAGTTTATACCAAGTCTTTCAACTCAGTTGGTACAGTGTGTGGCCGAATATCAATTTAGTTGTAAACACTCAACTGACAATTGAATTGAATTGTGTATGGGCTGCTTTAGAGGGGTGGTGTCATATGACATATGAAATACATTTGGCGAGAGAATTTCGGAGCTCAATATTTTTTAAAGTATAATAGATACATACTTGAAACTTGGAATATGATCTAACATTGCGCTCTTCTACTCGCAGCCAGTAACTAAGGAAGCTCCCAGTAACTAAGGAAGCTGAATTATAAGGGTAGGTAAATAGCCGCGAAGCGCTTCGGGTAAAGGGTAGCTGGTAGTTCCGCGTGGAACTTGGCGGTGCACTACTGTGCAACCAGATTGGCATTTCTTGAAAATTTTATGTCTATATAAGATTGTTTGCTCTATGTAGGCTGTTAAAAATTGTGTAACTAAGTCGACTTAGGATAAAATGCATGCGAAATGTTTATCAAAATGTGTGAAAAAGAGATTTAAAAAAAAAATATATTTATGAGATTTATGTCGACATGTAGGTATAGCAAGAATAATTCTCGTGCAGCTGCCATTCTTCGAGTGGTAAATGCTTAAAAAAGCAGGTGGAAATAGGAAAAGATATCGGAAACTCCTGAAAGCATCTTACTACGGGTCTATTAATATAACTGGATCTAGATCTAGATCTGGTGAACAATTAGATTTAATAAATAATAATTACCATCATTTTTATTTAAACTTGCCAACCGAAGATCGATCATCCACCCAGCGTTGCCGATGTGGCACGATCGTGCCATTATGGCACTTTTTGATTAAAATGGCAATGTGGCACTTTAAGAATTCATATGGCACCATTTCACATTGATTTTAGTATAAGTAAAACAGGTGGAATCACAAAAATATTCCTTAAAAGAACAATTTTTTTCAATTCACTCACAATATTTACATACGTTGCGCTGAAAACATTTATTTTCAATTATCCTCATTGGTGCCAACTTTTTATCTGACAAATTTTATTCTAGTTTGAATCATTTGAATGTTGTCAGAGAAATGTCACATAACGTGTTATATTAGAAAGACTGAAAAAATGTGTTTTTCTATCTATTTTTGCTGGTGGCATGCAATGGCTCAAATGGCACCTTATTTTGCCAGTGGTGGCACGGAAATAAAAATGTTCTGCGGCAACGCTGATCCACCTTGACAAGCGAAGAAAGTGTTGATTATTAATTTAATTTCTTCTTATTCTTAAATTACATATAAAAGTGTAACGTTGTTGAATTAAATACTTTTAATTTTCTCATGTAAGTTTTTATTAAGGTTTTCTTAACATAAAAATTGAATTTTATGACCTTAAAGTTTTGAATAAGAAGGTACAAAACATCATTAAATTTACATTTAATCTTAAGTCGGTTTAAGAACTGAATTCGATATTCTACACAATCTTATCTTATCGCAACGTTAGATTTCTTGAAGAGCAAACACGCGAAAGGTAAATCATCTTTAATTGCATATCGCCTTACATCTCGCTGATTTTTTAAAATATAGTATTGAAATGTGACTAGGAAGTGAAAGAAAGAATTTCCCTTCTAAAAACTATGAAAATAAACCTTATCAGCAGAGAATTATCCACTTACGAATTTTTTAGGAACTACAAGCAAAAGGTCAAATCAAACAGAAACTCCACAACTGTATTTTCGCTTCTAAAATATGACATCGTAAATCAATAGACAAAATCGTAAGCAATACGCGGTTCTTGTCCTGGCTAGAGCTAGGAAAACAACCTAACTTGGTACATACTGCGCCATCTAATGATGAAAATCTGAACAAGAAAATAAATTGTGGATGGTGGATGTTGTTGAGAGAATGAATTATCTAGGTTCTAACCTCTGATAATGCGGTTAGTGGTGCCAGACTTTGAATGTAATAAAAATAATAATTTTGTTTTTTTTTTTTAACAAATAAATTTTTTTTGTTTACAACCAAGTACTTTTATTGGGGTCGGTGTTCGTGAATGGTTCATCGTCAGGTGGTGCACATGGCTCTGGTATATTATATACAGGATACCTGGGAACGAATTCACTCTTCCCCAAGGCATGTTGATCGTCGTCATTGCAGTCCGCTCGAGTCATAAAGATCGCTTCTTCATAGGATGGTGGATCTAAGAAAATAAAAAAATAAACTAAATAAAGTCAGTTTTCTTTTTAACAAATATTTAACTTACTTATGTTAAGCTCCGATGACGACAAGGGATCCGATGGATTACTCACTGGATCAATTACCGGAAGAATACTTCCATTCGACACGGTGAACACTCCCGCATCCTTTGAGTCGGAATCTTCCAATCGTGGTGCCGATGCCTCAAAATCTGGGAGTCCATTCAACTGCGCCCTTGGCTGCTGTTGTATAACACTGATCAATGGCACATTTCCAATGATAACCGGTATGGTCACCAAAGGATTCTGATGCATTCCCTTAAGTTTGGCCTCCACTTCTACTTGGTAGGAAATCTGAATAAGCTTACACAAATGATAGCAGGTTGGTGGTGTTGCCGGTATTCGAATCGATTGAGTAATGCTTCGGGTGGTTTGCGCATGAACGCTCCCTGCTTTTATCTTGGCCAAGTTTGCCCGTTCTGTACGTGAGTGGATCCTAGGATGCTGACTAAACAACGTGGCAAACATTATAAGAGAAATTTTTATATCCGTTACCGGGACATTACTTTCATTTGTCACCATAATGGTAATAGGCATATTTTGACCCGGAACGAACCCGGTTTGCGGAACCGAGACGTTCAATTTAAGAGGTTTACTTTTGCACGGTGTGAAGCAGAAAGTTTTGTAAGTTTCCTGAGTAGCTGCCACCTAAGATTTTTTAACTATAGTTCGTGGTATTCTAAAAAAATATTATGGGCTCATACTCTGATAAGTGGTGATTCGTAGTTCAAGTCCATGAGCCTTAGTACGGTAAATGCTCGTGTGTAAGTTTGATCGAATTTCCATGGACGAATGAGTACAACTTTGACTACGTAGCGGACATGGCCCATGGTTCCTTCAAACGATGACGGACACTGTGGAGGAATTGCACACGCGAAGGTGTACGTATGAATTCCAGGTTCAATGTGCACCGTTTGACCTATGACAAATGAGAGTTAATATAAAAGAACGAGTTTTAATGGGTGAATACATACTTTCATCGGATCCTAGAAGGTAAGTAGTTGTCGCAATGTAGTCTTCATTACCGTAGTAGACAACGTTTCTGCTAGATTTGTTAGACGTTCCCGTTTTTTCGGACCACCTTGTACGGGCAAAGCCTTTTATTTTTAAAGCAAAACCTTAAAATACAAGGAAATATAAATTACTTAATCATTATCATCATTATCATTATTATTATCTTTATCATTACCTTAATCTTTTCTTAACTTTACCTACATGCTGAGAAATAAATAAATAACTATTTTAAAAACGTCGATTCAATCGCAATGACGAGACTGCTGTTTTGTTGCATTTCGCTTATCATTCCGCGGTTTTCGCACGCTCTCTCGCTCCCTTTCTAATTCCTATTGGTATTGGATATACCATATGGTAATACCATATCGTAAGGTAGGATAAAGGTTTTTATGCACTATTATTAACATTGTAATAGCACTGCACAACCCAAAATATTTTGAAGTTCTCTGGTAACAATCGCCTGTTATTGCCTATCTCTTAGGAAAGCCTTGAATAAAATAAAAGATCTTTAAACATGGGCAGAGCCTAGTGGAGCCAACGTAAGAGATGTCACGTCGTTGACTTTAATATTTGAGTCCAATTTAGAGTTTGCCATTTCGTTAATTTGATGAAAAAACCGCGTACAATTTATTCATCACATCTTCAGTTACTGGCCCTTTAGCCCGTTGTAATTTCTCCTCGATCCCGTTCAAAGTACTTACACCTCTTAAATAGGCCTTCCTAAATATTACACATTGTAGTAAGATCAAATGCGCAAATTAAAATACATACAACTACTAGGAGTCACCTGTTATTTGTAAACTGTTAAATATGTGCTCTTTCGAGTCGACTAAAAATCATTTTCCAAATGGCTTGAATCTTTACACGGGGCATTTTCACTTTCAATGCCAAGCAACCAAATTTTGAGCAACAGATTAGCAGTTTGACAGAATATAAATCTGGATAAAAGGCACACAGTTACAAAAAAAAATACTTCCCAGATATCTAACGGTTTTTTAATGCCTGAGATTTCACGTACGGCACAAGAAGAAGCGCATGCATGTTGAGTTGATACAAATGTATTTAGGGTTGTATTGGTGTGTAGCGATTTTTTTTATGCGCGCTAGTGTAAACAAGGGGTGCAATCATGAGCATTTTCACACGAGAGAAAAACCTGCTCTCATACGTGTTGACAGTGAAATTTCTTTCGTGTGACCAAGGATAAATCGTATGGTTAAGAAGAAAGTGCACAGCTAGTTTGACAAATAGTACCAAAAAGGCGAAAATAGGCAGCTGGATTAAAAAAGGCAAAAAGGCAATATGAGTAAAAAAAAAAAAAGGCAAAAAAGCAAAAAAAGGCAAAGTCACCAAAATCCGTTCCCTGGTTATTACTCTGTAAAATAAACATAAAACCATTCTTGGTGAGAGATACCCAACGGTACTTTTGTTCTCTTTTCTCTCACTCTTGTCAAAACAGCAGTATTTTTTCGGTTCACTTGATTAGACGCATTAGTAAATTTAGTTAATAGGCAAAAAGTGATCCAGCAAACTGCAGTGAAATAATACTTTTTGATTAAAGGCAGTTCTTGTCTTTTACTTAAGAAAGAAATGCGCAAAAAAGACTGTTAACCTTAGAGGAAAGAGCAAAAATCAATGCTTACCATCCGAAAGGTCTTTGAAACCGCGAAATAACCCGTAAAATAGAGCGAAGTTAGCATACTGCGCGAAATTACATTAATAATCGCGATTTCTATGGAAACAATAAAATGGGGAAAAATTAAAACAGGTTAACGCCTAAAGACAAGTGGAAAACTCACACTCCACAAACAAAATCAGCGCATTAGCTGTGGTTGCTGCCAGAAAATCAACTGTTCGTCGTCCGATTTTCTTTAAGCTAAGAAAACTAAGAAAAAAGCCACCGTTTAATCCTGCACGTAAGCAACAGGAGCTACAATTTGGAAAGATCACATGATGGGATGTGCAAACTATGTAGATGTGCCTTAAATGACTGGGGCAAAGTGTATCTATCTATCTATAAATAGATAATTAATCTTATTCTATCTGTCTGTCTGTCGGCCTGTCTATATTTATTGATCAAAATGATTCACGTTCACATTTTACCTGAAATTACGAAATTTTGTATGACAGGTACCAAAACCACCGCAACCGCACTGATGCTATGTTGTATTCTATATTGAGTAAAATGTACTCTATTTATTAAAATCAATTGGGTAGTTTCCGAGTCTATAAAAGACAAACATACATACATAGTAGAGTGGTCCTTATTTATAAAATTTCGAATTTTTTTTTTGAGTACCCTTTTTTTTGTTCCTTTATATCTAAAAACATTACCCAATTTTTATTTTTTTTTACGAACACGTGCCGCACTGAGCTTAAAGTCAACATAGCGTCAATGCACAGCACCTGCTTCTTTTGCACATCTTTATTTTTTTCTTTGACTCTTTTGTTTGTGTTTTTTTCTATTACATCACAGCAAGCGTTGGTGTCAAATATGCTAAGTTCGCATAGTATGGCATTTCGTCAATAAGAAATTGTAAAGCCCCCAGTAATTTTACTTAGAACAAAATAGCACGGGAAAAATTGTTTTTGGTCGGTTCCATGAAAAATCAAATCCTCGGTTCTAAATTGCCTTCAAAACGCGATGTTTTAAGTGTTTTATGTTATAATATGAGAAAAGTGAAGTTAAGTTTACCGAATAGTATGACATTAGTTATAGACGAGTGTACAATATTTTGGAAAAAGCCAGGAATTCCCCAACAAACAAAAATTCTCGACTTAAGTTTAGTTTTCACTCTTAAACATTGGGAGTCTAAACTTCTCCTTGATATAACTGGTCAAAACAAAATTGACAGACTTCCAATTATTGCAACTGCTCCAAACATAGAACAGCTTCTTGGAGTACCAGAGCTTTCAGCTGGAACTGGTATTGAGGTATCGTTTGCCGTGTATGAGCTATTGGAAGATTGGTCAATGCTCGATAAAGTTCATGCTTTTGTTTTTGATACAACTGCATCCAATACCGTATTACATAGGTATATACCTACATCCATTTTTATACAGTACACTCTCGATTTCTACAACCTCGATTTCTGCAAACCTCGATATTTGCAACCGATATAAATGGATTTCCTTTTCTCGATTTTTGACTCTGAGATTGGATTTTCGCAACATACAAAATTTGTGTGTATAAGTTTTACTATGCAATGTTGCAGGCAAGAGCAAACCTCTGCCGACATCATAAATCGTCTTGACACAATGTAGTAATAACAACACGTCTAAATTTTTTTTGTGTGTTTAAATACAGCAAATCCTTCATAGATCAAAGTCTAATAAGGTTGACTAAATTCTACTACAAAAAATTTTGCTGAGTCATCCAATTTCTTCTTGCAATTGTGAAAAAGCACTGAAAAGCTATATAGCTATATAAGCTAATATGCCATCTTTTTTTGGCAAGTGCTTGGAAAGAGTTAAAAATGAATACAATTGCTAAATGTTGGGAAAAAATTATAAGAGCTCCTGATCATTGGGAGGAAGTAGACTGTGTTCCTTTACTTCTAATTCGGGATAGAATTTTGTCAGAAAGGCAGCGATGACATCTCTGAATGGATCTCCAAGAATCTGCAAAACGTAGGAGCCCGAGAAAATTAAGAAGTTTCTGTTAAAAGTGCGGAAATGGATATTATTGATACACAACCAAAAGTAAAGTTAGAAGACGCAATAAAATGCTCCACCCCATGCTTGCAGTGGGCAGAACATTAATAACTTCCAAATTAAGAAATGATGCAACTCCAGAAAATGCGCAATATACTGTTGCAAAGTTATCTTCTACAAAACAAGTGCAAACCATAATTTTTTATTTTTTTTTGTGTTTTAGTGTTTTAATTTTCTGTTCGATTTGTGGAAGTTTTCGATATTTGCAACAATGTCTGTTTTCATTAGTTACAAAAATCGAGAGTGTACTGTATATAGATCTAATAACTTGGCTCCAGCGCCACCTATCGGGACCAGATTTTATAATTTTCTCTTTTGATACTGAACCAATACCTATACATATATTGTGAATTTGGTCCATAAATATAGAAATTAGTAACAACTTGACTCCAACTCCAGCGCCACTTATTGGGTCCAGATTTCATTATTTTCTCTTTTGGCACTGAACCAACATAATACATACTGTGAATATGAGCATTTTTGGTCCTTAAACATAGAAGTTGTCAGTAACTTGACTTCAGTGCCACCTAGCGGGATCAAATATACTCTACAATCTATTCTCATACCTACCAAATACACACAAAAAATTTCATAAAAATCGGTCAAACCGTTTCGGAGAAGTGCGACCACAAACACCGTGACACGAGATTTTAATATATCAGAATAAAGTCGAGAATGAGTTCTTTGTTTTGAATTCTAACAAGTAAAAACAAAACTCTTCTTAAATATGTAATCACAAATGGTAGATGTTAGAATTTAGAATCGCGCAGATACAGTCACTTAAAGTGATTTTTTTCCAGTGTAAATTTCATGATAAATAAAAGCTTGAGTTTAGGTGTATTCTTATCACAATTTCTTAAGTAATGATTTTAATTAGATTGATTAATAATTCGACACTCTTATCGGTTAAAACACATACATAATTTTATTTCCAAAAAAGTACTGACCTTTACTTTCAAAAACTTAATTGTAAAAGTTATGGTAAAGTTGCAATATACATACATAAATATAGGTAGGAGCTATAAACCGACAATACAATATCATTAGAACCAGCAGATAAGATAAAATAGCTGATACATATAGCTGTATAAGTGAGTCACTCTTTTACACGAGTACTTACAGATACCTAAACTATACAACATACAATAAAAAAGAATTCCAGGGGAAGCCCATCAGCGATGCAGAAAGCAGAGGTAAACATTGATGTTGACGTGTGCACAATGAAAACATTGACATTGACGTAGGCACACACTTTTTTTTTTTAGAAATTTCGTACAGTAAATATTTATCACGTCACATCACTGAAGTATATATAGAGTCGTACCAACCTTTTACAATTTTATTTTTATCCGTTTTTAAGGATATACTGCCTGAGACCATTTGCCCGGCAAAATATGTCCCATATGGATTCTGATCAAAATTTATTTCACACGTTACCACCATTTTAATTTAAAAGGCTAACATGAATTATTATTTTCTAACTTAAGACCAATAAAAATGCCATCAGATAGTGTCGAATAGCTGAGAGTAACTAAATACTTCGTCTAAATTGTTCTACTCAATTTGTGCGAATTGGAAAAAATACAAATATATTTATAAACAATACGGCGATATCTTATCTATTCAGCGATAGGTATTACGTTCAAAAGTACCTGTTCGCACAGTAAGTATTGCGAGTATCTTATCGTATTGAAGTCTTACAACCAAGCAACTGTGTTAGTCTATTTTATCGCCTCTCGATTGCCTGCACTTGGCGAGCGTTACTTAATCAGTGAATTTCATCTGTTAGACCAACTAACTGTTAGTACATGTGACTATTAGTCACTTGCGAGTAGATGGTACATAGATTGTGACCTGAAGACTGTTATCGAACTATTTACTTCACCTTCGTCCCACAGCCACAAAGCATATTTAAGACCTTTCTGATACTCAAAAATACACCGCAAGTCGATAGCAATTTTTCACAATGAATCATTTCCGGTGCCCAGTGATTCAATTTCTACTTAGCTTTGAAAACTTTCGTTTGCGTCGATAAACTATGTTGAAGCATGGCTCCTATCAATTTTCAGGATGAGCAAATGGTCTGCCGTTCTGCAGGGCTTACATAAGTACTGGTGTTTATACAAAAAAATAATTGCATCTGCTTCTCAGATCCTGCTAGAGTACATCATGAGCACCGTGGTGTAGTGGTAAGTGCGTTGGACTACTTTGCAATGCTGCCCGGCTTCAGTCTAGCACCTAAAAGGTTTTCACGGTGCCACTTCTTTCGTTCTGACAAGCAATCAAAGAATATCATTTGTCGATGAACTTGTCAACTCGCCGTTTGGAGTCGGCTAAAAAATTTCCATTCGTGTAAAAATATAACAAGCACAGACAAATGGTTGCGAGAAACAGGCCCAGGTTCACCCCGAGCTGTATCGCAACATAAAGTAAGAGAACACCATAGAAAGAAAGTATTGAACATTGTGCAAAATTAATTGTATAATTATTTCTCATGCATAAGAGTTACAACATTTGAATTTTTTTTTTATTTTTAATTTTGTATGAGTTAACTAATGTCAATTTTTTTCGGCAGGCGGCATTAATGTATCATTTTCTACATTTATTTCTTAAAATCAAGTTTGTTATTAACACTATACAATAAAGAAATAAATAAAATAATACTTACTTAGGTGGCGCTACAGTCCGGGGTGGACCAAGGCCTCAACCAACAACCTCTTCCAGTTAGCCCGGTCCTTAGCTAACCGCTTCCAGTTGCGCACTCCAAGTTGGTTGAGGTCTTGTTTTACTTGATCGCGCCACCTTAGGCGAGGTCGTCCTCTGCTGCGCTGACCCTCCGGGTTAGAGTTGAATATTCTCCGAGCCGGAGCGCTGATGTAAATGCGCTCTACATGTCCTAGCCATCTTAAACGCCCAATGTGCAGTTTTTTGACCAGGCTGATGTCGCTGTACAGCTCGTACAGTTCGTCGTTGAATCTTCTCCTCCAAAACCCGTCAACGCAAACGGGACCGAATATCCTACGAAGGATTTTTCTCTAAAAGCGACCAAGGAGATCTTCATCCGCTTTCGATAAAGTCCATGCTTCAGCTCCATATAGCAAGACTGGGATGATAAGGGTCTTATATAGAGTCCCCTTAGTCGATCGGGAAAGGACTTTACTGCTCAATTGCCTTCTTAGCCCAAAGAAACAGCGGTTGGCAAGAGTAATCCTTCGTTTGATTTCCGACGAGATGTAATTTTTTGATGTTATGGCAGAGCCGAGGTAGACAAAGTCCTTTACTACCTCAAAGTTGTAGCTGTCTATTGTGACGTTCTGTCCAATTCGTCGATGTTGGGTGTCCCTTTTTGTTGACAGCATATACTTAGTTTTGCCCTCGTTTACCGCTAAACCCATTTTGGCCGCTTCCATTTCTATACTCGCGAACGCACCGGTGACAGCTCGCTGTGTTCTACCAATGATGTCAATATCGTCGGCGTATGCAAGTAGTTGAAAGGACTTTTGAAAGATCGTTCCTTGTGTGTTGGCATGTGAGTTTCGAACAATTCTTTCAAGTATGATGTTGAAGAAGTCGCATGACAGCGCATCACCTTGTCTGAATCCTTTTTTGACATCGAAGGTCTCGGTGAGGTCATTACCGAGTTTGATGGAGCAGCGAGCTTTCTCCATCGTCATCCTGCACAGACGGATGAGTTTGGCAGGGATGTCAAAACTAGACATGGCTCTATACAGTTCATCCGTCCATATGCTGTCATAGGCGGCCTTGAAATCGATGAACAGGTGGTGGGTATAGACTTGGACTTCTTGGGTTTTTTCCAGAATCTGCCTGAGTGTGAAAATTTGGTCTATGGTGGACTTTCCTGGCCTGAAACCGCACTGATAGGGGCCAATCAGGTTGTTGACGAAAGGCTTCAGGCGTTCACACAGTATGGCAGACAGGATCTTGTAGGCGATATTGAGGAGACTGATGCCTCTGTAATTGGAGCAGCGAGCTTTCTCCATCGTCATCCTGCATAGACGGATGAGTTTGGCAGGGATGTCAAAACTAGACATGGCTCTATACAGTTCATCCCTCCATATGCTGTCATAGGCGGCCTTAAAATCGGTGGTGGGTATAGACTTGGACTTCTTGGGTTTTTTCCAGGATCTGCCTGAGTGTGAAAATTTGGTCTTCGGTGGATTTTCCTGGCCTGAAACCGCACTGATAGGGGCCAATCAGGTTGTTGACGAAAGGCTTCAGGCGTTCACACAGTATGGCAGACAGGATCTTGTAGGCGATATTGAAAGACTGATGCCTCTGTAATTGGAGCAGTTGAGGGGGTCTCCTTTCTTTTGGACCGGGCAGACGATGCTGAGATTCCATTCATCTGGCATACTTTCATCTGACCAAACCTTGGAGATGAGTTGGTGTATGCTCACTACCAGGTCATCTCCAGCTGCTTTAAATAGCTCTGCGGGTAGACCGTCAGGTCCAGCAGCTTTGTTGGACTTTAGCTTGGATATTGCTATCCGCACTTCGTTTTGATCAGGTGGATGGGGGTTTTGGCTATCATCATCTAAATTGAACGGTACATTCTGCCTAACAGCGGAGTATTGGTCTTCATCGCCATTATACAGTCTGCAGAAGTAGTCTTTCCATATTCTCAGCACCGACTGTGTTTCCACTACGATATTTCCATCCGCGTCTCTACAGGTTTGTGTACGCGATTTGTTTTGCTGGCACATACTTTTTACCCTCTGGTAAAACTTCCGTATATTGTTCCTGGAGTAGCATCTCTCAATATCCTCGAATGCACGCTTCTCGTGCTCTTTCCTTTTCCTTCTTAGAAGCCGATGTTCTTCCCGTCTCTTCTGCTCATAGAGCATGCGAGCAGATCTAGTTCCTCTTTGCAGCGCCGCTTTATACGCTTGTTGTTTTTCCGCGTTAGCTAGTCTGCACTCTTCATCAAACCAGGGGTTTCGTGCTGGTGGTCGTGTGAAACCCAGCACATCATTCGCGGCACTTATGATGGCTTGCTGGCAGTGTTGCCACTGGTCTTCTGTACTAGCTGTTGCTGCGGTAGGACTCGTAGCGAGAGATCGGGATATGCATTCTCTGTAGGTTCTGGCGGTGTCTTGCGATTGTAGCTTTTCGACATTATACTTTCTCACAGTATTTCGTTGTTGTGGCGTTGTGGATATCCGCATTCGTACCTTGGCTACAACAAGATAGTGGTCCGAGCCAATGTTGGCCGTCGGGAAGGTTCGGACATCCAGGATACTGGAGGCGTGTCGGGTGTCGATCGCTATGTGGTCGATTTGGTTGATGGTTAGTCGATCCGGAGACCGCCATGTCCCCTTATGGATATTGAGATGAGGAAACCGAGTGCTTGCTATACTGACACTTCGCCCCGCAGCAAAGTCGATTAGCCTTAGTCCGTTTTCGGACGTGGTGTCGTGTAGGTTGTGCCTTCCAACCGTCCTACCAAAGATGTCCTCTCTTCCTATCTTAGCGTTAAAATCACCCAATACGATTTTAACGTCATGCTTAGGGCATTGCTCGTAGGTTTTGTCGAGGAGCTCGTAGAAACTATCTTTGGTAGCGTCGTCTTTTTCTTCTGTGGGGGCGTAAGCGCATATTAGGCTAATGTTGGCGAATTTTGCCTTGACACGGATTGTCATAAGACGCTCGCTAACGTGCCGAAAGCTGAAGACTTCTTGCCTAAGTCTGCCGCGTATGACAAATCCGCATCCGAATAAGCGCTGTTTATTTTCTGTATAGCAGTCACCGTAGTAGATATCACAGTTTCCCATCCTTTTTCTGCCTGGCCCATTCCATCGCACTTCCTGGATGGCGGTTATATCTGCCTTGTAGCAGTTTAGGGCCTCTGCCAGTTGTTCGGATGCACCGTAACCGTTCATTGAACGAACATTCCAGGTACAGATCCGAACGTCGTTGTCCTTATTTCGTTTAGCGTGGTTGTCAACAGTAGATCCGTACTTTTCCGAGGCTTTTGGTTGTTTCGGAACTGATGGTTTTTTACGTGGTTAGGTAGTTAACCTCACGCACAACCCCCAACCTGGAGGGCCAGATCCTTGTATACCCCTAGGACAAGGGGCCCGGTACACCGGTGTCAATAACCCACTACGGGGGTGTGAGTGCTGCCGTTGGCCCACTAGGGGCTCATCCGCCACCAACTCTTTCCAAGACCCTGACTAGTACTTGGAAATCCTTATCGACCTGAGCTCCGAATATGTCGGAGTAGCTCAGATAAGGTTTTGTTTCCGTTCTGGAAATTTTAGCGCCACCGTTGGTTCCATTGATGGAATTCATCCGCTGACGTGAATTATAGTGCTGCTATTTTCCCTTGCTCAGCACTCGCGCTTATAAGTTTAGCAAGTCGTGTCCGGGTGGGCAGCGACCAGTACCCGATGGTTACCACTTGGAGGTAAAATAAGCACAATTGATGTGTAGTAACAGTTACAACACTGGGCTTAGCCAAATTAAAGCCAATCAGTGCCTACCCTATTTCTACAACATCCAACCATCCATAAAATAATAATAATAATAAATTCTGACGGACATGTTATTTTTTCATCACTTTTTAAAAATAATTTTGAACAGTTTGAACTGTTCTCGAATAAGCCATCACTTATATCTTCAGTTAGTAATAGAACGCCGTTTATTGTCTGTTCCATTCTTTCCAAACAAACGTTTCTTGGAAGATTAGTAGATTCTTGCATTGCTTTTAAGTGAGACAAAAATAATTGCTTGAGTTCATCATTACACCCAAAAAAATATGTTGTAAAAATTTTGAAAAACGCTGTTGATTCCACTGCATTAATTGTCATAAACGACCCGACAACCACTGCTTTCAATTTAACAATTTACAACTAAAAAAATTGGGGGTACAACAGCACAATTTGTGAAATACACAATACCTTTGTGTAGAAATTACCGATTTTTGTTTGTTATTCACAATTTTTCGCAGTCAAAATGCAAATTTCTATCGTCAAATCCACAGCTTGAATTGTAGAAACTACAGCCGTTTGCTTTTATTTTAACAGCTCTTTGCTCTGAAATTTACAACTATTTTTGTGAAATCCATGCTCCAAAATAAAAACGCCAAACAAATATTTAGAATTCATTTTATTTAAATAATATCATAAATTATATAAAAATATTTTTGATTTTAAAAACATTAAATGTATTTATTTCTAAAAAGCTTTTTTCCATTAATTAATGAATTAAGTTAATAGACGTGGAAATTGAGAATTTATTTTATTTAATTTAAAATTTGAAATATTACCAGCATTTAAACATGGTGCAAAGTTTCTTATTTTCGGTCTTATTTCATTATTAATTGTAATTCCAATAGGATGCTTAAAATAATTATTACTTTCCAAAAATTTAATGTATAGTATTTGTATTCTGTCCCAAAATTAGAAAAAGGATTTTACAAGATATTTTCAGATACTAATAATTCAGTTAAACTATTAATTATAGATGAAATTAAAGATTGGGTATTACCCCTGTATCTCAGATTCATTTTTTCTCGCATACAAATCACTTAAAAAACTACAACATTTATTTTGAAGATGTTTTTTATATTTCTTTAAATCTAATTTAGTTTTCATCGAATTATATTTATCTGTTACAATAGATATTTCTGATGAATTTTTAATTAAATAATTTTTAAATTCATCAACATTAGTTTGTTCATTAATTTTTGAATTCTGGTTCAGATTTTGTGCTTGGTTTTGTTTTAATTCAATGTTTTAATGTTTATTAATTAAATGTCGTTTAAAATGCGAAAATGAATTGAAAGCTTGGAGACATTGGTTTTGAAAACATTCAGTATTACCATTTTGCTTAAGCCCATGTAATTTAAAATCATAAAATAAATCTGTAATAGTTTGGAATTCATTTTTACATAAAAAACATATATCTGTGGTCACAAACCATAACTGCCAAAGTCGATTTTGCACATTTTTCAGGAGAACAGTTTGAAGTCTTAAATCGGTCTTGTATTTCATAAATCGACTTAAGCTGTTAGGTTCTTGCTATGTTCAAAAAACCTAAGAGCCATTCTATTGCTAATATTCTACAAAAAAATGATTATAATAGCATTGTGAATCCAATGAAACTTATAACTCAATTTCGTCCTAACTCGACTTAGGCTGTTATGGTTTGTGACCACAGATATATGTACATCGTAAGACTATTAACTAAAATTACTTTCCAATAAACTTAAGTATTTTTTTTTTTAAATTGTTGGTGAATCTAACTAACGAAGTATATTTTTTAGAATCGTCAGCATCTATTTCATATACATATGTATATCTGTTTGGATAAATTTCCAAATAAGTGTACATTGTTTTGGATATTCCAAATCAAAAACGTAAAAAAATTTTAAATCATGTATCCAAGCATGAAATAAAATTATTTAATTTTAAAAACACCGTCAAAATAAATAAAAAAATCCTTAATGTTTAAAATATTTTCGCCTACAGCAACAATAGACGGTTGATATATGATTTTGTATTCTAAGCTCTTACTTTTTTGAAGTTCAATCCGGTATGCCTTTTGTTCCTTGCAATGTAATAGGAAAGAATCCTCGGTGTCTTTTATGCTTACACGACAAGCTGTTTTTCCCGAGCATTTGATAATTTGCGGTGGTGTAAGAACAGTGCCCAGGAAATAAGATAATGGAAATGTTCGACAGCCTGAAAAGAGAAAAAATATATTACAATTTATATTAATAATGCAAATTAGATTCATCCAATAACCATGTCATGAAAATCTTTTTTGTATTCCTTATTTTTGAAGTTATCCTCTTCCTGATAATATTTTAGAAGCCAGACATTAAGTGCACTGTGTGTTTAGTTGACGATATTGGGTGTACTGATTCGAAATCATTTTTTATCTATTGTAATTAAAGTATTTAAATAAATTGAATGAATATTAAGAAATATTGAAATCAAAATTACCCAAAAACCGCACAACACTCTCTGATAATGTGAAACTGCACTCAACCTCGAAAACTTCGACGTCAAATAGGAACGCATTTTCCGTTACCGCGTTTGCTATAGATATAGGGGGATTATTAACTATTTTATCCCTATTTAAGATGCTGGCTGCATCAACTTCAGCATTTGCGTTTAAAAAAGTAAAGCACTTTCACTATTTATAATATCAATCAAATTCAATAAAATTTAAAATTTACGTTAACCTTCACATTGTCGTTATACACCGGGGTATAGATCCCGATTTTCAATTTCGAATAAATCCGAGGTTTTTTCACTGAATCTAAAACCGCTTCTGCTCGGTGACTAAAATAGTGAGTTCTTTTGTAAAATGGAACTTTTTTTTAAAAAAAAGAAATATTTACTATGTTTTTAGGATTTTTTATCATTTTTCGACCACCTTGATGGTATATACCTGGGTATAGAAATTACTTTTTCATATGTTTTCTGTAGGAACTGTCAAAAATGTTACTATGTTTCTACTTAATTTTGTGCACAGACATGTTACTATTTCTTAAACATCACAATTAAATAGCCAATATAATATGTCTATGATATCAACCTATCCTATGTAAGAATTCAATAGAATCAATAACTAAATACACATGTATGTACATACATATGTAATGCTTTTTCTAAATAGATAAATAACCCTCACCTCGTCGAAAATGTTTACTATAATATGTATGACGTATGTATGTATGTATGAATGTATACTATGTATGTATGTACATACACATAAACGTATGTATATATCTGTGGCCACAAGCCATAACCGCTAAAGTCGACTTAAGATGAAATTGAGATTTGCCATTAGATTCAGCGTACTCGAATCTATTTTGTTTCAGCTTTTTATCTTTAAAAATGTGACCACAATTTCAAAAAAACATAACAGCTTAAGTCATTTTTTTTAGTTTAGATTAAGGAAAAACAACCAAACTCAACAAAAAAAACGATATTTAATGTCTAAAGTTGACTTAAGATAGATAGATTTACAACAGGGAATAAAGACTTAACTTGACTTTAGCTGTTTTTCCACATTAAATTTATACAATTATTACATTTTTTTGTGGAGGAAAAATAGCTAAACTTGAGTTAAGCTGTTTTTCCGTGTTAATATTTTTTGTTTTGTTAATTTTTTTGAAGGAAGAATAAGTGAAAAGACTTTCCTATCTGCAGTTTAGCGGTTATTCCAAAATTAAATTGCGATTCCTTAAAATGGAAAAACAACTAAACTCCAGATAAGATTTTTTTATGATGAAAAACCTAAAAGGCATAACGACTGAAGTATTATTTTTGTCAATAAAATCGTTTACAGTTATTTTTTTCAAAAAAAATAATTTTCAACTCAGAAAGAGTAAAATTATCTTTATTTTACTTTTTTTTCAACGCGATCGGAGTTTCCAATCGCCCAATAGAGTCATTTGTAATTTTACGTTTTTGTCAAAAACTTTAAACTGCTCTCCTGAAAAATGAGTAAGACAGACTTTAGACGAAATTAAGATTTTGATGCCATTAGATTCAGCGTACTCGAATCTATTTTTTTAATTTTTTTCAGCTTTTTATCTTTAAAAATGTGACCACAATTTCAAAAAAACATAACAGCTAAAGTCATTTTTTTAGTTTAGATTAAGGAAAAACAACCAAACTCAACAAAAAAAACGATATTTAGTGTCTAAAGTTGACTTAAGATAATTTTTTAAGATTTACAACAGGGAATAAAGACTTTACTTGACTTTAGCTGTTTTTCCACATTAACTTTATACAATTATTACATTTTTTTGTGGAGGAAAAATAGCTAAACTTGAGTTTAGCTGTTTTTCCGTGTTAATATTTTTTGTTTTGTTAATTTTTTTTGAAGGAAGAATAAGTAAAAAGACTTCCTATCTGCAGTTTAGCGGTTATTCCAAAATTAAATTGTGATTCTTTGAAATGGAATAACAACTTAACTCCAGATAGAATTTTTTTATGATGAAAAACCTAAAAGGCATAACGACTAAAGTATTATTTTTGTCAATAAGAACGTTTACAGTTATTTTTTTCAAAAAAAAAAAATTTCTACTAAATAAGAGTAAAATTATCTTTATTTTACTTTTTTTTCAACGCGATTGGAGTTTCCAATCTCCCAATAGAGTCATTTGTAATTTTACGTGTTTGTCAAAAACTTGGCGAACTTTTCTTTCGCACTGTACGCAGACTTTTCTTGAGTCCGTATAGCACATAAATCATTAGGAATGCGATGGCCAGGTACATATCGACCCATCAAATCGTTCAGATTGCAAGGAACATTCCGCGGTTCTCGTAGCTCCTAGACTGCCTAGTATGTATTCTACAACACTTTTTGATCGAGTGCAGCTCATAGCTTTTGGAATCTGAGCTCTTTTATTGCTGAATGGAATGCAAGTGTTAGCAAAAAAACCGCGAGTCAGACTCGCATTCAAAGAGTTCCGTATTCTTACTTTTTTATGATACATATTACCGAAGAGAAAAATAATATTGTTGCTCCTGGCAAATGCAACAAATTATGACGAATGATAAAACGTCTTATTGCTTTTGATAGCTAAAAATGATGCGAACTACAGCATATTTTGTGAGGATGTTTCTAAAAACATACGTACATATGTGTAAGTGCATATGTATACATACACGCATTACAATTTTTTTGGAACGGATCTGTAAGCTGTGTTCTAGTTTCCTTATCGATACAGAATGATAAGTTGTCTCAAATATGTGGACACCGTAATGTATAAGTGTGCCAAGAATAAACAGATATGTTAGATATACAGCGAACTAATAATGGTTCCGTAATATGATATGGGTACGGAACCCTAAAAACCAATTAGGTAGATATAAAGGGTGATTTTTTAGCTGGTTTGGTTTTGGCAACACTGGTTTTGACAGCTGACGTGTGTTTAGTACCTTGTGTCACTGTCAAACAGCTTCAGTTTGGTTTGCAATTTAACCATGGATCGTCTTACAAATGAACAACGCTTGCAAATTATTGAATTTTACTATCAAAATTCGTGCTCGGTTCGAAATGTTCATCGCGCGCTGCTTCCATTTTATGATCGGCATTCTCGACCTTCTGAGCAGTCTATTCGGAAGATTGTGACCAAATTTCGCACCAAATTTACTTTGTTGGACATTAAACCACCAACACGTTTACGTACTGTGCGTAGTGAAGAAAATATTGCGGTCGTATCAGCTAGTGTGACAGAAGACCGCGAAATGTCGATTCGGCGCCGTTCCCAGCAGTTAGGCCTTTGTTACAGCACTACGTGGAAAATTTTGCGGAAGGATTTGGGCGTAAATCCTTTTAAGATACAGCTGGTGCAAGAACTAAAGCCAGCCGACCTACCACAACGCCGAATTTTTGGTGAATGGGCTCTTGGAAAGCTGGCCGAGGATCCGCTTTTTTATCGAAAAATTGTGTTCAGCGATGAGGCTCATTTTTGGTTGAATGGGTACGTAAATAAGCAAAATTGCCGCATTTGGAGTGAAGATCAGCCAGAAGCATTGCAACAGCTACCAATGCATCCCGAAAAAGCCACTGTTTGGTGCGGTTTATGGGCCGGCGGCATTATTGGGCCATATTTCTTCAAAGATGATGCGAATCGCAGCGTTACTGTCAATGGTGAACGCTACCGAGCGATGATAACAAACTTTTTTTTGCCCGAAATGGAAGTTCTTGACTTGCATGATATGTGGTTTCAACAAGACGGTGCCACATGCCACACAGCACGCGAAACAATGGCGCAATTGCGAGGCGAGTTTGGTGAACAGTTAATTTCACGTTTCGGGCCGGTCAATTGGCCGCCTAGATCGTGCGATTTGACACCATTAGATTATTTTTTGTGGGGGTATATCAAGGCTAATGTCTATAGGGACAAGCCCGCTTCGATTGACGCACTGGAAGCCAACATCCATGCATTCATTCGTGAGATACCGGCCGATATGTGTGAAAGAGTATGCCAAAATTGGACTCAGCGGATGGGCTACCTGAGACGCAGCCGCGGTCAACATTTGCATGAAATTATCTTTAAACATTAAATTGCAAGGTTCAAACTATCGATTCAAATAAATATTTCATTCATTTTTTCGAATTTTTTGTGTTTTTTTTTAAAAAAAAGTTCTCAGCCTCTTAAAAAATCACCCTTTACTAACCCGAATACTTCCTTAGACTAACGCTGAAGTTGTTAGTGAACTAAATAGATAAGAAAACTTTATTATCTGAATGAACACAAATTTCACTCCATAAAATAACCTAGCTTCTTACTGTTTCTTTTAAATATTAGCTTACGTCTAGGACGCAATGTCCATTAACGCAACTGTATTGAATTGTGAAACTAATAAAGCGCAACAAAACACAAATCACAAATAACAAACATTTAACTGAAGAAAACTAAAAATTCCATACAAAACATATGAGGGTTATATTTCTTCACCCGGGTGTTTGCTGTCAAGATTAGGAGTTTTTTATTGGCGACAATGTGAAGGTTAAAGCTTATCTCGGCTCGACGACAAATCACTTCCGCGCTCTATGATGAAATGAATAAAGGACTGCGAATAAGCTTTAAAAATGTTCTACATATTTGTGTGAGTGGGTTACGGTAAATGCAGCTGTAACATTCACAACTCAATGTAGTTTCTACAGAAAATTGTTGTAGATTTTACAACATATTGTGCATTTTACAATTCTTTAGTCGATGCTACAGTTTTTTTTTTTTGTACTTTTTACATTTGAAAATGTTTGCTGTTGATATTATGGATTGTTTATGTCTAAGCAAGTCGTTAGTGTGAATCGCCTATTGCAATTACTACAGAAAGTGGTTGTAGATTTCATAATTTTGCGATGTAGATTTTACAAATTCGTATTTGTAGATTTAACAACTAAAATTTACAATGCGCTGTCAATTTTACAACAAGAAATTGTGGTCATTTTAACAATTTTATTGCAGAAAATATAGCAAACGCTGTTAAACTAACAATTAATTGTGAATGTGAACGCATTTGCTGTTAAATACATAAATTTGCAATTTATTGTACATTTGACTTCCACATGTTGTAAAATTCACAGCGCAGATTTTTTTGGGTGTAGCTGGGTTTCCAACCTGAACTCCACGCCTTTAAATATATTTGTCGAACCGAGACCACTATCCATTCAGTCAAAAGCATTATTAATTTTTATTGTAAAAGCTTTCGTTGCTAGAGCCAGATATGAACTGGTTTTTAAGCAATTAAGCTGATAAGCTGTTTGTATTGATGCAGCTCTAGTGGTCCTACTAAAAGTTTCCGTTACCAAGCGAACACAAATTTTTCATTTGAAGCTATATGAGCACTGTAAACTTTAAGTATGTTTTAGTCATGTTATCTGTTTCTAAATTGAAGATTTCTCCGAAAACATCAAAGGAGACAATACCATCTGGAGTAAGTATATCAGATTTCGCTAAAACATTACGAATGAATTTAAAAAAATGAGGAAAATCATAAAAACAAAATATTTTTTCATTATTGAAAATTGTTAAAGGCTTCACATCGGAAACACCTAATAACTGGTAAGCTTTTCTATTGTTAGGCGCTTGGCCCTTGGTCACAAACTATTTTCAAATCATTTTGTACCTAAAATGGATTTCAGGTTCAGCCCTTTGACACAGTTGGCTAAAAAAAAATTATTTAAAACGCTTTTCCAGCTATCAAATAAGCCGTTTACCATAAAACCACAAATTTCGTTGGTATACAATCTTTTGCGATCCACTCTTTGATCATCAAATCCATCAATTAGGTAAGTCATTTTTAATGTAATATGTGAGATTTGGACGAATTCTAATTTCATTTAAAATCAAAACCACATGACGTTTATGCTGGCTTAATGACTAAAACTTTGATTTCAAAAAATAGTGGGCATTGTTTTGATATCTTGGTTGAAAGCCTTTCACAGGAGCCCAACGATAGTATGGGGACACGTGGGGAATTTTGAAGCCTAGTCCATCTTGATAAAATTTATAAGCGCTCTGAGATCTTTAAAAAAAATGTTTTTTGAAAGTTCTCTTTCGATCACATTATATTTTTTGGATTGAGATAGCCCATACAATTTTTTTGAATGCTCTGAAATTTCAAGAGCTTGAATTTAAAATGATAAACAAGCTTTCGATTTTTTGTTAGTTCTAAGAGCAGTATGCGCTCTAACTTTAGAGCGAAGTTTTCTTCTCAGACTTTTCATTTTAACTCTGCAAAAAAAATTTGTGCGTAGAAAGCTGCGCGATAGAAGTACGCAAAAAAAAACATGAGCAACTAGAAATCCTTCTGTGTTTTAGTGACTAAGACGGAAGATTTTCTATGCTTAAGTCTAAATCTAAATTATAGTTTCAATTTAAAAAGCGAACCGCATCGCTTGCATTTTTCTCCGAACAAATTCCGGAGAAAAATGATTTTGACAAACAAAATAATTTCCGTCGCTTTTAAAACAGCATGCCTGTCTCCACAAATTTCCTACTCAAAATTTTATTTTTTTCATTTGAAAGACATGCAAATATTTCTAAGCCGGGAAAGTTTCTTCTCGATTTCTTACAAATCGACTAACCAGACTTCCTTCTTCGAGTATCACCCATCAGGGATGAAAAATTATATTGTTGAATTGTACTTAAAATTGTTTCAAGATTGTACTGAAATGGAGCCAATTGTATTGAAAACCATTTTTCGCATGAAAAATATAAAGTGAACTCAAAATATTTCATTTTCAAAAACATAAACAAACAAAAATAAATTAACAATACAATAACCTAAATAACTTCATAACAAAATGTCTGTTCAGTGAGACTGTTCTGGGCAGAAAAGTACAAGGTTTTGTGCTCAACGAGAAAAATTTCTATCCGAAACCTATCTGCTTTGTGTTCAGTGAAGTTGTCTAGAACATAAAAATACAGGAAATCTTGCACCTACTCTTGAGGTAGGTAGCTGTGATTGCATTGCATATTTGATTTTTTTAATCGAAGTGTACAGTGAATCGACAAGAAAAGTTTACCAAATGCAAGATCACAAAATCAGAATTTATCTAATAAAATTATCGATTATTATCGAAATAATCTAAGGGTCTGCCAGTAGGGACTTCCGAACTTTGACAGTTGATAGCAGCCATATTGTTGAAACTACATCTGTCGAATTGGCTGTCATTTATTCAATCTATTTTGCCAAATCACCACGGATGGATATAGCGTTCTACAACACGTGCAAATAATAAAATTGTTTTATCAAAATGGGCAACGGATTTGGGCAACCTTTCGCGCGCTTCGCCCATTTTACGGTCGCCATAATCGTCCTTCAGAGAGGACTATTCGCAGTGTGGTGCATAAATTTAAGTACACTGGTTCAGTATACAATCAACCAATACCCGTACGTCGACGAAACGCAAGATCTGCTGAAAACATAGCCGCTGTCCCTGAGAGTGTGCAGGAGAAAACGAGGCAGTCGATTTTGCGTCACTCACAAGAACTCGGCCTTTCGCAGACCACAACTTGGCGAATTTTGCATCGTGACTTGGGCCTGCACCCGCGCTAAATTCAATTGACCCAGGAGCATAGACAACGACGTGTGTTCGCTGAATGGGCTCTGGAGCAGTTGGAAACTGACCCTAATTTTCATCGAAAAATCATCTTCAGCGATGAGCCCCATTTCTGGATGAATGGGTACGTCAACAAACAAAATTGACAAATTTGGGACGATACCAATCCACATCCAAGAGCCTCCAATGCATCCCGAAGAAGTCACTGCTTGGTGTGGATTTTGGGCTAAATGTTGCCCAGGCCATCACCGTCAACGGCGAGCGCTATAGGTCGAATAATACCAAATTATTTTGGCCCGAATTGGATCATATGGACACCAACGACATGTGATTACAATAGGACGGCGCTACGTGCCACACAGCTCACGCCACATTGGAAATTCTGCACGAGCGATTGGAGGGCATGGTTATCTCACGTAGATTTGCGATTTGAACCCCTTAGACTTTTTCTTGTGGGGTTTTCTGAAGTCGCCGGTCTATGCGAATAAGCAATAAACCACAGCGGCCCTCTAAGCCAACATAACCCATGCCATCGCTCAAATTCAGCCTGATTTATACGCCAGAGTTCTGAAAAAAAAATTTCATTTGCCAAATTGCCAAAGCTCCTAATTTGAAAAATGCATTATTCTATTCCTTCGAGATATGGTATTCATTCAAATCTCCAAATAAGGGTGATTGCTATTTTTAAATTGACGAAAGTATTCTGGTCTATGATCAACGAAGTGATTAAAAGTGAAATTCAATGGATTGGTGTTGAATTTTGTGCTTTTTTCCAGAACATTGTGATTTCCAAAACTAAGGTTGTCGGCACATCGAACCTGGAGTTGCAAATTACTATTATTACCTACCTTTATTCATCCAGTGTTTTCCTGCGATTTTGTAATTTAGAATGTTCATTAATTTTGTGGATAACAATTTTCAATAACGTATTTTGTCAACGACCATGGCCGAGCCAGTGTAGTCGACGTATTTTGGCTTTTCGGACTACACGCACATCCCTGTACAGGTCATTGAGTTCGCGGTTGTATCTTCTGCTCCATTCGCCCCCCTCGAATACGGGACCGAATATCCGACGAAGAATTTTTTTTTCGAAAGTATTCGAAATCTGCTCTGCTTTCCTGCTTATCGCCCAACACTCGGCTCCATACAGCAGGACTGGAAGGATCAATGTTTTGTAGAGCATGCATTTCGTCTTCCGAGTTAGGAGTTTTGAACCCATTTATTTTGCCAAACCGAAAAAAACAAGATCTTTCGATTGGTGTAATCAAATCTCTCCTAACTCTATTATTTCAAAAGATATCAGTGTTGCAAATGACACATACGCACTTTTGGAATAAATGCTCAGTATTGATCTGCCACATAAGCCTTTGTATGGGAAAGTCATATTTTTGTATGAATTTTTTTGAAATTTTTTAAATGGTTTAAATGACCTTTACGTACAACTGAGCTCAGATATGCTTTATTTGCAAACACATAATTCAGTGCTGATATGCCCTATACATACAATCGAATCGAAGGTCCAAGCATTTTAAATGATTTCAGTGTATAAGTGACACATAAGTACTAAGTACAATTATTAGGTCTAGGCCTGTTTTTTTTTCAAATCTATGTAGACTTCGAAAAAGCTTTCCAAGTAAAAATAAGACTGGATTGTTATCCAGGATAAGGTTTTGTTGTATTTTACATTGAAAACATGTTGCAGAAACATGTTTAGTCTACATAGATTTGAAAAAAACACGCCTTCTGTTCCGTACCTGTAAAAAGCTATTAAAATTCTTTTTTTTAGATCTCCGTTATGACCAAATCCGTTTATTTTTACGAGTTATTTTTCTTTAAAATGTTAACTAACCTTTATTTTTTTATAAAAAGTTAAGCTAAATAAAAAAAAAACAAATGGGAAAAAAGGTAAACCTATTTTAAAAAATGGTTTTTTTTAATACTTTCGTATGAAAATATGACACATATGCATTAATAAATCGCAATCGCGTTCAGTATTTAAATGACACATAGGTTGGTGTATAAGCTCAGCTCAGTTGCCACTATTTTAATAAATTTTGTCTATGATTGTTGTGCTTAAGGTTTTCGTTTTATTCACATTCAAACTTCAAACGTCGTTTTCTTCAAACTAGGATTTGTCATTTAGATCACTCCAATACTGAGGTGACGAAGTAGCATCGGTTTCCTAGGGTAAGTCTTCGTCGAATCTCCACTAAGGTGTCATTCGTGGAGTTGATATTTACTCCGAGGTAGGAAAACTCCTTAATCACTTCGAAGTTACTGTTGGCAACAGTGACGTTTTGTCCTAGGCGGTGGACAGATGTTTCTTTGTTTGTTGACAACATGTACTTGGTTTTGTCCTCATTCATTTCAAGGCCAACTCGTTTCGCCTGTCCTTCAATAATTGCCGTAAAAGCCTCTAAAACGGATAGATTTGTGAAAGATAGTAGATAGAAAGATATTTGGTCGATCGTCGATCTGCCGGGCCAGAAGCCACACTGGTACGTGCCGATTTTTTTATTTCTTAATAGACTAGATTCTGCCCCAAGGCTGATGCTGCGACCTGAAAGATCTATTGTATCATAGGATTCTATTAAGTCCAAGAGGCAAACCACCTTCCTAATAAAGTCTTTGGTTGACGAATTTTTTAATTCATAAGGTCTAAGCAGTTCTTTGTGTAGGGTACGTCGTCTGACCCCGAAAAGTGCCGGGCAATCGCAAAGGACATGTTCGGCTGTTTCGACCTCTTTCAAACAGAGTCGACAATCGGTCTCGCTAGACAGGCCTAACTTGTTCAGGTGGTATCTTAATCGACAATGCCCGGAGAGGAAATTTGTTAGATACCTAATATACTTCTTACTGTGGTTTAGAAGTTCCCCTTGAAGTGTAGTAACAGTTACAACACTGGGCGTTGCCAAGTTAAAGCCAGTCAGTGCCTACCCCATTTCCACAACATCCGGCCACTCTGTAAGCACACTAAATTAAAATAAATTATTAATACTCTAACTTTTTTTCTTAATTTTTTTTTTGTACGCGATGACCTCCAAGAATTTGCCGTTTTTTACATAAGGTTCTTTGTTTAAATGCGTACAAAATTCGACTCGTGCAAGAATTGAAGGCAGCTGACCTTCCGTTACGTCGCAGCTTCAGTCTTTGGGCTCTTGAAAAGCTTAAAAAAGGTCCACTGTTTTCGATCAAAATTGTGTTCAGCGATGAGGCCCATTTCTGGCTTAATGCCTAGGTCTATAAGTTAAATTTGTGCGTAAGAGCTGCCTTTACATCCAGACAAAACAATGGTTTGTGAAGTTTGGAGTGGCGCTATCGCGCCATGATAACGTACTACTTGCTTCCTAAAACTAAAGCCCGTGATCTCGATGACATTTGGCTTGGCACGAGAGCGATATGCGGGTGATTGATTTTTTGAGCAAATTCGAAGGCAAGTGCGAGAGTGTGGATTAATTTTCGTGCCGTGCTTTATAATTGATGAAATTCTGCAACGAGAAGGTATCATGAATAATTTGCGAAATCGATTGCGGAGATATAACTGCGGAATATTTTAGATATTGGTAGAATGTTCTCCCTGTAAGCAAAACTTGCAATATACCTTATAGTGTGTCATGAGTGCTTATCGACATTCTTAACCCCGTATCTTGCCACTGAATTATCGGTGTTACCAAACCAAATTCTTTGTAAGTATCTAATTTTATCCATTCCGAAAGTCTTTTGAAAATCACTCGTTTAAAAAAAAATTCTTTTAATAAATCCCAGTGAGACCGATGCTCGCGCCTATAAAGGCGCGATTTTACCCAGTTTTTTCGTTGTAATCTCTTTTTTTAGGGTTTCGTACCCATATGGTAATGGTAATACGAAACCATTATATGTTAGTTCGCTCAATCGCTAAAATGCCTGTCACGATAAAAACATCAGGAACCGTTCTAGCTAGGAACTTGAAATGTGGCACACTTACCTATACATTACGAAGGTCCACATAACAGCTTATAACTCAACAATATAATCTGTTTTCGATTTAGATAAACATTTTTCATTCTTTATTATGATCTTTTGAAGCAATTGCCAAGAGCAAAACTACAATACTTTTTTTTTACCTTTTGGTAATTCTAGAAAAAATAAGACTACGGAACCCTTTGAGCGCAATCTGATTCGCACTTGGCGTCACTTCGTAGCTGACACTCAATCATTAATATGAATATTGTAATTCCGGCAGACCTATAGACTTGAAATTTGGGACATAACATATGCTGTAATATAATTCCTTGACATTCATTTCCAAAGTGAAGAAAAGTACCAAGGTAAATCTGTTAGTATGGATGAAGGAAAGCCCAACGCAGTTGTGCACATGCTTAACTGAACTGAACTTGCTCGCAAAATAGCGCGAGAGTGTGTACGCCGCCATAAGGTCAAAGCTTGATTTTTATTAATTAAAAAATTAAAAAATTAATTAAATTATAAATATGGGTTAAACTAAATTTTCTTGCGTTGCTGCAGTAGGAAACTGTACGCTATAAAACGGATATCTGGGGATGTATTTCGCAAATTTCGTGTCGGTGTTTTCATCTTCTTTTTGTGGGACTACCGATTGTAATGGCTGCACAAATAAGGCTTCTTCGTATGATGGTGGAGCTGAAATGAAATTTCTGTTCTTTGTACCAGTGTTGGACATTTATAGTAAACAACTTACGAAGTTCAACATTCATATTTGAATGTAAGCCCGGTGCTATGCCGTTTCTCAAATTTTCGTTCAACACATCTTCAGTAATGTGAGCCGACCTGGCTACATATGGAATATTACCAATAGTAATTGGAATCGAAACAACTGGTGATATGTGTGCTCCTTTAACTTTTGCGATCAATTCAACTTCATAGGTTATTTTAATAATTTGGCACAGGTCCACGCAAGTAGGTGGAGTTGGTGGTACCTGGATTTTATCCTTAACCTCAAGAGCCGATTTTTCAAACGCTCCGAATTTACTTTTTGCAATTGCAATTTTTTCCGTGTTTGTGCTTATGCGGTGTCTAACTGAATACACAGCAATAAGATTCAATGCAATCCGAACTTGTTCGACCTTAATGCTACTGTGATTGATGAGTCTCGCGTTTACATTGATGAATTCACCAGGAACATAACCGGTTTGTGGAATATCCATAGAGAGAATAAGGGGTCTTGATTTGCATGGACCACAACAGAAGTTTTTAAATATTTCCATTTTCGCAGGGATCTTAAAAAAATAAATTAAAAACAATATTTAAGGAGTAATAGTAGAAATTAAAATAAACAAACCATTAAATTTGGAGTGTGATTTAGATCGACTATTTTCAGCACACTAAATCCTAGTGAATATGATTTATTGAATTTTCGAGGTCGTACTACAGTTATTTTGGACTCATAACGTATACGACCATTGGTACCTTCAAACGAAGTAGGACACTGAACCGGAATTGGGCATTCAAAATTGTAGGTATGCGTACCCGCTTCTAAAATGCTTTCGATACCTAAAAAGAAAAGAAAATGGTTAGTAAAAAAATAAATGCATTAGGGGGTTATAGTAAAGCTGAAAGCTATGCCAAATAGTTAACGAACTATGAACTATTGACCGTCATGAACTTAAATGAACTACATACATATGTATATAGAACGCATTTATTTATTTATTCTAATTATTTATTCATGAAATCATAATATAACAAAATTGGTTTACTTAATCTACCATAGCAATATTTAAATTAAAATTAAGAATAGGCTAGGTAGTGACATTATTACTTAATAGCAATTAAATAGTGGTTATGCCACTTCATAAAAAAAAATTATTTAAATGTGGGTTGAACAGTATTCAATTAATCTATAAACATTTTTTTTACAATAAAAGTGTGAAAAGGAAAAGGTAAAGAGATAAGAAAAGATAAAGAGAGAAAAATATATAACAATTTAATTTGTGAATTTCAAATACCGTAGGGCAACAAAATTTTAATTTGGTCATGATCAAAACCGAAAAGCCATATTTTAACTTTAAACAATTTCATAATATGTATGTATAACTATTTTATATTGACAAAGTTCGCACAAATGTTCTCACTATAACTTTATCCAATGCTCAAAAGCTAAAAAAAAAACGAAACAAAATATGTCGAAATTATTGAAGTCGAACTTAAAAATTTAAAATTTTAAGGTTAAGATTGTAAAAATTAGATATTTAATTTTTGAGTGTAAGATAAAGGAATAGTGAAAAAATGCCCGCGAACTAAACTGAATTTGCAATTTTCACAAATTGCTACGACTTGCGGCTACGCCAGCAGTTCATGTATCAATATACAAACAAAAAAAAAATCTAAGATCGTGATAGTTTTTTTTTTCCAAGTAGTAATAAAACAAACAATTACTCTGAATAAGTTAAATTAAAGTATATTTTTATCAAACACATCTTATAACAAAACTAGGTATACATACGTATGTTTAGGTTATCTTTTCCTCTTATTGATTTAAATGTACTACAGACGGAATTACATACTTTCCAATGTCCATTTTTTTACGTAAGAATATAATATAAATATGTGCATCTTACCAATAACACGTACCGACTCGCAATCAATCATAATCCCACTGATGACAAAATAATCGAATTGCAAAACGCCAGGAGTTAATAGAGCCAAATTGCGAAACAACCGTTGACGAGATAAACTTAGCCTAAGTAATCCATAGCCATTTGATGGCTGGATGTTGTAGAAATAGGGTAGGCACTGACTGGTTTTAACTTGGCAAAGCCCAGCGTTGTAACTGTTGCTACACATCAATTGTGCTTATTTTACCTCCAAGTGGTAGCCATAGGGTACTGGTAGGTGCCCACCCGGGCATGACTTGCTAAACTTATAAGCGCGAGTGCTGACCATGCGAAAATAGCAGCACTTTAATACGCGTCAGCGGACGAATTCCATAGATGGAACCAACGGTGGCGTTAATTTTCCAGAATGGAAACAAAACCTTATCTGAGCTACTTTGACATATTCGGAGCTCAGATCGATAAGGATTTCCACGTACTAGTCAGGGTCGTGGAAAGAGTTGGTGGCGGATGAGCCTCTATTGGGCCAACGGCAGCGCTCACACCCCCGTAGTGGGTTACTGACACCGGTGGACCCAGCCCCTTGTCCTAGGGGTATATAAGGATCTGGCCCTCCAGGTTGGGGGTTGTGCGTAAGGTTAACTACTTACCGCGTAAAAAAATAATTGTTCCGAAACAACCAAAAGCCTCGGAAAAGGACGGATTTACTGTTGACAACCACGCTAAACGAAAAAAGGACAATGACGCTCGGATCTGCATCTGGAATTTTCGCTCACTGAACGGTGACGGTGCACCCGAACAACTGGCAGAGGCCCTAGACCGCTATAAAGCGGATATAACCGCCATCCAGGAAGTGCGATGGGATGGGCCAGGCAGAGAAAGAATGAGAAACTGTGACATCTACTATGGTGATTGCTATACAGAAAATAAACAGCGCTTATTCGGATGCGGATTTGTCATACGCGCCAGACTTAGGCAAGAAGTCTTGAGCTTTCGGCACGTGAGCGAGCATCTTATGACAATCCGTGTCAAGGCAAAATTCGCCAACATTAGCCTAATATGCGCTTACGCCCCCACAGAAGAAAAAGACGACGCTACCAAAGATAGTTTCTACGAGCTCCTCGACAAAACCTCCGAGCAATGCCCTAAGCATGACGTTAAAATTGTATTGGGTGATTTTAACGCCAAGATAGGAAGAGAGGACTTTTTTGGTAGGGCGGTTGGAAGGCACAGCCTACACGACACCGCGTCCGAAAACGAACTAAGGCTAATTGACTTTGCTGCAGGGCGAAGTGTCAGTATAGCAAGCACTCGGTTTCCTCATCTCAATATCCATAAGGGGACATGGCGGTCTCCGAAACGACTCACCATCAACCAAATCGACCACATTGCGATCGACACCCGACACGCCTCCAGTATCCTGGATGTCCGAACCTTCCGGACGGCCAACATTGGCTCGGACCACTACCTTGTTGTAGCCAAGGTACGAATGCGGATATCCACAACGCCACAACAACGAAATACTGTGAGAAAGTATAATGTCGAAAAGCTACAATCGCAAGACACCGCCAGAACCTACAGAGAACGCATATCCCGATCTCTCGCTACGAGTCCTACCGCAGCAACAGCTAGTACAGAAGACCAGTGGCAACACTGCCAGCAAGCCATCATAAGTGCCGCGAATGATGTGCTGGGTTTCACACGACCACCAGCACGAAACCCCTGGTTTGATGAAGAGTGCAGACTAGCTAACGCGGAAAAACAACAAACGTATAAAGCGGCGCTGCAAAGAAGGACTAGATCTGCTCGCATGCTCTATGAGCAGAAGAGACGGGAAGAACATCGGCTTCTAAGAAGGAAAAGGAAAGAGCACGAGAAGCGTGCATTCGAGGATATTGAGAGATGCTACTCCAGGAACAATGTACGGAAGTTTTACCAGAGGGTAAATAGTATGTGCCAGCAAAACAAATCCCGTACACAAACCTGTAGAGACGCGGATGGAAATATCGTAGTGGAAACACAGTCGGTGCTGAGAATATGGAAAGACTACTTCTGCGTACTGTATAATGGCGATGAAGACCAATACTCCGCTGTTAGGCAGAATGTACCGTTCAATTTAGATGATGATAACCAAAAACCCCCATCCACCTGATCAAAACGAAGTGCGGATAGTAATATCCAATGCTAAAGTCCAACAAAGCTGCTGGACCTGACGGTCTACCTGCAGAGCTATTTAAAGCAGCTGGAGATGACCTGGTAGTGAGTATACACCAACACATCTCCAAGGTTTGGTCAGATGAAAGTATGCCAGATGAATGGAATCTCAGCATCGTCTGCCCGGTCCAAAAGAAAGGAGACCCCCTCAACTGCTCCAATTACAGAGGCATCAGTCTTTCAATATCGCCTACAAGATCCTGTCTGCCATACTGTGTGAACGCCTGAAGCCTTTCGTCAACAACCTGATTGGCCCCTATCAGTGCGGTTTCAGGCCAGGAAAATCCACCGAAGACCAAATTTTCACACTCAGGCAGATCCTGGAAAAAACCCAAGAAGTCCAAGTCTATACCCACCACCGATTTTAAGGCCGCCTATGACAGCATATGGAGGGATGAACTGTATAGAGTCATGTCTAGTTTTGACATCCCTGCCAAACTCATCCGTCTATGCAGGATGACGATGGAGAAAGCTCGCTGCTCCATCAAACTCGGTAATGACCTCACCGAGACCTTCGATGTCAAAAAAGGAATCAGACAAGGTGACGCGCTGTCATGCGACTTCTTCAACATCATTATTGAAAGAATTGTTCGAAACTCACATGCCAACACAGAAGGAACGATCTTTCAAAAGTCTGTTCAATCTGTCTGCAAGTAGCATACGCCGACGATGTTGACATCATTGGTAGAACACAGCGAGCTGCCACCGGTGCGTTCGCGAGTATAGAAATGGAAGCGGCTAAAATGGGTTTAGCGGTAAACAGGGGCAAAACAAAATATATGCTGTCGACAAAAAGGGTCACCCAACATCGACGAATTGGACAGAACGTCACAATACACAGCTATAACTTCGAGGTAGTAAAGGACTTTGTCTACCTCGGCTCTGCCATAACTTCAAAAAATGACATCTCGTCGGAAATCAAACGAAGGATTACTCTTGCCAACCGCTGTTTCTTTGCGCTAAGAAGGCAATTGAGTAGTAAAGTCCTTTCTCGATCGACTAAGGAGACTCTATCATCCCAGTCTTGCTATATGGAGCTGAAGCATGGACTTTATCGAAAGCGGATGAAGATATCCTTGGTCGCTTCGAGAAAAAAATCCTTCGTAAAATATTCGGTCCCCTTTGCGTTGATGGGTTCTGGAGGAGAAGATTCAACCACGAACTGTACGAGCTGTACAGCGACATCTACCTGGTCAAAAAGCTGCACATTGGGCGTTTAAGATAGCTAGGACATGTAGAGCGTATGGACATCAACGCTCCGGCTCGGAGAATATTCGACTCTTACCCGGAGGGTCAGCGCAGCAGAGGACGACCTCGCCTAAGGTGGCGCACACAATCAGAACAAGACCTCAACCAACTTGACGTGCGCAACTGGAAGCGGCTAGCTAAGGACCGGGCTAGCTGCAAGAGGTTGTTGGTTGAGGCCTTGGTTCACCCCGAACTGTAGCGCCACCTTAGTAAATAAGTAAGTAGTATGTAATCCATAGCAGTTATAATGGAAATGCGAAACAAGTTAAAACAGAAGAAGAAATGCGAAGTAATCGTGAGACGAAATGATCGCAAATTAAAGTAATATTAAAGCAAAACAACTTTTGCGAAGTAAACACAAATAATTGTGACCAAGACAAAATAACAGTGAGCGAAAATAAAAACACGAAAAATAATACGCAACCATTCCTAAACTATACTGCATTGTCAAAAACAAAGACGAAAATTTTTCTTCACTTTTATACATTTTGCTTGCAAAAAAAGATTTGTTAGATGGTTGCTAACAGAGAACTACAACCAATATTAAAAACCTAATATTATTTAGTTTAAGGAATTGAACAATTCCTACGTTACGATGAAATACTTAATTTTAATCGTAACGTATTCAGTCACATCGGAAGATATTTTGGCCCATTCTTCTTTTAAGATTTCTTCTAATTGACGTTTCATGCTTTCGAACACCTCTATCCAATATTGCCCAAAGATGTTCTATGGGGTTGATATCCGGACTTTGTGGAGGAGTTTATAGGAAGTGTGGGGCATTGTAGAAGATTCACTGACGGATAACGTACGCTGTATGTTTGGGATCATTATCGTGTTGAAAGTAATAATCTCCAGGTAGTCCCATCTTTTCCGCACTTTCTGCCAAGTTTTCTTCCAGAATATTAAGGTAAACGAGCTTATTCATTATCTCTTTTATTAACACTAAGTTCCCACATCCTCCGAATGAATGCCATCAACGAAACCTGAAAAGGCGTGACAACACGGGAGAAAAAGCGGGACATTGCGGGAAATTTTAACAAGATTTAGCTATATCTTGCAAAGAGGTCGAAAAAAATGTTCAATGGGCACACATATACTTGATGAATTTTGTTTTATAGATGATATATGTCTCATGGATTTCATATTCTTTTTGATATCATATTCCCCAAAATGTGCTATTGAAAATTTAGTGCAACATACATTGCATTCAACTGTGTCTGTTGTTTTCTTAAGCCATGAATAAGTTTGCTCCCAGATGCTCTTGTATGAAACCAGTCGTTTGTTGTTTTTAATTTTATTTCCACTTGTGATTGAGTTGCTCTTGTACTTACTTGTACTGGCCATTATTTTAAACTATGTTACAAATTTTACTCGCGAACTACTAACAACTCAACTGGGACGTGACAGAGCATATGAGCTTTCTGACAAGTGACAGTTCAAAGGTGTGTTCAGTAACAAGTGAGGTTAAATAGCTATCGGTAGCGTTCTTAGCAAAAAATCGTCAACCGTATTTAAGGTGAAAACATAAATATCAAATCTAATTGATTTGTATGTTATAATTGATTTATAAGTTTCTTTAAATATGTTTTAATATGTTTCATAACTCTAAAACTCATAAAAATAAAATATTCTATCAAATGAAAGTAAAATAAAATGAAAATATCAGAAAAGCGGCACAACGGCGGGACACTTGGCGGGACATAAGCTCAAAAGCGGGACTGTCCCGCCAAATGCGTGACGTCTGGCAACCGTACCACACCATTACTCCCACGCCACCATGTTTCACTGTGCCTTGAAGATTTTTCGGAAGATACTCCTGCCTGAGCTTTCTCCATACCAATTTCCTGCCATCCACAAACATTGAATTTGCTTTCATCGGAAAAAATTACATTTCTTCAAAAGCTTACATCTTTTTTGATATAAGTCTTCGCGAACTTAAACGCTTTTTCGGTTGATCTCCAAAATATACGGTTTCTCCCTTGCAACGCAAGATCTGTATTGAGCCCGATGCAATGCTCTTGAAACTGTGGATTGGCTTACGACCGTATTCAGCGAAGTCTGTAGTCGAAATTGATCTAAGGCTAGTTGAAGGTTCTTTCACCACAATTCGATTTATAATTTTTCTTCACTCGCTCCAATTTTGCGTGGTCGACCAATTCTTGCTGCGGTCTGTATGGAAGATCTCCCATTAAAACGTCTCACAACCCTTTGTATAGTTGCGCGTTGTCTGCGTATGACTTTTCTTCATTTGTTAATTTAATTATAATTTCCCTTTCAGAAGGACACAATTCTTTTCTTTGATTTGAGCTCATTTTCGAAGCAGCAGGTATTCTTCGTAGACTAGCAAGTAATCAGTTGCGAGGCTTAAGTCAAACTGAACAAAATTAACCTCGATGAATGCACATCTTTTGCAGATAATGACCATACCTTCAAACAACACGATCAAAAATGTCTATCCAATCCATTTTCAGAAAAGTTTTAACGGTATTCAGACTTTTTGCATTTATTTATTGTTATTAATCGGACTGAAATCATTTGTTTTTTATTTGTTATTGAATTAACTTTAATTCAATGTTAAAATAACTCACGAAAGTTGTTCTAAATTTTGTAAAATAGAGAGTTACTTAGATTTACATAGGTGTATTCAGACTTTTGCAAATCACTGTACATCGCTTAGATCCATCGATTTCTTGAAAACTAATCTAAACTAAACCCTTTCACTAAAAAAACCTCCAACCCCTTCTTGATTTTCATTAATCGTATGCATCATTGGGTGGAATAAAATCAAAACACTTGGTGAAAGAAAATGGCGGGAAATTTTCGATACAACGTACTAGATTAGTTAAAATAAATTAAAGAGCATTCAACTTCGGCACAGACAAGACAAATTTAAATTCGTAAGCACGAATTTGTTGTCAATTTGTTTAGTATTTAAGATTATTTTGCATAATATCCCAGTTTATATGAGCTAGTGCTAGATTAAATAATCATCTGCATATACAGTAACAAACGTCACGTCATCGCTGAAGAAACAGACATACTGGCAAAAAAAGAAGCATCCGCGTTCTTCTCATGGTTCTGTTGGATGGACAACAATAATACTAGCATGAGAAGCTAAGCAAAAAGAAGGAAAATGCTAAAGCAAAACTTAACCTTTTAGCTCCCAATTTTTTATTTCTGTACTATACGAGCTTTTTTGTAAATTTTTGTTAACTTTAATAGAATGTTTTTTTTATAGATTTGGATTAAATTCAGGACCGGTTTTTGTAATTTAAGGCCGGGACGTATTGTCCCATTAGTATTTTTGAGTGGGATGTATTCGCCCACTGAAGTCATTTGAGTCAGAGTTGTCTTCTTCCGAAAGATGTTGCAAATCTTCAGGTAGTGCAGCCATTCGAAAGCTGTTTTGCGTAAAACTGCGTAGTTATTAAAATGTGCATAATAACGATTACAGCACCAATGGGTGCTGACTGGTTTTGTTAGAAATAAATTCTACTTTTTTTTTCGTTTTTTTTTTTTGTGGTTCTTGAGCACTTAATGCACGTTATGATATTTACAAAGTATGTGAACCTAAAAAAAAACTACGGATTTACAACTAAATAACCACTTTGTACAAGAATATTGAGTGCACTGTGCAAGAATCGACCGGCAATTGATTTACTCTGGTAGTTGTTAAAAAAATCGAATGTGCAAACTGAGAAAAGTAACGGTTAAAAAGCATGATCAAGATCATACCTGAAACTAGCAATGGGATCAATTTAAATAACATTTCCTTTCAAATATGGCTTTCTGTGATTCTTAGAACTTTGCTTGGGACATATGATCCCAATGGGAGCGAAAGGGTTTAGGGGGGTGCACTGTACACTGAAGCTTGAACTAATACAGCAATAGGATCCAAAACCTTAGTTTCAACCTTAGTATTAAAAGCCTGCAAATGTTGACAAATCTTCTAAAGAATTGTTTGGCAAAGGAAGAACTGCTGGGGAACATTATTCACTAACAACGAAGAACTTACAACACTGCATATCCCATGACGAATACCCATGACGAAATGCCTAACGGCGGTACCGTGGGGAACATTGGTTGGAGGCAGAGGTGGTTTTAGTTAGGGTTAAAGTCCCACGAGCCGGCTTTCGACGCTTTCCACCTTTCTTACAAAAAAAAAAAAAAAACACTGAATGTCGAAAAATATTTCAACCTTTTAAAATTAAAGTTTTTTTTTACACATTAATATCTGACGTTTGCAAACACTTTCCCATGTACCAGCACGTACTTTTAAAATTGCTCCTACCAACGCAACGTGTAAAAACAAATATAAGATTATGCATGCAACTTACCTTTAGTTTCAATACAATCAATTGAAGTATCGAAATACTGCTCCTCATCACTGTGTGTATCAGTAGTTGTTGATGTCGAACCATCAGAGTTCGTTACTGATTTTGATTCATTCCAACTAACTTCAGCATATCCACGTACTCGTATCTTAACTCCTACAACGATATAATAATATAAACGATATTTAATAAATATAACACAAAAAAACAACAACACCAATTAATGAACTCACCTAGAACAGGAATAGCTTCCTCCAGAGTGATAACAGCTCTCCCCATCACCATTTGACCGGTAAAATACGTTCCACACGGATTTTCATTGTAATGGATTTCGAAGTTGATTCCCATCTCGTTCGTATAGGAAAATTGGTCTTGTAACGATGGTACCTTTGTCGCCGCTTGATGACTAAAGTTTTTGTTTAGCTCTGTGACTTATTGTTGCCAATCTTTTACTGAGGTGAGTATTTTATCGACACAGCGGTAAGCTTTTCATTATCTAGCTAGACTATGACGGATTGTAATGTACACGTACTACCACATGAAAAACAATTGCGAGAGTTTAAAAGTGTTTGCCCAAACGCCGATAAGACCAGTGTGTCCCCGAGTTCACCGTTGGAGTTTGTATATAGCAGTGTTAATTGGCACCCACCGTATAGCTAGGAGTGATTGTAGCTGAGACATACAGAAAGAAATAAAATTGATGTTTTTTTTCTAATACTGTAAACACATGTGACATTCTGTTTGCATGTAGTTGAAAATTCATTGAATATTGTTTTTTCTTTTATTGTAATCAAATTTTAATTAAATTATTGAATACCTGAGAATAGATAGTGATTTATGAGGGTCTAAATGTTAAGTCCACTTAAAACTGAGAAAGGTTTGAGTAATTACGATAACGTTGAGGAATTTTTTTTCGCTACACGAAATGTGTAATTAAAAAACAAAATAGGTGACTTGATGTATTTGATTCAATCGCGACAATACCAGCTAATAATTTTTCTTACAAATACATATTATTACATATGTTAATACTGCCATACATAATTTCGGAAGTTAATAAAATAACCCAGAAAAGTTATATAAGTATAATATAAAAGTTATATTATCCTGGACACCACCCATAGAGTTAGTTGAAATTGAAACCTATCATCTGAGTTTCCTACCACTACGTCGAGTTAATGTCCCTAGGGTTAATAAAGAGCACAACCGACGTTTTCTTACTTCTATAGCGCCCTATATTTTTAACAAACTGCCGTCCGATGTATCCAGTCAGCTGACACATGGAAACCAATTCTTAAAAAAAAACTTAAAGATTTGTTAATTTCACGATCTGAAGTTGAGACTCTGCTTCAAGTCATATCTTAAAGTACTATTTATTTATGTTTGATTCACTTTTTAACATCGTTCTTCTCGTAGTAAATTCATCTGTTATTTAAAAAATAATAATTATTCGCACTTAATAAAAATGATATCTGCATTTCGCTACCATCGCGTTCTCCTTTTCGTCTTCCCTTTTCGGCTTTAAATCTATCGTTTTTAAATATTATCAATTGTCATACACTTGCTTCCGGTTGTTTTATGCCACAAAGTGTATTATTATTATTTCCATATTTCATGATCTTTATACCCAGAATTTCGTCTATACATTTTTTTTTAAAAAAAATTTATTTGCCATCATAATGTACTAAATCAATATTTTTGTATATTTTTAAAGAATTGTTATCTTGAAATGGAAATAAAAAATCTTGAAATCATGAAAAAAAAAAAATACACCCATCAATTGCGAAAATGACAACCTATCCGAACACTCACCAAGTCTCAATGTGAAGAGAGTTTCATCAATACAACTCGTGTCAAAGCCAGAAAGCTACTTGAACTAAACAAAAAAGGCTTTAAGCCTGTTGTCTAACGAATCAATAGTCTAACTCTTTTGTGCTAAAGAGTTAAGGCATTACCGTGATGCGAAAAGGACTACCCCATATGTACAGTTCACTGGAAAACCGAAATATAGAATACGATATATTATGAGGTATAGCAAGATCATTTATGTTTGTCTAGGATAACGAAAAAGGCCAGTACAATCGCAGTACAGGGTCGTGACTATCATATAGTATACTTTTAACCCTGAGGCAGCCTTTACATAAACTTCATTTAATTTGAATCAACATGTAAATGTGATTTCGCAAAAAAAAAAACCGAAGGCAGCCTTAGGGTCGCCTTGGCCTTGCTCGTTTAAGCGTAAAAAAAAATGTCTCTTCGTCTGATAATTCTTAGTTGTTGTTGGACTATTTGCACAAATTGTGTTTTTAATTTTTCTGTAGAAATGGAGAAAAATCATAGTGATATAAAAAAAAGTATATACAGGGAAACCTGTCCAATTGGTCAGCCTTATAAGATGGCCACCTGACGAAGTCGGCCAATATTTAACTTATTAACAACCTTATAAGTTGGACACCTGTATAAGTTGGCCAAAGATTCTTTCACCACAAGTGGCCAACTTACCAAGGGTTCAATGTACATAAATACTTGTGTACAAAAAGTCTGATGAAGCGATATAAGATTTCATGGATTCGGCCCAAATACAATAGATTCAGACGAACATGATTTTAGTGATGATGAACTCGAGGATCCAGATCACATTCCAGAGGAAATATCACCTGCAGTGGAATTCCCAAAATGTTAACGATCGTTAATCGTTATCGTTAACTAACGACGTTTGTCGCTTGCGATAGCGAAAGTCATATTCTCAAAATCAAACATAACGATTATATTCGCTTAGTTGTCGCTACAAAATATTAACGACTACTGTCACTAAACAACATAAATATCTTGGAAACCCTTAAAAATTATGGAGTCGTATGTGTCAGATCCTGTGTGTGATAGCGAAAAAAATATTTCGGCCATATATCGTCTGTATCATTGGGGAGATTTGATAACATTTTCTTATACATCTCGGTGATCTGAAATTATTCAGTACTAAAAAAAAATCAAAAGTCGATTAGTTAAGGAGATAATCATTGTTTTGTTCTAAAATAAATAACATGGCCGGGATGACAACTGTTAGAGCTCCATTATTAAACGTCAAATTGGACTAAAAGAAAAGCGAACAAAATTAGGGGTTTATTAAAAAGCTTAAGTTCTACCATGAAGGCTGCCGTGTCTCAGGCAGGGACTCTTCACGGGTCGGGAGCTTGATAAGTAAGTAGTATTCTGAAAAAATGGGTGTTGCACTTCCCGTGCTAGCTAGTGTATTTAACCCTTTGTTGACCAAGCCATTGAAAAAAGTTCTAATCTCCATTTTTTTTGAAGAATTTTTTAGTTGAAGATACATATTTTCAGATGGAAAACTAATTTTTGAAATTTTCAATGACTCATTGGGACGAAATACGAAGGTCAGTCTCCAAAGTACCGTAAGGCTATAACTAAAGTTATAAAAAGAAAATTTTTTTTTAAGTTTTTTTTATTTAACTATGATATTTTTTGCTTTCGAATACATTAGCAGTTAATAAAATTAAGGATCGAAACTGTGTAAAAATACCAATTTAGTTTGTTAGTACCGAAATCGACTAAAATTAATTTCTTCAAATTCTAATATGCTGTCAGAAAAACCGTTATATCTGTGGCTAAAATAAGGTAAACATACATAAAAAACAAATTTAATTGAGGTTATATGATACTTAAAAGTCTTGTTTGGTCTAAGTGTCTAAATATGTTCCTATAGGGATTTCATTTGAAGTTAACATGCTGGTACTTATAAGTACCGTCGGTCAACAACCAATGGTTAAGGAAAATGTATTTTGGGGAAAGGTATTTTGAAAAGAGGTATTTCATCACCAATCCTTTTTATTTGTTAATCAGAATCTTAAAAGGATATGCTTACTTACCTGTTAACGCTGAACAAAAAAGCGACCCTTAGAGACCATACAAAGTAACGCCGAAAGAACATAAGTTCTCTGTAGACACATATAATAAAAGCATTCTTGAAAACAAAGATATGCATTATGCAGTAGATATGTAAATATTATATTATTGACTTATCTATAATCTATAAATATTATAAAACTGTAGAGGTTTTTTGTTGGTTACCTAATGGCGTGAAAACCGCTAGACAGATTTCGATGAAACTTTTTTTGAAATGCTTCTTAAGTACCCGGGATGATCACAAGCTATGTAATTTTTTGCTCAGCCTACTGGGTCTTACATAGTAGTCAAAATAACTGTATATCGGAGAGGAATATTATCATTATACAGCCCTATCTCAATAATGGCTTATCGGATTGAAAATCAAAAAAAAGGTGAAATTAGTAAATCTGTCGCTGATTCATTTGAGATATAAAACATCCTCCTGCGTATTCCTGAAGCTGAGCAATGTTCAAAACAATTATTCGAAACATCGCCCACAATTTTCCTCCAGCGGAGACCACCGCCAGCAGTCGTGCAGCAGTGGGTATCGTTGCAATAGTGTGTGTGTGAGAATATGTGTCTTCTAAGAAACTTGAGCCCGCCTAAATAATGTAATGGCACCCGACCTAGAGTTACAATTTGGCAATGACATCTGGTAAAGGCGGAAGTGTTGACGGGCTACGGTGCGGTGCGGTTTTTGAGAACTATGAAATCTGCAGTTAGGGGCTGAAAGTTACACATTGAAACAATTTTGATAAAACACTGTTAATCAACAAAATTTACTAAACAATTTTGTGGACTTAGACAAATTCTTTGATATTTCTACTCTCCCACTGAAATTGCATATTTGTATGCATAAGAAAACCCTTAGAATGCGAAGCAAGGCGAGCATGGGTTCAACTAGTAGAAAATAAAATTTGGGTTCTTAAATGCAAGGTCACACACCCGTAAATATCTACATCTTAAATCGCTTATTTTTAATCTTTTGGAAATAGAAAAAAACCACCGTTTGTATACATTTTTGTTTATATCGCCTACATACATACATAATGCCACTTATCGAAAGTATAAGTAGATCGTTAAATAAGTGTTCTCGTGACTTCTGAAAGAGAAAGTAATGAATGAGTCAACAAAGTATGCGATGTTAGCCACCTTAGCCATCCAATCCACGTGATATGCATCTAAGGGTGTATTTTTGACGCACATAACTGCCACATATGTAACAAACAATAAAAGTGGTGTCATTTCTTTCGATAACAAGATGGTTATTTATCACTGGGGTGTGCTATTGAACTTAATTACGTATTAGAGCTTGAGTGGGTGTCTGTGGCGTAGTGGTTGTCGTCGTCACTTGTACGCGAAGGTTCACGGTTCAAATCCAGATGTCTCAGAAAAATGTATTTATTACAAAATAAAAATGAGTCGATCCATTTCATCCAGAAACGGGTATCATCAATTTAAATCAGTCGCCACGCTGTGCGTGGTCTGCCGGCTTAAATTGTTTTGCTCAATACGTTATGCGAGTGTGTATGAATCCATATTTAATAACCTCCTATTTTTTTCTTATCAAAAATAATCGCAATGATAGTTAAATATTGACAGATCAACAATGGCGCGAGATTTAAAATTACACCTCTTGTTGGATGAACTTATACATCCTATAGGTGGGTGTTAATGACAAGCCTTTAACGTAGGACGAAAAGGACCAAATCAAAGCGTTTAGTGAATCGGGCCTAAACCACCGTAATTTCGCAAAATAAAGAGGACGAATTCAAAATTTTGTTAGCAATTATTTGTAGAACGTGCTAAGCAACGGGAAAAATATGAAGGGAGGCACAAATAACACAACTACAGAAACAGATAGGAGAGCCATCATCAGAGATGCGTCCAATTCTCACGTCGCTAATTCGAAAATAAAGGAAACAACCGGTGTTAGCCCTTACTTGGCTATGGTAAAGCATGTTATAACAACTGCTAAATATCTAAAGAGGCTGAAACTAAAAAAAAAAACCAGCAACTTATTGCCACTCGTAAAAAAATACGCCTTAAGTTCTGTCGTGAATATGACTTGGAAAACTGAATGGCAACGTGTCGTTTTTTCTGACCAAAATTAGTTCAATTTGGTGGAGCCAAATGGATATAACTATTACTTCCATGACTTGTGAAGAGAAGAACATCATTTGAGTCATCTCCTTAGCTGTGAAGGTAGTGTGGTGGTGTGGGGAGCATGTCCTACTATGGAACTTGCACGCTTCAGTTGCTCACATCAGGAATAAGCGCGTATTTTTTTACGAGTGGCAATAAGTTGCTGGTTTTTTTTTTTAGTTTCAGCCTCTTTAGATATTTAGCAGTTGTTATAACATGCTTTACCATAGCCAAGTAAGGGCTAACACCGGTTGTTTCCTTTATTTTCGAATTAGCGACGTGAGAATTGGACGCATCTCTGATGATGGCTCTCCTATCTGTTTCTGTAGTTGTGTTATTTGTGCCTCCCTTCATATTTTTCCCGTTGCTTAGCACGTTCTACAAATAATTGCTAACAAAATTTTGAATTCGTCCTATTTATTTTGCGAAATTACGGTATTTTAGGCCCGATTCACTAAACGCTTTGATTTGGTCCTTTTCGTCCTACGTTAAAGGGTTATCGCGACCCATTTTCAAAACAAATGGTGGAAAATAATTATAGCTATCGAATACCAAAAAACCGTTACGATTTGTTAGCTTATCTCAACGTTATCTGAAGTTATTGCTACTGAACCTATTCTGATGAGCCAAAAATTTCGCATATTTTTTTCGAAGTATAAGATCAAAGCAGCATAACACAATAACGGTTATTTTTTTCGTTGGTTTTTCTCTGTCAAATTAAGTATAAATAAATAATCTTGCTATATGTACTAACCAAAGTTGTGTACTTTTAATATACATTAAGAGAGGCGGGAGAAGTAAGATCATATATTGTGAACCTATTCAGATGAGCGGCAGTGTATGTGCACACGCCCCTACCGACGAAGCTGCAGACTCTATCAGGGAGGAGTTTTATGACCTCCTGGACGGAGCCTACGGAGCCTGTCCGGAGTATGATGTCAAAATCATAATCGGGAACTTCAATGTCAAAATCAGTAAGAAGAAGCTGCGAACCGCCCAGAAAAAGAAATTCAACGTTGGAAGCCTTAGCACGAATGGAGTAGCCAGAGTCTACAGAGAGCGCCTGAGCGAGAGACTCTTCGCTGTGCATTCACCAACCACAAACGACAATAACACTGCGTTACAAATTTTAAAAAAAAAATTAGTACCCACTTTGATTCTTTCTGTTTATTTATTCATAAACATGACGTAATAAGAAAACATAAGTAGTTTTTTTCTATCACGTACTGTTTTTCAGGTATGGTTTTTGGTAAAAAATTTAAAATCATAGCTTTAGTATACACATATTTTTAATTTATTACCAATCTAATTCGAATAAAACTGTCAAATTAACTTCTTATAAATATACTTACACACAATGAAAATAAAAAATATTCCATAAAAATTTATTGTTTACAAAAAATTAAAAATATTTAACTTTTTGTTTTGTCTTGGGAAATGCCTTCTCGCTTTAAACTCCAGCAGTAATCTCCTAACATAGCTGCATTCCAACGACCTTGAAACTGTTCCTCAAGCCTTTTTATATCCTGATTAAAGCTCTGCCCTTGTTCAGCACTCATAGCTCCAAGATTTGAAGGGGGGGGAAAAAATGGGAATATGGAGAAAGTGCATTTTCAATGACACACGGCTACCCATCTGTTTATATGCATTTAACAAATTGTTAAGCAAGAACTCTACATTTTCAGCTCTATGAATCCCTAAAAAACCATTAATCACAGCTTTTAATGATGTCCATTGAGTGTTTGGTCAAAAATTTGATTTTTCATCAGAAGGCGTATTTGTGGTTGAATAAAAATAGCTTCTTTCAGCTTTTCGTCACTTAATTTTGAAAAAAAAAAACAGACTTCAAATATAAAATTCCTTCGCCATCTTTATTGATTGCCTTCACAAAAATCTTCATTAACCCGAGCTTTATATGTAAGGGAGGTAAAATAACGTCTTCGGGTTTAATTAATTATATTTGACTTCCCACAGACAAACTCCTTTCGTTTTGGCATATCTTTAACCAGATAGTGCTAACCAGTAGCTCTGCTATCCCAAATGATACACAATACATCCGAAATATAAAAAATACGCATTCTTTACTTTTTCAGATTTTTTTTTTCCTTCAGACTTAAGAATGTATTGTCCACACACGTAATAGAACTTTTTTGGAGATTTTTTGCATTGACGGCGACTTCTTTTTACAGTATTCGTCTTGAATGGTCTAACAATCCAAATATATAGTTATTCACAAAGACACTACCGCAAAATGAGCTATTTTCTCAAGAATTACTCAATTTAAATGCGGGTAAAATGAGGATCGCTTAAAAAACCGTTATCGGCGTGCACCTAAAAATTAAAACGTGATAGAAACAAAAGACATTCAGCGTTTACATACTATAACTAATAGAATACTATAACAGCGGCCAGTTTTATGGGTACCGATTCGTGTCCCGACAAAAAAAAAACACATTTCTAAAAATCCCGACTGCCAAAATCCCGACAAATTAACTTTTGTGAAAAAATCCCGACTTGGGATTTTCGTTTCGCAGTGAATTTTTTATTTATTTTTTTTTTTTTTGCTGAAAAGAAAATTGAATCTTTAAATCTCTCATCACTTTTTTTCCACATTCTTAAAAGAATGTGTTCGCCCACTACCGCACCATGTCACTAAGAAAAAAAAAAACCAAGAAACTTACCAAAACACACTATGAATTTGTTAGCAAACTCGTTTGGTTAAGTGCATCTGATGAGAATCGAAAAGCGCTGTTCTTTGTGATTCTCATTCGGTGCACTTAACCAAACGATTTTTGTATCGTATTCATAGTGCGTGTTTTGGTAAATTCTCCGTTTTTTTTTTGTTTTTTTTTTTTAGTGAAGTGTTCAGGGTGTGTAACATCGCGAAGAGATCTGTGTAATGGTGTGCTTGATACAAGCAACAGCCATAAGCAGAAATTTGCCAGGGCAAAATATGCATCAACAGGCTCATCATTTAGTGCTGGTGTTAGTGGTTAGGCTACGCTACATTTCAACACTACCACAAGCAATAAATAAACAAATATAAGAACAAATATACATAATTAGAGTTTATGTTCGAGGAACTACATTACGCAAGACATTTTTAAGTGTAATTTTGTTAAGATTAAAGTCAAGAATGTTTACATTTAAGTTATAGATTTTACTCATGCGGCTAATAGGCTCATGCATCCCGTAATTTGTTCTGTGATGAGGGACATGCAGTAACTCTATACTACGCAGGTGATGCGATCCCCCACGAAAGTTTAATCCTAAACAGGATAATAAGTCAGGTGCATCAATCAGACCTGAGATCAGTTGATACATAAAAATTATATCATTATTGACCCTTCTTTGAGCCAAAGGCTGCATTTGCAACAGTTTTATCCGATGTAAATATGGGGGGAGGTTAAAAGGATCATCGAAACAACTTCCTTTCAAAATAATTATGATTCTTTAAGTATTTTATGGTGAATATCATTTTATGAGAATCAAAAAGAACAGCGCTTTTTGATTCTCATCATGTCTAGTTATCCAAACGTACTGCGCCGTGTGATAAATCGTTCTTATAAGAATGAGAAAATAGTTCCGCGAAGGGATATAAAGATTTTCATACAAACCAAAAAAAAATAAAATGGCCGCACGTTCATGACTTACAAAATAGCGACTTTGGCAGTCGGGATTTTGTAAGTCGGGATTTTGGCAGTCGGGATTTTGTCAGTCGGGATTTTGGCAGTCGGGATTTTGTAAGGCGGGATTTCATGCCCAACCCGCAGGAAAGGAGAGCAGATTTTGAAAACTTTCGAGAGAAAAATTGTTCGTCGGATATTCGGTCCCGTATGCGAGGTGGGCGAATGGAGGAGAATATATAACCGCGAACTCTATGAGCTGTACCAAGATGTGGATGTAGTCCGAAAAGCCAAAACACGTCGACTACACTGGCTCGGCCACATTGAGCGAATACAACAATGCTCCAGCAAAAAAGATCTTCGAATCGCAGCCCCCAGGTTCGAGACGACAAGGAAGACCGAACCTCAATTTTAAAGACCAAGCTTCCGCGGATGCCAGTGCTCTTAGTCTAGACAACTGGAAGCAGCGTGCCCGGGATCGAAGAGAGTGGAAGGCTGCCGTGTCTCAGGCAGAGACTCTTCACGGGTCGGGAGCCTATTAAGTAAGTATGTAAGAAGGGAGTATGATAAAATCACTGGAAAAGAGATTGTTAGAATTGATTATGGCAAAAGGCTCTCAAAAGTATTAGTTCTTGTCGTTGCTTTCGGAATATTAAAAAATGGGTTATAAATATGAAACGCCTGAACTCATATCTATTCAATAAAATACAAGTAATTTTTTTTTAAATAAAAACGATCTTGTTTCTTTTTGTAACTTTTGTGTGAAATCCTCATAACTATTTGTCGTAAGCAAAAAATATTGAATTTCGATAGTAGTTTCGAGATATTCAATAAATATAATATGGGTTATAATGAAACAGACTGTACTTCTTTAGTACCTACATAGAAACCGGCTTAAACATTAATTTGTCAAATAAATGCAATAAACTATGTATAGTTGCCGTGACGAATTCTGCTACTCTGATTCTCGAAATACCATATGACGTATTTGCTTCTGATATCCGTTTATAATAATTTGCATGTAGTTTACTTATCGAAAAGCAAATATATCACAGTTATCTAGTATCGATTTCATTTCCTTTTGTGTGCTTAACAATCTACAGTTTTAAAAATTTCAAAGTACACATTCACTGGTTGATAAAATTTAAATATTATACTCACTCGTACACTCGTACAGCGATCAATCTGGCTTAATTTTGTATCTGCTATTTATTACAATGCCAACGGAAAATAATATCTAATATTCACCTTAACCAAACCAATTTAGAAGTGCATGTGCGATGTGCCTGCTCTTTAAACTGGAATACAAATCAATAACAAATATAATTTAAATAAAATCAAACTGAGATATTTCCGGACCTAGTTTAACTGAAGCTTTTACCCAGTCATTTATACAGTTGTTTAGAACATAATAACCCAACTTCCACAAAGTTAAAAATATGCTAACGAAAGTATAGCTCTCAAAAGCTTTCAACCGAAGTTACTTGAATCCAATAGATGCCGCCAACGTCAGTCTTTCTATTCAAACCTTTCATCTTTAATTGATTCTCTTCAGGTAATAAATAAAAATTAACAAAAAAAAAAAATAATAATAATTGAGATACGAGTGCAACAAAACAACTAACACAATGAAAAACTTTCCCTTTTTCCAAATTCAGATAAGATAATTTTTTTATTAAAAATATCAACAACCACAATAACAATAAAAAAAAGTCAAACAATTGGTAAACAAAACCATTGAGTTTGACTATGGCATAGGCCGCTGCCAGGTTTAGTGGTTCAGTATTCGGTTAGCAGTGACAAGCGAAGCGTGCGCGTTTATATGTCATGCTAGTTAATTGATTTGATAGTAAATAATTTCTTTCGATTTTACGATAACTTGAACCTTAGTTGAGATTTCGCGTCCAACGCTTACGAAGCTATGACTACCTATGAAATTTTGTTCGATCAAAATGTGCATGGAACTTATTTTACGGGCCAAGTTATCACTGGGAGAGTTGTCATTGGATTTAATAAGAGAAAAAAACTGAGAGGTTAGTTTCGTGAATGACGCTGCAAATAAATCTACATATACCCGAATGTATAACGAGTTTTTTTTTTTGTTTTTTTTTAATTTTTTTTTTTGCAAAGTTGAAGGTCGTTTTTTAGGTTTTCACACTTCACACCGGAAGATCAATTGATTTAGCAACAAGTTTTTATTTAAATTAAAAGTAGATATCTAGTACACAAATTGTTGTAAGATAACAACAGAATCATTTTTGTTTTGTGTTATCTAATTAATAAGATAACATACACAAGCGCGTAATGATAAAGTAAGGTACACCTTTATGTGGAATACAATCTGTTGGAACCGAACGGACTGTAATTTTTTATCGCATTGAAAAAAAAATCGATTGATTTTCTTAAAATAATGGATTTTCGGAGTTGTCTGAAATGTTGGGGCCTTCCCGTGGTATCGGAAATGCCTTGCTACACTGATATTAGACTAACATAGAAGATAAGCGCTACCTACTCGATTAAGTTAGAAATATCTACATATAGCCAGGTGTTTTGTTTTATCTTTTTTTTTGCGTGTAAAGATTGCAATCATAAAAAACAACACGGCTATTTTCTGCTTTTATACACATGTGTTTAGTGCATGTAGACTGTATTAACGCAGATGTAATGTCAGATTAAAACCAAGTATGAGTATTAAGATACTTATCGGGCGCCAAAACAGTTTAATTTTTGACATTCTGGTTGCAGGTACGTTCCTAGCTGTTTGGGTTTCTTTTTTCTTTAATAAACGACACTGATGTTCGCGATCTTTTGGTCTTCTAAATTGACATTCGGTCTTCATTTTCGTTTTAAATAGCTACTTTCGGTTCGATCTTTAACTCTTGCTTCGTGCATCAAGTTAAATGAGGGACTGTAGTTGTAGAAATATTTTTGTTAGTAAGAATCAAAAACGTGTTCTTACATCATAAATCCACAAAAAATAGTACAAATCATAATTTATATAATTCTCGGCACATACTTTCGACTGCCATCCATGAATTTAACTCAAACAAACATTTCCTGGATCTAACATTCAACGAAATAAAGCAAACAAACTTGTTGTCCTGTGGTTCAGTTAATTATAAAACAAAAGTCAATATGAAATATATCTCTATCACCGTACTACAGGTCTGTGTAAAAAATTAAGACCAGTACGATAACTTTATAAAATAAAATATTGACTTCCAACTTTAACATACATATTTATAATTCCTTTTCAAACCTAAACAAAAAATTAGATTGTAAACTGCATTAATTTAAAGACTGTTTTCAATTCGTCGAAATGTCGTTATTTGCAGACGATGCCCTAGTATTTGTGAGTGGAAAAAATAAAAATGTACCTTTAAATTACTTTGAATTCGACTTAAAAAATCTACATAAATGGTTAGAAACGAACAAGCTTAAACTGAACATTACTTAAACTAAATGTATGTTATATGCATAGTGAATTTAACTTAAATTTAAATATAAATGGAGAAGCAATAGAACAAGTTCGTTAAATGAAGTATATCGGTGTAATCTTAGATAGTTAGTTTAGTTAGTTTATATGACTTTTATTTCCATTTTAAAATTCATAACATTCAATATAATTCGCAGTATATTATAGTTTGGCCTATGGCCGTCTACCAGATTGACAATAATTACATTTCTATTTCTATTTTTGCTTTAAAAAGAGAACAAATTAATAAAAAGAAAATATGTACATTAAACATCAGAAATCTTCTTCAACTATACATTTTCTATAACGAAGAGCATTTGCACACTAGTTGAAAAGTAAATCCCAGCCTCGGACCCCATTTAAGATTTGAATTGCTTCATCAAATTCCAGGGTATGCGAATCAAAGAGTCTCACTCGAATTTCTTTTAGAACTGGGCATATTGCAAGGAATTGAAATATATTCTCTCGTATCTTCATATTGCCAGAATTGCAGAAGATAGGTAGCTCTTGACGGAGTGGAGTGAAATTCAAATTTAGTAGCTCTCCTCTGATTTTAAAAATTATGCCGATCTTCTCTATTTAGGTGCAGTTTAAAAAGTAAGTTCTGTCTGCTAAATCGTATTTCAGCTTGCTGTAATATGTCCTATACTGGGAAGACTGTGCTTCCGTTACAAATCGATCATACATACTTCGAGGTACTTTTTGCAATAAGACGTTGAGTTGTGCTCTTAGATGTTCAGGTTGTCCATCGGGTGTTATCCTTATGGTTTCTCCACAATCTGATGCAAGGCATTCCCATTGCTCTACTTTTTATTACACTCTTTTGGCAGTCTGTCATCACTCATTGTCATAGCTTTTACTATGTAGTCGAAATGTAGTCTCAGTGTTTCCAAAAACATAGGTAGTGCACCAGTCTCTAGATGCAGTATATAATTAGGCGTAGCACTCTTTGGTAAACGAAATATTCGATTTAAGAGAGACCTAAGAAACTTCTCTATTTCAACAAAGGAACAGTATCCCCACACCTGCGCTCCATATAAAAGAACTGAAACTGCAGTTGGGCGAAAGACTTTCTGCTTCGAGTTATGGCTTAAATACTTGTTGTATATGCATTATGCAGTGACCCCATGCCGATGAGATTGCTCGTTTGGCTTCAGATAGTTTGGTTTCCAGATGTTTCTTCATATTTAAGTTCGAAGACATTATTCTTATATATTTATCTTAGATAGTGAACTTAAATTTAAAGACCACGTTTCTTACGTTACCAAAAAAAATTCAAAGAAAATAGGATTCCTCAAAAGAATTCGAAAAAATATAACGACAATGTGTGCAGTAAAGTGTCTACAACATAATAATAAAACTAAATTTTGAGTTCTGCTCTGCAATCCTGTTCATGGAAAATGTGTTCATGGAAACATAAGTCAACTCCAAATTTTGCAAAACAAAGCTATTCGAATCGTTCTTAAATGTAATTTGTGCACGCATATTGAATGGATGCTTTCGTACCTTCGATGGATGAATATCAAGCAACAAATTTAATTCAACGCTTTGATTTCCGTTTTTAAAATGAAAAATGGTCTATTATTTTTCTTAAAATCTAAAATATGTATGTCTAAGATTTGCAGCCTTACACTTTGAGGTCAAACTCGAATTTCCGTTTGCAGCATTATAACCTGAACTACAAATATGAATATGCATTAAGGACTTTAATTATTTAATGAATTACCAAATGAAATTAAAAATGAAACTGTATTTAGAGTATTTAAAAAATTGCTAACTATACATGTCAAACAAACAAAATTTTGTAAAATGAAATATACATTTTTTTTTTGTAAACTGAAACTTAAATTGTAATACATACTAAATTAGCTGACCCGTGCTCGACTTGCTTCGCCCCCTGTACCACTGTTAAGGCAAAACAAATTGTATTGGAGATGAGTGCAGAGCTACTTTTCCGAATTTACTTTAATTACTAAAAATCCTCTCTTAGTGGAGTCCAAATTTCAGCACTTTGGTCTGTGCGTTGTCTATTATCAGTCAGTAAGTGAGTTGTGTGTATATATAGATACAGTGAAACCTGTCTAGTTGGCCGCCCTTGTAGGTTGGCCACCTGGCTAAGTTGACCAATATTTTACTGCACCAAGAAATTTCCTCGTGGTCGCCGTGGCCGTGGTGGTTAGTGCCTTGGACTACTACGCATGCTGCCCTGCGGATTCAATCACAGCTAAAACACCTAAAAGTTTTTTTCACGGTACCACCTCTTTCGATTTTAAGAAATCCTCCCTTAGCGGACGTCTATGTCATTATAGGAATGTACTGTCCAAATTTCAGCCCTTTAGGTCCAGCGGTTTGGTCTGCGCGTTGTCCGTTAGTCAGTCAGTGAACTGTTTTATATATAGAGATAAATATAAATGTACATTCATACAAAAATAGATTTTCTGTTGTATGCGAGATTAATTTAATTAATTGAAAAAGTAATACATAGTTTAAAATTAATTAAAGTATTTTTGTTGCACAAAATAGCACCAGTTGGATACAGCTGCTACCTTATCATTTTAAGTGCAATTTATCATGCAATAATGCATTGTGTTTTAGTTAACTACGGGAATTTGATATTATCTAATTCTGATCATGGAAATATGCATACACAAAAGATATTCCAGTCAATAGCACCGCAGGGATCGTGTACACTTTTAAGAGCACCGTCAATTCGACTTAGTTTCCCCAAAACATTGCGAATAGGGTCAAACTTCGCAAGTCTCTCTAATCGGCTTTATTTCCAATTACTGCAAACGAGTAATTATTTCGTTCGGTTTAATTACACAGTGCAATCACTAATCTCAGGCCTAAGATTTGAGCATTGATTCTGAAAGTACTTACCAAAACTAGAAACTCTGCATGATTCGTTTTGCCAGATTGGCTGCCTAACTTATTTTATAGCCTCATGAATATTTTGGCTCAAACCTAGATCGTGCGATTTGACACCATTAGATTATTTTTTGTGGGGGTATGTCAAGGCTAATGTCTATAGGGACAAGCCCGCTTCGATTGACGCACTGGAAGCCAACATCCATGCATTCATTCGTGAGATACCGGCCGATATGTGTGAAAGAGTATGCCAAAATTGGACTCAGCGGATGGGCTACCTGAGACGCAGCCGCGGTCAACATTTGCATGAAATTATCTTTAAACATTAAATTGCAAGGTTCAAACTATCGATTCAAATAAATATTTCATTCATTTTTTCGAATTTTTTGTGTTTTTTTTTTTAAAAAAGTTCTCAACCTCTTAAAAAATCACCCTTTAAAATGAATTGACACATATTTGTTACAATATATTTGTGGACAATGTGGCGTATACGTAATTTTTTTTTTATTTTTTCATTGCTCGCTCTTTCTATGACGCTTATTCTTTCTCTTGGCATTTTTACGATTTGAGTTTTGGCTAAGTTTCTTAGAAATGAAAAGCCATATGCTATCAATGCTTGCAAGACAACAATAAAGATAATCATATATAGGGTCATCCAACGTTTCGTAGAGTTCGTACAGCTTTTGGCCTTCTCGCACAACTATAGTTTATTATTTTCGAAAGTTTGAGCGCCTCAGACAGAGCTGCGAAAACTCCAACTCGTGTTCGTCCGGAAAGGCCAGCTGAACATTTCACCGCCGTAGTTGAGTGTGTGACTGAAAAGCCAGTTGTGTACATTTCGAGACGATGACAGAAATTGGGCCTACCCGCAGCCACTTTGCACAGCATTTTGCATCCCTTAGATTAGGTCCAGTTGACACAAGAATTGAAGCCAGTAGACCATGCAAAACACCATACTTTCGCTATTGCCTTAAAATGACACCTCTTGTTGGATGACCCTCTATTTCACTATTAATCCACAAATCTTTGCAACCGATGTTACCCGATGATAACACTGTGTGACATTTTTCAGGTCATCGTCTCGGGGCTAAGATTTGATCCTGAAAGTACTTACCAAAAATAGAAACTATGCATCATTCGTTTTGCCAGATTGGCTGTCTAACTTATTTTATAGCCTCATGAATATTTTGGCTCAAACCTTATTTTGAGCACTTTTTGGTTTTTTTTCTCATGGCTATAATTTTGGTTAACCGTAGGTAGGGATTTTTTTTTGTCTTCAGCAAAGTTATATGTATTGATTAGGAGAAGAAAAGTGCAAACCAAACCGACCCAAAAAAACTGCATACAAATTGCTCAAAACAATATTTTTAAAATAATGTTCAACAATTCTCCTATTATGACATATCCGGAGCTATGCAAATTGCTAGATGGCTGAATGAAAACTTGTTTTTATAAATTTGTAAATATAAAATGTATAATTATTTCAACTTTTACTTTTTATTGGCTCCTCGAAATTAAGCCCCATAAGTAAAAATAAAATAGTTCCATACAAATAAAATTGCACCCCAAACTTACACAATTTTAATTGTTGCATTGTATGCACATTTTTGGGGCCTTGTTTAATTTTTATTTTTGGGGCCTAGTTTCGCGGCTCTCTTTTATTTAATAAATTTGAATTCTTTTTATTTTTACTTAATTATTTATGTGCTATTGCATATATGTATGTATATGTATACAGTAGTGGAAAACTAATTAAAAGAGAGTATACTAATCTTCTATATTTATAAAAATGAAACATTGTTTGTATGGATGTTATAGACTCCGAAACTACCGATCCGATTGAGTTCAAATTGTTCGTATTCTTCTGAGAGTGTTTCTGTGGAGTTCCTTATTATGTGCGACGGGAAGGGTTTAATGTTCAGCGATGAGCTCTATACCGGAATACGTACATATAAAAATTATCAAACCAAAGCGGGTAGATACGTACATACATATCGACGGTTAACTATGAATACCTCCTATGTCGCATTTTGTAAACTTTACAGGAGACACAAAAAACTGCATATTTTCCTAAAACGAAAACGTCCGATTGTGAAATTTGGCAAATTACTATCAATATTGGAACTCTATCAGGTGAAATGGTTTTAAATACTAAAAATTGCGTTTTTCATATAAAAAAATAAGTTAGGAGATATTCATATAAAAAAAAACAAAACTTTTTATGCTGATAGGAGAAATTCAATTATTTATTTCACATTGTGTGCTATCAAAGCATTATTTTTGAAATAATTACCCTTATTCCGTAAGGCGTTTTAAGGAAATCACGATAAATTGGAGACTTCGGTGACATCTTGAAATCTTGTCGAAATCTCGAGATTTCGTGTGAACTTGCATTTCGCTGAAATTGTAAATATCAGATCGGTGTAAATGTATACTTTAAAGCGACAGGACACAAAAACGACAATTGATTAAGATAAACGCACTACGGAATACGGGTGAATAAAATTAAACGAAAACATAAAAAAGTTGTTTGCTTTCCCTCCAAGTGGAAATCTTCAAAAAACACTCGGTAGTTCATCGGTACCAAGCGAGTGGGAGATTCTTACCGCAATCTTTGAAAGATTGACATGATTTTTCTTTCTTGAATTTAAATCTCATTGGGGGAAGTTTAAAGTTATAATCACCCCTGTGATCAATTCCGACCGGATTGAAAATGAACGGATTTACAAGCGATGAATTTGGAAAAATGCGTTAATTTCGAATTCTTCACTTGGATTTCCATTAGTTTTCAATCCGGTTGGAATTAATCACAGTGGTGAATATGTACTTTCCTGTAGTTTTAAGACCATTAACTCGTGAGGCTTTGTTCTTCTCAATCTCCGAATATGTTCTCTTACATTTAAGACGGTCTCCATCTTGGAGTTAATGTGATTTTTAAGACGCTGGTTGTGTGAAAGATCGTGTTTTCTAACCACTTCTGAAATCATGTCTATTTGTAGGTCACGATGCAAGTCGCTATTTCTTATGTACCAAAGGGCATTTATTTTTCCACGAAGGACTTTGTTTTGGAAATTTTGTATGGTTTCTGTATTTGTTTTCTTTGTACAGCCCCACAATTGGATGCCATACGTCCATACAGGCTTCAGTACTTGCTTGTATAGCATTACATATTTAGTTCTGGATAGATAGGTCTGAGTTTGTTCCCAAAAGCCAGTACATTTTTCTATATTTCAAGTTCAGTTCATACCTTCTCTTTTTGATGTGCTCTTTCCATTATCGCGGTCAAATTCATTCCAAGGAATATTGGAAAATTGTTAAACTTTGTATTTGTAAAGTTTATATGAGTAGATTTTGACTCATTGATACGCCATTGCTGCGTCCAAATTCTATCTTTGTTGACTGCTTTTTGCAGGATTTCTGTGGCCTTAATAATGTATTTATCAGGAACCAATATTGCAGTGTCATCTGCAAAGCTAGCCATGAAAGCATTGTCATCTGCTGGAATATCTCTGGTGTATTACAAATACAAGGTAGGTTCATGAATTTCAACCACTGATCCCACATCGAGTACCGGCTTAACAGTCATTTCATCGGTACTGGGGAAGATGCTTGTAACTGGCTCAACAGTCATTTCGATGGTTCTGGGGAGGTTGTAGCCTTTTGAGACCGCGCCATATCGAGGCATTTCTGTGCTCGAGATCACATTTTACTTAAAAATAAAGAGCATTCGTAATCTATAACTTAATAAGCCTACCAAGAACGGTCCACTTAAATTAGAATTTGTGCTACAATCGGCAATTTATTAATTTAAGAACTGAAAAAACATTCAAATGTCAATACTAATCCGTTGATAGGAGATATTATGTCTAGCGGTATTACTAAACAAAAAACCTCCTAACATACTTTGCACTAGTTGTATGAGTTTAATTGTTTATTATTGTAATAAAAGCATTAAATTTTATAACAATGATATTAAGGAATATTAAGTTCTACGCAAAACAGAAAATAGTTAAACAAAATACTTTCATTCAATAAGATATAGCCTAAAAACTTCTGGTGAGTGCTTGTACCTACACAAAGTCTGAAGCAAATGTGATGATAGGAGATATTTTAAGCGCCTAAATGATAGGAGGTATTAAAAGTTGGCTTTAAAGACATTTTGACAGCTGATATAAGTATAATAAATGCATTCAGCTATGCAGATGAAAATTCTTAACAAAACTACATCAAAAAGTGAATTTCACAAAAAATGTGAGTTAGGAGGTATTCATAGTTAACCGTCGATATTATAGTTCAGTGATCGATTGCATAGGCAGGTACACTTTTTCTGGCGGCCGGCGATGCTGTTAATATGTACTGTATGTACATATGCATGTGCGTTTTCTGTGTTTCGAATACATACAATGTTGACATTTTTGGCAGCCTTGCATGTTTGGATCTGACTCCACATTTGTGCGTGGCGTTTTGCAAAGGACAGGCTATAGGTAGTTTTCACTGTTTGTACCGCCGTACAAATAGTATTTAAAGTGAGGTTTTCTACGTCTTCCGCCCCTGCTCTTGCAAGTTCGTCTGCCCTTTCGTTCCCCGGTATATTGTTCTGGCCAGGTACCCAGAGCAGATTAACCATGCAGGATCTTGCAAGGGTGTTGAGTTTTTCTTTGCATTCCTTAACTAATTTGGAATTAGTTAGTGAGTTCGCAAATGCTTTAAGTGTAGCCTGACTGTCCGAACAGATGTGTACGCAAGTATCTCTGGTGTCGGCATTGACGAGTTCGTCTACGCCCCTGAGAATTGCAAAGACTTCCGCTTGGAAAACAGTCACCGAAGGTTCTAAGTGATTGGATATATTAATCGGAGGATCTGGACAGTGTACACCAGCTCCCGATTCTCCGTTAATGTGTGATCCATCCGTGTATAATACAATGCCGTCTTCTTCGGCAAACATTGTGCCTTGTAGCCATTTTTTACGGCTAGGGAATTCGACTGAATAGTCGGTCTTGAAGATGTATTCTTTCTCTATGAGATCACTTGGATTGTTGACAAGTCCAGAGGATTCTGAAACATCTTTCCAGATAGCTCTGTGTCCTGTGTGGCACTCGTCTTTAAAGTAACCCAAGATCCGCAATCTCATTGCAGAAAGCCCAGCTGTCCTTTTGACCTCCATTTCCATAGGAAGAATATTGATAATAGTCTCCATGGCTGCTGTGGGTGTGCTGGATTGGGCACCCGTTATCCCTAGGCAGGCCATTCGCTGGGGGCTAGTTAGTAGTGTTTTTACGTAGCTGTTATTCACGACTGGCCACCAAAGGCATCTTCGATAGTGCTGACTATCTCGTGGAGGGCTGTTTCTACGGATTTCCCCGTCATGTATGCATGTTGGTTACTTTTTGGTATAGACAAAGATAGGTTTGCTCTGATCTTCTCATCCCAAATTCTTTCTAGGGTCTTAAGCAAGAAGGACGTGAGCTGAGCTAAGACCTTTTCCTGGTTTAGGTATGAAAACAACCCTAACTTCCTGCCATAACTTAGGGTTATAGCCTATGGCTAAGCGGACTGCACCAATACAGAAAAACCTTTTTGGAGGAAAATTGGCTGTATATTGTCCTTTCCAGGAGCTTTGAAGGGCTTAAAAGAATTTATGGCCCGCCTGATCTTATCTTTATCTATGACTTTGCTGGATTCGTCACTGAGTTCCCTAACTGTCCCTGCGACGGCTAAATCCAACCGAGCAGGGGACCTGAAGGCAACCTGGGAAGTGTTTTTCCAACAGCAGTTCAAGGGATTCCCCAGAGGTTGCCGCCCCACCATTTGCTCGTAAAAGCTGTGATTGGGCATGCTCCCTAGAGATAAATTTCTTGAGCCTCGCTGTTTTACTAGTGCAGTCGATATCGCTACAGAAAAGTTTCCATGAGTTTCTACTTGCGGCACTGGTAAATTATTTTAAACTACGTCTGTTGTCTCTATAGATTTCCCATTCCTTTCCTTGTTTACTGCTATTTTTTGCTAAATCAAAACAACAAATATATAAATGTTTAATTGTAAACAGAATATAACATAATTATCGATTCTTCAATGCCACCATAACATATTTAATTCTGTCTTACCGGTTTTAGAGAGTATATGTCCCGCTATCAATACAATGCAGTATGCACTCGATATATTTGTTCATTTAAAATCGTACTCACTTGAAGAAATAACAAGTGGGAGTGGACATTAGCATCATGATGGCGTCCTTAACGAGTACATTCGACATAATACTTACGTAAATATATGTTAACTTTACTTTATTTGGATGTTTATACACATATTTCTGTATCTTAATGCGCTGCATATACATACATTCAAACAAATGTCTGATAAGAACTTAATGTCGTTGCTGCTGACACTTAGGGAATCTATCAGTTAAGTTAACTGCCCAAAATGTAGGACATCGTCCTTTGGATTATCATGTTGAGAAGAGGGCCATTTGTCTTGGCTTTTCCTTAGCCACTCTGGACCATACCACCATAAATTTCTTTCTTTGAGCTCCAGAGGTACCAAACCCCGTGTTGCTAAATTACTGAGGATCTGCGAAACTCGATTGCCAACGAAGGTTTTCCATGTGCATGAAACTGATGGACCTTTATGCCCTACACGTATGTACAAAAGGACAGCATATGCCTGCTCAGAGGCGTCACTGAAGCCATGTATTTGAATGGAGTCTTAGGGTGTGAATACAACCCATGTCGGAATATGAAGAGATTGAATGTTGGTAAGAGTTTGTAAAAAGTGACTCCAACGCGAATTCGTGGGTGAATTAACTGGTTGATCATCCTAGCAGTTATAATGACTGGTGCTAACCATCCAGCAGGATCAAACAGACATGCGATTATGGAGAGAGCAGTTCTTTTAGTTGGTAGTTTGCTTTCGAATACATAAGCATTTAATAAAATTAAAGATAGAAACTGTGTAAAAATACCAATTTAGTTTGTTAGTACCGAAATCGACTAAAATTACTTTCTTTAAAGTCTAATATGCTGTCAGAAACAATTTTTTTCCATCGATACTTCGGTGTTTGAGTCAGCTGCATGAAATAAGTAAGAAAAAACGCCTGGGAATGTGAAAGAAAGAAACACTAGGAGTACAGAGAATTTTAACGAAAATAGTTCGAAGCTACAGTAAAACATGAAACATGATTGCCTTGAAAGAACATAAGGTAAAAATTAATTTGTAAACTTTCAAGAAAATTAAGAAAAATCTTGGAACTTCTGCGCACTTCTGCGCACTTTTTCGGAACTTTTGATCACATAGTCAAAAACACTAGTTCAACCTTACAATTATATCCATCAATTTTTTTTTCACTGTATAGACAGTTGAAAGAATTTAGTAGATGTAATAATGTAAATTACTAAATTAACTATCCATTTTTTAGCATTAAAGTAGAGAACATATCAGACCTGTTGAGTTGTCTTTTTCAAAGTCCAAGATAACGATAAACTTTCCCTTTTTCTTATATAGGAATTCAGTTCAAAATTTGCGGATATTCATCGGCCAGTTGGAGAGACCGTCGATCAGGTTCAAGAAAGGAACACCACCACAAAAAACGTCGGTTTACTGGGCGCGAGGATTACATTGCATCAAATACCTTCCTCATAGGATCTGAGAATGGTAACTATAGTCACGTGCAGCATTCTATTCATTAGCTAATTTTTAAAGTCCCTCTAAATTTCAAATAGGACATGATATCACCGTCGATGCGGGCACGCACACTTTCACATTTCAGTGTTTCATTCCAGAGAACTGTCCTTCATCGTTTGAAGGGACATATGGCCACATTCGTTATGTTGCCAAAATCATTGTTATCAATAGTGCGTTCTCAAAAAATCACACGTACACCGTTGGCTTTACTGTGCTCAAACTTGTCGACCTCAATCGAGAGTCGAATTTGTTGAAGGTAAGAAGTCTTTATAAAACTATATACGTCATTGAAATTCTCATATTCTCCAACATAGATGCCAGCCAATATTGAAGCAATGCAGGGCTTTTGCCTGAGTACGGCTAAGCCTGTTTTGCTAAGTGTCGACATTACCCAGACGGGCTATGTACCAGGTCAAATGATTTTGGTTAGCGGCGATGTAAACAATCAATGCAACTTCGATGCCAAAAAGATTTACGTCTTCCTAAACCTGAAAGCAACCTACACATCAGAACAACCTCGCATCAATGTAATGACAGAGAAAATCTGTTTAGTCAAGAAGAAGTCAATACCAGTACCTAGAAGAACTCAGAAAAAGTTCACTGAAATCATTCGCGTTCCAGCTACAGCACCAACTTGCGTGCATATCAGCAAAGTGGTACGGATCTCCTATGAAATTGCAGTGGTTGTCATTATGAATGGCTTGATAAAGAATCCAAAAGCAGTTATACCAATAACAATTGGTAATGTACCCCTACAGAGTGAAGCGATGTATGTATCCCAGCATGTCGATGTACCGTCGACCTCGACAAGTGCTATGCCATTGGCAACTGTGACTGAAAATAATCGATTCGTGGATGTCCCAGCATTGGCTCCAGAGAAAGAACTTCGTAAGATGAATCAAAAAAGCTATTTTTCTTCTATATGTTTAATATATTTCCGTTTCAGCCCCTCCAACCTATGAAGAAGCCATGTTTATGACTACTGACATTGTTGATGAAGAAGTGCTATCTCCCAATACGACTCATGAAACAATTCGTTTCACCCCTAGATATCCAGTTTTCGATGTCGACGGAATGCTGATACCTGATCCCCAAGAACCTGCAATCAATTCAGATGGTGCTGAAATTTAAGTTCATATTCATTTTTATTTTCCTATTTAACATTTAAATTTAATTTTAGCAAGCAATTACAAAACTAATATTGTTATAAACCTGTATTAGTATATAAAGTAAAATTTTATGAAATTTATTAAAAGGAAAGAAAGAAAGAAAAGAGGCTCTCGGTACGGGAAACTTTTTCGCTGTTGTCCTTTTCTTTGTGTTGTTTGTTGCATTCAAAACAGGTTTTTCAATGGATCTGTCTACTTTACTTACTTAACGGGCTCCCGACCCGTGAAGGGTCTCTGCCTGAGTTACAGCAGCCTTCCACTCTCTTCGATCCAGGGCACGCTGCTTCCAGTCGTCTAGACCAAGCGCACTGGCATCCGCGGTAGTTTGGTCCTTAAACCGGAGGTTCGGTCTTCCTTGTCGTCTCGAGCCTGGGGGCTGTGATTCGAAGATCCTCTTTGCTGGAGCATTGTTGTCCATTCGCTCGATGTGGCCGAGCCAGTGTAGTCGACGTGTTTTGGCTTTTCGGACTACATCCACATCTTGGTACAGCTCATAGAGTTCGCGGTTGTATCTTCTCCACCATTCGCCCTCCTCGCATACGGGACCGAATATCCGACGAAGAATTTTTCTCTCGAAAGTGTTCAAAATCTGCTCTGCTTTCCTGCTTATCGTCCAACAGTCGGCTCCATACAGCAGAACTGGCAGGATCAATGTTTTGTAGAGCATGCATTTTGTTTTTCGAGTTAGGAGTTTTGAACCCATTTGTTTTGCCAAACCGAAGTAGCAGCGGTTTCCTAGGGTAAGTCATCGTCGAATCTCCACTAAGGTGTCATTCGTGGAGTTGATGTTTACTCCGAGGTAGGTAAACTCCTTAACCACTTCGAAGTTACTGTTGCCAACAGAGACGTTTTGTCTTCTTTGTTTGTTGACAACATGTACTTGGTTTTGTCCTCATTCACTTCAAGGCCAACTCGTTTCGCGTGTTCTTCAATTGCCGTAAAAGCCTCTAAGACGGCGCGCTGGGAGCGACCGATGATGTCGATGTCGTCCGCGTATCCCAGTAGCTGGACAGATTTGTAAAAGATAGTGTCTTCCGTGTTTACACCTGCCCTGCGCACTATCTGTTCCAGCATAAGATTGAAGAAGTCACATGACAGCTCATCTCCTTGCCGAAATCCGGTGCATGTTTGGAATAGTTCGGAGGAACTGTTTCCAAATTGCACGTTGCACCACGTGTTTTCCAGCGTCACGCGGCATAGCTGGATCAGTTTAGCCGGGATCCCGAATTCGGCCATCGCCTTGTAGAGCTCAAGACGATGAATGCTATCATATGCGGCTTTGAAGTCGATTAAGAGATGGTGAGTCTCGACTTGAAATTCGTTGGTCTTTTCCAGGATCTGTCTTAGTGTGAAAATTTGGTCGATCGTCGATCTGCCGGGCCGGAAGCCACACTGGTACGGGCCGATTAGTGTGCTGCAGAAAGGTTTCAGACGTTCAAACAGTACATTGGAAAGGATCTTATATTCGACATTGAGCAAGGATATGCCTCGGTAGTTCTTACAGGACATAGGATCGCCTTTCTTAAAGATGGGGCATATAGAGCTGATATTCCAGTCATCGGGCATGACTTCCTCCACCCATACTTGGTTGATGACTTGGTGCATGCACCCTACCAAAGCATCACCACCATATTTGAAAAGCTCCGCTGGTAGACCATCAGAGCCGGCGGCCTTGTTGTTCTTCAGCTTTTTGATAGCTGAGCGGACCTCTTCAAGACTGGGAGGGGGGATGGATTCTTCACTGACTGGATGCGGGTTCTCTTCCTGCCCTATCACTCCCTCTACCTGATGCCCATTAAGTAGCTGCTGGAAGTGCTGCTTAAACACATCTACTATTCCCTGCGCTTCGGTGACTAGGTTTCCTTCACTGTTTCGAAGAGCCTGCGTTCCGGGCTTGAAGCCTGCTGCCAGTTGCTTGGCTTTCCTATAAAACATCCGGATGTTGTTCCTATCGCGGGACTCTTCTATATCCTTGAGCTGGGAGACTGCGTGGGCCCTTTTCTTCTTACGCAGGATCTTCTTCTCCTCCCCTCTTCTGGCTCGATACTCTTCTCTCGCTGCTCTTGTTTTGCGCTGCAGCGCTTGCACGTGTGCATTTTCTGTCACCTTTTTCCGACGCACGCATTCATCATCATACCAAGGGCTCTTTTTGGGTGGTGGCTGGTAGCCTATGGTGGTCTCTGCTACCCCTTTGATGATGTCGCGATACTGGTTCCACAGATTGTTTGCGTTTGTGGATGGTGAATGCACAGCGGAGAGTCTCTCGCTCAGGCGCTCTCTGTAGGCTCTGGCTGCTCCATTCGTGCTAAGGCTTGCAACATTGAATTTCTTTTTCTAGGCGGTTCGCAGCTACTTATCACCGTATTACGAGCTGCTGCAAAGTCGATTAGCCGGAAGCCGTTGTCTGTGGTCGTGTCGGGGAGGCTGTGCTTTCCAACTAATCCGCCGAAGATGTTTTCCTTACCGATTTTGACATTGAAGTCCCCGAGTATGATTTTGACATCATACTCCGGACAGGCTCCGTAGGCTCCGTCCAGGAGGTCATAAAACTCCTCCTTGATAGAGTCTTCAGCTTGGTTGGTAGGGGCGTGTGCACATATTACACTGATGTTTTGAAATGTTGCCTTGATGCGGATTACAGCCAGGCGATCGCTGATCGGCTTAAAGTCAATTATTCTTGAGCGTAGCCGATTTTCCACGACGAATCCGCATCCTAACATGTGCAGTCTTTTGTGACATCTGTAACAAATGTCGCAATTTTCCTTTTTTTGCATACCTGATCCTATCCATCGTATCTCCTGGATCTGTCTGCGTATGTATATAAAAAGAACTTGTTTTAGTAAGATTCCAGCTGTAATTTATTGTTTTTAAAAGGCTGGGCTTAGAGACGAGAAATGGTGCGATGAAGATGAAATTCCGCTCAATTAATTTGGATCTAACAACGAAGGCGCCGCCGCCACTGTGGGCAAAAAACATCGATTTGGTGGCCAAAAGTCAAATTTCTAATGTTTCCAAAATAGCTAGATTTAATTTTTAGTCGATAGAGGAATATTCATATGTAAGAAATAGTTAATGTTGCTTTAAAGTAAAGTATCTCAGCCTGCATTCGACAGGACTTCAAGCTATAGATGCGTAATACGTAGTAAAACCATGAAAAAAACTCAATTTGAGTAAGAACGTTGAAATTGGAAATAATGCTAAGTTCGCTTTGCCTGAAAGAATTCGTAATCGAATTTTAATTTATCTTAGCATATGAAACGCTAAAAACTCGCAATTAAAAGAAATGAAACAAAACGAAAAAACCGAATTCAGATATAATTTTGAGGTTGAGATAGAGACCATGCAGAAACGAGCATTAGCCGGCATTTAGTCTGATAGAGGTCAGGGCACGCAATACAAGGTAATGCTCGTTTCTTTTTTGTTTCCATAATGGTTCTTGTAACTAAATTAACTTAATACCAGGAAAACTGTAAGCCCTAGATACAAACTTTGTATAGATTGAAATCCTGCAATCTGTAATAGAATTATCTGATAAAGTACCGGATGATGCTCAAAATTGTATTTTGGTCATTTTTAAAAAAAACAGACACTCGACCTGATGACCCAATTAACGATAACAAATTTTTTTAAGTAATGTTTTTTTTATGTTATTTTATTTTATATAATCAAGAAGATGTTTTTTATTTTATTATTATATGTTTTTGTTTTGATGAATTCATGAGTCCTTATTTTATTATTATTTTTTTAACTAAGCAAGAACTTATATTTTTCCAAATCTCTCTCGAACTCGAACAAATCTTGGTATGCCGTGAGAATTCGACTTAGGGAGAGTCGACTATACGTGTAGCATTGTGTTAAAGTAGGAAGTAAAATAGAATATATCAGGGACCGAGAAATATCTATTGAATAAACTATCGGCCCTATTGAATGATCCTGTAAATAATATGTACTTCGTGGAAAAATAAAATATGAACAGTTTTCTCTCTGGAAGTATGATACATTATATTTATATTTATGTGTGTATAAGCCACTGAATGTTCACAATTATAAATAAATAAAATTTATTTATTGTTTTTCTTAATGCGGAAGAGTTTCATATCTTTTCAAATACGTTTACATCAGGAGTATGTGTGTACTCATATCTTATATCGTTTTGATTTCGCACTGCTGAAATTTTTTTTATTATTATTTTGTCCATTTATATCGCTAATCTATATACCAAAGCCCATACAAAACACAGTAATTGAACAAACCGATAAGATAAAAGGAAATAAAGTAAAATTATTCGATGAATACTAAACAAATACGCTTGTATGCGGTTAGTTTAGCCAGCGCAGCGTGGCAAATGTGTCGGGTTGTGTTGCACAGAGCCGAAGTTGCTCTTCTAATTGTTTTTCATATGTTTAAGTGGCTTAACCTAAATTTTGAGCCAAAAAAGATAATTTAAACTAAAATGGTAGTCAAGTGTGAAGCTGTTATCAATGGGAATGGAGTTTATTACTCAGGTCAAACAGTTACCGGAAAGATATGTCTTTCGCTGGACGACCGAATTTTAATCAAAGGTGAGTGTCAAAAATCACCGCTAATTTAATAGCGGCATTATGTGTTTATCATATTTAAAAAAGAATGTGACTTGATTGATAGAAAATTAAATATGTAACTTATAAATAGCTAGAAATTGTATTAAAAAGGCGTTTCTTCTTGTCAAACGTTAAGATTAACTCCAATTGTTTCGCTTTGCCGGCTATCAAATCTGTTATGTAAGATCTTTCTTCACATTCCCCAAATATAAATCTTAAACTAAAAATACTACATGAATCAAACACTGATAAGTGTGTAATTCACATGGCGAATTTTGACAGGCGACTTAGTATTACCATTAATTTTGTTATAAACTGGTGAGTCATTTAAATGTGTACCACTCTAATACACCTATTTTCCAGAACTATTCAGTTTTATATAATGATTTATGCATTTTCACTCACTTGCCATGACCATCTAACTTAATGGCCGACTGATGTTCACATTACACCAACTTTAATGTTGTTTAAAAATATTTTTTTTCGAAAATCGGTTCCCATCGAAAATCATTAGGAAATTCATTGTCAACTAAAAACAATTTGTGTACCTTCTTGAATTACTGGAAGGTAAGGTTAGGTGAGCGGGCTGACGAGAATGAATACATCCTCATCTCACTAAGGTTCATGTGAACCCATTGTGGTATCCAATTTTTGGTTCCAACCATCCGGATGTTCTGGCAAACTTAAGCAGACCCGACGATGATCGGTCAGATAGTTCGTCGATATGTTCGAAGAAAAATTTTCCTAGGGTTCTGTTTCGTAATTGGCAGAGGTTTGAGCAGTGACAGAGAAAATGAGCTGTGTCCTCATGAGCCTCTTCGTCACCGCATCCACTGCATATGTCATTATCGCTAAGCAGTGCCGGATTTAGGGAAGGGCAGCCGGGGCTACAGCCCCGGGCCTCCAAAAAACAATAGACTTCGAAAAAATAAATATCTCAAAAAAAAAAAAGGTACGTGTAGAAGTACGTGCGACCGAAGTGAAACTTCTTAGCTACATTTAATCGTGGACAAAGGAAGATGAATTTGTGACAAAAGGAAGAGACATTCATACAATTTTCGAATTTATTGGATATTCAAAGAATATTCTCCGTTATTTCTTCTGAATACATTTCATTCTTTGCAATTTTGCCTTATTTTGCTTTATTTTACTCAATTTACCAACATTTACTTACATTTTGTACCAAATAAATTAAAATTAACTCAATTAATGCACAATACTCCAAAATAAAACAAAATATGGCAAAATAATGTCATATTCTTATATAATAATACGGGAATACTACTCGCACGCACAATACTACTCTCAACTCAATCTATTTTCGCTCTTTCTACTTTGTTACCTTTTTCCCACACCACTGATATCCATACATACCACGCAACCAACCGAAGTCGAGTTGTGATCCCCCCTTCTTAAGCCAGAGCTACATCGGAACAAAAGTGATAAATAGTACAACGATGTCAAAACAATGTGTTGTACTCCTCCATCGCATGGCACATCTGTATCATTTCCTCTCAAATGAATAAAACTGAAAGCTCACTCAATTCCAACTGACCAACAGCGCCATTAACGGATGAAATTATTATTTGTTTGACATTTGAAAGCTCCAGGAAATGTATTTCTCATCTTTTAATTTCATCGGAAATCAGCTGGTATGCAAAAAAGTGAAGAAGCGCCTTCTATTGTCGAGCATTTTATACGAAATCCAATTATAACTACTGGAATTGGTTTTAGTATTTGGTTGGAAGAACTACTGGAAAGCTTTTGTGCAACATCAACGCGGCGAAAGCTAGAGCATGCTCTAGCTTTAGCCGCGGTGAGTTTTATTTATTTAAGAGGAAATGATACAGATTTGCCTGCGATGGAGGAGTACAACATATTGTTTTGACTTCGTTGTACTTTTCATCACTTTTGTTCCGATGTAGCTCTGGCTTAACTTGTATGGTGAAGCGCAAAGTTCAGCCAACTTCTACTGCAGCTTCACCATTGTATTCGGCCAGTAAGCACACGGCTCAACGCTGTTTGATTTCGGACGAAACGGGTTGCGGCAAAAGAAAATACGAAAAAGCTGTGTATACTATATACCGAAGTCACAACCCACTGAAGGGTGGTTGACTCGCATGACCATATAACTTCAAATAGTTTGAAAGCAATCTATTAGATCGATGCAGCAATTATTCTGTTGCGATTAATATTTGTCATTAAAAACGTGGTCGTTTTGTTTACCCTGCATGCGGTGCCTATGTATGTAGATTCACTGTGGTGAAATGTTTAATGCAACCATAACGCGACCATTTAACGCGACCGTTTAACGCAACCTTCCGAAGTCTAGTAAGAAGTTTCAGTTCAAAAATATAAAACGGTATGCTTATTACGCATTTTTTGTAAAAAAAAAAGGGACCTGAAAGTCAAAAAAAAGTATGGGCAAGATAAATGATATTGACCTAAACATAAAATATCTGGAAAGCCAAAAAAGGTATCAATTTTATTTAAACGCGGTTAAAAAGAGCCCTAAATGAATTATCTGTAGTAAGTATTAGCTGAGATATTTGTGTTAGCCTGGATCAAGGTACACCGAAACAGGTCTTTTCTTAAATTCTCGATAAATGATGTCCACATTGGAAGCAGATAGACCATTGCTATAGAAGGATTTTCTTTCTTCGATTATACCCAAGAAACAGTTCCCAAAGTATTGACGAGTTACTTGGAAACGCCCTCAATTTTTGAAACTTTTATTTGTGCAAGCATCACGTAAAAACTTCTTCCTCTCGTTAAAAAAAAAATTGGTAAAAAAATCTGCCTATCTATCTATTATCGCAATCTCCTCACTAATCAGAAAATAATACGAATTAAAGGTTTTTAAAAAACAAAGTTTTTCGATTCGATACAATTTTACTTCGTTTCGTCAGCTTTCAACATGTACAGATCCTACTCAGCTTATGCTAGGCTATTACCATCAACAAAGTGCTATGGCAGATGCTTTGCGTTTCAGGCATGAACTTCTGTAACTGCTGCTTTTCGCATGGCAAGCGACTAATATGTATGTTTCTCTCCCGTGTTAGCAACTCCGTCCGTTTTTTGTACACCTCCCAGGTGGTTCTACTGCAATCAAACAAAATAAATAATAAATTAAAGAGAATAACTTTTTATTTTTGTAAAAATTCCTTATAGCAATGCCTCTGAAAATATCCGGCTATGCACAGACAGAATGGAATTCAGCTAAAAAAGAAACTGAAAAACCAAAGATTGTCAACGGGCGTGAAGACTACATAGCCACCACGACTTACCTTCTTGGTTCTGAGGAATGTAAGTAGAATTTGCAATAGTTGCATAAAATGTTACAGTTATATTTGTTTTCAGCCATATCTATAATGATCCCAGTCGGAAGCTATACATACAGCTTCTCCTGTACTATTCCCGAAAAAAGTCCTTCATCATATGAGAGCTTATCTGGTTATATTCGATATCAAGTAAGGGTTCTCCTCGAATATTCCACCAGGTCTGAAGAAATCCTCACGGAAACACTTCACGTGATAAGAGCCTACGATCTAAGACCACAAGAACTTGTTCTGAAGGTAAGAAACGGTGATAATCAACACATAGACTATATTTCACTCAAAATTCCATTTTCATAGCTCCCATTGGACATGGAAGTCTACGAGTCGAAATGCTTCTGCCAATATTGGAAAACTCCCATATGCCTTTATGTTAACCTCCCTCAGGCTGGTTATGTTCCCGGTGAAACAATATCTGTGTATGCTAGGTTGCTAAATGATGGTAGAGTTCCTCTACGACATCTCTTAATATCACTCAATCAAGTTGTAACATTCACGTCGAGGGTTCCCCGGGAGGTGACTAAGACGGAGAGATACGGTATTGTTCAGATTATCACCGGTTTAGCTGGAAAAGAACCACTTCGAGAATTTCTTGAACGGATCCCAATACCAAATGTGGCACCTACCTGTGATACAGACTGTAAAGTCCTTCAAGTAAGCTACGAAGTAGAGGCTTTAGTGGTTCAAGTAAAGGGCGATAGAGGAGTTGTCGTAAGAATACCCGTCTTAATTGGTACTACCTCGTTTGAGGAAGTCCTTGAGCAGTCAAATGAAAAGGAATGTGAAACAAATGAGAAACGAAGTCTGGAGGTAATACAGCCGACTATGCCAGCTCCTATGATCAGCTCAAATTCATCAGATGCAGGTTCGACTCTGTCATCTTCGGTTGTCAGTATGAATGCGCCTGGTAAGTTAAAGATACATTGCATGGATTTTTGTTACAACATTAAATTCATTTTTTTATAGCAGCTTCGTCATTTCAAGAGGCGGCATTTATGTCAACTGCAGATTTTAGAAAAGAAGAAAAACACAGCTTGAACAAGGATAAAACTGGCTTTAAGCCAAAATACCTTTACTACGAAATCAACGAAGACATAGAGATGACACCAACTAGCATGGAAATAACGAAAGAAATAACGATAGCGAGCACATAAAGTTAAACAAAAATTATAAATAATTCTTTAACAAAAAACTGCAGTTTATTGTAAATTGCAGACTATCACCCATTATCTAAACAAATATTTTACTATCATTAAATATCTGATTTATGAAATCAGGAAGAAAATATTTTCAAATCAATTTTATTAATTATAATTTTATGTGAGTTTCAGGAAAGTCTAATCTACTGTGGAATGGGCGCCGCCCGTGGCATATTGCTTAGTGCGTTGGACTACTTCGCAATGCTGCCCGAGTTTAATCTCAGCTATCATCCAAACAAATCATGATGCAACCTTTACCAAAAAGATGTCAATTTTCAAGAGTACCCGATATCGAATTAAATTGGGTTACAAATGGGAGTTTAGCAGGGGTGGCTTCTGAGCCTACATTCTAACATGCGCTTACAACATTTTTACTGGGGTTCGATGATAATTCCACTAGTCTTCTTCTCTAAGCGGGTAGGGGGCACATATTCAAATATGTTCGACAAGCACGGCCTGATGAATGTTTGATGGATGAAAATCATTGGCGTTCACCTTTGTCAAACATGCTTTGAAACATCAGTTCTGATTAGAATTTTAACCATCTCTCGTAGTCGATAAATTTTAGAAGATGAAGAAAAAAGGCAAACAAATAAAAGGAAACAAATAAGAGGAATTTGGACTAAGGAATGGCGAAAAAAGCGCTTAAAATTGTCTTCTTTTAATTTACTGCACGAATTAAAATTAACTTTTCCTGGTGACTACCTAGAAAAAATATCCCAGGATGAACGCAGAAACCTACGAAAAATTGTTGGCGAAAGTACGACCGTACCAGCAATTTTTATTTTTCTTACTATCAGGCAGGTTCCAGAATTCGAGTGAATTCAAATCGAGTGAAATCGATTTTCGTGTTCTAGAATTCAATCGCTTTGATGTATCTGTGTAATTTACGAAACTGTGGATTTCGATTTTTGTTTCAATTTTTTTTTCAAGTGAAAATGAGTGAAATCGTTCAGTGATTATATTATGCAATGAAAAAGGATGCTTATGAAAAAATAAGGAAGCGGGAGTTACGTCAGGAAATTACGTACCGACCTAAAACAGCCGACCAACAGGGACATAACTCCAGGGGACATAAGACTATAATTTTATTACGGGTGGGGTTTGTTGCGGTAAAATTGTACAGCAACAAGGACTCGTCTGCTTTCCCTGATTCTCCACTAATAATTTTTCTAAGCCACTTCAAGATTGAAAAAGTAGAGGGCAGCCATGGTCCCACCAGCCATAGGCCCACTCTTCTAACACCCTGGAGTGGCTACAAAACAGGTAATCGGAGAGGAGTTATAACTGATAGTCTAGTGAAGTGACGGACGGTCCTTCCTAATTAAATACGGGAGAAAACAAACTGAATGAGAACGAGAAACCATAAACTGAACATATCTAACAACACAACTGCTAAAGCGCAACATAAAAGCAATGTAACAATATTAACGTAATTAATAGTAATAATATAAAAATGTTTGCTAGATTGAAATATTAATATAACCATACTACAACTAGTTAAATTCGAAACAATTACTACATAAATTTATAAACAATGGCACGCTATCTGCAAGTCCCCAATCCCAAAATCTGCGCAAAGGTCCACCGGAGTAGGTTTTGTCCAGCGATAACTTTACTTTTGTGATTCCTCTTCCTCAGGGGTCATTATTTCGGCTAAGATGGTAATCGGGATTCCTTATACGGTGAACTTCTTCGGCCCTAGTAGTCATTTTGTATAACCTAATAAATTAGTCAATATCTGGGAGATTTTATTATGGACTTATGTCCCACTAAAGTAAATACCTTAAAATTCGGATCAATGCCCCATCTGACATGTTTTGTTTTAATGAAAAGCTGTACCTGTTGCACGCTTAAGTTTGTTTAAATTATTTGCAGAGCTGCCAGACTCCTTAACATCCAACCCCCTGTTATCTGGTTTAGGAAAGCCAAATGTTAGTAAAGGCTTACTTGTATACATAGGTATAAATTCCATATATTTGGAAAAAAAAACTCTCAACGTGGTATCCCTGATTTACAATAATACAGTAAGCTGACTGTAATGACATTGACATGACTTGGGTTGTTTTGTAACAGGATTAGTTTTTGTTCTTTTCTTGAAACGTGCGGATCGAAAAATTATAAAAATGGACAGAGAATTAGTTGAGGGTGTTGATTTTGAATAAATGTCCGAATCGAAAAACAATTATTTGTTCAAAATTTGGTATACAAAACAACGAGGCGTTATACGTGTTATGTGAAGTTATTTTTGATAGTGTTTCAAATACAATTAAAAAAGTGAATGAAGCCATGCATTCACACCCCAACCAAGAAGAAATGGCTAATAAAATGAAGCTAATGAATTCTATTAAAAGCAAGTTCCACAAAAAAGGGGATCAACAGCAAACGACGTTTTTGATTCGAAGCGTTTAGAAATGCTAGATGCAGTACATCTAATCTAATATACATATGTACTTCTGTTAAGCGGCATATGAATAGGCTGACAAGTGAATTACTTCCGAAATCCCCGAAAAGCTTGAAGGAGATTAAAGAAGCCTTTTCAAATGAAAACGTTATGCTTAACTATGGTATGTCGAAGTATAACGAAAGCAAACAATTTTAAAGACATACCATACTCGAGAACAATTTTGGATACACTATATTTCATGCATCGAAGATCTCCGAACTGATTGAAACGCTACCTGAATCGGAGCGGCATTTTTTTATCGATGGTACTCTTAGTATTATTCCACCTTTAGGTTGTAGGCAATTATTAATTATATTGCACATTCTGAACATGTAAGTATCACTTCCATGAAAGGCGACGATTTTTTTTTAATAAGACTTAAAGAAAATAAAACAAAATCTAATTTTACTTAACTCTTTCTTTTCTCAAATTCTACTTAATGATTCCTTTCAAATTTAAATAGAAACGTTAAGTAAAATAAGTTTTTGTTTGTGAGAATTAAAGAAAATAAGGGTAGATTTCCACTTGTCGATTTGAAATTGACAAACGACGTATTTTTAGGTCAGTTAGAAAATCCCAATTCGAAATAATGATAAATAAGCAGTTTTTCATTATCTTCACTTGCCAATTTTCTAATTGACTTAAAAATATCGTCGCTTGTCAATTTCAAATCAACAAGTGGAAACCTAGCCTAAGGAAATTAAACTTTTTCTTTATGCAAATAAAAAAAGTTTATATTTTCTGTTTTACCATTTTTAGGTGTATCCTTTTCTCTATTTGCTAACCAGTAACAAGTCTCATGAGATGTACATACATATATATGTTTCAATTCATTGAATCAAATATATTTACATTTTGTCCTGCTTCCTTTACCCCTGACTTCGAACGGGGCTTACGGAATGGACTTCGAAAAATATATCCGGAAGCAGAAATAAGGGGATGTTGGTTCCATCATATTCAGGCTTTAAGAAAAAAATCTTCAAAAAGTGGCTACACAAGATTACGTTCGTAATCTCCAATTCTGATATTAATTCTACTGGTTCATGTACATAGGTGGTATTTTCAATACAAACAATGCTCTTTCGCTGCAATGTTGCTCCAATTACATTGAGCAGTTGATGATGCTTTCGAAGAACTCTAGCTTAGAACAAGAAATAAAAAAAAAGTTTTTCCGATATAAAATGTTCTTTGACCCCTAGTTGACCAAGTTACTGAAAAAAAAACTATGATCTCCTTTTTTTAAGAATTTTTTAGTTGAGTGTATTTTAAGATTGCAAACCCATTTTAAGATTTTTCAGTGACGCCTGGGGACGAACTTTGAAGGTCGTACTCCAAAGTACCGTTAGGCTATAGCTAAAGTTATAAAAAGAAAAGAAAAAAAAATTTGTATTTAAAGTTTTTTTATTTATGATATTTTTTGGTTTTCGAATACATAAGCCATAAAATAAAAGATCGAAACTATGTAAAAATACCACTTAAGTTTATTAATACTGATATGGACTTAAATTACTTTCTTCCAAGTCTAATATGTTGTCAGAAAATCCGTTATATCTGTGGCTAAGCTAAGGTAAACATACATAAAGAATTGAGGTAATATCATTGAGGTAATATGGTACTTAAAAGTATCGTGTCTAAATTGCATGTAAAGTTGGTACTTGTAAGTACCGTCGGTCAACAAAGGGTTAAAGTTGAAATTTTAAAATCGGAAATGCATGAAAATGTTAACTCGAACACACGCAAAATAAACAAAACAATAATTGAAACAAAAACTTTTCCTTATTTAGGCCTTGTATTATGTTAAAATACATATGTAGGTTCTAGCAAATTGTTTTCATCTGCTGCAAATGACTACCTAATTACATAAATACTTTCCACATTAAAATTGTGTCTTTGATCGCATTTTTGACGGTCACAATATTTTGCATTGCGGAACGACAGAATTTAATTATTCCGGGTATTAGATTTAGAAGTTATTATTTATTAATGCACATAATATCAATTTATTATTAAAAATTAGAACCGCGCATCGAAAACTACACGTATTTGTATAAATTTTTACAGAAACGTCAAAATAGTTGTCGTCAAGTGACGTACACGCGCAGAACAAACGAAAATTTAATCGCGGAATATCATACCATGTAGTCTACATTATATACCTTGAGACAGAGCTATAACATTTTCCATGAGTTTTTTGTGCTTCCTTTGATTAAGCCAGCTTTAATTTAAACTGCTTTCGATGTCCTAAGTAGTGAAGCGTCGAGATTTCCGTACCTAATGGGATTTGATAGATAGATGACGCTAATGTTTTAAAAATTTGGGTTTTATTTCATAGTATACTTAATAAAAAAAATATATTCAAAATTGTGTGTTTTGGACTTCGTTTTCTGATAACTTCTTCTGGTTGGAATTATGTCCCATCGTTGGAAAATAAATTATGAAAATATGTCCCACTTAGGTAGGTGGATTTATGTCCTCTGGAGTTATGTCCCTGCGCCAGGTATGTACATCCAACGACAAATATAAATCTACCAACATTTCACATACACATACATCTAGCAACATGCCCAGACCGCTACAGCACAAGTCGAAGTCTTCGTAAACAGGTGCACATGCTTTGCACTTGACTACCAGTGAGTTCCTCTGTACCTAAAACCAACGGCAACCCTACAGCACAACATGTCCAAGACTTCGTAAACAAGTGCGGATGCTTTGCACTTGAACATCAGTGAGTTCTTCTGCACTCGAAATAGCGGCAACGCTACAGCACAATAAGTCACAGAGGCTGTAAACAAGTGCAGATGTTTTGCACTTGACCATCAGTAAGTTCTTCTGCATTTAAAATAACGGCAACACTACAGCACAATGTGTCAACAAGTCGCAGAGACTGTGAACAAGTTACATTTTTTAATTATTAAATTAAATTTCCTTCCGGCATGACAAGCAAGCGTTCACATTCTCAAATCTGCTTGTCATGGGAGCGAAATTTATAAACATTGCCGCTGTTGTGCATACCTAGTTATAGAAGTGTACTTTGTGCCATTAGTCAGATGGAGAGTTTCACTGCACTGTGGAATTCAACAAAATGTCGAAACTAATGTGTTTTTGTGTGGACAATAAAATCAATACGGATTAATTTGCATAACAAAATATATTGAAATTTTTTTTTTTTAAATGAAATTGATGACAAGTAGTTAGTCACGTTGTACCTGGTCGCCTGACATTTATTTTTTATTTTTTGCCGCACATATCTTTGGCTTGGGTAGACTTACCAACTTTTGGTGCATGGACAAGGGAATATACTCCCACGCTGCCCTTACCTCCTGCCGAAGTTCGTTTCTATTTCTGGATCTTTTTCTAGCTACAACATCATTTATTTATTTATTTATTTTCGTCAATCAAGATTCATACAACTTTTAAGAGACTACAGAATAAAAAAGAAAAAAAAGAAAAAAATAGCAATCATAACAATTCCCTAATAATATTCTTAAGAGCTAATCTATTAATATTAAAATCTATAGCATAATCGAATTGATTATAGGTAATACAAGCAGATGTAATTGGATTATTTCTCGCATAATTTGTAAAATGGTAAGGAACATGTAAGAAATCAAACTCTCTTGGTCGTAAGCTACGAGATGGTGCATAAATTTTAAACATTGAAAGTAACAGCGGACAATTTATTTGACAATTTAAGACATCAAAGGCAAAAAGTATCAAATATAATTTTCTTCTTGAGACCAACGGTTTCAATCCAATTAATCTACATCTGATCTCATACGTAGGAACATTTGAATTTCTAAAAATGTTTCGCAAAGCAAACTTCGTAAATCTTTTCTGAACTCTTTCAATTCGATAAATACTAGTTTGATGATAGGGATTCCAAATAACGCAGCAATATTCAAGAATAGGCCGAACAAGCGATAAATATAAAGTTTTTAACGTGTACGGATCTTCAAACACCTTAGAATTTCTAATCACAAATCCTAACATTGAGTTTGCCCGGGAAACCATATGGTCAATTTGTAAAGAGAAATTCATTTGAGAGTCAAAAATAGCTCCAAGATCCCTTTGGCTAGTTATCCTTTGCAAGACATGATTTTCAATTTTGTATTGGAAGCAAATGGGACTGAAAATCTTTGAGAAGGTTACCACACTACATTTACTAGCATTAAAATGCAAACCGTTGCGATTACACCAATCAACTATAGAGTTCAGATCGGTTTGAACTTTAGTTGCCTCTGATAAAGAACTTATTGAACTGAAAATCTTGAGATCATCAGCATCCAGAAGCATACTTGTTTCCATAAGTTTTTCAATGGATTAAGGTCCGGTGACTGGGACGGTCAACGCGGAACTTTTATTCCCTATGCAGTAATCCAGGTTTTTGTCGCTTTAGCTCTATGTTTGGGATCGTTATCTCCCTGTCAATGTCAAATTATAGGAAGATTTTCTTTTGCATATGAAAGAAGAATGTTATCAAACATATTTACATAATCTACCTGCATCGCTACCCCCTCTGTTAAATGAATGACACCAACTCTGTACCACGAAACTCCTTCCGAAAACAAAATGCTCTCACCGCCATGTTTCAGCGTACTTTTTGTGTAGCGGAGATCATATCCAGAGATGGGAGGACATCTAACAAAACGCCCTACAATCAGACCCAAACAAATAAGATTGCATTCGTCCGTCCAAATTATTTTTTCTCCATTTTTTCTGGCCGTCAAAGTCAGGCGAATTTCGGTGGTGAATAGCAAAACCTATCCTGTTTCTCAAGTGCCCCGTGTTGAGAACTGGTACCTTCCTGGGCGATTTGGCTGACAGCTTGCATTCTACCAATGTTCTCCTTATTGTCATTAAAAAAAATTTTGGATTTGGTTTTCCCAAAATGGCATCTGACGATACGAATGGATCGTTTCTGGCTTCAAAAATAATCATTCGGTTCATTTGTTTGGTTGTTTTTCGAGTGCTTCCCTTTTCCTCCTCAGTTTTCTTAATTTTAAGTGCATTTTGGAATTCACCCAGGAAACCGCCAATAGTTGCAGCAGGAAAATTCTGTAACCTAAGCCACAATTTTTAAATTTTCTTATAACCAACCGATCCTCTAAGGTACAATGCTTCTTGCGACCCATTTTCTTTATTCTAAAATTGAAGCTTTATTTAGAATATGGAACAAAAGTGATCTTTATGTATTACTTAACCAATTTTGCTGAAATCCGATTTGGAAAAAGCCGATAAATATAACTGCTGGATTGAAAAGGGAAATGTATTTATTTTATTGTCTACACGAAAACACAGTACTCGTGGCACTTTGTTGAATTTCACAATAACTAGAGGGAACTTAACCATCTGACTAACGGTACAAAGTACACTTCTAGAACTAATTGTCAATGGGTATGCAGAATAGCGGCTAAATCCAGTCATTGACAGAATAAGTGAACACTATGTTAATACTCCAACATGTATTTATTTTTTGTCCATAAGTGTATTTAAAAAAAAAAAAAAAAAAAAAAAAGAGATCTGGTCCTTCCCAATGTACTTCGATGTCGCAGACAATGACTGTGTCTTGTTTTACAAAGATTAAGGCTTTTTGAGGAGACCGTCTTCTCCTCTGATTCGTGATTCTTCTTCAGCTTGCCATCCTGTTCTCCTAGCTGCGTAGGTAAAAGGTTATATTGGAGTAGTATGGCTTTGATGTAGTCTTCGCCGGACCAGTAGCGTGGTGGATTGTACACAAATCTTGTACAAGCTGGATGGTTGGACACTTGTACAATTCCATTTCCAGAGTAGCTTCTTTCCAATTCTCGGCTGTGGTAGTTGTGATGTTCATCTTTGGTTGTTTGGGTTGTTACTACCATCTTTTTTATCCGGTCGATCCACGTGAGACTAAGGTTGTAGATGTCTTTAAATAGAGAAGCGTTATTCCGGAGACGTTCTGCTCTTTCTAGCATGATGACTGGAATGCGGGATGAGAATTGGAGTATTCCGAGACCACCAGATTTGACTGGAGGGTAGATGATGGAGTTATGCCAGTGTTGAGTGAGATGGAGGATTGATCGTATGCAGGTCCTTAGCTTCCTGTATGACTCTTAGGGGTTTCCTGATTACTGTTGGGCGTTGAGAATATCCGATGTATCGTGGTATCAGGAATTGCGCTTTATTCTTTGTAGCTCAGTTAAAAGTATTAGGGAGCTGCAGATAGTTTCGCCGGTGGGTGAGACGGTGTCGCCTAAATATCGCATTTCGTCTTCGATATTGAGAGAGCGGATATTTATATTGCCGGAGCGGAGTGGAAGGCTGTCTGCGTATATTTTTTTTTACTGGGCACTGTACGTAGCGTGACTCTTGGTGGCATTGACTTTCATTCCCCGGTCCTGGAGAAATGTGAGTGTTGCTTGCAGCATTTTCTCTGCGTCTTCTTTGGCGTTGGCGAAGAGTAAGATATCGTCTGCATATGCTAATGCAGATGTATATGTAGATGCCTTTCTTTTCCTAACTCGACTCCGGTAGAGGTGTCAAACTTGCAGAGTAGTTCATCCAAGACGATGTTGAATATGATGGGTGAAGAAGTTTTCCTTGTTTTACTCATCGATTTATCTGGATTGGGACTGGTTCTGTTGCTGATCAGATGAAGGTGACTGTACCGCTGAGATTTTGTCGGATATAGTTTACGAATCCGCTGTCTACATTTCATCGACATAAGGTTCGGATAACACTATGGTGTGACACGGTGTCGAAGGCCTTAGTGATTTCCAGTGATACGACGCATAGTGGTTTCGCCTTCCTACAGTGTTCTTTTATTGTGCTTTGCAAGGTGAGCACATTTGCAAAGCATCCGTCAATTTTGCTGAATCCCCGCTGATTTCGATGGAGGTTGAGGTCTTGTAGTCTTGTGGCCAGGATCCGGTGTAGTAGTAGTCTTATAGTTATTGATGAGGTGATGATTGGCCCCCAGGCTCCAGTCATTAATGTTGTTGGTGGTTGCTGATTTTGGAATGAGTGTAGTTCCACTTTTCAATGCCATTGGCGTGTGCTCTAGTAGACACATGGCGTTGAGAAGGAGCGCCAGTTTCGCCCTAGGAATGCGCCTGTTCTTATAATATGATCCCGTCCGGTGCTGGGCAGTTTGATTTCATCGATGATGTGTTGTTTTGAATTTCATATATCGTAATGGGCTTGTTTATTGTGATACAATTTTCAAAACCATCTATAATAGGTGCTCTGTCTTCTTTAAATAATGTTGCGAGTATTTCGTTAAGACGCGAGATGATTATCTCAGCTGTTGGTAGGGTGCTCTCATTCTCATTCCATTCTCTTCCGGTTATGATTCTTTCTGCGAGTCTTTGTCTGTCTTCCTCATTTTCTCGTTGCGCACATCTATATTCTAGTATTCGTCGACGCCTATTGGATGTTGTTTGGCATTCTGATGATGTTGGTTGTGGTTGTGTATGTTGCCATATCGCTCTGTAGGTGTCTGTGTCCATGTGTCTAGTTAATCTTTGCAGGAAGTACTGATTAAAAGCAGGTTACTCCCGCCGTTGACCCGCGCTAACTTGAACTTCTTCACTTTGACATTCAGAGCACTGGGTGGAAAACACATTGCGTCAACATCCGTTAGGGCCATCACAATGCTTTGTTTTGAGTAGACAGTCGGATTCCCGACCGTGCCAGTTATGAATTTATTGGTAATTGATAGTCGTTATAAATCAAAGGAAAAATATCTTGCGATATATCTTCAGATTTTTAGCAAGCAAATTCCACAATTAGATACGTAGACTACTATCCGCTGAACAAAATCCGAAAATTTGTTTTTACCCAGAACGAGTACATAAACCAAGTTATTGCTTCCAATTTAAGCCCGACTATCTCAATCTTCAGGGCCAAGCCAATCCTTATCCCGAAGTTACGGATCTAATTTGCCGACTTCCCTTATCTACATTATTCTATCGACTAGACACTAGAGACTCTTCACCTTGGAGACCAGCTGCGGATATCGGTACGGCCTGTTGAGTTTGCGTGACCCCTCCATCAATTTTCAAGGTCCGAGGAGAAAATATCTACACAACAGTAAATATCATGCTCTTCTAGTTCATCTACAATATCTCTTTTCGAAAGACTTCCATGGTAGTACAACTATGAAACAGAAAAGAAAACTCCTTCGATATCTCTCGACGGCTTGTTTATGGTCGTTTCTGTTGCCAGGATGAGCATAATGCTCATTATAAATAAATAACGGATACTCAACAGGTTAGTGAATTGGAACCGTATTCCCTTTCGTTCAAAAATTATCAAGTATCTAAATTATTTTATTACATAAGAATAATAAAATTCAAATATATTTTTTTTTTATTTATAACTTGAAAATGTTCGGTTTTTGCCTTAAACTTAGGACCGACTAATTCGTAATCAACCACTGCTCACACGAAACCCTTCTCCACTTCAGTCCTCCAAGGTCTCATTTGATTATTTGCTACTACCACCAAGATCTTTATAATAGCGGCTCCATGCAGACTTACGCCAAACATTTCCAAGCAAACCGTTGTACCCTCCTACTTACTAAAGTTTTAGAATTAATATTCAATCCAAATGAAATATTAATCATCTACTTTAGCGGTAATGTATAAGTATGCAACTTAAGCGCCATCCATTTTAAGGGCTAGTTGCTTCGGCAGGTGAGTTGTTACACACTCCTTAGCGGATTACGACTTCCATGTCCACTGTCCTGCTGTGGTATCTGCATGAGTTGTTGATTTGGGCGCCGTAACATAACGTTTGGTTCATCACACAGCGCCAGTTCTGCTTACCAAAACCAAAACACTGGAAATAAGGAAAAAATAATAAAACGGTATATTTATTACGCATTTTTTGTAGAAAAGCGACCTGAAAGTCAAGCTCGGATAACACTATGGTGTGACATGGTATCGAAGGCCTTAGTGATGTCCAGTGATACGACGCATATTGGTTTCGCCTTCCTACAGTGTTCTTTTATTGTGCTTTGCAAGGTGAGCACATTTGCAAAGTATCCGTCGATTTTGCTGAATCCCCGCTGATTTCGATGGAGGTTGAGGTCTTGTAGTCTTGTGGCCAGGATCCGGTGTAGTAGTAGTCTTATAGTTATTGATGAGATGATGATGGGCCCCCAGGCTCCAGTCATTAATGTTGCCAAAAAAGGTGTCAATTTTATTCAAACGCAGTTAAAAAGAATAGTATTTTTTCTAAATTTAATGATGAAGTTTCTATAGTAAGTTTTAGCGGAGATATTTGTGTACCAGAGTAGGCATTTTCTTATATTCTCGATAAATGATGTCCACATTGGACACAGACACTTGCTACAGAAAGAATTTCTTCTTCCGTTATACACAAAAATCAGTTCACAAAGTATTGACGAGTTACTTGGAAACACCCTGTATAACAGGAATAGTTCAGTCGAAACACCTTTTGCAAATTAAACTATCAAAGAAACCTTCAATGCCTACTTTAAACATATTAGTTTTGTTTTGTATGTGCATTATGTATATACAGGGTGTCTCAATTAAGAGGTATATTCCGTTAACTTGAGATTCCTGAAGTTCTAGTGAACAAAAAATCGTACGGCAGGCGGGGTCTATTTTCACCCCCCTCCAAGTTAAAGCCCCTCAAAGTGGGGCACCTTCGATTTGGAGGTATAACCACTTTAAATGATATAACTTATGAACTATTATAGACACAAGAACAATTTTGTATTTTTTCAAGAGGTATCTAATTAAGTAGCGCATAAAAAGTGCTTAAGATTTGTTTAATTTTATGCAGCCACAAAAAAGCTATAGCTCCTTAAACACAAAATTATGAAAATTTGTTGCTCTACTTTTTTACTTAAAAAACATTTTTCTCAAAACGTTTGCTTAGTAATTGGAATTACTGAACGAACAGTGGGTTGGTAGATTTAGCCCCAACCTTTGGCTGTGATAATTCTGTGTTTTACATGGTTTTTTATCATTGTTGTCCGACAGAAAATCGCTTTTACTATAACTTACTATAACTATAAAAATAGACCCCCCCTGCCGTACGATTTTTTGTTCACTAGAACTTCAGAAATCTCCAGTTAATGGATTATACCTCTTAACTGAGACACCCTGTGTATACTTCACGATAGAACTGGGCCACCTCCTCTGTATTTAAAGGGTGTTTTAAAAGGGGTGTTTGTTTTATTTTTTTAGTGGATTTTTCGGTTCCTGATATATTTTTTCCCAGATGTCAACTCAACCAGCTATACTCCGCACAGTGGAAAAGTTTTAGCGTGACTACATTTAACAGGAGAATGAGTCACTAACAAGGCAACAAAAAGCGCGAAGTTAGGAGAATATCACAGCTGCGTCGGCCAGTATTTCCGATGAGTCCAATTTTCATGACGATCGCAATAATTGGCGCCTTCTCAGACGTCCAAGAGGGGCTTACATCCTTACAAAGCCGTATTAACTAAAGAGCTGAAACAAAACAATCACAGATTGCTTCGGGAGTTTGCTTATCGGGCCCTCAGTTTGGCCAAAAAATCATCTTATCAAACTTTGGCTTTGTTAACAAACAAAATTGCCGTTACTGGTGCGAGAACAACCGACAAGTGTTACATGAAATGTCGTTGTATCCCGAAAAATTCAATGTGTGGTGCGACTTATGGCATGGTGGTATCATCGGACCTTATCCACCAGGCGCATCTTGGGCAGAGCATGTAATTGTTTTAACTCCGTTTTTTTCTTCCTTACTAGTTTCATCCATTTTGGAACAAGAAGTCGCTGGAAACTTTAAATTTATGGTTTAGGGTATATTTCCGGCCAATGATGACATCGTCGCTGGTTGAAAAAGTTTTGACGGAATATGCTTGAGATCATTTCGCCCAGATCACGCGTGATTGAGGTCAATGCGGTCAAAGCTGAACACGTATGTTTCTCGATTACAATATTTTTCTTTAAATATTTTATTATAAATAAGTCATCTTATATAAAAATATACATGAGTGCGTATAAAAAAATAATTCTAGCCACATTCTGAGTATTCAAACCGTTAGCATACAAATCTATACTATTTGCTAAACCTATGACCGCCACCCTAAATTGGGACCGCTATTATTCGCAGCAGAAGTAGAAGAATTGTCAACCACCATGGCCCTCCCCGGTACTGGCATCGAATTGAAGTTATCCACCGGATATGGTAAATCCACTGCGGGCGAAGGTAATGTCGGTGCTGATGGTTGCTCTGTCGGAGGTGTTGGTGTCGTATGTGTAGGTGTAGGTATCCATATTGTTTCTTGATCCTGATATTCTTTCGCAAGCTTACCACCTATAGCTGATGGTTCTGCAAAATTATGATAAACCGGATATTTTGGCAAAAACGGATCAGTAACTCTACTCCCATCATCATCAGTGTCGACAAAAGGTTTGTTCATGCCTATGGCTTCTTCAAATGATGGCGGAACTTAAAAAAAGAAGAAGAAAACATTTATCTATTGCTCCGAATCAGATCTATAATTTTTTGTTTACCAATTGATCCATAGTTTGGTGGCTTATCATCACCATATCCATTTAAGTCATCCATCGGTGCAGTAGGTTGAACGCTGATGACGCTATTCGGATTAGTTGCACTTGCAACTAATGGCACCGTACCAATAGTTATGATTGCATTTAACAGTTCATTATTACTACACATCCCGGTTTCTATCTCAGCTCTTAAGAAATATGATACGCTTATTATATCATCTGGTCCCATAGTTGTCGGTGGCAGAGGTGGAACCTCTATTGATCCGTGATGAAGTTTTTTGCAAAATCTTTTTGCACCTTCCAAACTAACAGAATCAATAATATGGTCCAAACTTTTTGTTTTGTGTTCGGGTATTTGACTTTGAAACCTTATACTTTGTACAAGTTGCACAGTGCATTCTTCAATATCCTTGTTCGATTCATTATCAATTGTCATCGTGAAATTTATTTTCTGGCCTGGTGCGCATCCGGCGAATTCAGTACGTAATTCTGAATTTACTGGACCCGACTCACAGCAGAAACAACAAAAATATTTTTGTTCTTCATCGATAATTGATTGCTGTTAAATAGAAAAAGTATTTCTTAAACTATATTAATGCTGTAGCTAATGAGGCTACTCACCATATAGGAGGGATCCATGTTGAGATTTAACGGGCGGATGACAGTGAAGTTATTTGAGTACACATTGTCTGGACGCATTGGACGATCGAGTTTTAATTCAACTTCATACGACACATGGCCATATTCGTCGACAAACGTAGAAGGTAATTGCACTGGTAAGGGTGTATTGAAGGCATATTCATGAGTACCAGCTGGTAAATCCATTTCACCCTCCACAAGTAATCGTGAGTTTAAATATTTTTGCTCGCCTCGGTATTCGACGGTGTAATGCTCTTGTTTGTTTGTATGATGATTGTGACGGCTTTTTCGCTCTGACCAATGGGTTTTTGCAATACCTTTAATAGTGATATAAACTCCTATAAATTAAAATATGGAAATTAGTTCATTTTTTTTTTTAGATTTGATGTAATTCTAAGGAAAAAGAAATTCCAATAAACACGCAATATTTCGATCAAGAAGCAAAAGTACAGGTAACACATATACATTGTTAGTAATTATTGTATTGTAAAATACAAAAGAAACGCGAATTCCTGGCAAACAGGTGTAAAAGCAAAATCGAAGGCCAATTTGCAATAAACCACAGTTTATTTTGTAATTAAAGTGTGTTTTTTTTTAACAAATCCTACATTTCAGAAGATATGAACTGTCAAAGCTATATAGTCAGCACTTCTCATATAACTTTCTTAGCTTGCTTCCTAGCGGTGGGGCCACTACCACCGCCTCGAGTAGAGGCAGGCTCCCCTCCATTGCCTTCTATCTCAGAGTGACTAGGTACCAAACATAGTCTTACCTGGTTCTGCGTGAATAATGCCATTGTACGGCAGCTCCTGACTGTTGCCGATTTAATATTGCAAGATTCTAATACCTTAACCGCAGCCTGGCTGTCGATGTAAATAACAATCAGGGTTATCGCGAGAAAATTCCGATGTAAATATAGGTACCCTTTGTCACCAATATAACTCAGATTACTGAATGGGAAATATTTCCCGGGAAAATTTATTCACGAAAGGCCTACAAAACGTTGCCAGATATTCGCTCCATTTTCAGGAGCTCTGCAGCTCAAAATACGGTTAGAACCTCTCCCTAAAAGACACTACAGGCATCCGGAAGTCTTAAGGACACTTAGATCTAGTTACACAAAGAAGATACCAGACCCAGTGCCATTTGCAATTTTAGACCCGTCCATGAAAACTGCAGTGCCTGTTTGCCGAGTTACTGTGTCCCACTGATTTAACCGGTGAGAGCTTCAGCACCACTGCTGCTATGAAATGTGAGTTGCAAATTTCGTGTATAAGATAAACCGTTTGGTTTTTCGTCCCCGTATGGCGAAATCGCAGAATTACTCCACTAGAAATGCTGTAACGCGCGCTTTGATATTTACACATCAAAAAGTGTGTCAGATAATTTTTTTTTAACCAAAACAAAAATAATTTTGAGGCTTTTAATAAAGAACCCTTTACAAAATTCAAACGTTCCACTGGTTTCATGCATATGCCAGAATAACAGTGTAATGTACATATACATATATCAAATAAAACTAATTGGAAATGCTATATAAAAACAAATCAGAAAACCATGCATGCATGTATAAGACACTCCCCGACACCCGCTTGATTTTGGCGTTTCTCCATAATTTTGTTCCGTATGTATACCTACATATTGCTGTTGGGTAATCATTACCAATTTTTAAGAAAATTACAATCAGTCTTAATCAGAGTATGTATGTATATCTAATAATAATAATAATAATTATAAGATATACTCTGCTTTAAATCCTCTTTATTTTCTGCTTTGAATCCCTTTATTTTCTTAGAATTTCTGCCTAATTAGCAGCGACAAGTGGTTGAGTCAGGATTGGGTTTGTTGAAAAAAAACATTCTTGAAATAAGTTTAAACAGTTTTTTGATTAATTTTCGTCGGATTTTGTCCCATTTAATTGCAATGGCATCTTAAAGGTCTCTTACGTTATGGAACTTTTATCCTTTTTGGAAGTCAGATCTAGGGAGATGTCTCCATCCATTCTCAATTATGTTGAGGTTTGGCGTTTGGGGACAAGCTGACCAGTCAACAACTGATGCACAATCTTTTCATCTAAGATCTTAATGTAGTCGTCGCTTTTCATTCTGCCGTTTACGAAGCGGATATTAGTCTCATTTTGGTATATTCCTGCCCAATTTATGATTTCACCTCCGCCGTGTTATTCGTCCTTCCTCAACTCATAAAAATAATGACGAAATCCGTCAGGTACATCCAGGCAAAAACGTTTCTCATCGGTGAAGATGCCAGTTCTCCAACGCTTCTTCTTCTTCTTCGCTTCTATTATTTCTGGCAAAGATTTCCTTGTTGCTGAGGAACTTGACGCTTCTCTTAGTACGAACCGCCGATTACCTGGTATCAAGCTATATTTTCATCAGGTACTTATCTTTAAAAATCACTAAAACTGATTAACAGCTCACACTGCGAATGGGATCCGCAATTAAACTTCCAAAGTATATATACCCTGTCTCAAACACCTGTCGCGGGTAGTTAAGGACAGATTGCGAATTCCGAGAAAATTAAGGGAAACAATGGATTTATGGTGATCAGAATTTTCGTAGAAATCGGTAATGATTACTTCCAAGTAATATTTGCAGCACATACAGAAGAAAATGACCGCGCAACGACGAAATCAGTGTTGGTCTCAACCAGTTATCGATGAGTGTACCTATGTATTTTGAATTTTATATGTATAACCTCATATTGCAAGTAATTATCCAGACCGAAGTTGTCTTCGCCTTAGTTATTCCGCCAGTTTATACCCCATTCTAACACTCGATATCGTCAATTAGTTTTGTTTGTGTCCCAATACATTATAATTTTTGGTAAGACTGGTTTTTAAAGAAAAAACAAAGCCTCCAAAACTTTGATTTATAATTTGAGCTTCTCGAAATCTGTACTGGTTATTTAGTTATTACTTATATACAGTGCTATTTCAATCGTTTGTGTAATTGGCACTGCCAGTTGACTATTTAATTTTTTGTTCCCGCCTTATGAATTGATCGAACCTATAGCCTCTTTAAAGTGCTTTAGATTTCCGGAAAATGATGTTAATGTGATTTGTATTTTTTAGGAGGCAAATATATCAACATTTTGTTTTCAAGGCAATGGCTTTAAAACTATCGAACACGGTTGCCTTATTTGTATTTAAACGATGCAGTAAATTCGCCGTGGCCGTTGTGGTTAGTGCGTTGGACCAACACGCAATGCTGCCCGGGTCTAACACCTAAAAGAGTTTGTTCACGATACCACCTCTTTCGAATGTCTGACAAGCACCAAAGAGTATCATTTGTCACGATTGAGCTTCTCAACTCGCCGTTCGGAGTCGGCAACTGTAGGTCCCTTCCATTCGTGCAAAAATATAACACACACACACAAATGGTTGCGAGAAGCAGGCCCCGGTTCACCTCGAGCTGTAGCACCAACCAAGTAAGTACATTTTTTACTTCGCCAAAATAGATTGAATCCTTTAGGTGGTTGAATTATGCTATAAAGCATATTTAATGTACTTTTTAAATGTGCTTCGATTAAACACTTAATTAGAAATTGAGCACACAAAATTGAAACTATTACAGAAATATGTAGGCTTTGTTCCAATTGTTTATCGATTTATAGATGGTTTTATTAACAAAGTCACGACAATTTAACAAGCAAATTCAATGTACTGGGGCTGTTTTTTTTGGCGAATAGGATTCTGCAAATCTGGGGTTGGGGTGTATCTTGACGAAAATCGTGTGTAGCTGGATTTTGCACGTGACCCTAAAGTAGGTGGCAGGCGGACAGTTACGAGAACGAGAGTGGGAGACTAGAGAGGGTAAAACAGAAGTCCATATGCAGATTGCAGATCACCCAACAAAGAAAATGTATCGATTGTTAGTGGAAGATATAAGTACATAATCTATGTATGAATCTATTTCTGAATACATATATGCCTTAGGACACTACAATCTGGATAACCTTCAGTATCTTTAACATGTTGCAGTTATCTAGTATTTATAACTTGAAACATACAAAAAGCCGGTTTTTTCCATACAGTATTCCATATCCATATGCAATTATATTTCTTCGCTTATCTTATGTTTTGAACCAAAAAAAAAGCACTTATTCATTTTACCCGTTCTCTAATTAATTAAATGTTATTTTAAGAATTTACGTAAACAAACTTCTGCCACCTTCTCAAATTTTTAACAGTGTCAGTTAGCGTCAATGTATGTTCTATGTATCTATAACCAAATTGAATAAATACTCGTGATAACAAAATGCTCAAAGTTGAGACAGAATTTGACCTCGATATCCCATGCACTGTTCACGCAATCGCTGCAGATAGGCGCCAGCTAGACTGTCACATACCATCATGATACACAATTTTCACTCACAAAATAAAAATGCGGTTGTGGCTTGAAGCATGCATACCTCGAACTTTTTTCACTTTATCTGTTTTCAGAATGATTTTTCCATTTAACACTTCACCGCTGTAATACACCGAGTTTGGGCGATCATATAAAAACGAACATGTGGATGGCATTGTGTCAAAGAATTCTATTTGTTTCACTTCTAAATTTAAATAATTTTGAATCGTAAATCACATACGATACGATACTTCAACTGCACACACGATACCCGAACAACTACAGCACGCAAGTGACCTCGAATATTGTTTGAAGGCAACTGTTAAAGACGAATTTGGAAATTGTATGTGGCCACTCAAAAAAAAAAAAAAAACTAAAACAGCAATAAAAACAAACTGCTTTCTTCCAAACGCGTAGTTATAGTTGTCTTGTCTGTTGTGGAATGACGTAATCTCACAGACGGTTCTCAATTTTTGTCATGCGCGGCGCATTTGTTTTGTTTACATTTCACCTGCTGCCATTCGATTTCGATTGGTGCTGCTGCTATCGAAGTCGCTAGAGAACGAAGCAAAACTGAATTGAAAATTGTTTACGTAGCGCGGCGCAACAGTTGTCTCTGTGAGAGCTTTTAGCTTTTAAGCGAGTTTAATTCACTCAATTAGTTCTGCCTTTTTTCACTCATATTACTATTTCGGAATGAAGTGTGTGAAATTGTGAACATGTATTGGAACATAAACTATCCAGACACTTATGTTATTTTCCATTGGCCGTCCGTGAGCGTCTAGAATCAAAACGAATTCTTCTGAAATCGTTCCTTTGGCAAATAGATTTCTCTTCTTACGATCCTGAGAAGAGAATTTCGCTTCTCGATTTCAAGTCAGAATCCTCTTAAGAAGCGAAAATACAAGGAAAAAACTTCAAAATTGAGCAGAAGCGGTTTCGTTGTTCCATTGGATTCAGAATGAGTGGATCCCCGAGTGCATCCAATGGAAAGCGACATTCTCAATTCTCACTCATATCTTTGTTTAGCTAAATCTATGCATATTTAGTATACCTTTCCATATTTGCTTGATTATTTTTCGTTTATACACATACATAATGTAGCTACAGTCGACTCTGCTTATCCAAACTACGCTTTACTGAAAAAATCGCTTTATTGAAATGCCGAATTTAGCACGGAGCTAAATAAATAACATATGAATAATTTCTTATTATTATTACTTCCGAAATTAATAAATTATACTAATTCAGTGCATAGCTGAAAGAAAGTTATTGAACGCGCCAGAATCAGCTCGTAAGCATTTTAGTTAACTTTTTATTTTTCTTTATTATGCGTTACGTCTAGTAAAACATTTATTATTTAAATAAAAATATTGTCAATGCTTCTTGGATTTTCGGATGAAATTTTTTTTTCAGTTATCCGAATTTCGGTTAAGTTCAACAATTGTTCAGTTATTCGTAGCCGGCATAAGTGAAAATACCGCTTAAGTGAAATTTGTGGCAAATTGTTGTTTCAGTTAAGCGGAGTCGACTGTATATAATGTATATGTGTGTAGGCGAAATGAGGTCAACATCATGTGTAAATACACTCGGTCCAAAAAGTCTCCACACACCTTGGGTGTTGATATTTAAATGATTCTACTTTCAAAACGAAATTATACATTAGTTTTATATTTTATTCAGTTATTTTCTAGACGCATGTAAAAAGGTCTGTGCATATAAATGCATTTAAGATACACTGCAGCAGACATAATTAAAACATAGTATCTGTAGAAATGTGATAAAATCCGTAGTCAAAAAAGTTTCCATACACTCCGTTCGACTGATTTACTATCAGAGACAATCCACGCCCTTTGTTTTTCCATCATCTCCTGTTTATTGCAAACGTAGTGTGGCGTTGATGTTCTGTGTAGAATGGAAACCTCCAAACACATCAGTGGTTTAATAATAAGAATTCGTGAAGAATGTAAATCATTGCGTGAAGTTGGTAAAACTGTCAATAAGTCGCATGCAACAGGGGGGACGTGGGGTAGGTACATTATAAATCAATTTTCATAATCCTTGCAACTATTCCTTTGCAAGCTGTTGTAGTGGGATGGGAGGCAAATTTTTAATATTTCGTAGTAAATAGTAAAATTTTACGTGTATAATGGCCCAACGAAGCAGTTTCCCAAGCGAAAATTGCTAATATCGTCAAAAATAATCATTCAACAGTCCAAAAAATTATCGAGGGTTATAACTTCCGAGGAAATGCGGAGACTGTGCAGGTACGGACAAAAATCTCTCCTGAGGCTACCAAAAATATTGTTTCTTCGTTTCCTAGAAGATTCACTGCAGTGATAAAAGCTCGAGAAGGTCCAATGAAGTACTAACGTCTAGCTTTTTGAGACTATGTGAGACAACAAGTGCTTATTTCTCACGTGTATACTAATTTTTGAATCCATTTTTCATAAGTTTTTTTTCTTCAATTGTGAGCACCGTGGTGTAGTGGCTAGTGCGGACTTACGCAATGCCACCTTTTTCGAATGTCTGACAGGCAGAGTATCATAATTGCCACGAGTACCTTCTCAACTCACCGTTCGGAGTCGGCAAAAATAAAAAACAAACCCTTCCACTCGAACAAGCATATAACACGCACGTACAAATGGTTGGGAGAAGTAGGCCTTGGGTCCCCCCGAACTGTAGCGCCACCTAAAGAGAAAGAATAATAATTTCTGGTATCCTTTTTTATAACTGTGAACTTTCTTAGTGTGAACCCACACTGAATAAAACAAAACTGTGTTAGATAAACAAAGCAATTTTTTATTTTTTTTAAAGCATAAAATATACACATTTCAATGCGAGCACCACCTATCGATATAGAAGTGAAACAGTCAGCGGCGGAACGCGGAACCGACTTAGAAGAAAGGAAAACCACCAGTGAAGCTATGCAGGCGGTGTGGCAACACAGATGGAACAGTGCAACCAAAGGAAGATGGACATAGAGGAGTGGACTAGCAGAGCACACGGAGAGGTCAATTATTACCGGACACAAATTCTGTCGGGGAATGGATACTTCCCCCAATAAATAAAGCAAAACAAAGCAGACTAACGCAAGCCATTTTCCTTGGGGATACCCACATTGAAATAAGCAAAACAGTCAAGTTAGTCAAGTAAGGCACAGGCACGAGAAGACAGTTTAGGCATAAAAAGGCGAAAAATACATGAAATCAAATGAGAGTGCCCGCATCAACTCAGTCAAACAGACAAAATAAACAAAATTGATAGAAGCATGCGAGCGATGTCTTATCGGAATTAATGCTTTATTTATTCAATTTCTGTAAAGCCAAGTGTAGTATAGTATATTAGTATCGAATCAAGATGTGTGACGGTGAAAAACTATTATTTCTGATTGAAATTCAGCCAGCGATATATAATTTGAAATTAAAAGAACACAGCGACGAACGAATTCTTGACAAATTGTGGGCAGAAATCGCTGACAAAATGCAAACTACAGGTACGTATTGAAGTTAAGTGGACCAAAATCTCATAACTATTCAAATTTGAACGATTAACACAGCTCTTAACTTGTATTTTTTGCTCTTCAGTAGGAGAAAACTAATAAATCATACCCACACCAAATGAAGCAAAATAAAATGTGTTTTTTGACTTGCTTTATTTGGTGTGGGTTACTAACAGGCTTTTTTACTTTGTTTGTCTATGTTTTATTTGGTGTGGGTTCACCCTTAATGTGTTTAAAATATTTTTGTTATTACTTTTTACTTAGCGCTATTGAACTTCTGTGCTTGTAGGTGTACTGGCTGTATACAAAATGTTGACTATTACTGTATACATACACTGCGCTTCAACTGAATAAGCACAAACATTTCCTAAAGTACGTTGTCCATTTTGTGCGTTAATGTATCATTTGCTGATGCTTACGGTTTGCTTATGATGTTGAGAAAAAAAATCTGAAAGAAAAATTCAAAAAGTTCCGCTATTTTTTCACTGGTTCTCTTGCAAAGCGTTCCATATGGAAAAATGCTTTTTTTTTTTTGCGTCAACTGAATAGACACAAGGTCATTATCTTCATTGTTTATGAGTGTTCTGGGGAGATTGACACATTAGATCAACAGTTCAAGTATTTTTAATGGAATTTAAAGTTTAATTAAGATTCAAAGAAAAATGGGTAGATCAAAATATCTGAATAGTGTTGAAAGAGCTAAAATCGATTAACTAAGAGAACAAGGACTAACCGGGCGTGCTATAGCTAACAAAATTGAACGAAGTTTTAGTGTGATCTATTCCTACGTAAGACAAATATTCGTACGGAAAAAACATGTAAGGAGGTAAAGAAACGACATCAACAGCAGCTGATCGAAGAGTAATTTTAAGATGTGCTTCCGATTCTTCTGACTCTGCGGCAAAAATAAAATAGAAGGCCGATGTAAGTGCAAGCGTTTCAAGAGTCCTAAGAGTGATCAGCAGTCCCAATCATCTAAAACGAATAAAACTTCAAAAGAAACCACCGCTTGACGAGCAACGGAAAGGTATGCGTTTAGAATTCGCTAGACTCCATATGAGTTGGAAAAATGAATGGCGTCACGTGGTTTTTTTGGATAAGAAGAAGTTTAATTTTGATAGCCCTGATGGGTTTAACTATTACTTCCACGATGTGAGGAAAGAAGATCGATTTTTATCGCGGCATCATAGTCGAGAAGGTGGTGTTATGTGGAGCAGTTAGCTACTATGGCACTGTTGAGCTTGAGTTCCAAACCTCGCAAATGACTGGAATAAGTTATAAAGGAATCTTGGAAAGAAATTTTCGGACATTTTTGGACCCATAAACTGGACTTTTCAGCAGGGCAATGCCCCCATCCACACGGCGCGCATAGTCGAAAATTGGATAGAGGAGTAGAACATCATCAACATCATAAGCAAACCGTAAGCATCATCAAATGATACATTAACGCACAATGTTTGGAAAAAATGGACAACGTACTTACTTTAGAAAATGTTTGTGCTTATTCAGTTGAAGCGAAGTGTATGTTGTATGTCTATAACTACCAGTCTGACCTTGATCCATTTCCAAACACACCCGTAGCTTAATACATACATACATAAATGAATATCCTATATCTTCTTCTATACATAGTATAAAAGGAAGTCCCCAAAATGTGTCTTTATGTATGTACAGGATAATCTCGAGAACCACTAAACGGATTTGGATGCGGTTTTCACTATTATGATCTGCATTTCCTGGCGGAATTAATGAGTATACCCAGACTACTCCATTATCTATAGGAGCTGAAAATTTGAGATCGAAGTGGCAGAAAATCAAATGTTCTGTCACTACATAGCCCTAACTCAACAATGGCTTATTGGATTTAAAACTCCGTTATCCTGGAGCTGAGCTATGCCCAAAATAATCAAAAAAATCATTGCCAACAATTTTCCATAAGTGGAGACCAAAGCCAACAGCCATGTAGCAGTGGGTGACGTCATAGTGTGTGTGTATGTGGCACATTTCAATTTTGGGTATTAACTGAAATAGCATTCTATTGAAATTTTGTGCCCGGCCTAAATATGATTGTAAAAGAAAATTCAAATTTTAAAAAAACGCACGGGCAATGCCGGGGGGCAACAGCTATACCTACCTATGTATGTATATAATGTATGTTCATACTATAGAAATGTATTAGAAGAAAATAATTAGTTTTCTCTTAAAAGTTGCAGGTGGGCGAAGTGTACGGGTCAGCTAGTATTTAATGTATAGCTGATATAGTTTTGCCAATTTGAAAATAAAGAAAGTAAAACATTTCTAAAACGGAAACAACTCCGAGAAATTACGACCAAGCTCCAAATCCCAATCTCTATTCCGCAGTTAAAGCAAATATTGAATATAAATAGAATATTGAAGAAAAAACACCTTGCTAAGGACTTGAGGCTGAAACATAATGCGCATAGGGAAACATAAGCTTATGTCAAAATTTAACGAAATGTTCCCTTATGTTTCCCAAAGTACACGTCGCAGCCATAATAGATTTTGAGTGCATAATGGCTGTCTGTCAACAGTTTTTCTCTCAAACTCTTGTTTTTTGTTTTTGCCAGTGTTGTCAGCTTCGAGAAAATCTATGTTTAATAAATATTTATTTTAAAATAATATCTTAGTAAAATAAATTCCATAATTAAGTAAAATGTTGGTAAAGATGCAAAACAAACATAACAAAGTAAAAAAACAGAACAAAAAGGTTAGGTATACTTCTTGGCAGAGTTGTAAAGGAATTAAATAATTTTGGAATACATTCATATGATTTATCTCCAAAAATTTTGAACTCGTGAATATACTTAGAGACTTCAATTTCATAAAACGAAATTACCATTCATTTTGAAGTCATTGGGGGCATTCCGAAACTTAGATATGTACTTGCAAATGCAAGTAGTCTAAGTTTCGAAACGCCTCCAATGACAAGATATTTAGTCGAAAGTTCACATGTCAAAAACGTAATATTTCTATTTTCGCTCATTTACTTGGAGAATTGTGATTGCAGCACAGCAAAGCTATTTAAAGAAAAAAAAAACAAAAACAAACTTACAAAAATTATTAATGAACAATTTAGATTTAGAGGATGACATTTTATGCAAGTAACATTGGATAATTGAAATTTAAATTAGTTATTTCAAGTTGCAGAATTTGTTGTGAACGATTTGTTGAGTTCGTCGATTGTTCTACATAATCCAACATTATATGGACTAAATGGCGAAGCAACAAGAAACCACAACTAGTATGAGGAAATTATTCCCCCTTATTCCCCGAACAAAAATCGTTGCGAAACAAAAATCGTAGCTTGTGATGCGAGATTTGGAGGGTACATTCCTAGAATCTCAAATTTCGCAACCATCGAAAAATAAATCGTTGCCAGAAAGAATGGTCCGGACTGGACCATACATATTCTCGTTGTGAGAAAGAATGGTTTCTCGCAGTGAAGGTGCGAGAATTCTGACATTTTACGCTACGACTATTTTTCACGCAACGATTTTTGTTCTGGGAATGAGGGGCTTAAGTACTCTCTTGAAGAACTCTGCCTCCACTTTAGAATGAGTAGAACTTGTTTCTTTGTAAGTTTTGTCAGCATTCCTGTGTTTAAGCAGTTCATTTTTATTTACTTTTTTTTTCCAGGACCTAATGAATAAAGTTGGAAATTCATCGCGTACCTTAAATATGAAGAAGACGCTACTGTTTACAATCTGGATGCTCAGCAAGCAGGAGAGCTTCCTATCGGTGGGTGACAGGTTCAATTTTTCAACAAGTTCAGCGCACAGGGTATTTTGTGAGATGCTGAATGTTTTGGGCAGCTTGATGGGGGACTATGTGAAATGGCCACCAAGAAGTCAATATCCGGAAAAATCACGAGTTAGTATTAGACTGTACATGTATCGTACATATGTTAATGATATTTATTGCACGTACATATTTTTAAGGATAAATCTGCTGGGTACATACCTGGAACAATTGGCGCAATCGACGGGTGTCATATTCGGATAAAACAACCTACAAGAAACCCGACTGACTACTACCATAGAAAAAAAAACCCCACTCGGTTATCTTGCAAGGTAATCAAATATTTTCAAACTTTTTACAAATAAGTGATAAATATTTTATTTAAGGGGTTTGCTATCATCGGGCAGTTTCCATAGACATCTATGTTAGAGCACCAGGGCGACTGCATGATGCTAGAGTTTTCAGGAACAGTATGCTGCATGAAAAAATAGATGATTTAATACCACCGGAATTCCATCTACTGGGTGATGTGGCATATCCTTGTCTAAGGAACTTAATGACTTCTTTTCGAGACAACGGTCAGCTAAGTGAGCAGCAGTCGCACTTTAACACCCGTCTAAGTAGCGCCAGGGTAACCATCGAACGTGCATTTGGCTTGTTGAAAGGAAGATTTCGTCGTCTGAAGTACGTCGATGAAGCTAATCCTATCATGGCTAACAAAATAGTGGTGGCTAGCGCGGACAACGAAAGTGAAGAGGAAGAAACCAGTCCGGATCAACCAGTCAGTTTAAGGCTATATTCGCAATCTTTCTTATGTGACTTGCTAAACTTATAAGCGCGAGTGCTGACCAAGGGAAAATAGCAGCACTATAATACAAAACCTTATCTGAGCTACTCCGACATATTCGGAGCTCAGATCGATAAGGATTTCCATGTACTAGTCAGGGTCTTGGAAAGGAGTTGGTGGCGAATGAGTCCCTGGTAGGCCAAGGACAGTGCTTAAACCCCCGTAGCGGGGTACTGACACCGGAGCATCCAGCCCCTTGTCCTAGGGGTATAAAAGGACCTGGCCCTCCAGGTTGGGGACTGTGCGCGAAATTAACTACCTAACCACGTAAAAAAAATATGATTTCGAAACGACCAGTAGCATCGGAAAAGGACGGATCTACTGTTGACAACCACGCTAAACGAAAAAGGACAGCGGGTCCACACAACTAGCAAAGGCCCTAGACTGCTTTAAAGCAGATATAGGAGCCATTCAGGAAGGTAAGTACGCACGCATGAGCATTATTCATACTGATGAACAAAGTTCATAAGCTTTCCATCAGTGTTAGAATCATTGAAATCGGTGCAGAAATAAACTTTCAGAAGGAATCACAAGCTCTTGTGCTAGCAATTTAATTATATACAATAGATATACGATAGATAAATAAAAAAGAAATATATTTTAATATATACATATGTATCTACAATGTACCTATGTATATAATAAAAAAAAAAAACGCTATTTTACGTTAAAAAATATGTTTTATTAATTTTTGTTTCCCTTAAAACAACAGAAATGTAAAATAAGAATGAACATAGACAAGTGATGGAACAAAAAAAGATAAAGACCTCCGCTGCACGGAAGTGCATAAGGAACATTAATATGTCTTCGTAGTTATTTTTTTTTTTCAAATCATTTATCAATAAATTTTAAATGTATGTAGGTACCTATTTATTTGACAAACAGTACCTATTATTTATTTATTTGTTACCAGAACAGTAAGTTGTGTCATCACGATTGAAAAATAGCAAATAAGCAAACAGCAACAACTAAACTAAAGGAATAAATCGAAAAGACACAAAAACTAGAACCGTTGCAAACTCACTTTTATATTTGCTATCAGAACAATAAGTCCTATCTCCATGATTAAAAAATATTAAGTAAGCAAAAACAACAAATAAACCAAAGGAATAAATAGAAAAGACACAAAAAAAAACCGAAGGAAACAGATTTCTTTTCTATCATGCATCACGATTGAAAATAGAACAAAAAGAAACAAAAACAAAAAAAGTGCCCCTGCCAGGAGACGGACCGGGAACCTGCGAGATGAGAAGCCAACATACCATACACTGAGCTACTTACTACCCATCTTAAAACTTCAATATCCAATTTGGTATATATTTCTCTGGTAACACTTTTTTAGCGCAAATTTTTCAGTACAAACATCAAGCGGTTAGACATATTAATGTCAAAAAACAACAACAAGAAAACCAACAAACTAAAAGAATAAATAAAAAAGACACAGAAATAAGAACCGTTGCAAACGCACTTTTATATTTGCTATCAGAACAGTAAGTTCTATTGTCACGATTAAAAAATATTAGATAAGCAAAAAACAATAACTAAACCAAAGGAATTAAAAGAAAGGAGACAAAGGAAACCCAAAGGAAACAACTTTCTTTTCTATCATCACGATTGAAAATAGAACGAAGAGAAATAAAAAAAAACAGCAAATAAAAAGACCTCGCCGGGAAACGATACCTCTCACACGAGAAGCCGACACCTCATACACTGAGCTACTGCTCATTTTAAAATATGAGTATCCAATTTCGTATATATTTCTCGGGTAACACTTTTTAGTGCACAGATTTTAGTACAAACATACAGCGGTTAGACATATTAATGTCAAAAAGGATATTAAGTAGGTAAGTATTAAGTAACATAAAAGTGATGGACTAAAAATTAAGGAACAAAAAAGATATTAAGTGAGTAGTAAGTAACATAAAATTAAAAATTAAGTAACATAAAAGTGAAAAGCAAGTACCTGCAACAAGAATAAAAAAACAAATCACAAAAATTAAATGTAGATGAACAAGTACCATATATATTGTTATTTGTCTTGATACTTTCTTTCCTTCAAGGCCAACTTTCTCTTCTCAATTTCGAGCTGCCTTCCTCTCATTTGCTTAGTTTCACAAATCTCCGCCAGAATAGCTTCATCTACGGAAAGATTTTTGGCTTCAATTTCCATAATTTGGCTCCTTGCTTCATCACCCTTACGTTTTTTGAATGTGGAACGCACAGGTGAAGAATCGCTTGCATAAGCCGCTGACGTTGGAGTTGTAGAAGCATTGGGTTAGAGAGTGTAAAGCTATGGTCCTGGACATTCGGCAGCTAATTAATTAAAAGTTGGACATTCCTGAAATCGAGCTTCCTCTTCATATATTTTGGACATAATGTCGTAGTAAGGCCACGATATACGGCCCGTACCAGTGGACATTTTCTTGTTATTGTCTAACACTCTGTTATATTGGGTTCTTAAATTATGAAGATTTTTTTCCAACGATTGTTCCAGGAAGTATCGACCTTTTAATATCATGCGCTATCGAATCCTCTGGAGCACCGACCGTCGCTCCTCTTTTGGGTTCGTCTAAGAAAAAGAGTACCGATTTATGGTTCCAAGACGATTCCGCTTCTAAAAATGTAAATGCAAATTTTATCAAAAATAAAATAATGTAATCTATTCTTTTTTACTTACTACTCTCAACCCTTTGTGCTGAACTACATCCAGGCACACATGCGTCTACATTTGCGCCGTCTACCCCTGTGTTCACTGCGACTGAAAATAAAAATAATCTTTTATAATATAATATGTACACACGCAAAAAGTAATGTTACCAGGTGTATTCGTTGATTCTTGAATATGGTTTTCCATATAATCCTGCGCGAAACTTGTCTCTGAAAAAATTATTTAAATATTATTATGCTTTCTCGATTTGTATTTTAAATGTCTTACCATTCAACACCCTGCTTAATATGTCTTCCGAACCTTCCAACTCGTACACAATACCGTCATATTCCACTTGTATTTTCATTTTTAATTTAGTATAATCTATGTAGCTAGTAACTTTTTTTCTGCCTTTTCCCGTTGGTGTATTAACTCTTCTGTCAATCACAACTACGAGGTCTGGCCAGACCTTTATATATTTTGTATGAAATTAAGACATGGGAGAACTTTTTTATTTCTTATACTTTTTTTCAGACATAGAATTGAATATTATAGAAAAGTTAAAAGTTCAGCTAGTAACTAAATATTCAACTTGGTCAGTAAGCTTACCACCTCCAGTGAAGCCACCAGCTGATGGAATTGCTCGTGGCCCTAAGGCCAATGCCACACGAACGTCTTTTTCCGCGCTCCCATTTGGTCGCGCGCCCTGAGTGTAATGCAAAATGTACACACGACACCTTTTTGGTCGCGGGCGCTCGTGTGTACAGTTCTATTGGTTTTCTATATACCCATTAAAATAAATTCTATATACTCATGGAAAAAGACGCTCGTGTGGCAAAGGCCTAAGGCTTCTACACTTGGTCATGGTAAACGAGCTCTTTTCTTTGGCTTAAACGACGCTGACGCTTCTGTATGTGATTCTTGTTGTGCTGGAATCGATTCGGTTAATTCAATTTCACCCTGTGGCATTTGTTGTGATGTATCAATTACGTTAGATTACTAACATTCATCGACAAGTTGACTGCATATACAAACGAAGAGGTATCCATTAGTTGCAAACAATCGTTTATCATTGCATTATCTTCTGGCTCAAGCTCATCGAAACGATAGTCTGGATCTTCGATGCAGTCATCAAAGTCCTCGAATCCATCATCAGTTTAAATATGTACATTCCATTTCTTTATCACTCAATGAAGCAAAATAATTTTTTCTGCTTATCGCAGTCTTTATTTCTTCATGGCATTAATTTCTAAAAACATAAGACCACCTTTGCTAACAATGAACATGTTTGACGACGGTAAACAAATGAACAAAAGACCGGCAAAATAGCACAAAGGTAAAATTACGTTGGCGGAGATCTAACCCTTTCGCTACGGCGGGTACATTTATGAACCTACAAAAGTACAAAAATAATTAAATTCATAATTTTTCTCAGATTTGTTTGAAATCTGTCCTCCAATATTTTAGAAGCGGTATCTTAACGTGTTTTCAGCTATCAGTCGTCAGGTTACGATTTGTGTAGACGGTCTTAGTGGTTAAAGGGTTAAAAAAAAATGAGGCAAATGGGTCTAGCCGTTCTCAAGTTATACACTTATCAACGATCATCATTTCATTTTTAGATAACCGGATTTTTTAAAGAAAAATGCGACATTTATTTTCTTTCCACATTTAAAGTAGCTGATTTCTGCAGCACCACCTCCACACACAATATACACAAGTAAGATAATCACCTCAAGCGAAGAGAAGAATTTCTTAACTCACATTTATCAAAGATCGAACCACACAGATAGCGTCATGGTTTGGCTTCGACAATTATAATTTCGTCACCACCACGCAAGAATTTCTCGACTAAAATCCAGTCCCCGATCTTAATGAAAGTAGACTACATGTTCTGTCAATTTTTCGGGCTCTCGACCAATCAGAGGCCGTAAGCTACTTGCATTTGCAAGTATCTAAGTTTCAGAATTCTCCCATTGATTGGAAATTATTTTTAGTGAAGTCAAAGATTGATTGAATAAAATATCTTCTATATATTTATCTTCTGTATACAACTAATAATTTTGATTTCGTCTAGCGCGAAAAAAAACTATTTTTAAATTTCTTTTACAACCGCTTTATTGATCCGTCACTTATCAACTAACTTAATTACAATTTCATTTCTACCTTAATGCCTAACGTACATTACTGACTCAACTAAATGTTATAATATGGGACACCGGATCCCATTGCACAATGCGCCGGTTCAGCGTTATTATGATTGCGCGTGCACCGGTGCACATTGACCTTCGCGAATGTGGGAAAAGATAATTTAATTGAAAAAGATAAAAAAAAGAAAAGGTAAAATTAAACCTATTTCTGAGGAGTGAAAATGGAGAGGCTCGTGTTCCGTATGGGATATGTAACCTCTCCCCCGTTAAATTGAAAATTCTCCTGAATTTTATTTCGTGTTGGAGTTTCATTATTGCAATTTTTGATCGAAAGCTTTAAATTTTTATTTTTTCTCGTCAGGATTATTATTGAACAAATTATTATGATTATGATGATTAGCATAGTTGAGTTAGCAATGTAGTTTATGTTCTTATGAAATTTAAGAAGTTTAATATGTTCTAAGTTTGCAAAATTTTTGATAACAATATCTTCGTAATTTAATTGTTTTGTAAAATTATAGGTTACATCTTCAGTATAAAAAAATCTGTCTGTGAATTCTAAATTATTGTTACTAAATGTTTCTTTAAGTATTTCAATCGTACAGTTATTAATAGTTATCAAATAGTTTCCATTCAACTTTATTTTTCTGTCGTCACATTGGTTTATTATTTCTATATTTTGCATATTTTTACAGATTATAGTACTATCGTCTAATTTCTTTATCTCAATTACTTTATTTTCTTTCAATTTACAATCATTTTTTGTAATACAATTACTTATTGGTTCTAATTCATCTTTAAATTGAATTTTATTGTCGTATTTATATTTTGTTTTATTAATTTCTACAATGTATTGATCGTTTATTATTATTTCCATCATATTTTTCGTAGGTATTGGTGTAATTAATTTAAAGTCTACAAGTTCATAAGAGTGTGGTATTTTCAATGCTATAATCAGTCTGTCTTTGTCATATTTTAATAGTCCTAGTTTTACGTTTTTTAGTTTGTAAACGTCCAGTTCTGTCTCTTTAATTTCTATTGCTGTTAACATGCTCGGGTGTACTAATCCTTGCTTTACTAATGCTATGCTATCTAAGATTTGGTCAAGTTTTTCTTCTAAGATTCTCAATTTCAATATTTGATCTGTTTTTAATTGCTGTAATATAATTCGTTTTTCGTTAGCTGTAAGTTCTTGGTATGCTTGGCTTAGCTGTTTCCTATCACTTTCTATAATGTTTTTAAGACTAGTTATTGTTTCATTAAAAAAAAAGTTAATTTCAATCTGCTTATTAAGGTTATTTATTGCATTATCGTTATTTTCCTCTACTATTTTCATATGGTCTGTTATTTCTAATCGATCATTGTCGTCCATGGTTCCGAATAACCATTTTTGTGCTGTTCCTATAAAGTTCACTAGCCCTCTCTTTTGTCTGGAAGTTTTTCCTGGTTCAATTGCTGTTATTTTTGCGTAGATAATTTCTAGCTCCTTTCTTATTGTTGGATCGTTGCCTACCTGTAGTCTTTGTATGTTGTCTTCAATAGAGTTAACAGTTTGTCTTAGTTCTTTAGTATTTATAATATGTAGTATCGTTCTTGTGTCCTGTATTATCTCTGTTTGTCCCATGTTAATTTCTACGTAACCGTTTTCTGTTGTAATCCTATCAATCGTTAGTGTTCCTGTTGTTTGTCTCGTCATTAGTATTATCAGTATGAGAAACGCTGATGTCGTCATCTGCAAACATACGAGGTCTTTTAATATTTACTGGGTGTTCCCTATCTATTTGTTTTAATCTATACCTAGGTTCATTTTTATAGTAGTTTCTTTTATAATTCTTAACTGGTATTACTTTTCTCCTTTCTATGTAACTTTCCCTTTCCTGGTTTAGTTTATTGGTTCGTTTTTCTTTCTGTGTCTGTATATTCTTAGCTAAACTTGCAAGGTCCGCAAACATTGCATCTTCAGGTGTCATTTTGATAGTGGAATGATATCTATTGTTGTATTTCTTAACTGCTCTATGTACTTTTTGGATAAGTGTAAGGTCTACCTTTCTTAAAGCTACTAATATTTCTTGTAACGTAGAGTGAAATCTTTCTATATCGCTATTGCCTGTGTGGGTGTTGGGTTTAGTTAAGTGTAGTTCTACTGTTTGCTCTCTTAAAAATTCTTTCAAATGCTCTGACTTAAACTCATTGTCCGTTATAATTTTTAATGGTTTACCAAATTTGGAAAAATGTTCCTCTAAAGTTTCTATCTTTTTTGTCCAATTCCTATTTGGCAAAAAGTAAGCATATGCTTTTTTTGTTAGCTTATCAATTAGTGTTAAAAATGGATGTTTTCTAAAGTAATATATGTCCATATGAACAATTTCATTGGGTCTACTTGGTGTTTGACTTAGTTCGTATTTAAGTTTTATTGGTTTGCGTTCGTATTTGGTCTCTAAACATGTTTTGCAGTTATTGATTATCCTAGTAATTTCTTTAATTAGGTGAGGGTAGTATATTTCGTTCTTTAAGCTATGATAAGTTTCTATTATTCCGCTATGCGCGCTTTCTTGGGTATGGTATAAGGAAATTTGCTTATGCGCTTCTTCTAATGTCTTTATTTCTCTCGCTCTTAATGTTGCTTTTATAAATTTAATTTGTCTGTCATGTCCAAAGAGTTCTATTAATAATTGCTGTATTTTGTTAAACTCATGATATGATAGTTCAGTATAGATTCCGATAAGGCCTGGTTTTATAAATCTTCTAAGCACGTCTGTCCAATAGTCTTTTTCTTTAGTCATGTCAATGAATATTATACGTCTACCGTGTAATATCTCTATTTCCTTGTCTGCGTCGTTAGTAAGTATGAGTTGTGTTTTGTATTTATTCACTATTGTCTCTTTTATTTGAATGTGGTCAAGTTGTTGTTCTTCCTGTGAGTGTGTTGTTGCGTTATCTGACAAATTGTTTACTGAATGGTCGTCGCTAGTTTCTTTTTCTTGATTATTCTCAGGAATCCTACTTAAGAAGTCTGCTACTTTGTTTTCCTTGCCTTTAAGGTATTCTATGTCGAATTGATATTCCTGTAACTTAAGTAACCATCTTTGCGTTCTTTGACTAAATTCTTTTCCTGAAAATTTTTTATTTAAGTATTTTATTGGTAAATGGTCTGTAATAATTTGAAATCTTTTTCCCCATAAATATGGCCTAAAGTACGTAACTGCCCAAACGATCGCCAGGAACTCTTTGTCGGTTACAGAGTAGTTCTTTTCATGATCGTTAAGTGATCTCGAAGCGTAACACACGGGTTGTCCTTCTTGTGTTAAAACCGCTCCAATGGCATAATTGCTTGCATCAGTAAATAATGTGAAACTTTTAGTAAAGTCGGGAAATTTTAAAATAGGATGTTTTATTATATTTAATTTTAGGGTTTCAAAGGCCTGAATATACTCTGGATCATTGGTATTTATTTTCTTGTCTTTTTTTAAATATTTAATCATTGGGTTAGCGATTTTGGCATAATCTTTTACGAATTTTCTATAGTAGCCTGTTGCTCCTAAAAATCCTTTGAGCTGCTTTTCGGTTTTGGGTAGAGGGTAATCCTCAATGCATTTAATCTTTATTGGATTGGGTTTCATTCCCTCAGATGTTAAAATATGACCTAGAAATTCTGTATTTTTTTTCATAAAAGAACATTTGTCAAACTGCACTTTGAGATTATGCTCGGCTAATTTATTGAATATTATTTTAAGAGAGTTAATATGTTCTTTTAAACTGGTTGAAAAAATTAATATATCGTCAAGATAGACGACACAGATTTTATTTATGTGGTCCCTAAGTATATTGTTCATTAATCTTTGGAATGTCGCCGGTGCGTTTTTAAGCCCGAACGGCATTCGAACGTATTCATATAATCCACAGGGTGTGACAAATGCTGTTTTTGGGATATCATTTGGGTTAACTTTAATTTGATGGTACCCCTTTGCGAGGTCTAAGGATGAAAAATATTGTGCTCTACCTAGTTTGTCTAATATACCCTCAATGTTCGGCAAAGGATATTTGTCGTCAATCGTTATTTCGTTTAGTTTCCTATAGTCGACGCAAATTCGAAACTTCTGCTTCCCTGAGTTATCCATTTTTTTGTTCACTACCACAATTGGCGAGGCGTATCTGCTATTAGATTTCCGTATTATACCTTGTTCCTCCATATCCGTTATTTGTCGTCGTACTTCCTCTTCATGTTTTGGAGGAAGCCTATAAAGCTTAGCATTAATCTGCTGATCCGTTGTTGTTCGAATTTCATGCGTTATTGTATTCGTATTGGTTAATAAGTCACCGTCCTTGTAAATTAGATTCTTAAATTGGCGTAATAGAGTTTCCATTTCTTTCTTTTCTTCTCCGTTTAGATAAGAAAGATCGACCTCTTTTTCAGTTGAATGTAGTTCGAAGCAATCAAGAGTTGTTTCGTTTTCTTCTGAGTAGAGTGGTATCTTGGTATCATTTTTTAAAATTAGATATTTATTGCTAAAATCGAGTGTCTTAACAATTTTACTAAGTAAGTCCATTCCTATTAAGATATCGTAAGGCTTGTCACCTAAATCCCTCTTATACCATCTAGTGGCTCCATTTGGATTGTAGTTAAACTCTTTTGGGATACTAGTTATAATTCTATCTACTATTTCTGTTGTTACGTTATTAATTGTCTGAAGTCTTAAGTTAATTTTTTCATAAATTTTGAAGCTTCTACAGTCTACCCTACTTGAATTAATTATGCTCATAGTTGAGCCCGTGTCGATTAGTCCTTTGTACTTTTGTTCGTCAATAGTCACGTTCATAAATATTTTACTTCCGAGGCTCAATTGAGAAAAAACTCGGGATCGATATTGTGTACTTCCTCCTGTCGAATGTCAGTCTGTTCTCTATTTGTTACGTTATTGTGTGCTACCTGTCCTACCTCCATCGGTTCTGGTTGACGCTGAGCGTTTCTAAACTGCCCAGACGGATTAAAGATTGGCTGCCTTAAATTTACTGGATTCCTATATTGACCTGATCTATTTGGTTGGGAGTAATTCTGTTGCCTGTACTGTTCTGAATTTCTATGTTGACCTGATCTACTTGGTTGAGAGTCGTAATGCTGCCTATTCTGATCTGAATGTTCTCTATGGTAGTTATTATTATTATACTGCCGTTGATTCTGATTGAGATGGTGATTTCGAGTATAGAAATTATTATCTATTCTTGGTTTTGTCTTTTGTAAAGGTCGTCGATCGTAAGTCGTAAAATCTGTATCTAAGTTGTGGTGGTCATACCCTATGTAGGTGTATAAAATTTCTTTTATCTCATGTAAATCAAATTTATCTTTAATTTCCCTCGAGAGGTTACCTGAGGTTAATTGTTTTATTCTATTTATTAAAAGTGTATAAAAAGTTTTTTTTGACTCTACAGGGTTAGTTTCATATGTCGAAAATGTATTTATTTCTTGAATAATTGATTCTAATTTATAATTTAAATCTTCAATAGAACTTACTTTTAAATATGATATTCTTCGGGAAATATCTTTATAATTACATGCTGGTCTGAAGTGTCGCTTAAACAGGTCCCTTGCTTCGTCCCAGGTTTCTGGTTGATTGTTGAGTAGAAGTTCTTTTGCCCTTCCTGTAATCTTGGAATTGTAGATGGCTTGCCATAGTTCTGCCTTGAGTGCGTTGTCCACTGCGCTGAGATGATTTGACACTACGTTTATGAATTGTGTTAGCTGGTTCTTATCCCCATCGAACTCTCTCATATAAGCGATTTCCTTCATAAGAGTCACCGCTCGACTTGGTCGGTGGTTGTTGTTTGTATTGATGGCAACAAGTGCCTCCAACGCCCTTGACATTCTGTCCATCACTTCCCGTTCCATATCTTCTTGTTTTATTATCTGTTTCCAAAATTTATCTATTTTTTGTTCACGCGAAATTTTGAGTTTTTGGAATTACTTGTTTGGTTTGAGCTAATAAGGACGACAAAAAAAAAATTGTCCACTGCGCGAGTTATTTTCACTGATTTTTAGTGGTTTTTTTTTCTCACGTCACTGTTCCAATTTGCGGTGTAAACAATAACTTCTTATTTTAGTCACTGATTTCTAGTGATTTTTATCTAACACTGCTCGGATTTGTGATGATAGGCACTTTAATAGTTAATCACTGATTTTTAGTGATTTTGTTTAACACGTTATTGATGTGTATTCTATTTTACTACCGGCACATTTACCCGGCACATTTGTTTTAAAAAAAAAAAAATTTTTGTAAATCTTGGTCGCGTTGACTAGATTCTTTCTTACTTGGATCTCTCAAATTTAGAAAGATCCTACCGACTGCGCCACTAATAATTTTGATTTCGTCTAGCGCGAAAAAAAACTATTTTTAAATTTTTTTACAACCGCTTTATTGATCCGTCACTTATCAACTAACTTAATTACAATTTCATTTCTACCTTAATGCCTAACGTACATTACTGACTCAACTAAATGTTATAATATGGGACACCGGATCCCATTGCACAATGCGCCGGTTCAGCGTTATTATGATTGCGCGTGCACCGGTGCACATTGACCTTCGCGAATGTGGGAAAAGATAATTTAATTGAAAAAGATAAAAAAAAGAAAAGGTAAAATTAAACCTATTTCTGAGGAGTGAAAATGGAGAGGCTCGTGTTCCGTATGGGATATGTAACCTACATAAAAATCAATTGCCGTGCTCGAGAATGGCGCGACCGATTTGGATGACTCTTTTTTTGTTTTGTTCGTCTTAGTACAGATACAGAGGTGGTTTAAAAAAAAAGAAAATTTGGGAAAACCCAAATGAAAAGTCGGAAAATCGAAATTTGCGTTTTGTATGAGAATTTTGTATGGGAATGTACAAAAGATTAAGTCCACTAATAAGAATTGTATTTCAACAATGAGCATTCATTGATGTTTATAGGGGTAGGCACTTCGGATTACTTTTCAAACATATTTCTGATTCTGGTAGACCAAACATTATTAGAATAGAGATTGCTTTTGAAGTGAATCTTCTTATGTCGCGGTAGTAAATGAAACTCAAATGAAACTCAAATATTTACAGAGGAGAATGAGCACTCGTGGTGTGGGGGCGTATTTGGAGGGATAAGCGATGGTAGAGAGTGGGAAAAAGAAAGCGGATAGCGCCACCGCTACAGCCTGAACCCTGAGCTTCTCAACCGATTTCAACAAATAGAGTGTCGTTGGATTCGATTTGACCCGGAGAGTATGCAAGGTTATACGACGTCATAGACATTTTCAATATGGCGGACAACCCAAGATGGCGGGTTACTGTTATCTTCACGACTTTCTTAATATGGGTATCAAATGAAAGGGTTTGACAAGACAAAAAAAAAGCTAAGTGGCATCGTTCGAAATTCAACATGGCGGTCCACCAAGATGGCGAACTATCGTTATCTTCACGACATCCATTATATGGGTATCAAATGAAAAGGTTTGGCAACACAAACAATAAGCTAAGTGATTTACATCGTATTTTTCAAGTCAAGCTTCACTTCAATCGCGCAACCTTCTACGCACAAATTTTTTTTTATGTATTACATTTACGCTAAAATAAAAGTCATTTAAAATTAAAAAAATATATTTCTGTTTCCATTATTATTTACAATGTATTTATTGTTAATATATTCTTTATGAGATTATATAGTGAAAGCGGAATCGTGTACTTATACATTCTTCTACTTCATTAATCCATCAATCAAATTTATATTTCCTTAATCTTAACGAAGACACTAAAACATACCCGGAAGGGCAGTACAACGTCTGCCGTCCGGCCAGCTTGTCACATAATCAGACAAAACAATAAAAAACACGAGTATATAAAAACCAAAACTATTTAACTTTCATTTATAAAACAAATAAATAATAATAAATAAATCTTCTTGACTTTACATATTAAACATATATGCACAAAAAATTATTCCGATTCGCTATCGCTATCAATGTATCCCAGATCCCTGTGAAATTTGAACAAAATAAGATATGCAAAATTAGTCAACCGATATAACTTACTTTCGCACATTCATAGGATCATATTCATTGTCAGTATCATAATCATCTTTATAATTTTCATATAGTTGGATAATTTGTTGGCATTGCGATGCTAAACTGTCGCAGGGAGCTTATTGCAAAGCAATTAATTGGTTTATATTTAATTGGAAATCTTTATGTTTTGCTAAGCAGTAGAGACAGAAAATGACTTCACTTTGCTTAAGCTAGTTAAAAAAGTTTCGTACCTTTCTTGATATCGCAAGCTATCCACTCTGTACATCAAATCAGACCAGCTCACACAGGCGGATTTTCCCAAAAACATGGCCAAAATAATTTTTTTGTTTTGGTAGCTAATTATTGCATTAATTCATTCAAAAAAGATGACCATAAGTAAAAAATTTTATTGTGTAAGAAATATTGCAAAAAAAATTTAAAAAAAAGGATTTAAATTCTATGAAAAATAGAAAAAGAAACGAAAATATAAATAAAAAAAATATAATTTGACTTCAATTATTAATAATTAAAATATGAATTTTTTTTTCCTAATAATTTATTTATTTATGTATTCTATTGTTGTAATAGTCCTGTGGTTCCTCTGGTTCTTTTAAGAATTTCAAAACTTCAGAAGGATAAGATTTAAAATTTTTAGAACTGAGTTTCCTCATACTACTTATGTATGGATCGGAGGACACCAAAAGATTATGGAAAATATCTTCCATATTTTGTTGCCTTGAAAATGTTCTTGAACAAAAAAAAATTCGATTTTTTTTGGTCTAAAAAAGGAATTATTTTGGAGTCCTTTCAAATCTACATTGAAATTAAAATTACTTCAAAACTTTGGATTAAATATATTCTACTTACCACTAGCAACAGAGTCCATACTAATTTATTTTTATAAGCTCACACAGAAAATTAAAAAAAACAAAGGAACTCAACCAATTATCAGACACCAAACATGGAACTGCACGTGCTACACAAAAGCTTCCACTTTAGAAGCATCCACTGACGAAACGGTTGCAATACAAATAACGGGACTTATCAGATAATATGCTGATGTAATATGTTAACATTGGAATTTTTTTTTGTAGTTTTGGCCACGTTTTTGGGAAAATCCGCCTGTGTGCAGCTGTTTTCGATAACCATTTTTAAATTATTAAGTTGTTTAATTAGATTTAACAGACACGCGATCATTGTTTATGCGTAAGCTAAGAAACAGACTTCGATGATAACTGGCGTGGATTGTTTTGCAAAATGTTGTCAACATGAAACTGTTATCAGAAATCTTGTGCATAATTGTATGCGACCGTAACGGTAAGGTCAGGTGATTGGTTAGTGAATGGTTAGTGAATGAAAATTGAAACTTTAGTAGTCTTTCTCTCGCATGAGAAGAAGTTTCAAATTGTGGTAAAGTAAAGTGCTAAATTATGGATACGAGTGGTGATTTTTCTTCTGACGACCTGGATGTTGATCCAACTTACTCTCCTAGTATGTCAACTGGAAAGAGGTAATTTCCTGATAGTGATATTGACAGTGCTATAAAACGCCAAAGACAAGTTTCTGTATCATCGCATTTACCTGAGTCGGACGCACCATCTCAATTACCACCGGAGTCACGCGAGTCTAAAGAGTTTATTTATGCCCAAAACTTATTATTTTCGGAGACATTTTTCAATGTCATTAAACAGGTGCGTTTAAATAATTTAATTTTATTTATCTATTTTTGGTATGCATCAAATTTAATTTATTACACTATGCACTACGGTTTTATCCGAAAAACCTAAATTAATATTGTTTAATATTGCTTCTAAACAGTAGTACATCTGATATGATCAGTACGATTTTTAAAATAAGAGGAGAATTATCTACACTCAACTTTATTCCACATCGGCCAGAACTTCCTATTTTATGCGACCTCTGCAACCTTAAAATGAGAGAAGATGTGTTTCATTTCATAGCGATATGTCCAATTCTTCAGGAGCATCGTAGACGTTTTTTCGGGACAGGCGTACTATATAAAGAAAGCACGATTAGTATCCTAAATGGAGAGCAAGGATGGAATATTTTGTTCAACTATACAAAAAATGCGCTTACGTACAGAAATCGCATTGTTAATGGTGATTTTAAAGTTTTTTAGGTTCTTACGTAAAAAAAAAAAGAAAAAAAAAAAAGAAAAAAAAAAAGAAAAGTTAAGATTTATATTCATTAAGACGAATCATAAAAAATGTCAATCTGTTAGACGGCTTAGCCGCCAAACCAATTTAGACTTAAGATAAAATATGCTGAAATGGATTGTTTTTATATGAAATAAAAGTGACTAAAACTAAAAACTAAACCTTACTATTGTTTTCTTTATCCACGAGTTCTAATTACACACTTATTATAATTTATGAATGCAAAAAAAAAAAAAAAAAAACACTACAGTACGTGTAAAACGCAAAAAAGTAATAGATAAATATATAGACTTAAGCTATGGGCAGACGATATGCAAAAGTCACATACGCATATACATGTGTGTAAGTCTCCCATATCGTTTGAACACCTCGCATATAGCCCACAACATTCCATTTGCAAAAATATCACATGCGAACACCATGTTCACAAATGCATTTGAGTTTTTGAACAAAAGTCGCATATCGTGTGAACACGTCTATATGCGTTTGCGAGCAATACCTACTTTATAGAATTTGCGACTTTGCGAATTTTTCGGTGACGTAACCACTCGCATATACTATATATGGGCTTTTTTGCATATCGTGTACTCATAACTTTTGATATAAAACTCGTGCATACTATACACTTCACAGACAGGCAGTTTTTACAACTTTTGCATAATAATGTAAAATTCATGAACAAATCCTGATATATGTACATATGTAATTAATTCCTATTTTCATACAATTTATGTATACTATTATTTAGATTTTTTTTTTTTATACTAACTTGTGAAGGTAACATATGCTTACAGAAAATAACTGAAACTGTTAAGATTTGCCGTAATGTTCCAGCAAATTTCATCTAAAAATCTCAACGACATGCTACATTTTTGAATTTATCTTTTGTGATCGAATTTCAGGTGAAATTAAAAGCGCAATGATATTTGCTACCAAAAAGGTGTTTTACCGGTGCAGATATCTTGGAAATAAATACGAAAATAACGAAGCGAAAAAAAGCAATATCTATTTTTCCCATTGTTTCTAATTAGTTTCCCACCACTGTATGTACACAGTGGCGACGCGTGAATAAAAAATGCAGTCGTTCAGTTTATTTATTTTTTCATTTTTTTCTATATTGCAATTTGACTTGATGTACATAGCTATTACTTTTATTTGTGTATATTAGTCAAATCTTCTTGATTTATTCAAAAATATTTTTATTACACTTTCATTTCTTACAACACTGATTTTCTCGCAATTTTTTTTTTTCAATTGAAAGTTCTGTTAACCTAGGTAGGTACTTTGCTCAATTATTGTTCTGTAATATGTATGTCTTTAATCTTTTAAGTGTGGGAGACGATCTTTCAATAGATGATGTTGTTAAAGGAAATGTATGTAAGTTCAGACAGTAATGTTGATTAATTATGATTAATTATGTAGACCTACATAAGCATAGCTAATTGAGAAAAAACTGAAACCGATCATCACTTCAAAGTTTTTCAAAAAATTGCTGAACATTAAAATTAAAAAAAACTCTTGTTGTTTAACAATAACAATTAATATAATAATAATTAATCCTTTTCACACCTCCACTCAAAAAAAGCTCAATCTATTGAACAAATCTGTATGATTTTCATATTCTTTCCAATTTCGTTCATATTCTTCTAGCACGAATAGAACAAAGCCGACATACAAGATGCAACCACCACACATAGCTACCATACCTTTCCCATACCCGAACGAACACCACTCGGACAAAATTTGAGTGTAAAAACGTAAGCAAAACTCACCACTTGCTTGATTTCGTTCACAGCTAATTTGAACGAATCGGTTGGTACGAAGCTGCGACTTTTGTTTTTGTGTGTGTGAATGAGTGGGAAATGTTGCTGCCGTAGGTATTTTTTGTTGTTTTGATTTAAATTGAGTGCACGAAAGGGTTGAAATGGTTGCAAGCTGGAAACCGAGAAAAATAAATACTGCGGAATCGACAACTTCCAACTAGGAGTAGTTAAAATATTTTGTAGGTGGTTAGGTTGATGCCACTGTAATGTACATACATGCAAGTGTGCATGAAAAGGTTTCTCGTTTAAATAACTCTAATGATAAAAAAAAAAATGTACAAAAATATCGAATTTCAAAATTGCAAGAAATTGCATGTTTTCATTAGCTAAATAATACATTTTCATCAAAAAAGGAATGGAGTCTTAGTTCGGTGTTGCTTTTACTCATTCAAATTACAAGGCTCAATGCAAGTGACATCTAATTTCATTAGACGTTTAAGAACAAAACATCCTAAAGATTTTCAAAAATTCGAGTCAATGAAGTCTGTAAAGCAACGACCAACCAAATCAAAGCAAGAAAAATTTCAAGAGCTAACCATACGGTTCATTGCAAATAACATGCTACCAATATGCATTGTAGAAGACGAATCATTTAAAAACGTTATACGCTTTGCGAATTCTGCTGTGCAAGTCATGAGCAGACCAACAGCTATGAAAGTATTTGATATCGAGCCAATAACCTGAAATATTAAACATCAAGAGATCTGGCAGCATCCACCAGTATATTCAGCAAACAGGAAACAACGTTCTTCTTTTCGCGCTCAAGTCCAAAGGACTGAGCAAAAATACATCTGCTCTTTTCAAAGCATGTTGCACAATCAACGGAAAATATTGGTCCTGCTCACGCTTCCAGAATTCTATCGCTGAGGTTACATACGTCGTCCCTTTCCGTGGACATTTTCTTTCTAGTGCACGACTTTTGGCGGACGTGCCGAGGTCTTTTCGTTTTACATGCTGGTGGCTGAAAGGCGTGCATTGTTGCAGGTTTTTTAATTATAGAGGCCCCTATTGTGAGTGTCGGTCGACGATCGATAATCGACAACTAACGATCATCGATTGCAGAATTCGGGATTGTCTATTGTGATTGTGATCGGTAGTTGTCAATTTGGCAATCGCTTGTAGTCGGTCACCATTTTGTAATCGATGCTTGTCTGTTGTAAAAAGTAAACAAGTTTTGTGCGCGTAAAATGTAAGTATTTTTAATAAATATGTTATAAATATGATAAAAAATGTTAAATTATGAATTTAAATATAGGGCAAAGCAGCTAACAAACAAAAAGCAAATGGAGCTACTGGTTGTATTCATGGAAGCAAGTCCAGAAATTGCGAAGGGAATCTGCGGAAAAACCTAAGCAAAACGGCGGCCGGCGCGCGGTGGGAAATAATAACCACAGAGCTAAATAGCTATGGACCGTGAATGGGAGCAATGGGTTAAAGTAAGAACAACAAACAAAAAACTAGTACCTAATGCATAAATTAATTTTTAATATTACTTTAAGGTTTGGATTGACTTCAAATTCAAATTAAAAAAGAAGAAGTCTCAAAGCAAATTAGAGATTCAAGCAACCGGTGGCGGGCCAAATAAACTTCATACTTTCGCTCAATTGGAAGAAAGTGTGAGTAGTTTACTTGAAGTCAATACATATGTTAATCCGCCTGGTCTTGAATTTGGACAAACTATTGATGAGGCAAATAACGAAAACGGAAGTCCTGATGTATTTATGTTGAATATCGAGTCCGTACTTGAATTACTCGAAACTCAAACGGATACATCACCGGCATGTACTGGCAATAACTTCATTAGTGTTCCTGCAAAAAAATCTAATAAAGTCAGTAAGTATGAGCACGTTAATGAAAGATTGGTTTTATGAGACAAGCAAACCAATGCTCAGGAAGATTTTTAGAAGAGTATGACTGACATAATGTTGAGCATCAAAACGAGCTGCAAAAGTACCGAATATGCAAAAAAGAACTATTATATGCAAAAGGATGTGAATAAGGAATTATTAGCCATTAAGAATGAAAGACTGCAATTTTATAACAATGAAGTAAAGTTAAAACAAAGGGACAGGGCTATAAGACTTAAAGTTAAACAACAAATATTAGAGTTACAGAAAGACCAACTCAGCTATACATCTAATAACCATGAAAAAAAGCTGAAGAAATGTGATGATTTGAATTGCAATGAAATTTTAATTTATTTTAACTTCAGTTTAAAACCACAAATGTAATGATTTGAATTGCAATGAAATATTTATGTAATTAACCTTTAGTTTAAGAAATGTGATGAATTTTAATGAAGTATTACCTTAATTTACCTTAAATTTTAGACCACAAATGTGATGATATGAATTTCAATGCAGTATTTATATAATTTAATAGGCTTAAGACTACAATGTGATGTACGTAATGAAAAATGAAGTAGATCAAATTCTCAGAAATTTACATTTGTTTTATTTTTTTATGTATTACATATTATACAAACATTGATCTGCGAATGTTGTTCCTTATTTTTACTGCTTCATCGTTTCCAGAAAGTTCTTCATCATATGTTCCTGGCCATAATATGGTGCATTCGCTTCTTCACCATTCGTCTCGTCCTCGAGCAAAGCGATTTTATAAAATATGCAAATGTTGTGTAGAGCTGCACAAACATTTATAATTTGCGTAGGCTTTTTAGGGCTGTAATGCAGTTCTCTTGTCCTCAACAAACACCTGAATCTATTTTTTAGCACTCCAATTGTGCGTTCGACAATATTCCTCGCCTTTGCATGTTTCTTGTTGAATATACTTTGCTGTGATAATTATTCTGGAACCCTGTAGGTATGGAGTTATTAAAATAAATGAAAATTAATCATGCTTACCAAATGATAACTTAGAAGTAGTACCTAATAACCATGTATTTCTCTCCCCACTGTCGTACCTTTCTTCCAGCATTGTTTTGTATATATATTGCCATATTGAACACACGCGAGTCATGTGCCGATGCGGGATGTTTTGCATTTATGGAGCGAATCATCATCACAAACCTAGAACGAAAATGATAGATAAGAAAAATGTAAATAAATTTGTTTTAATGGTAACTTACTATCATAGCATTTATGATATAGAAGTCTTTCCTATTATAATACATATGTTGAAGATTTTTTTTGGAGATGCAATTTTGATGAGGGTATCATCAATGCAACCAATTATACCTGGTATCCCACTTTTTTCGAAAAAATATATTTTTTAATTCCATTAATTAATCTCTAAAGGCATGTTTTGAAAGTCGGAAATGTTTGAAAAATTTGCAAAGACAAATAATACATATGGTATATGTATGTAGGTACAGACGTAAAAGCCACTTCGATAAGCAATAAGTACTCACATTTTTTCTTCCAATTCCAATGCGTTAGACGCGTCTCTTAATTTTTTTCATTTTCTGGCTAGTTCTAGAATTTCGTCAATACCATTTTAATTTTACGAATCGCTTAGCCACAGCCCCAGTGAATTTATTTCTTCAATTTCTTTTAATAATTAACACAAGTAAATAATTATCAAAGCAATAGCCAACCAACTGTCAAAAGTATGATGTATTCACAATATTAACGTTTTTATTCACAATAATCTATTCTTCCGTCGATTGAGTTACACAATAGCAAAACCAAAATCAATCGACGATCGTCGTAACGATCGTTGATCGACACTTACAATAGAGGCCAGAGTTATCTATGGCTCATACCAAAGTAAGAAATTTATATCAATATTATATATTTTAATTATAAGAGGAAAACATTGTAATCATTTTTCAGAAATAAAATCAACTCTTGAAAAGAAACAAGTAATATTTGTTCTGGTGAGAGCCACCAATAGAAACTTTAAAATTTCCCGTTAAAAAAACGCACAAAAAGCTCCGGTCCTTTCCCGCTTCCTTTTTTTTCTCTCTTTTTCTCCCCACCGCTATCTTCTTAGAGCAGTGTGATTGTGGAAAGTCACTAGCTTCACGCCTGTGCTTTCGCTCTCACATGGTCTTGGAAGGTAGCAAAGCAGGTACCCCGGGTTAGAGCCCGAAGGAACTCGGGAGACTCTATCTGGGACAGATGGTACTTTCAACCCCAGCGCCCCTACTCTCGGTTCGGGTGGTCCCCAACTCCGATGACCCATCTTTTGAAAGGCCTACCTGCGATAATAGGCCCAACGTAACTCATTACTGTCTTGATGCTGAAAACATATATTTTGTCAAAACTCAAACGCCCATATTTTTATATTATATTGTTAAGAATAGCTCCCGATTCCCTGGGTATTAGTAATGGTTTGACGTTCTAGCGGAAAATTCACTCGACCGATAGGGTTCGCGTAATGGTTTATCTTTCCAACAGGGAGATAAGTACTTAATTATTTGAATCTTAGTTCTGGGTTACAAGGTTAGAGCTACGTGCGAACCAAAGCAGTCACTGGGTTATGTTAAATCGAACAGATTTAGTATGTTCGAAAAGTTAATGGTGGATTTCTCTTCGTGTGTTTCTGATCATCTGGATGAGGGGAAGCTGTTGGAGCCCTGGATGTGATTCCCTTTGCTGGCAACTGAATCGACGAGAGAGGATGGGCGAAGTCAGTCACCAACACTAACGAGCTTTCTCCCGCCAAAAAGACGGTGCGACGAGAAAGACTTATTTTAATTACACAACGCGAAAAAGACATTTTACCAAATGCAAAAAATTCGATTATAAATAGATGTGTCATCAATATGACCACCTGAATTAAAGATAAAGAGTAATTGACATTTTAAGAAAAAAAAGATGGCTGAATTCGACTCAATCGTAAATGTGTGTGTGAGTGTGTGTGGGGAAGTGGGGCCCGCTATCACGCCGGCTACCTTACTTCTTGGTTAGCCACAGGAATGTGAAGATTGTGAAAAAAAAATTTAAGGAGTTCACAATAGAGAAAAATTTGGAAAAAGGAAAAACAGTTCGTGGAAAAAAAAGAAGATAGGAAAGAAAGTTTGTAAACGTAATAAAAAGAGTAGAGTTAGGAAAAAGTGGAAAATAGAGTAATCAAAAAAAAAAGGTGACAGTGCTTAAAGAAAATCGAGTGACTGTGGAGGAGACAAACGTTCCCCTTTAACCCCGTACCTGTTTGTCGTATGAGCAGCCCCCCCACTTATAACGTTGTCCAAAATAAAAAGAAGTATTTTTTGTTCTTTTCTTAAGATTTCAGCTTGTTTACTTCTATTCGTTCGTTGTTTCTCGGTTTCATAATTTCCCCATTTTCTCGGTTCAATTATCCGTCGGCGATAATCGTTATTGCTGTAACTAAATAAATGTGCAACAGTATTAGAAGATACGTTTCTGACAGTGACCGAACATCTGAAAACCATAATTGCAGAAAGCAAATACTTTTGTACTACTGCCGACGTGTGGTCACTTGTCACTTGTCATTGGTTGGATGAATCGTTCGAACGGAAGTCAATGGTCTTGGTATGCAGACGTTTTTCAGGATCACATACATATGATCGTATAAGTGATTTCATCTTAAATATTCATACCAAATTCGGATTGAATTGTAACAATTTTGTAGCAACTGTTACTGATAATGCCTCCAATTTTGTAAAAGCATTAATTTGGTATCAACGAATCATATGTACAATGTGGCAATACTGAAGACAATGGAATTCAAGAAAGTTATGAAATCGATGAAATTGAGTTCAATAATGAATGAAGGCTTTGAAAATTCTTTGCCGAAGCATATAAAATGTGCAACACATACACTAAATTTGCTGGCCTCAACAGATTTCAATCGCATCATACTAAAGCAAAATAATTCAAATTTTAAAAAATATACACATGTTAGTATTTATTTTTTGATTTAGTGCTCCTAGACTTTTAATAATTTCAACTAATTTGCAAAAAGAAAATGCAAAAATGTTCAAATCTGTGGGGCAAGATAAACAGGCCGAAGACTTCGGAACAAATTGTCACAGCATTGTGGTCGCAATTAAAGTATCCGGTAGTTACACGATGGAACTCGCTGTATGATTCCCTTAAGGATAATATAATTAAACATAAAGGTGAAATCAATGAAGTATGCAGGATGTTGGAGATACAAATGTCTCTCCAAACTAATTCCGATTATTAAGATGATTATTTACTGTTGCTAAAACCAATATCGGAAGCATTGGATTTCCTTCAACGCGAGAGAGGAATGATATATGGGTATCTTCTTCCCACCTTAGCAGCGATTAGGGGGAAATACAGGAAAATGATAATTGTATGTACTTTATATATGGAAAAAGAAGTGAAATATTGTATATACTGTCTGGTTGGGCTATTAGTACATTGGATTACAACTACTCATAATTATAATATCGTTATCGTTTCCTTCTTCTTGGTTTTACCTAACTCTTGTAGTCGAAGGGGACGCATATTCATTTATTTTTTTATACAGGTTGTGGTCAGATTTACAGGTTACATACCTGTATATACTTACAGATGTATAGACACTAGACAGACATACATCTCACATTTTTAACACATTTATTCTATTCCCAGTCTGGGTCGTTAAAAATGTCCGCACTCATTTCAGGCAGTTCTCATTAAAGCAAAGTCTATTTGTATACCGTTCAACAGCCGTTAAATTGACCCAAGTGGATTGCCTTTTCTATTCATACCAAAAATTTACATAGCACGCAACAAAAGAAAGATAAAAGAAAACATGCATCCTAAGTGTGTTTTCAATTTGATTTAATGAGGAAATTATACACCATAAAGCCAAGTGTCTACAAAGATACAATTTAGCTTGGTAGTTTACCAAAGTGGTATGCTATCCTTTTCAGACGCTAAATTCTTAACATTATGAAGAATGGACACAAATAAGTCTCCATTTTTTCAACTCGCGAAATAATTGTCTGATGGTACATTAAAGGTAAATCGGTGCTTAATTTTGCACATAGTGAACATCTATATATGTATGTATATTATAGTGAGCACCCAATATTTTATATAAGTGCATGTGGGACGAGAAATAACACACGGATGTCTTAAACGTTATAAAACAGATATCGGTTTTTATTAGTAAATTTAAAGAACAAGGTTGACATGATAAAGATGGTTTATTTATTTATTAGTGTTCATTAAAACTCTGCACATTAATAAATTACATTCAACTTTTGATTTTGCACAGGTACATAGTAAGGTTACAAATTTAGAAAATAAAAAAATAAAATTACATTAAGTTCTATAGAATTAAAAAAAAAAAAAACAGTATATTACATAAAATTCTGACTTATTATGAAAAGTGAAAGATGCTTAAATTAAGATTTACTAGGAAACAGAAAACAAGAAAAAAAAATAAACAAGTTGTATAGATGAAAAGTAAGTCATTATTATGTCATAAATATGCTGCTGCTAAAATATTCGAAAAGTTCTCTCTTAAACCGATTCTCCGTGTTCACCCTTCTTAAACTTGGAGGAAGTTGGTTCCATAGCTGAACTGCATGAATGAAAAACTGCCTGCCGCTCACTAAATACCTACATATGTCTCGGTGGGATTGGGTTCAAAGATCGCTGGGATCGCCCAAATTCTAGTTTTGAAAATAGGTAACTAGGGGTTTTGCTGTTGATTAACCTAAATAGCGCAAAAGTAGTACGAAATTTTAATGATAAGTCTAACGAACAACCAATGATTTGTTTGACATACGAAGATATATGGTCATGGCGACGCAAATTAAAAATATACCTGGCACAGCTGTTAAATTCAACATTTTGTTTTGTTTTGGATTCAAAATCTAATTTCGAAAAAAGTTCACAACCATATAAGATAATGGGTAAAACGTATGCTTTTATGAGTTTTAATTTGACTTCAATCGGAAGGTATTGTTTTGTTGGGCTTAAGCCACGAAGAATACCATATATTTTGGAAACAATATAGTTGACAGGAGTGTTCCAATTAAGGTGCTGCCCAAGTTTCAGAAACCCCAATAATGTCCATGGAGTTATCCCCAAATAGATAGCGCATTTCATCAATTTTATTACTAACGCTTTGCGAATTTACGTGGCAGATCTTAACGCCTTCTTTACCCTTAGAGATGATATTTAAAAGCATCCCCGATTTTCCCATGCAATCCCCCAATGAACTGATGCAACTCCCCCATTCATAAGTGTTTAACACCATTGATGTATTAAAAGAAAAATAAACATAGAGAGAACACAAAGAAAGCGGTCATAAATAATAATAATTAAAGAGAGAACGAAAAAATGCAGCAGCAAAACATAGCGATGACTTTTGACAAACAGTGAAAAGTTTAGCATTACATAATAGAAAAATAGAGAATAATCAAGAGAGATTATAAATTCTAAGAGTTTGCAGTTTCTTTGTTAACGATCGATCATTGTTTGTTATTTTCAGCTGCTCCAAGTCTTCGTCTCTGGTGATTAGAAGGGGCTTACCATTTACCGTACGTACATGCACTTGCCCGTTGCTGGTATGCACTGAAGAGATGACATTTGCTTTTTTCAGTCTCAATGCGTTTCGTTGTAGGAGGTAATTCTTTTTCGCCAGGCTTTCATTCATGTATATTCTCTGATCCGATTCCATACCAATGTCTTTATATCTTGCTAAACAGCTTCTAAGCAGAGTATTTTTGTCATGGGGATCAGAGAATCTTATTACGATGGTGCCATCATACGAAGAGAGTTTGCCACTTGGATTGGATGGTTTAATACGGAAAGTTCTCTTCGTAGATGGGGTTTCGATGTTCACTGCAGAGCATATTTTTGTGAGAACTTCCTGTAGGTTTTCGTTCTCGGTTGCTGGGATTCCTACTAGAACAGCATCACAACTTATGTTTTTCCGCTCAAGAGCATCAATACGGGACTCGAGTTCTTTGTAGTGACCTTGTTCTAGTTCATCATGGCATCACACCAACAACCAGTACTTACAATAGTTTCCGTAACGGGTACGGTGACGAGGATATGTGTAGAAAAACTCCCCAGGATATAGAAGAAGTCCAGAGTAAATGCTACAGGATGGTTTGATCAATCTTTCTTCGGTCGTCGTCGCTCTCAGCATCAACCCACTAACCTAGCGTTGACATCTCTGTCCGGGTTTTCTAGGACATGTTCTCTTTTTCGCCTATGCGGGGAACGTCCACGATAGTTTTTCTAAATTGTCCGGGATTTCCTGGTTTGCCATTATTCATCAATGAACATATTTGGCTCATATTCTAATATTATATCTATGTATCTTTCGCCATTTATGCGCGAAATTGATGTCAACGAAAAAAAAGCAGCGTGACAGCTGACAGGGTTATTATTAGGTCTGTTCCCGTACCTGTCCAAAACTGCGAAAAAATTTTCGAAGTTATTCACAGAAGAGAGAGCCAGCAAGAGAGTAAACCATTTCCGCGTGCGGCGAATTAAAGCCCATGAAATTTCTTTGGGCAGCTTTATGCAAACTGTCAAATGTCATACATTTTCCATTTTTTGTTTTTGAATGGGTTTCTGTTCTTTTGCACACTTTTACCTCTCGCTACGAGATTGTAACCCCCACTCCTTGAAATTTAAGAATCTGTGGATTTTGGTGCAGAAAGTACGGAAACAACGCGTTTTCATTGATGAGCAAGATTTTAAAAATAATGAAGGTTTTGCAGCTAGTTTTCACACAAAAACATCTTCAGCGATCACGCTCATTTTCATTTTAATGGCTTTGTTAATCGTCAAAATTATCAAAGGGGTTCAACAGTTAATGATTCTCGCTATCGTGGTAATCCATTTTTTTGTACCTAAAATACAAGATATGGATATGGATGAGATGTGGATTCATCAAGACGTTGGTATATGCCATACAGCCCGAGAAACAATTCAACTACTTACTGCACTAGTAATTTTCTGGTCGTGTAATTTCCTCTTTTCGTGATTAGAATATTGGCAACCCAGATCATGCGATTTAACGCCTTTGGAATTTTTTCTATGAGTTTTTTTTCTAATGATGTGGTCACGTCTCACGCTTGTAAGCGTTTAAGCGTTTTGCGCTTGTTCAGGCGTGTATACGCTTGTACGCTTTTAGTGGCCATGTCCCCACGAGTGTAGCCTGTAGGCGTCAAAGCTAAAACATAGTAGTGATTTGAAGAACGGGGAATTGAGCGGATGCTGATATTAAATAACTTCAATAATGGCATTTTCCAAAAGTCATTTTTTTTATGGTACTGAAAGTTGCTACTTTAAATTGAAAGGGATGTTTCAATAAAAAAAAAAATTCCATAAATCGCATTTTTTATAATCGCTGGATTTATAATTTTTCTTTCTTAAAATTCTTTTAATATTTTATGGGGAAACCTTTCTGATACATAACAGCTTCACAATGATGCTGTAGTGATGTAAAGAGTTCCACGGATTTCCGATACATGAGATTTTCAAAAAGATGACCCACATCTTTGAGATTTATTTCTTGCTTAAACTACATTCAACATCTCCCCATAAACATTCAATGGGATTAAGATCAGCACTCCCCGATGCCCAATCCAAAACATCTATGGAATTTTCTTAAAGGAAAGTTTATGAGCTTTGCCGTATGTTTTGGAACAGTATTCTGTTAAAACTTCCATATAAAGAGAAAATTTTGCTCTGCTTATAGCAACATCACATTTTTCAATATCGCACTCAAAATATGACTTTTTGCCGAATCAGCGAAAAGCTGATTGACTTCCTGTTATACAGTGAGTCAATCATGAACAATGACCCACAGTGCCATCTCTTATTTTGTGTCTTGCACTATTCAAACGATAGTCTTATTGACGTACAGGGAATTGAATTTTACGTTGGAATATGATGTTATCTCAAATTTTATACATTTTGAGTTACAACAGTATTGTATTATTAGTGCGATAGGTATGTTTCTTTCGTCAAGATGCAATCAATCCGATAGACTGGTACTACATTATTCCATGAGAATCATCCCCAGTCGTTGATTGATCCATCCCTATGTTTGAAAACAGGTAAAGAGTATTTCAAATCAAACTCGCTTCTTTTTAGCCGAACGAATCGTCTTCCATCAGAACCGATGTTTTTGAGTTACATCTCATCATCCCATAGAATAACTGTTCACTTTGCTGTTGTTCATGTTGAGTGCAAGCATTGGTAGATAGTCCTTATCAGTCGCTCGTAGCTGTATGCATCTAATATCGAATGTATTAGGTTTCAAGGGCAAAGTTATGCTTACCACCAGCCAAGATCACCCTGAACCCTGAAGCTCATAATACTAAAATAATAAATTCCTTGCTCAAAATTCAATATATTGTTGCACTTTTATTTAATTACTATTTAATTAATTACTTTCCTACCCCCGCGCCGAATGGAAATAACAAAAAGTCGCGCTTGCAGCAAAACCGACAAAAATTAACTGTCAGAAGGACAAAGGAATATGTGTATGAATATAAGACGAATCAAATTAAGAAGTGCAATTACAGCTCGTGGAAGCTGGCGTTCCCGACCGCTCAGCTGGAAGTGGGTTCGCGTTATTTATTTGTAGAGAAATGTAATTTCTCGCTAAGTTAAGCCTTGAGCGCCACACAATCTTTGACGGGAATTGTGAAACCCAAGGTGAAAGAAGGAAAATGCGTCCCGACGAATAAAAGAACAACGATCTGAAAACATGGAAATGAAAACAACAACGTATACATTTTTTGTACCATGTTATAAGTGGGCGATTTATTCAGGGTTAAATTAACGAAAACCAAGAAATCAAATTTAGGCTAGAGTTGGAAAAAATCCTCGACGGAGGAAAAAAAACCAACCCTTGGGAACAAGAGAGAGACAAAAAAATCGCCTTTAGCGTGGCCCACTATCATACTGTCCCGAATGAAAAACCTTTTATAAAATGGTCACGTGCCCGAAATATATGGGGATTTTTCGGAACAAGAGTCTACCGGAGATTACAGAAATAAGAAAAAAATAGCAACTACTTACCTTTTTTTTCTTATGATTCCTCTCTCTCTCTTAGATCAACGTCCCTTTCTAACGCTTCCCCTACTTCGATATTGGGGATCCCTTCAAGGTTTTCTTTCGACACATATAAATTATCTTTTTATTACTTTTCCACTTTTACTCGTTCACACTTTTCCTTTTTTTCTTTAAATTTAATTTTTTTGCTTTTCCTTCTAATTGCTTTCAACAAAAAAAAAAAAAATGAACCACAACTGGCTCTTATTCTGGTCAACCAAGAAGTGTCTTTCTTTCTTTCCAGTGGGTTCCTTTGTCCACCTCGGACACAAAGAACCCACCCACATACACTCACACATTCAAGCATTCAGCCACCGGAGGTATCAGTGGCGGCTATTCTTCACTGTACTCCGCTCTTTGGCTAAAGTTCGCAACCGTTCTGGATTACCCTCCATACACCATACTGGAATGCACAGTATGTCGAGAACTTTCCAACAACTGCGAATTCCGTGATCGAGTTCAGCGCTTTTTCCACTGACTTTTCGGTGTTAGCTAAAAGAAAGCAATCAGAAGTAAAAGATCTTATTTTGGGCATTCTCCCAGATTATTAACTTAAATAAAATGACAACAAAGTCGAAGGAGTTCCCTGTAGAAGAAATCCCAAATACCTTCTCATCAGAAAATAATGACCCTGAGACCGAGGAATTACCAAAATAAAATACTGCGAGATGAAACCTACTCCGGTGGACCGTTGCGCAGATTTTGGGGATTAGGGAATTACAGATAGCGTGTCATTCTAAACAAAAGATTACAAAATATTAAATCTTTTTAATTTAACAAGTGTCATATTTTAATAAAGCAAACATTGTCATTATTATTTAGTATTTAATATTTATGTTGTTAGTTTTTAATTTTTTATCGCTGTCATATTTATTTTGATGGTTTTCTCGTTTTCGTGCTTATTCGTTTGTTTTCTCCAGTGTAGTGTATAATTTGGAAGGACCGTCCGTCACTTCACAAGGCAATCAGTGTCATAATTCCTCTACGGTAACCTGTTTGTAGCCCATTCAAGGTATTGGAAAAGTGGGCCTGTGGTTGAGGGGAACATGGCTGTCATGGAAGCAGACGAGTCCTTGTTGCCGTAAAATTTTACCGCAACAATATGTACAGTACATGTATGTATATATATAATGTACATAGGCAAATAACATAAAGTCGATATTGACATAAACTACGAAAGAAAAATTGAGATCATTTTCATTTTACTAAAAAATTAATGGTTATTTTAAGTTAGTTTTTTTTTATTTTTTTTTTTTAAGTTTGTCTAGGCTTATCCATTTTGATCCCAAAAATGTGTGCGCTAACTTAACACTGATTAGTAATAAAAATGAGAAAATATAGCTAACCAAAAGCGTCATTTATTTCGGATTCTCCCCCTTCGGGTAGGGGACAGAATATACCCGAGGTAGGCATGCCTGTCGTAAGAGGCGACTGAAATCCACAAAAGCGGAGACGGAAACTTCGCAAAAAATGGCAAAAAGTAAAACAAAAGACCCGGTCCTCCTGGCAGGGGGTTTGTGTGTAGAATCTACTGAACTACCTAGTAAAACTAACTCAGTTAAATCAAGTATGGCAATGAACAAAACAATAGATATAAATACCCCAGGTGGCAGACCAGGTAAACTGGAAAATCCACTCTCCTCGGAGGTCGGTCCCATGGATTCTGGGGGGGACCATTTATTGCTTATTCAACACAGTTCCAGAAGGAGTTCACTCACGCCGAGAACTCCACCAAAAACAAAAACAATTGCGCCAAAAAACGTTACGGTAAAAGATAGCGCTATTATTGCAAGCATTCTAAAAATGCATAAAGAAAAATCTGAAATCGAAACCAGTGTAGTCGAAAGTGAACAACATAAAACAGATTCACAAGCGAAAGTAAAAACAAACAGCTATTATAACGAATGGCAAGCCGAACTTAAAGCCAGGAAAAATCTGGAAGAAATTGTTTTAAGTCTGCAAAACCAGATAAAAGCTCTAGAGACAAAAGTTTCTCTGTTGGACTGAACCAATAAATACCCAGTCCAACCAGTCCAACCAATCCAGCAAGATGGGGAAAAAGAATTCCACACAGATGAAGAAGAGCTGGCACAAGAAACAGAAGGTCATCTGCAGAAGAAGAGCAAAAGGCCAACGAAAAAACGCAAGGCAGAAGAAAGTCCTGAAACATCTTCAAGAAACCTTAATAGTGTGGCTACGGCAAAACACGCAAATTTACAAGCTAAGGCTTGAAAAGATAACCACCGTCTCGAAAAGACAGCTATTACCACCACCAATTATGATCTCTGGAGTAGACAGATTTGGTGAGCTAAAGAGAATAATTGAACAAAAATCGAAGAAAACATGCAAGTTCACATCATATAGCAACAATAATTGGAAATTAAATGTTGACGACAGTGACTCTTATAGAGAAATCACTGACGAACTAACAAAAATGAACTTGCAATGGCACTCATACGAAAATAAAGCTACTAGACCATTTAAAGTAGTAGCCAGAGGTCTTCACTTTTCATGTGATGAACATGATATTGTCGAAGACTTAACGAACAAAAAATTCCAAATTTTGGAAGCCAAAAATCTAATTAAAAAAGAAAGAATAGAAGGCATTGATGGGGAGCCAACGACAAAAAGTAGAAAACTACCTATTTTCATGCTCTCCTTCCATAATCAAGAAGATGCCGAAAAGGTTTACGGTATAAAATCAATAATGGGTATTGTTGTTAAGATCGAGCCACTTCGAAAGAGGCCCAACTCAATACCTCAATGCAAACGATGCCAAGCCTTCGGCCATACGCAAAGCTACTGCAAAAGAGATTTTGCATGCGTTAAATGTGAAGGAAAACATCCAACAAATGACTGTCCACTAAAGAAAGATGACAAAGCGAAATGTATTAACTGTCATGGAAATCACCCAGCTAGTTACAGAGGTTGTCCGGTTGCAATACAATACCAAGAGAGAAAAAACAGAGTTGTTAGCAACCACCAACAAAACCCACCTAAAAATAAAAACAAACAACAAGCAAATATCGAAAGCAATAAAGTAGACAAAATTCCAATTGCTGCTAAAACAAACACGCCAATTGTGAATAACAAATCGTATTCCCAAATAGTGAAAAATACACGTAAAGAAGAAGAAATATCAGTCAAGGAAATGCTTTTTACTATTATTCAAAGATTGGATAAACAAGACAAAATAATAGAGTCCCTAAGTAAAGAAGTTTCCTCAGGAAAAAAACCACAAAATAATAATGATTAAAAATCTAAAAGTCGCAACCTGGAATGCAAACGGTTTACTCCAACATATCTCTGAATTTCAAATATTTCTAGATAATGAAGACATTGATGTTTGCCTGATTTCTGAAACCCACTACAAACAGGGAACAAAGATTAGAATTCCTGGGTACCTCTGTTACCACTCTCCCCATCCAGCTGACAGTGCCAGGGGAGGCAGTGCTGTAATTGTGAAAAGTGTGTTGGAACCTTATGAATTGCCCAAAATAGCGAAACAATCCATGCAAGTAGCTACAATAAACATTTTGATGAAAAACAAAGAATTTAAAATAGCTGCCATATACTGTCCACCTAAGCATTCACCTACTGAGGAAGATCTCAATGACCTTTTTCAAACTCTAGGGAGTAACTTTATCGTTGGTGGTGACTTCAATGCAAAACACACCTACTGGGGGTCAAGATTAATAACGACAAAGGGCAGAAAGCTTTACAAAACAGGGCGAAGTCTCAACTGCGACTTTATTTCGAGTGGTTCGCCTACATATTGGCCATCTGACCCAGCGAAAATACCAGACCTTATTGACTTCTTTATAACCAAGGGAATCAATAGAAAAGACGTAAAAATTGAAACCAGTGATGATTTGTCGTCAGATCATACACCCGTAATCCTAACGGTCAACGGGATGTCAATAGAACAAATAATAAACGCAAGACTTACCAACAAAAGAACGAACTGGTGTAAATTTAAAGAACTACTCCAAGGATTTATTAATCTTAGATCTCCATTGGTTACAACGAACCATATTGACATGGAAGTGGAGCAATTTATTGCCGATATACAACAGGCAGCAGAAGATAGTACACCGACCTATCACCAAAAAAAACAAACAGTGGTAAAGTTTCCTATAGAAATTAGGGAACTTATATTAGAAAAGAGAAGAGCTCGTAGGAAATGGCAAATGAAACGATATCCCGGCGACAAAACTATATTTAATAGACTAAACAACAAGCTTAAAAAAATTATTGGTGAATTTAAAAATAGATCTCTCAATAAATACCTCTGTAACTTAACTGCTGACAAAGTCACAGACTACTCCCTTTGGAAGGCTGCCAAACATTTAAAGAGACCTCAAGCGCAAGATCCCCCGTTAAAAACATCTGATGGGTAATGGATCGGCGACCCAAAAGAAAAGGTTAAACTTTTTTCGGAACACCTCTCAAATGTTTTTAAGCCTTTTCCACCTCGCATAGCAAACGAATGTCTTGATTTCTCTGATAGAGTAGATGAAGACATAATTGCTTATGTTTCGTTAACAGAGATCAGTACATGCATCCATAAATTATCCATTAGAAAATCGCCAGGTTATGATCTTATAACTGCCCAGATCCTTAAAGAGCTACCCTTCAAAGCGTTATTAAAACTCAAGCTCATAATTAATGCTTGTTTCAGACTAAGATATGTCCCACTTCACTGGAAGATAGCAGAAATTATTGTTATACCTAAACAAGGTAAACCTCTATCAGAAGTTAGCTCATATAGACCAATATCGCTTTTACCGGTATTATCAAAACTTTTCGAGAAACTGCTTCTTAAAAGACTAGACAAAATCATAGAGCAAAGAAGGCTTATTCCCACCCATCAGTTCGGGTTTAGGAATAAACATTCAACCATAGACCAAGTGCATCGTATAACTAATGTTATAGAAAGAGCACTAGAAGAAAAAAAAGTTTGTTCTACATTATTCCTAGACGTTGCTCAGGCTTTCGATAAAGTTTGGCATAAGGGTCTAGAGTATAAGCTTCATAGGGACTTACCTAGACAATACTATGAGATACTAAAATCTTATATAGCAAATAGATTCTTTAGAGTACGCTACGGTTCTGCGTATTCTGATCTTAAAGAAATACAAGTAGGTGTTCCACAGGGAAGTGTCCTAGGGCCCACTTTATATTTATTATATACTAGGGATATACCACATGCGAATGACACGATGATAGCCACATTTGCAGACGACACTGCTCTTCTATCAACGGACGGCTGCGTAGCTAAAGCAACTGAAAAGCTCCAAAATTCAGTTAACGAGATATGTGATTGGACGCAACGTTGGCGAATTAAACTTAATGAGTCAAAGTCCACCCATATTAATTTTACTAATAAAAAAATAACTAACCTTCCTGTGGTTATTAATAATCAAGTAGTTCCTTATTCTAATACAGCTAAGTATCTGGGTATGAATCTGGATGCTAAACTGAAATGGAAGGAACATGTGAAAAAGAAAGTAGAAGAGCTAAATATTAGATATAGAAAACTCTATTGGTTGTTAGGATATAATTCAGAAGTGTCAGTTGAGAATAAAATCTTAATATATAATCAGATTTTAAAACCTGTTTGGACATATGGTATCCAATTATGGGGTTGCACAAAGAAAACAAATTTACTAGCCATTCAAACATTTCAAAACAAAGTCCTTCGGGGAATAGTAAATGCCCCATGGTATATAAGAAATAATGACTTGCATCGTGATTTGCAGATTGATCACGTGACGGAAGTAATTAAAAAGAACGCAATCCGTCACAACGTGCGTCTGCAGATGCATATTAATCCGGAGATAGAAGACGTCTTAAATGTACGATATAATATTCGTAGATTAAGTAGAACTAAACCTCACGAACTTGTTATCTGACAATTATGAGAACCAGTATTTAAATTTAAATACCTTCTCAAACCCAAACTGAACGTTGAAACTAAAATCATTTGTCGATCTTTCTTTGATTGGTCATGATTAAGGAGGTGTTTTTGGTGCGGTTAGAATCCCACACTACTCTGGGTTTCCAACCCCACAGTGTCTTTCGAGATTTTCACCTTCGTTAAAAAAAAAAAAAAAAAAAAAAAAAAAATTATTTCGGAAACGCCCTCAGTAATTTAATAAATCAAAGAACAACGTTCGCGCTTGTAAGCTTAAATATCAAATGATTTTGATTTTCAAGTTTACAAACGCGAGCACTCCTACAAGCGTACAAGCTACAAGCGTGAAACGTGACCAATACATTCAGTAGCCGTACGATTTGATTTAAAGGCGTAAACGCGTGAACAAGCGTACACGCTTACAAGCGTGAACCGTGATCACAGCCTTGCTTGATGCCAACCAGCCCACGACCAACCACGAACCAAATATAAAGTGATAAATATAAGTTATTTAATATTTAAGTACCGCCATAAATGTGTTTTTTGTTACAAATAGTACATGAGTTTTAGTCCTAGTTTTGTACTCTTTTTTGGATCCAATTTTATTCGGGAAAGTCCGGGATTTTCATGCTCGTTAACTAGTTTCTTTAAAATATTTCTGGCAACCCTACACTAACCTAACCTAACCAAGGCGTGCGGAGCCAGGGTGTTCCTTCCAGATTGTGAGTACTTATATTGTAATTGTTTTTTAATTTCCCGGAGCGCGTCAGCTACCTAACTGGGACTTGTGGCCTAATGTTCCATTTTCAAAAAAAAAGCAACGTTTTTAAATGAGAAAAGGGGAATTTTTATTAGTGTTTTTTTTTTTTAAGAAACACTACAGTAAATTCGCGCAGGTGTATCTAAAATGTCCTTTTCATACATTTACACCAAAACTGAATGTTAGCAATTCTTCGTTCAAAATCCCATTCCAATGCTATAAAAAAAATCTAGCTTCTAATGTGTCTATGATAAATCCTTCCTATAATACGATATGACATATGAGAATGGTTGAAAAATTGGATATTGTAGTAAATTTTGTACTAGATATCTGGCATATGGTAACTGTAATAATTTAAAATATCCTATAAATACACAAATACCTAGCGAAACGGGTTAAAGTGTATACATAAACCAGACTAACAGCAGATGGTTAATAAATGTTTAATGATAAAAAAATATTTAGCTGGTTGGTGGCTTAGTTAGATTCTGTATCATAGACTCGACCTATAATAGTGTTCGACCTATAAAATGTTCGTTACCTGTTACTATAAAACGCCTTATATACCTACAGTGTAACAATCTCATATTTATACACCTGATGTGGCAATATTTATTTAAGGAAAAATCCAAATAAATTGAACAGATACTGCAAAATGTTATTGATTTAAGTAAGAATACATAAAAATGAAAAAGTTGACTTCAATTATTTCAAATATTTCAAATAAAGTATTGAAATTTTTTCATAAAAAAACATAAAATTAAGAAAAATATGGTCAATTTCGCACACTTTGATATTAATTTGTTTACATTTTATCTAAAAACTAATACTTTTAATCAAAGTCTTTGTTAGCTAAGACCTATTTAAGATGGCTGGGCACAGATTCGGCTAATTTTACTGTAATTTCAACGGTAATTGTTACCCACTCTTCAATAAGCCTTTCTTTGAGATCATTTTTGTACCTTATACTAAATTTTCTTTCTCTGCGGCCCAACTCGTCCCACAAATTCTTTATGACATTAATACCCAATGACTGTGGAGGTGTTTCCAATACTTTTCGAGAGTGACAAAAAAGCCACATTCAAAATAGATAAGCTTTATGTTTGGGGTCATTATTCTGGTAAAGGGTAAAATTGTTCCGGAGTCCCTTTTTAACAGCACTTTCATTCATATTTGGCTTCGATATCTCAGTATGTCGATAATAATCCATTTATTCCTTATTATCCATATATCAAATGAAAGGGCTTGGCGAGTAGAATACAATACGATATGACGTTATTATAAATTCAGCTGTACTCTGAAAATCATTGTTTCGTTTCATCTTGTTTCGTACTTTTTTTGGTTTATCCCGTAGTCGGGTTTTAGTTTTTTAAACTTAATTTTTTTTTACTTTTTTTTATTTCAAAACCAAAGTGAATGTTAACTAATGTCAAAACTAAATGGAATTTAATTGTTCAATATCCAGTAAAAATACTATACTATATTATTTAACCTAATATCTCGAGTCGTTTTTGATCAGGAATTCAATGTTATTCTTAATAGCTGGTGTACGAATACGAGATTGATACACTGTACATACATACATGATACATCTGTATTATTCTTAAATATTTCAGTATTTCGGACTTGACAGCCACTCACATCGTATGCTTATATTTTTAAGTATTTGATGAAATGAAGACAGGGCCAGATTACAGTATTGCCAAAGCTTTTCGGTAGTTGATCACTGTTTCCAAGATTGTGTCCCTCTGACCACTTCTTTTTTTTTTTGCAAACAACTGTGAACTAAGACGATTTTAGGGTGAGGAACAAGAATTTGATGTCATTTTTAATCATATCATTAACTGCTTAGTTGAGAATAAAGGTATGTCGAAGATAATATATTAGTAGTAAAACAATGCAACGGATGTTGTTTCAATTTATTGCAGAAAATTTTATTTGACTTTTATTTGAATACGATACCTATGTAGGACCATATCTGGCAGCACCGTCAAGCTACTGACAAAGAAGAACGAAAACTCTGAACACTTCCGAACTGCTGACAAAGAACGACAAACCGGGGGAGTACCAAGAAAGACACAGAGGGAAGAGGACGATCAGCAAGCAGGGCGCATCCATCATCTATCATCCACATTTTCCATTCATCCTAATTAATTTTCATTAAAATCCCACAAAATTGGGGGCTCAACCGGGATCGTGATTGCCAAAAAAGCGAATCTTACGCAAAAGTACGCATTAAAACATACTTTAGTTTTTTTCTCCCCGCTTAGAGTGCAGTGCCCCGCCTAAAGGAGCAAAGGCAGCAACTGGTAAACAGTACAAATACGTTTTCGTCATCGTAGATGGTATTAGCAAATTCGTATGGATCTATCCAACTAAAACATTGGCCACAAGCGAGGTATTACAAAAGCTGAAACTGCAAAGTGCTGTCTTCGGAAATCCACAAAGAATTATTACTGATCGTGGTACAGCTTTCACCTCCACTTGTTTCGAGGAACACTGTCGTGAAGAAGGAATTAAACATGTCCTAGTTACTACGGGCGTTCCCAGAGGGAACGGCCAGGTCGAACGTATAAATAGAGTCATTATATCCATTTTAAGCAAACTTTCTTATGATAAGCCTGATCATTGGTTCAAATTTACTAACAAAGTTCAACAATTTATCAACAGGACTACCAATAGAAGTACTGGACGAAGCCCTTTTGAGCTGCTCTTCGGAATACAAATGAGGACCAAAGAGGATCTCCACATCGGAGATATAATCGCGGAGGAGCTCTTAGCAGTATTCGACGAGCAGAGGGACCGATTGAGGGAAGAAGCAAGGCAACAAATCTTGGATATCCAGCTAGAAAACCAGGCATCCTTCAATAAGAAACGAAAGCCGGCCAAGAAATATGAGATGGGAGACATCGTCGCTATTCGCCGATCACAATTTGGTAATGCTATTAAAATTCACAAAAAATTTCTTGGGCCTTACAGAATTACGCTACGATGTGGAGAAGATCGGGGAAATGGAAGGACCCAGACGGTCAAAGACCAGTGCAGACAATATGAAGCCGTGGCAGACTTACGACGACAGCACAGATGATGACGCGATATCCATCAGCGATGACTCACTTACCCAAGAAGAACACTTACCTGAGATGTCCAATAATTTTCCTGAGATGACCAACAAGTAACCACAGATGCCAACTAAGATGACAATAGCTTACCTGAGATGCCCAATAACTTACCTGAGATGCCCAATAACTTAACTGAGATGTCCAATAATTTACCTGAGATGACCAACAAATAAGCAGAGATGCCAACTGAGATGACCAAGAAGAACAATTACCTGAGATGCCCAATAACTTACCTGAGATGTCCAATAATTTACCTGAGATGACCAACAAATAAGCAGAGATGCCAACTGAGATGACCAAGAAGAACAATTACCTGAGATGTTCAATAACTTACCTGAGATGTCCAATAATTTACCTGAGATGACCAACAACTAACCAGAGATGCCAACTAAGATGACCATGAAGAACTTACCTGAGATGTCCTGAGATAAGTTACCTGAGATGACCAATACCCTACCGGAGATGACTAACAACAAAATAACATGGCAACCTGCATAAAGTCGCCATTGAGTTCGCCGAGACGTCGAACTAAAGGAGGGCCGAGTTGTAGGACCATATCTGGCAGCACCGTCAAACTACTGACAAAGAAGAACGAAAACTCTGAACACTTCCGAACTGCTGACAATTTCAGCAGTTCATCAACAAAGAACGACAAACCGGGGGAGTACCAAGAAAGACACAGAGGGAAGAGGACGATCAGCAAGCAGGGCGCATCCATCATCTATCATCCACATTTTCCATTCATCCTAATTAATTTTCATTAAAATCCCACACCTATGTATCAAAATAATTTCATAAAAATTAAATAAAGATTATAGTGTATTTTATGGGAACAAATAACGAACAACAATATTACACTTGTTTTCATTTAAATTTACACAAAATACTGTCTTTTGACTCAGTGATTGTGAACCCACAAAATAAATAAATAAACACATTGCATTGCCTTTTTATAGTACAGGTACAGGTACAGGTGCATACTACAGTCTAGCTCTAGATGATCTTAATGAGTTTGAGTTGGGCCGTGACTTGCTCTGTTCAAGACAAAGACGTAGTATGTATGTATTAGCAGCCACGCTAGCACTGGTCAACGGCGGAAAGGTGTATTTTGTTTTCCCAAACCTGTACTTTGTTTCCCCAATTCTTACACTCAAGTCGGCATTTTTCTAATGAGTTCTTCATTCTATTAGCTTGAAGAGAGGACTTGAAAAAGTCAAACAATGTAGAATTAAGTATGTACTTAGAGGGTTGATAAGTCCCCTTCAGTTTAAAAAGAGTGAAGTACTAGCTTATGTGGGACGACATCGAGTAATATCCTTGTATGTTTTACGAGCCTTGAATTATCACCATCATCATCATCTGGATATATCATTTGCTGTACTTTACTGAAATTTAGAGTTTTTCTATTTTGTTTAATAGCGAAGAGTATTATACGATAGATGGATGTACCTACCTACATATTTGCTCAATAGAAAATGACAATGCGAAGAGGATACCTGTCAAATTGCGCACAGCCTAAGTCAACATATAACGCCATCTATCGGGAAGTGGCATTGATCGCAACACAGCGCCATCTATTATTTATCTCGTTTACTTCTCCACCCAAAATGCACGCAAAACGTCTTTTATCACAATGAATTTAACAATTATCCGAAATTTTCAAAGCTTCACAACGAATTTTCAATCTTTACATCAAATCATGCGATAAAATGCAAAATTTCGTCGAAAAAAAAATTCGGGTTTTCCGGGATTTTCCGAGTTTTCCACTAACAATTTTATATTTTTCCATTCGAAAAGCCATTCCAGAAGAATTGCACACTAAATTCCATACATTTCGATTTTTCCAATTTCCCGACTTTTCCGGAGGGTTTTCCCAAAATGTTCTTTCGTAAGAACCTTCTCCTGGCAATTACGAAGAACTGAAAAAAATTGAGCCAAATCGGCCCAGCCGTTCTGAATTGATGAATTACTATAAATTTTTCACACCATTTTTATATAGATTGTTAAGGATAGCTCCCGATTCCCTGGGTATTAGTAATGGTTTAACGTTCTAGCGGAAAATTTACTCGACCGATAGGGTTTGCGTAGTGGTTAATCTTTCCAACGGGGAGATAAGTACTTTGTTCATTAAGTTAAATAATCATTTTACTTGATTTTGTAAGTTTCATCACTTAGCATACCCATCTGGTAACTTTTATAAGAATACACGGCAACACATGCCAATGTTAATTCTAAACAAATGACCTCCAATGTAAACTTCACTTTTGTAATGTCAAATAAATAAAATTTCTTTCCTTTTCGTTTATACCGTGGAACAAGTTGGTTGCCTTTTTCCTTTGAACTGCTGAGCCCTACGCTAATCCGCAAATTTCAGATAAATCACAAAGTTTTTAAGAATTGTGAACATTTTATGATGACCCCGACGTGATCGCTAGGGTTTAGTACAAATATTTCAAGGCAAATAGTAATTTAAAAAAAAAAAAAAAAACTTTATATTTCACGTGGACATAACCTCTATCGAAATGTCTAAAACAACGGAGCTACTTCGCAATAGGAGAAATGTGTGCTTGAAGCAATTGGATCCGATCAAGGAATTTGCGACTCTTAAGGCCGAAACAGCAACTACTGAAGAGTTGAATATTCGTCTTAAGGCACTGGTCACGTGCTTTGATCTCTTTTCCAGTTTGCAGTCAAAACTTGAAGATGCTGTCCCTGACAGCAATGATTGTAATCATTGTACAGTCACTAGAAAACATTGATGTGAACTACCCAGTGGCCATTAAAATGTTGCAGGAAAGATATGAGAACAAAAGGGTAATTGCAAATGCACATTTGAGGCATCTTTTCGAGGCACCACCAGTACAAAGGAACTGCGCATCATCTCTACGAAATTTAATAGACCACTTCAACGTTCACCTTCGTACTCTAACGTCATTGGGACGATCCACGCAGCATTGGGATGATTTGGTCGTTTACATAATAACCACGAAATTGGATGCAACTACCTTGAACAAATGGCAAGAAGAAGCACCCGTTGATCGACTTGCCAGCTATAAAGAAATTTCCAACTATCTCATCAAGCGGAGCCAGATATTGGAAGGGATGGTAAGCCAAATGCCACTAGCTAAGGTGAGTCCTAATCATAAGGTAGACAGTAGACTAAAAAGCATGCCAAAATCGTTTCCCGCCACCGACAATGTACAATGTGTCTTATGTTCCAAAGTCGGTCATGTTATTACAAGATGTTATAGATTTTTTCGCTTATCGCTAGCCGAACGTAAGCAAGAGATCACTAAATTAAAACTCTGCGAAAACTGCCTCAAAATCGACCACTCGCCTGAAATCTGTGAATCATCTAGCTGTCGTAGTTGCGGTAAAAAGCACCACACATTGCTCCACCAAGACACACAGACAATAACAACAACCTTCACTCCGCAATCGATACCACCCGCACTGAAGCAATTACTATTTTGGCCACAGCTATAATTTATGCTGTCGACTATCAAGGTTCTCCGGTTGCTTGCCGCGTTCTGCTGGATTCGGGTTCGCAAATCAATTTTGTAAACGACCAATTTGCTCAACGCATAGACTGCGTCAATCAAACCTATTCTGGCATATCATCATTTAAAAAACAATCATATCACA